>OZ038518.1:34959991-34992491 GCA_964036315.1 Acanthosepion esculentum
CTTTTCTTTTAAACATGTGTTGAATGTTAAAGACAACATCGTCCTGCATATTTTCTTTTGAATTTACTCATATTTATTTCGATATCATTTTCAAATAAAAAGTCTCATTAGAAAATATGAGAAAATTCAAAAGAAAATATGCAGGACGATGTTGTCTTTAACATTCAACTCAACATGTTTAAAAGAATATATATATATAGCTATATTTCAAGTTAAAATTAGTTTAATAACATATTAAGCCACGAATAGCTTCAACATCTGACCGTCTAGATCATATTGAATGTAGATGTATGTGACTGTGTGTATCGATGTGTATGTGTAAGTAAAGTGCATTTGCCTATGTGTGGTTTGATTTTTTGTATGTGTGTGTATATATCTAAATACGTATGAGCGCTTAACATGCGTGTGTTCGAATGATTTCACGTGAGAGGCGACTAACATGTTGAAATGAAACTAAAGTGTATACATTTCTGTCTGGGATTCTGAACATCCCTTTCAACATAATTTCAATGAAAATACAAATTAAATAGCATATATATCTTTTATTTTTATTTTTATATTTTTTCTCCTTGGTAATTCTACAATTTGAAACTTAATAGAGATTTGATTTAGATTTCTAAATAGGTAATTTTAATTTTTTACTTTTAATTTTAATTTCAAATTTTATAAATCTTTTAATATCTATGATAACCTTGCTTAGTTGTCAAATTTTTCGAATCTCCCTATACTTGTATCTTGATTGGCTACTCTAGCTTATGTAACAGTGTTTACTCCTAGCTAAGGATCGTTGATTAATTTGAAACTTTTGAAACCATTTATTCTATATTCTATATCATCACTTGACAAGACACAAGAAGTGTTGAAACAAAATGGCTACTTTTGTCGTGATTTTATAACATATTTATGTTGTAATATTCAAATAAATAATTATATCTGCTCTACTCTGTATTGAGCACTCTTTAAAGAATATTAATTGTTGGTTATTGGATTTCACTCCGTATATACCAATCCTAAACTTGTATATATATATATATATATATATATATATATATATATATATCTTTATATATCTATTTGAAAATATTTTTAAAGGTACAAAATCTAATTAAAGAAATGAAAGTGTGTAGCTTAATATTACATGACATTTTTAAAAGCGAAGCAACCAGTTTCGTTTAAAATGAGCTTACATAATTAGAACCCCCATTCATAGAGCATTAATGATATCTTCAGAGTCTTTCTTGGATGATGAAATTAATTTTGTGAAGGAAACCTTATGTGGTTTAGGGTTTCCCTCCCAATACTGTTCATTCGGTCATCCGAAACAAGATTGTAGGGTTCAGAAAGGTCAAACTTTGTACATTTAAAAGGTGCCCTGTTTATCTTAGACTTCCCTGGATTGGATCCAAGTGTGAAAGCATAACAAGGCAGATTTCAGCTAATGTTCGTTGTCGTTTTTTCTCAGCTGAGGTCCGTATAGTTTTCCAAACCCGGCCTATGTTTCGTTCTGGGTGCAAGGATGCTCTCCCTCCCCATCAAGTTAATTCTATTGTTTACAAATATAATTGTAGTTGCGGTGCTGACTACATAGGGAGAACTACTCAATGCCTGGACACGAGAATCAAACAATATGTTCCCACTAAGATCAGGAATCACACCTTATCTTTGAATGAACGTGTCCCAAATTATTTATGGTTCCGCCCTATGTGAGCACCTTTTAAATAACAGAGGGTGTGCTGCTAATTTTTAGTGCTGACTGGTTCACTGTTGTGTCCCGGTTGCACTCTCTATTCCATCTCAAGGTGCTGGAGGCACTTTATATCGGGTCCCGCAAACCGTCCCTGTGTAAACAGCGTGAATGTTTGTTGGGCTCGCTGGTATTTATCTCTGACTCTTTCTGTTCATTTTTTTTTCTCTCCTCTTCATGACACATTTTCCTGTTATTTTAATCTAAGTTAAATCTCCCGTAGAGGCCTGAAGAGCGGGAGTGAAACTTGTTGCTTCGCTTTTAAAAATGTCATGTAATATTAAGCTACACACTTCCATATCTTTTATATACATATATATATGTTAAACAATATAGTTTAAAGATATGCTCTACTTACGGATAAAAGTGCTCAATACCAGAAGAGGGCATATATAAATATAAGTGTGGACACAGTGAGCAACACAGTCTTTTTCCTGCTTGAACACAATCTTCAGACCATTTGAAGATTGCAATCAAACATAAAACAGGCTGTCGCCACTCAGTGTTGATCTGTGCATCCACTCATATATCTATATATGACATTAAGGCATGAAACTGAAAGACATGAATGCAGAGTCAATTTTTTTTTTTTTTTTTTTTTTTAATCATATCACCCCAAGCAAGGCCGGAGGCCACTATCACGCAAGGGGTTAAAGAGGGGGTTGGAGGAAGAGCAGATAGGAGTGGCAAGGGAGGGGATGTGGAGAAAGAGAAAGACAGTGGGTCGATCAAGGCAAGGGGGCCAAAAAAGATCCTGAGCGAGAGCAGATAGGAATGAGAAATGAAAGGATGTGGAGAAGGGAAAGAGACAGAGAGAGAGAGAGAGAAATCCGGGGACTCCTTCCTAGACACGAAACAAGGTTTGGGCCTCTAAACGTGTCCAATAGAGGGGGGAGGAGTGTAGACCAGGTGGTAGGAAAGCCTACCTACTCCTTTTGCTATGCTGATTTTGTAAGCATAGCTTAAATGTGGCACAAATCTAAAATTATTGGGCACCAAGTGATGATCGAAGTCACTATTCAGATGTAATTATTCTTGCAAGACAAGCTTTCTAATCATTACACCAGGTTCTTTCTATGTGCCATGTCCTTTCAGGATGTAGGCAATCATGGCTCTCGACCTCCCTCTCTCCCTTGCAGCTCTGAACAAGTTTCTTCCCTCTGCCACCTCCCCCCAGACCACATTCTGTCATCCACTTGCTTAAATGCATTGTTTTCCCTTGTCTCTTTTTCCCTCTGTTCGACCCATGAGTATCAGATTCTCTATGCCCCCCTTTCTCATTACATGTCTTTTTATGTGCTGTGTCCTTTCAGGATTTAGGCGATCATGGCCCTCCATTTCCCCCTATCCCTTGTGGCTCTTGACAGGCTTTGCGTTTCTGCCAGCTCCCCCAGACCATGCCCCGCAATCCACCTGCCCAAGCCCACCACGTATGTCATGCGCTGCTTTCCCCTATCTCTTTTTCTCTCTATTCATCCCATGAGTATCAGATTCTTCAGGCCCTCCTTTCTCATCATGCGTCCCCAAAATTTCATTTGCCTCTTCCATATGTTAAGCATAAGCTTCCTCCTTGCTTGCATCCTCTCCAAGACCTCATTGTTGCCCACATACACAATCCATGATATCCTCAGCATCCTTCTGTAGAACCACATCTCCATCACCTCGAGTCTCTTCTTCATCTTTGAGAAAATCGTCCAGCGTTCACTGATGTAAAGAAGGATAGATGCCACATAACAGCTCGGTATTCTTTGCTTTGTTACCAAGGAAACCGTCCTGTCTCACAAGACTCCGCCCAGCTTTTGGAATGCATCCTTGGCCATCCCAATACGTCTACAGACATCAGTGTCACACTTACCGTCCTCTGTCAAGACGCTTCCCAGATATTTAAACTTCCATGTCTGCTTGATCCTAGTGTTCCCAACCTGCATATCACATTTTGGGCTCTTCTTCTTACTGATGACCATGCATTCTGTCTTCTTGTAGTTTATGCTTAGTCCCTTCTTATCACTCTCCTTGGCTACCTTCTGTATGAGGTTTTGTAGTTTCTTTTCCGTGTCTGCTATCAGTACTGTGTCATCTGCGTATCTTATATTATTAAGTAAATAGCATTTCGGGCTCATCCTTTTACTGATGACCATGCATTCTGTCTTCTTGTAGTTTATGCTTAGTCTGTTCTTCTCACTCTCAATCACTATCTTCTGTAGGAGGTTTTGTAAAAGAGAAGTCATGTAACTGCTCAGTATTCTTTTCTTTGTTACCAAAGAAATCCTCCTGTCTCACAATACTCTGCCCAGCTTTTGGAATGCGTCCTGGGCCATCCCAATATGTCTAGGGATTTCAGTGTCGCACTTACCGTCCTCTGTCAAGACGCTTCCCAGATATTTAAAAAGTGCCCAATTGTTAATTAGTATGTTCATACTGCCTATATCTGTAAGTGCTCCATCATTCTTTCCCGTAAAAATATATTTTAAACAATATATTTAAACAGGTTTCATTTACTCAGTCATATCTGGCATTTTGTAAGACTTGAGATATATTTTCCTTCTTTATACTTTGCCATGTCTAAAATAAAAATGGTTGCATATTTGCGCTTTTCCAATCACCTTTTTTTAAAAAATTTAATCTCTCTGGAATTATTGGGAAAAGCATCATGACTTCATACTGAATATTTGGATTTTGTTTTTACTTCATTTCTTTGGCTTTAGCTTTTATCTTCCAAATCCACTCTTTGTTGGAACTTCAAAACCATTGCCATTGAAGAACGCACAAGATGAAATGATTTTATCTTTTTCATTTCACACAGATTAGAATTATCTTTTATTTATTTCATCAATCAAAGAAACTGAAATATGTTTTAAAATTATGCTAGCTTTAAAATGTATTTGTTTTTTTGCTTTATTTCCTCAAACTGCTCAGTTTAATGATATCACACCCAAAGTTCATTTTTCTCATTAAATTTTTAAACAATATTGAAAGGCTTGTGATTGAAGGGGTACTTTTATTGGTTTCTTCACTACTTTTTTTTATTCTCATCCTCATCTTTTGTGTTTTGGAATTTATTTATAACATAGCAAAAAAAAGAAACATCCAAATCTATTTTTATATGCTGTGCATGTTCATGACTTTCCACAACTTCCTTTGAAGCACTCAGTGTAGTTTCTCTTTTTGATTACATCTACTAATCCCTTTTCTACCAATTATTATTACATCTACTAATCCCTTTCCTACCAATTATTATTACATCTACTAATCCCTTTTCTACCAATTATTATTATATCTACTAATCCCTTTTCTACCAATTATTATTACATCTACTAATCCCTTTCCTACCAATTATTATTACATCTACTAATCCCTTTTCTACCAATTATTATTACATCTACTAATCCCTTTCCTACCAATTATTATTATATCTACTAATTCCTTTTCTACCAACCATTTACACAAGCTCTTTAGGTAAGTTACATGCTGCTTTCCTCTGTCCCTCTTGCCTTCAATATGTCCTGTGAGTGTCAAATTTTCTAAGCTATCTTTCCTCATTATATGCCCTAGAAATCTCAATTCTATCTTTCAGATGCTATGTATATGTTTCTTTTTTTCTCTAAAACTTTGCCATTGCTCACATGTTCGGTCCATGATATTCTCAGCAGGCTTCTGTAGAATCACATTTCTGTCACTTCATGTCTCTTCTTCATCTGTGAGAGGTTTCAACATTCACTGCCATATAGAAGTACCAATATTACATAACAGTTTAGTAGTTTTTTCTTTGTTTCTAATTAAATTTTCCTGTTTCTTAATACTTTGCTTAGCTTTTAGAAATCACCTTTTGCTATTCCAGTATGACTTCAGATTTTGGTGTTGCATTTTCCATCCTTTTTTTTTTAACACTTGTTTAATTTTGGTATATCAATTCTTAATTTGCATGTTGGGCTGTTTTTTTTCCTGACAACCATATTCTACAAAGGAAGTAATACCAGACTGCTATATAATATCAATCCACCTATATGGAAATAAATGCTGGACAATCTCTCCATGCCTTTCATAAACTAAGCAAAGTATTAAGAGATAGGAAAATATTATTAGAAACAAAGAAAAGAGTGCCTGACTGCTATGTAATATCAATCCACCTATATGGCAATGAATGCTGGACAATCTCTTCAGGCCTTTCAAATTCTGTTGATTTGGATCATCCAGGAGTTGATCATGTTACAGTGCTTTGGAATATTGTGCTGAATTTTTCAAATTTCTTCTTTTTTTTTTTCTATTGATGCATTTAAAATGTCTGAAGATAGAAAACAGTGCTGAAATGCTATGTAATCTCAAACATCTTATAAGACAATGAATGTTGGACAGTTTCCAAAAAGATGAAGATGCAGCTGCAGAAGGATGCTGAGAATATCATGGATGGAACATATGAGCAATGGGTAAGTCTTAAAGAAAACTAGAAGTCTAAAGAAACTGATATTTGCAATCAAAAAGAGACAGCTAATATTCAAAAGTGCATAGAAGTTGTAGAAGATGCCTTTTAGAAACTAATCCAAGTATTAAGAGATGGTAAACATCCATTAGTAACAAAGAAAAATGTGCTGGGCTGCTATGTAATATTTAATCACCTATATGGCAGTGAATGCTGGACAATCTCATCATGCCTCTCATAAACTAAGCAAAGTATTAAGAGATAGGAAAATATTGTTAGAAACAAAGAAATGAGTGCTGGACTGCTATGTAATATCAATCCTCCTATATGGCAATGAATGCTGGACAATCTCTCCATGACTTTCATAAACTAAGCAAAGTATTAAGAGATAGGAAAATATTATTAGAAACGAAGAAAAGAGTGCCTGACTGCTATGTAATATCAATCCTCCTATATGGCAATGAATGTTGGACAATCTCTCCATGCCTTTCATAAACTAAGCAAAGTATTAAGAGATAGGAAAATATTATTAGAAACAAAGAAAAGAGTGCCCGACTGCTATGTAATATCAATCCTCCTATATGGCAATGAATGTTGGACAATCTCTCCATGCCTTTCATAAACTAAGCAAAGTATTAAGAGATAGGAAAATATTATTAGAAACAAAGAAAAGAGTGCCCGACTGCTATGTAATATCAATCCTCCTATATGGCAATGAATGTTGGACAATCTCTCCATGCCTTTCATAAACTAAGCAAAGTATTAAGAGATAGGAAAATATTATTAGAAACAAAGAAAAGAGTGCCCGACTGCTATGTAATATCAATCCTCCTATATGGCAATGAATGTTGGACAATCTCTCCATGCCTTTCATAAACTAAGCAAAGTATTAAGAGATAGGAAAATATTATTAGAAACAAAGAAAAGAGTGCCCGACTGCTATGTAATATCAATCCTCCTATATGGCAATGAATGTTGGACAATCTCTCCATGCCTTTCATAAACTAAGCAAAGTATTAAGAGATAGGAAAATATTATTAGAAACAAAGAAAAGAGTGCCCGACTGCTATGTAATATCAATCCTCCTATATGGCAATGAATGTTGGACAATCTCTCCATGCCTTTCATAAACTAAGCAAAGTATTAAGAGATAGGAAAATATTATTAGAAACAAAGAAAAGAGTGCCCGACTGCTATGTAATATCAATCCTCCTATATGGAAATGAATGATGGACAATCTCTTCATGCCTTTCATAAACTAAGCAAAGTATTAAGAGATAGGAAAATATTATTAGAAACAAAGAAAAGAGTGCCCGACTGCTATGTAATATCAATCCTCCTATATGGCAATGAATGCTGGACAATCTCTCCATGACTTTCATAAACTAAGCAAAGTATTATGAGAGAGAAAAATATTGTTAGAAACAAAGAAAAGACTACTGAACTATGTAATATCAAACCTGACATAATATCAAACCTCCTATATGGCAATGAATGCTGGGCAGTTTCCAAACACATGAAGAGAAGGCAAGTGGGATGTGGGGTCTACAGAAGGATGCTGAGAATATATGAGAACATTGTTTTAAGTAAAATTGAAACAAAAAGGACAGACATGCTTTGCCTTAAAAAGAGACAGCTGAAATTTCTAGGACACACAATGTAAAGAAGAGGGTTTGGGGGGGGATTTAACACTCACAGGACATACAGAAGGCAAGATGGGCAGAGATTATCCTACCCAATGAGCTTGTGTAAACAGATGACAAAAGATTGGGACAGGTAGTAAATTGACAAACATTGCTTAGAGCTATAAAGAATGTGAAGTTGGAGAGAGTCATGATCGCCCACGTTCTGAAAAAACATTGCACATAAGACACCATACATTGCTTTTACTCACACACGTGCTGCATCAACTTGGCCTTCAGTTTGAAAATATTTAGGATTATCCCAGAACTACCGGTAGTCTTGCATGGTGGATAACTGAAACGTTTCTTTACAGCTTATCAACCCATTGTAAGTTTGTTTTTTTTTGCGAGTGAATATTGATTTAAGAGTTTTTTGTTTTTTTAACGAGAAACTATGATTTCTCCTATTTAACCCATAGCTGGGGGGAGAAGAGATGGATTCATACTTTTTCCAAGGGTATGTGCACATAAGTGAATATAGTGAACTCAACTGGATTGATAGATTCATTCATTCATTTTCTACTGGTTATCAACCCTTTGCAGGTTATTTAAAGCCAGAAAATATTTTTAGATTGTAAGAATTTTTTTTTTTAATATAATGGTTTAGTGATACAAGTCTTATTAACTCATAGCTGGGTGTAGAAGAGGAGGATTCATACTTAATCAGAATTTGATAAACAAGAAATTATAATGTGCATATACACTGGGGAATTATTCTGTATTACAAACACTACATAAACTGATCCCTCACTTTGTTGCCAGGGTATTTTCTATACATTTATATTCCAGAGACTATAAATAAAACAAACAGACATATCAGTGCAGCCCCTCCTTTCCTTGCCCGATCTCGACAACTTATATACATGAGATTGATTGATTGGTTTCTTATGGCTTATCAACCATTGACGGGTTATTTAAAGCCAGAAATATTTTTAGATTGTAAGAATATTTTTAGGAGACAATGATGGCTTAGTGATACAAGTCTTACTAAGTGGGGAGAAAGGTGAATTCTTACCTTTTCCTACGGATATTTACGCATGAGTGAATATAATGAACCTAACAAGAATTTGAATTCAGTTCTCTGATTAACAATTCCGAGCCATTATCCATTGTGCCAGCTGTACATTCAAGCTTACAGCACTTGCTTTTCCCAAGCAGTCACCCATCTAAGTACTGACTAGTCTCAACATTGCTTAACTTTGGTGATGATATAGGAACTGGTGTTTCAAACTTGAACTCAACTGAAATTTGAACTTGGTTTACCAATTACTTATTCGGAACCACTTTTACACAACCTGCATATCAATGGCATTGTGGACTAATCAGTAGCCATAGTTAACAAGAGCACTAACCCATATTTCTCATTACAAGCTGTAAGATAACAATTCAGGCAAAGAGGTGCCTTTGAAATTAAATACTTCAATAAAATACTGGCCATTTAACTATATGTAAAATGCAAAGGTCAGAAAGAGATCAGAACAGTTCCTTGTGTCAGCCAACATTTGCAGATAATGCCTTTACTTGTTAGAGTCTGTCTTGAAGCACCCTGACAACAGGATATGAAAATCAAACATTCAAACACAAGCTAACAGACCAGAGAATAAGAGACCAGCCCATAAGAAGCCGGCAACAAATAGTGAAGACGGACCTCAGAATTGCCAAGAGAAATTGGAGCAACACCTGCAAATTACCTAAGAACTTTGTTTTATTTACTATTTTCCACACAATACAGTTCCTAAGAACAAATCAAGACAGAAGGTTGCGGTTATAAAGTTTGAATAATGTCCATAGTTCTGGTTAATAATATTCTAAGGAAACACTGGAACAAAAGGTTGAGTGAAGAACAGGTTTAATCACATGAAAGACATGGATTAATAATACAGTAATAGGGAATGCCATATATTCATGAGTCAAGCCGCAGTCTCTGACTGTGCGCGACTCATGTCGAACTATCTGCTTTGGCAGAGGAACTCGGATGAGGCTTTGCCGCAGAGCAAAGTTTCGTCCGGGGAGGTAGACAGTCCCTGAACCCGTTTATATAGGTTCTAATGGGCATATTTTTGGCTGAGCCTACGGGCTCAGAGAGCCCACATTAAACTGGCCTTGTGCCATATACGACCCATGTGGGGGGGGGGGTGTTAAATATCAGAATGCCATAGTTCATTGTGGCAATGCTTAGAATTCAATGCTATCAATGACTGTTCCTATGAGCAGATGTTTTACACATAGTCGATGGGTGAGTCCATGTTCCACAATTAGTGTAGAGAAGGTCAGTCATCTTTCTACATAACAATTACTGAATTAAGTTGTAGTAAGAAAATACCTAACGTACTAAGAAGTGCAGACCATGAGGATAGATAATGGTTGACCCAAGACTTCAAGAGGTTATTTGAGTGTCAAATTCTTTGTGGGTTATTTAACCCTTGAGAATTCAACACCCTCAACAGCCACCCTACTCCACATAAATATCAGTAGTCAAATTCTCACTGCTTGCATGAATTTCTGCATTATTTGCAATGATTTTGTCATATATGGTAGAGTATACATAGGGCAGGTTACAGCAGGTTGAACATTGAGAGCTGATATTTATGGGAGCGGGTTTGGTGTGGATTAAATGTATTATAAAAGGGTTAAAGGTGAAACTTATTTGGGATTATCCCCCTCATTACATGGGTAAATAACCATGCAATGTGGGAAGAACTAGAATAAAAAAAATTTCAAATCTATCTACCAAACTTTTCAAAGTCAATGTCAAAACTTAATATTCTCCTAGCAGATGTATTTTGAGTTACACCAAGAATTGTGTTTTTATACCCATTGAAAGAATCATCCTATCAAAATAATATGGTTGGTTGATTTTACAATATCTTAACCCAGTGTAACAATTTAAATACCTGGAAAGTAATTTAACAGAGTAGGGAAAGTGCAACACTGAAATCCAAAAGTGCACTGGAATAGCAAAAGATTACCTTCCAAAAGTTAAGCAAAATATTATTGTTTGTTTGTTTGGGGTTTTATGGCATATCAACCACTATGGGTTATTTAATGCCAGATCCAGTATTTACTAGATATATCAAAAACGTATACCTGGCAACATCATTGTTTCAAAAACGTATAGCTGGCAACATCCTTGTTTCAAAAACGTGTAGCTGGCAACATCATTGTTTCAAAAACGTATAGCTGGAAACATCATTGTTTCAAAAACGTATAGCTGGCAACATCATTGTTTCAAAAACGTGTAGCTGGCAACATCATTGTTTCAAAAACGTATAGCTGGCAACATCATCGTTTCAAAAACGTATAGTTGGCAACATCATTGTTTCAAAAACGTATAGCTGGCAACATCATTGTTTCCCATCACATTTTAGGGGTAAGGTGTTAGTATATTTAGTGTAGGGTTTGGGAGGGAAAGTTAATTGTAAGTTGTAGTTGCTTTGGGATGGGTTAGATGTGATGGGGCATGACATGACCAGCCGATTGATCGTATTGACGGCCTTTAGGTTGGACGTAGTTTATCGTCATACCCAGGATGCGGATGTAGTTTATCATCATACCCAGGACGCTCAAAATATTAAGAAATAGAAAAATTTCATTAGAAACAAAGAAGAGACCACTGAACTTTTATGTAATCCTTCAATATGGCAGGGAATGCAGACAATCTCCTCACAGATGAAAAGACTTGAAGAAACAGAAATATGGTTCTACAGAAGGATGCTGAGAATACTGTGGACAGAGCATGTAAGTAAAAAAAAAAATGGACAAATATACTTAAAATCAGGAAGTAACATTTTAAATTTCTAGGGAACTTAATGAGGAAAAAGGGTTTGGAAAACAAGACAAAAGGCCAAAGGTGAAAAACATATAACCCACCTAGCAAGCTTGAGTAAATGGATGGTGGAAATAGTGTTGAGATCAATAAAACATCCTTCGTCGCCACTGTTGAGATGTTGAGTGTTTCCACGTGAGTATATGGTAATAACAAACAAACACAGTCGTAGGGAAAAATACTGGTATATTCAGAGAGGTATTTACATCAGAGAGATTAGTAGTAGAACAAACGTAGGTTAGTAGTAACAATAAGTAATAGTAATAAAGTCCAACAGTATCTTCCGGTCGAGAAATGGAAGTGTAACTGATCACTACAGAAGTCTCACTCTGCACTACACTGCTACACTACTCACAGTCTCTAGAACTACTGTTCTATTTATAATAATAGGATCAGTCTATTGTGGTTGTGAAGGTGGGTGCGCCCCAACAAATAGGTTTAAAGGATATAACAAAAAGACAAAATTTATTAAGTGTGGAGAGCCTTGATTACCAATGTTTTGAAGAGACACAGTAGATAGAAGAAGCAAGCACTAAAATATTGATGTTGTTGCACATACAGTATTGTTTATAATTTCATTGCTCTCTCTCTCGTCTCTCACATAAATACCCACATCCACCGTCTCACTAGACACAATCTCAGTAATATTTTCATTACAGCCAGTGAAATCTCAAGACTTATAAAAAGTCTTGACCATAACAAGGCTACCAGTCCAGACAAAATACCTGTGGTTATCCTTAAGAATATTAACCAGTAGTTATCCCTGATCTAAGCAAAATTATTTAGCCGCTACTTGAAAGAGAAATCCTTCACAAATCTGTGGAAGGTGTCAAGTGTATGCCTGGTTTTCAAGAATGTAGGTGAGCACTCATTCCCCTGACCATATAGACCCATCAATCTCTTCATTGTCACTAGCAAAATCTTTGAAGGTCTTGACCATAACAAGGCTACCAGTCCAGACAAAATACCTGTGGTTATCCTTAAGAATATTAACCAGTAGTTATCCCTGATCTAAGCAAAATTATTTAGCCGCTACTTGAAAGAGAAATCCTTCACAAATCTGTGGAAGGTGTCAAGTGTATGCCTGGTTTTCAAGAATGTAGGTGAGCACTCATTCCCCTGACCATATAGACCCATCAATCTCTTCATTGTCACTAGCAAAATCTTTGAAGGTCTTGACCATAACAAGGCTACCAGTCCAGACAAAATACCTGTGGTTATCCTTAAGAATATTAACCAGTAGTTATCCCTGATCTAAGCAAAATTATTTAGCCGCTACTTGAAAGAGAAATCCTTCACAAATCTGTGGAAGGTGTCAAGTGTATGCCTGGTTTTCAAGAATGTAGGTGAGCACTCATTCCCCTGACCATATAGACCCATCAATCTCTTCATTGTCACTAGCAAAATCTTTGAAGGTATAATCAATAAGAAGGCTGTTGATCACATTAATAGGCACAACCTCTTGAGTGAGAAGCAATACTGGTTTCAATCGACCCGGTTCACTGTTGATACCCTAACTGCAATTACTTACAGAATTACTAAGACACTTGACAAAAAATACATCTCAGTGTTGACCACATTAAATATTTCAAAGGCCATTGACAAGGTGTGGCATAAAGGGTTATGGCACAAGCTCTCTAGTTATGGAATCACTGGAAGAGTTTTCTCAATTATCAAGCCCTTCATAACGAATAGTTGTTAATGGCTGGTCCTCTATGGACAAAGCAATCAAAGCAGGCATCCCACAAGGTTCACTTCTCAGTCTAACCCTCATTTATGGCCCCTCCTCATCGCCAGACTGCAACTATTTTGTGTGGGGCATCTTAGAGAGGAAGGTGAACAACAGGCCCTACAACACCAATGAAGCTCTCAAGGAAGTCATCAAGGACGCCATGGTCAACATTGGCAGGGACACCATCTCCAAGGCCTGTTCCAGCTTCTAGGCCTGGCTGGAAAGTGGTGTGGTGGCTGTCGACTAAGGCCACATCAAGTGATTTTTGCATATATATATATATATATATATAGGTCTGTGTATAAAGTGTCATTGAAATATATTGTTATATAAAAAAGAAAATGCCGTTTTTATTATCCATTAATTTTTTTCTGGATTTATCTGTGCTACACTATATATTGTGTTTGCTAAATTGCCTGCAGATGTTTGCAGTAATGGAAAATACCAATGAGGAAACTGCATGGAAATTTCATGGTGGCTTTAAGAAACAATCTTTAAACGACTATAGCTTGGAGCTGCATGAATTTCAGTAGAATTTTATACACTTACTGTTTTAAACAGAAATATTGAAAAAATGTTATATTTATTATATGTAAACAGATTAGTAATGTAACTAAAGTTCCTTTTGCTAGAGCATAAAATCTGGGTATTTTAGCATGGTATATGATCAATTTTGACTTGAATTATAAATCTTATGTGCTCAAATGGAACCACTTGCTCACTATGCCACTTGTTGCTTGACATGCCCCCCACACCTCATTACTAGACTGCAACTGACTATTTTGTGTGGGGTATCTTAGGGAGGTGAACAGCAGGCCCTACAACACCAAGGAAGCTCTCAAGGAAGTCATCAGGGGTGCTATGGTCAACATTGGCGGGGACATCATCTCCAAGACCTGCTCCAGATTCCGGGCCTGTCTGGAAAGTGATGGCTGCTGACTAAGGCCACATCAAGTGATTTTTGTACCTAATATATATGTCTAACTGTGTATAAAGTTTCATTGAAATATATTATGTTATTATATAAACAAAAAAAACAAAAACACTGTTTTTATTACCCATTATTTTTTTCTGGATTTATCTGTGCTACCCTATATATTGTGTTTGCGAAATTGCCTGCAAATATTTGCAGTAAAGGAAAATACCAATGAAGAAGCTGTACAGAAATTTCATGGTTGGATCTGCATGAATTTCAGTAGAATTTTATACACTTACTGTTTTAATCAGAAATATTGAAGAAATGTTATATTTATTATATGTAAACAGATCAGTAATGTAACTAAAGTGCCTTTTGCTAAAGCATAAAGTCTGAATAGCAAAAGCATGAGAAAAAACACCAAGGAAATGAGCACTAGCAGGCAAACAATTGCATGTATTGTCAAAGAGGACTTCAATTATATATAAGGTGACCCAAAAAAACAGGAATTTTTGAAGTGCGTATTGCCAGACATGAGCAAGTGGCAACACTGCGAGACAGTGACCTTGAGCAAGTAAACATTTCGTCATTTTAGTAACAAGAATGAAATTCACAGTATCCCAGCTGAGATGTTGCAGCAGTCAATGAGGAATCTCAACAGCAGATTTCAAGAATGCATTCGTACAGGAGGACGCCATCTACAGGACGTAATTTAAAAAAAAATGAAAATTCCATCATTGTTTCTTAAATGGCATGTTTTAAGGTTTCAATTACTATGAATTAAATATTTTTCTTCCATCACTCTTGGATTTATTGGATTGTTAAAAAGTTCCTGTTTTTTTGGGTTACCCTGTATCTTATGTGCACAAGAGGTGCCACTTGCTCACCATGTCAGTGGCTGCCTGACTTATGGCCCTCCACCTCATCGCCAGACTGCAATCCTCTCGATCATTTTGTATGGGACATCTTATATAGAGAAGTGAACAGCAGGCTCTACAACACTGAGGAAGCTCTCAAGGAAGCCATCAGGGATGCCATGACCAACATGGACAGGGACACCATCTCCAAGACCTGCTCTAACTTCTGGTCTGCCTGAAGAAAGTGGTGGCCACCAACTGAGGCCACATTGTTGTTGTACCTTTTCTATGTGCCTAACTGTAAAGTTTCATTGAAATATATTAATTTGTTATATAAAAAAATGTTGTTTTTATTATTCATCAATTTTTTTCTGGATTTATCTCCGCCACACTGTAGAGTTCAAAATCATTTACAGATTTCTTTTTTTTTTGACAAGTGACATATTTTCTACTCTGAAGCCTCTTTCGCCACAGATGTAATGTTGCCTATTGCTCATCTATCATGCACATCATTCAGCCACCATCTACCTTGAGTGGCTCTCGAGCTTTATATTATGTGAACTTCAGTAAAAAAAAAAAAAAAAAAAAAATTCTCTATAATAATCTGACAATTGCAGAAATCACCACACAGCCACCCTCAAACATGCAAAAAGTCTTCTTTTTCCATTTCTGTAGGGTGGCCACTAAAACAACCTACAATTCACACCCACCTAATTTGTCATAGACAGCAACAACAATGAAAATTATAATTGTACTAAAAAGACCTGTGAAAATTTCATGGTTTTCTTACTTGAATTTTCTGATGAATCTTACCTAATTCTTCTTTTAATGATTGAATAAGCTCATGGCGAGTTCTATGAAAATAAAATATCCGTAGAAATTCCTCTATCACATTGTTAAATATTTGAGCTTAACAACTTTCACAAAATATTGCAATAATCATAAATATGAATGCCGGTCGTTATTTTAAGAAGTGGGTACAAATGAAAAGATTTGAAATTGACAACTTTTTTTAAATTGCCGTAAAAAACTTCTATCTTTCTTTTATTTCTTCCCTTCTTTCTTTCTTTCATTTTCACTTTGAAACCAAGTAGCATATGTCTCTTGTTTTTCTACACAATAAAAACAGATTGGTCCATTATTTATGAGCTACTGGCAGGAGATGTTGAATACTTCTATGTTCCCTTCTTTCTTTCTTTCATTTTCTCTTTGAAACCAAGTAGCATATGTCTCTTGTTTTTCTACACAATAAAAACAGATTGGTCCATTGTTTATGAGCTACTGGCAGGAGATGTTGAATACTTCTATGTTCCCTTCTTTCTTTCTTTCACTTTCTCTTTGAAACCAAGTAGCATATGTCTCTTGTTTTTCTACACAATAAAAACACATTGGTCCATTATTTATGAGCTACTGGCAGGAGATGTTGAATACTTCTATGTTCCCTTCTTTCTTTCTTTCACTTTCTCTTTGAAACCAAGTAGCATATGTCTCTTGTTTTTCTACACAATAAAAACAGATTGGTCCATTATTTATGAGCTACTGGCAGGAGATGTTGAATACTTCTATGTTCCCTTCTTTCTTTCTTTCACTTTCTCTTTGAAACCAAGTAGCATATGTCTCTTGTTTTTCTACACAATAAAAACAGATTGGTCCATTGTTTATGAGCTACTGGCAGGAGATGTTGAATACTTCTATGTTCCCTTCTTTCTTTCTTTCACTTTCTCTTTGAAACCAAGTAGCATATGTCTCTTGTTTTTCTACACAATAAAAACAGATTGGTCCATTATTTATGAGCTACTGGCAGGAGATGTTGAATACTTCTATGTTCCCTTCTTTCTTTCTTTCACTTTCTCTTTGAAACCAAGTAGCATATGTCTCTTGTTTTTCTACACAATAAAAACAGATTGGTCCATTGTTTATGAGCTACTGGCAGGAGATGTTGAATACTTCTATGTTCCCTTCTTTCTTTCTTTCACTTTCTCTTTGAAACCAAGTAGCATATGTCTCTTGTTTTTCTACACAATAAAAACAGATTGGTCCATTGTTTATGAGCTACTGGCAGGAGATGTTGAATACTTCTATGTTCCCTTCTTTCTTTCTTTCACTTTCTCTTTGAAACCAAGTAGCATATGTCTCTTGTTTTTCTACACAATAAAAACAGATTGGTCCATTGTTTATGAGCTACTGGCAGGAGATGTTGAATACTTCTATGTTCCCTTCTTTCTTTCTTTCACTTTCTCTTTGAAACCAAGTAGCATATGTCTCTTGTTTTTCTACACAATAAAAACAGATTGGTCCATTGTTTATGAGCTACTGGCAGGAGATGTTGAATACTTCTATGTTCCCTTCTTTCTTTCTTTCACTTTGAAACCAAGTAGCATATGTCTCTTGTTTTTCTACACAATAAAAACAGATTGGTCCATTGTTTATGAGCTACTGGCAGGAGATGTTGAATACTTCTATGTTCCCTTCTTTCTTTCTTTCATTTTCTCTTTGAAACCAAGTAGCATATGTCTCTTGTTTTTCTACACAATAAAAACAGATTGGTCCATTGTTTATGAGCTACTGGCAGGAGATGTTGAATACTTCTATGTTCCCTTCTTTCTTTCTTTCACTTTCTCTTTGAAACCAAGTAGCATATGTCTCTTGTTTTTCTACACAATAAAAACAGATTGGTCCATTATTTATGAGCTACTGGCAGGAGATGTTGAATACTTCTATGTTCCCTTCTTTCTTTCTTTCATTTTCTCTTTGAAACCAAGTAGCATATGTCTCTTGTTTTTCTACACAATAAAAACAGATTGGTCCATTATTTATGAGCTACTGGCAGGAGATGTTGAATACTTCTATGTTCCCTTCTTTCTTTCTTTCATTTTCTCTTTGAAACCAAGTAGCATATGTCTCTTGTTTTTCTACACAATAAAAACAGATTGGTCCATTATTTATGAGCTACTGGCAGGAGATGTTGAATACTTCTATGTTCCCTTCTTTCTTTCTTTCACTTTCTCTTTGAAACCAAGTAGCATATGTCTCTTGTTTTTCTACACAATAAAAACAGATTGGTCCATTGTTTATGAGCTACTGGCAGGAGATGTTGAATACTTCTATGTTCCCTTCTTTCTTTCTTTCACTTTCTCTTTGAAACCAAGTAGCATATGTCTCTTGTTTTTCTACACAATAAAAACAGATTGGTCCATTATTTATGAGCTACTGGCAGGAGATGTTGAATACTTCTATGTTCCCTTCTTTCTTTCATTCACTTTCTCTTTGAAACCAAGTAGCATATGTCTCTTGTTTTTCTACACAATTAAAAACAGATTGGTCCATTATTTATGAGCTACTGGCAGGAGATGTTGAATACTTCTATGTTCCCTTCTTTCTTTCTTTCACTTTCTCTTTGAAACCAAGTAGCATATGTCTCTTGTTTTTCTACACAATAAAAACAGATTGGTCCATTATTTATGAGCTACTGGCAGGAGATGTTGAATACTTCTATGTTCCCTTCTTTCTTTCTTTCACTTTCTCTTTGAAACCAAGTAGCATATGTCTCTTGTTTTTCTACACAATAAAAACAGATTGGTCCATTGTTTATGAGCTACTGGCAGGAGATGTTGAATACTTCTATGTTCCCTTCTTTCTTTCTTTCACTTTCTCTTTGAAACCAAGTAGCATATGTCTCTTGTTTTTCTACACAATAAAAACAGATTGGTCCATTGTTTATGAGCTACTGGCAGGAGATGTTGAATACTTCTATGTTCCCTTCTTTCTTTCTTTCACTTTCTCTTTGAAACCAAGTAGCATATGTCTCTTGTTTTTCTACACAATAAAAACAGATTGGTCCATTGTTTATGAGCTACTGGCAGGAGATGTTGAATACTTCTATGTTCCCTTCTTTCTTTCTTTCATTTTCTCTTTGAAACCAAGTAGCATATGTCTCTTGTTTTTCTACACAATAAAAACAGATTGGTCCATTGTTTATGAGCTACTGGCAGGAGATGTTGAATACTTCTATGTCCCCTTCTTTCTTTCTTTCACTTTCTCTTTGAAACCAAGTAGCATATGTCTCTTGTTTTTCTACACAATAAAAACAGATTGGTCCATTATTTATGAGCTACTGGCAGGAGATGTTGAATACTTCTATGTTCCCTTCTTTCTTTCTTTCACTTTCTCTTTGAAACCAAGTAGCATATGTCTCTTGTTTTTCTACACAATAAAAACAGATTGGTCCATTGTTTATGAGCTACTGGCAGGAGATGTTGAATACTTCTATGTTCCCTTCTTTCTTTCTTTCACTTTCTCTTTGAAACCAAGTAGCATATGTCTCTTGTTTTTCTACGGAATAAAAACAGATTGGTCCATTATTTATGAGCTACTGGCAGGAGATGTTGAATACTTCTATGTTCCCTTCTTTCTTTCTTTCATTTTCTCTTTGAAACCAAGTAGCATATGTCTCTTGTTTTTCTACACAATAAAAACAGATTGGTCCATTATTTATGAGCTACGGGCAGGAGATGTTGAATACTTCTATGTTCCCTTCTTTCTTTCTTTCATTTTCTCTTTGAAACCAAGTAGCATATGTCTCTTGTTTTTCTACACAATAAAAACAGATTGGTCCATTATTTATGAGCTACTGGCAGGAGATGTTGAATACTTCTATGTTCCCTTCTTTCTTTCTTTCATTTTCTCTTTGAAACCAAGTAGCATATGTCTCTTGTTTTTCTACACAATAAAAACAGATTGGTCCATTATTTATGAGCTACTGGCAGGAGATGTTGAATACTTCTATGTTCTGTTCTTTGTTTCTTTCATTTTCTCTTTGAAACCAAGTAGCATATGTCTCTTGTTTTTCTACACAATAAAAACAGATTGGTCCATTATTTATGAGCTACTGGCAGGAGATGTTGAATACTTCTATGTTCCCTTCTTTCTTTCTTTCATTTTCTCTTTGAAACCAAGTAGCATATGTCTCTTGTTTTTCTACGGAATAAAAACAGATTGGTCCATTATTTATGAGCTACTGGCAGGAGATGTTGAATACTTCTATGTTCCCTTCTTTCTTTCTTTCACTTTCTCTTTGAAACCAAGTAGCATATGTCTCTTGTTTTTCTACACAATAAAAACAGATTGGTCCATTATTTATGAGCTACTGGCAGGAGATGTTGAATACTTCTATGTTCCCTTCTTTCTTTCTTTCATTTTCTCTTTGAAACCAAGTAGCATATGTCTCTTGTTTTTCTACACAATAAAAACAGATTGGTCCATTATTTATGAGCTACGGGCAGGAGATGTTGAATACTTCTATGTTCCCTTCTTTCTTTCTTTCATTTTCTCTTTGAAACCAAGTAGCATATGTCTCTTGTTTTTCTACACAATAAAAACAGATTGGTCCATTATTTATGAGCTACTGGCAGGAGATGTTGAATACTTCTATGTTCCCTTCTTTCTTTCTTTCACTTTCTCTTTGAAACCAAGTAGCATATGTCTCTTGTTTTTCTACACAATAAAAACAGATTGGTCCATTATTTATGAGCTACTGGCAGGAGATGTTGAATACTTCTATGTTCCCTTCTTTCTTTCTTTCACTTTCTCTTTGAAACCAAGTAGCATATGTCTCTTGTTTTTCTACACAATAAAAACAGATTGGTCCATTATTTATGAGCTACTGGCAGGAGATGTTGAATACTTCTATGTTCCCTTCTTTCTTTCTTTCACTTTCTCTTTGAAACCAAGTAGCATATGTCTCTTGTTTTTCTACACAATAAAAACAGATTGGTCCATTATTTATGAGCTACTGGCAGGAGATGTTGAATACTTCTATGTTCCCTTCTTTCTTTCTTTCATTTTCTCTTTGAAACCAAGTAGCATATGTCTCTTGTTTTTCTACACAATAAAAACAGATTGGTCCATTATTTATGAGCTACGGGCAGGAGATGTTGAATACTTCTATGTTCCCTTCTTTCTTTCTTTCATTTTCTCTTTGAAACCAAGTAGCATATGTCTCTTGTTTTTCTACACAATAAAAACAGATTGGTCCATTATTTATGAGCTACTGGCAGGAGATGTTGAATACTTCTATGTTCCCTTCTTTCTTTCTTTCACTTTCTCTTTGAAACCAAGTAGCATATGTCTCTTGTTTTTCTACACAATAAAAACAGATTGGTCCATTATTTATGAGCTACTGGCAGGAGATGTTGAATACTTCTATGTTCCCTTCTTTCTTTCTTTCATTTTCTCTTTGAAACCAAGTAGCATATGTCTCTTGTTTTTCTACACAATAAAAACAGATTGGTCCATTATTTATGAGCTACGGGCAGGAGATGTTGAATACTTCTATGTTCCCTTCTTTCTTTCTTTCATTTTCTCTTTGAAACCAAGTAGCATATGTCTCTTGTTTTTCTACACAATAAAAACAGATTGGTCCATTATTTATGAGCTACTGGCAGGAGATGTTGAATACTTCTATGTTCCCTTCTTTCTTTCTTTCATTTTCTCTTTGAAACCAAGTAGCATATGTCTCTTGTTTTTCTACACAATAAAAACAGATTGGTCCATTATTTATGAGCTACTGGCAGGAGATGTTGAATACTTCTATGTTCCCTTCTTTCTTTCTTTCACTTTCTCTTTGAAACCAAGTAGCATATGTCTCTTGTTTTTCTACACAATAAAAACAGATTGGTCCATTATTTATGAGCTACTGGCAGGAGATGTTGAATACTTCTATGTTCTGTTCTTTGTTTCTTTCATTTTCTCTTTGAAACCAAGTAGCATATGTCTCTTGTTTTTCTACACAATAAAAACAGATTGGTCCATTATTTATGAGCTACTGGCAGGAGATGTTGAATACTTCTATGTTCCCTTCTTTCTTTCTTTCATTTTCTCTTTGAAACCAAGTAGCATATGTCTCTTGTTTTTCTACACAATAAAAACAGATTGGTCCATTATTTATGAGCTACTGGCAGGAGATGTTGAATACTTCTATGTTCCCTTCTTTCTTTCTTTCATTTTCTCTTTGAAACCAAGTAGCATATGTCTCTTGTTTTTCTACACAATAAAAACAGATTGGTCCATTATTTATGAGCTACTGGCAGGAGATGTTGAATACTTCTATGTTCCCTTCTTTCTTTCTTTCACTTTCTCTTTGAAACCAAGTAGCATATGTCTCTTGTTTTTCTACGGAATAAAAACAGATTGGTCCATTATTTATGAGCTACTGGCAGGAGATGTTGAATACTTCTATGTTCCCTTCTTTCTTTCTTTCACTTTCTCTTTGAAACCAAGTAGCATATGTCTCTTGTTTTTCTACGGAATAAAAACAGATTGGTCCATTATTTATGAGCTACTGGCAGGAGATGTTGAATACTTCTATGTTCCCTTCTTTCTTTCTTTCATTTTCTCTTTGAAACCAAGTAGCATATGTCTCTTGTTTTTCTACACAATAAAAACAGATTGGTCCATTATTTATGAGCTACTGGCAGGAGATGTTGAATACTTCTATGTTCCCTTCTTTCTTTCTTTCATTTTCTCTTTGAAACCAAGTAGCATATGTCTCTTGTTTTTCTACACAATAAAAACAGATTGGTCCATTATTTATGAGCTACTGGCAGGAGATGTTGAATACTTCTATGTTCCCTTCTTTCTTTCTTTCACTTTCTCTTTGAAACCAAGTAGCATATGTCTCTTGTTTTTCTACGGAATAAAAACAGATTGGTCCATTATTTATGAGCTACTGGCAGGAGATGTTGAATACTTCTATGTTCCCTTCTTTCTTTCTTTCACTTTCTCTTTGAAACCAAGTAGCATATGTCTCTTGTTTTTCTACACAATAAAAACAGATTGGTCCATTATTTATGAGCTACTGGCAGGAGATGTTGAATACTTCTATGTTCCCTTCTTTCTTTCTTTCATTTTCTCTTTGAAACCAAGTAGCATATGTCTCTTGTTTTTCTACGGAATAAAAACAGATTGGTCCATTATTTATGAGCTACTGGCAGGAGATGTTGAATACTTCTATGTTCCCTTCTTTCTTTCTTTCACTTTCTCTTTGAAACCAAGTAGCATATGTCTCTTGTTTTTCTACACAATAAAAACAGATTGGTCCATTATTTATGAGCTACTGGCAGGAGATGTTGAATACTTCTATGTTCCCTTCTTTCTTTCTTTCATTTTCTCTTTGAAACCAAGTAGCATATGTCTCTTGTTTTACTACACAATAAAAACAGATTGGTCCATTATTTATGAGCTACTGGCAGGAGATGTTGAATACTTCTATGTTCCCTTCTTTCTTTCTTTCATTTTCTCTTTGAAACCAAGTAGCATATGTCTCTTGTTTTTCTACGGAATAAAAACAGATTGGTCCATTATTTATGAGCTACTGGCAGGAGATGTTGAATACTTCTATGTTCCCTTCTTTCTTTCTTTCATTTTCTCTTTGAAACCAAGTAGCATATGTCTCTTGTTTTTCTACACAATAAAAACAGATTGGTCCATTATTTATGAGCTACGGGCAGGAGATGTTGAATACTTCTATGTTCCCTTCTTTCTTTCTTTCATTTTCTCTTTGAAACCAAGTAGCATATGTCTCTTGTTTTTCTACACAATAAAAACAGATTGGTCCATTATTTATGAGCTACTGGCAGGAGATGTTGAATACTTCTATGTTCCCTTCTTTCTTTCTTTCATTTTCTCTTTGAAACCAAGTAGCATATGTCTCTTGTTTTTCTACACAATAAAAACAGATTGGTCCATTATTTATGAGCTACTGGCAGGAGATGTTGAATACTTCTATGTTCTGTTCTTTGTTTCTTTCATTTTCTCTTTGAAACCAAGTAGCATATGTCTCTTGTTTTTCTACACAATAAAAACAGATTGGTCCATTATTTATGAGCTACTGGCAGGAGATGTTGAATACTTCTATGTTCCCTTCTTTCTTTCTTTCATTTTCTCTTTGAAACCAAGTAGCATATGTCTCTTGTTTTTCTACACAATAAAAACAGATTGGTCCATTATTTATGAGCTACTGGCAGGAGATGTTGAATACTTCTATGTTCCCTTCTTTCTTTCTTTCATTTTCTCTTTGAAACCAAGTAGCATATGTCTCTTGTTTTTCTACACAATAAAAACAGATTGGTCCATTATTTATGAGCTACTGGCAGGAGATGTTGAATACTTCTATGTTCCCTTCTTTCTTTCTTTCATTTTCTCTTTGAAACCAAGTAGCATATGTCTCTTGTTTTTCTACACAATAAAAACAGATTGGTCCATTATTTATGAGCTACTGGCAGGAGATGTTGAATACTTCTATGTTCCCTTCTTTCTTTCTTTCATTTTCTCTTTGAAACCAAGTAGCATATGTCTCTTGTTTTTCTACACAATAAAAACAGATTGGTCCATTATTTATGAGCTACGGGCAGGAGATGTTGAATACTTCTATGTTCCCTTCTTTCTTTCTTTCATTTTCTCTTTGAAACCAAGTAGCATATGTCTCTTGTTTTTCTACACAATAAAAACAGATTGGTCCATTATTTATGAGCTACTGGCAGGAGATGTTGAATACTTCTATGTTCCCTTCTTTCTTTCTTTCATTTTCTCTTTGAAACCAAGTAGCATATGTCTCTTGTTTTTCTACACAATAAAAACAGATTGGTCCATTATTTATGAGCTACTGGCAGGAGATGTTGAATACTTCTATGTTCTGTTCTTTGTTTCTTTCATTTTCTCTTTGAAACCAAGTAGCATATGTCTCTTGTTTTTCTACACAATAAAAACAGATTGGTCCATTATTTATGAGCTACTGGCAGGAGATGTTGAATACTTCTATGTTCCCTTCTTTCTTTCTTTCATTTTCTCTTTGAAACCAAGTAGCATATGTCTCTTGTTTTTCTACGGAATAAAAACAGATTGGTCCATTATTTATGAGCTACTGGCAGGAGATGTTGAATACTTCTATGTTCCCTTCTTTCTTTCTTTCATTTTCTCTTTGAAACCAAGTAGCATATGTCTCTTGTTTTTCTACACAATAAAAACAGATTGGTCCATTATTTATGAGCTACTGGCAGGAGATGTTGAATACTTCTATGTTCCCTTCTTTCTTTCTTTCATTTTCTCTTTGAAACCAAGTAGCATATGTCTCTTGTTTTTCTACACAATAAAAACAGATTGGTCCATTATTTATGAGCTACTGGCAGGAGATGTTGAATACTTCTATGTTCCCTTCTTTCTTTCTTTCATTTTCTCTTTGAAACCAAGTAGCATATGTCTCTTGTTTTTCTACACAATAAAAACAGATTGGTCCATTATTTATGAGCTACTGGCAGGAGATGTTGAATACTTCTATGTTCTGTTCTTTGTTTCTTTCATTTTCTCTTTGAAACCAAGTAGCATATGTCTCTTGTTTTTCTACACAATAAAAACAGATTGGTCCATTATTTATGAGCTACTGGCAGGAGATGTTGAATACTTCTATGTTCCCTTCTTTCTTTCTTTCATTTTCTCTTTGAAACCAAGTAGCATATGTCTCTTGTTTTTCTACGGAATAAAAACAGATTGGTCCATTATTTATGAGCTACTGGCAGGAGATGTTGAATACTTCTATGTTCCCTTCTTTCTTTCTTTCATTTTCTCTTTGAAACCAAGTAGCATATGTCTCTTGTTTTTCTACACAATAAAAACAGATTGGTCCATTATTTATGAGCTACTGGCAGGAGATGTTGAATACTTCTATGTTCCCTTCTTTCTTTCTTTCATTTTCTCTTTGAAACCAAGTAGCATATGTCTCTTGTTTTTCTACACAATAAAAACAGATTGGTCCATTATTTATGAGCTACTGGCAGGAGATGTTGAATACTTCTATGTTCCCTTCTTTCTTTCTAGCCAAATCATTGTCTTACGAACATTTCTCTTTAAAATAATTTTAAAATGATTCAGCAGACAATATTATTTTATTTATGGGAATTGGTTTTTAGGCAATTATCATACTCAGTTTCTGACATATGAAAAATGGCGCTTTAATCAAAGTTGCCATTGCTTCTCATCCTTTTAGCTAGGATCAAAGTGTAATATCTATTCCTATCAGCTTAATCTGAATGTCTCTCTCCATTTGCAACTTCCCTTCTTTCTTTCTTTCTTTCATTTTCTCACTGAAACCAAGTAGTGTCTTTGCCCCTCTTTCCTTATGAAGTATTACCAGGTTGTAACAGTCATCTAAACTAATGAAAGGAGGGACAAGTACAATTATAATAGGATTAATGTCTGTAGTTCAATCAGAATAAAGTCATCAGCCCTAAACAGGACAAATGGCCCGGGATTAGCTTTAGACATTAAAAGCATGAAAATTAGAATAAGTAATTAGTTTGAATAATTACTTTAGCAAACACACTAATTACTTTATTAATAAATGCAAAAATAAAGTTTTTAGTTGCAGATGACAAAACTGACAAAGTTAATTAAGCAAAAAGCCAATGAATGAAATTAACTAAAAAAAAAAAAAATTTATTTATGGATATTTTGTCTTTAACCCACAAAGTAATGACGATCATGAGTCATGGCTCCAAACTGAAATGAGTTGATGTGGGTGTATGCATTTATGAAAATAATTTATAGAACAGGAAGAATAGGAATAGATAATGGAACTCTTTAACTAAAGATAGAAAATTACCCTCAAGTGTGAAATACTGAGAAAATTTACATTGATAGAAAGAGAACTGAACAAAAGTATAACTGATTAAAAAGAGATAAAATTAAAGGTTTTAATGCAAATAGAAAGAATATACAATAAACAAAACTCCAGTTGATTTTAAATAGAAATGTTATTCTCTTGAATTTTAATTAGAACAAACATTGCCAGCCATTCTTAGTTTTTGATTATTACTTCTTTCACCTTCATTTTACTTACTTTATTTACACTTATCTTGAACTTGTTGTTATTAGACGAAGCATTGTCAACCATTATTCATTTTTGACTACTATTTCTTTCATCTTCATTTCACTTGCTTTATTTACACTTGTAGCAATATTATCTGGAATTTTTATTAGATGAAGCATTGTCAACCATTATTCATTTTTGACTAGTATTTCTTTCATCTTCATTTCACTTGCTTTATTTACACTTGTAGCAATATTATCTGGAATTTTTATTAGATGAAGCATTGTCAACCATTATTCATTTTTGACTAGTATTTCTTTCATCTTCATTTCACTTGCTTTATTTACACTTGTAGCAATATTATCTGGAATTTTTATTAGATGAAGCATTGTCAACCATTATTCATTTTTGACACCAAGGCCCACTGCTGGTGGTGGTTGGGAGTGAGGAATGGCCGTGTGACCCCCCCCCCCAGGACTGCGTTCATTGTAACTTGAAGATTGGTGTTAAAGGCATGCCGAAAATTTTCTCTAGTGTCATTCTGTGAAAACGTGTAGGCGACAATGAATGTCTCCTCAGTGAGTATGAATCCACTCTAGCCAAATTACACAGATATAATTTTTTTCTTTTGTTCTGTTTGTTTTTTCTTAACCCTCGTTCTATTCACAGAACTTGCTAACCATATTTTCTATTTATTTTTATTATTTTTTTTTTAAATATACGTCAATGGGACTTAAACTAAGTTAAAACTTAGTATTGTACACATTCACAATAGTATGTCATTCCTATCCCCCAGTACTCTCATCTAGTGTCAGCCCAGCGACTATCCCAACTACATCCCCCTCTATTGTTTTGTTTTGTCGTCGTTGTATATGTTATATGTAATAGGAGTAGGTAGGCTTTCCTAGCACCCAGTCTACACTCCTCCCCACTCTATTGAACACAACTAGAGGCTCAAACCTTGTTTCGTGTTTAGGAAGGGGTTCCCGGATCTCTCTCACTCTCTCTGGGCTCTGTACTGGTGCTGCTGTGTTTCTCCCATGTTGTGTGCAGTCTGTGGCATTGCCTGTTCCTTCTAAGGGTACACGGTTGACAGTTCCCTCGTTGCTGTTTCCGATTTGTAGTTAGGAGCCCTAAAAATTGCATAACGTCTTGAGTGGTTGCTCTGATCAACAGTTGCATAATATCGGGGTGTCTGTCGCGCATGGATAGGTGTCCTTGCAGTCATCTCCGATGGGCAACCCTGAGGCCACATTATGATTCAGGCTGTGCCAAACCCTCTCTTCCCGCATCATGGGTGATAACTGTCGGCTTCCTTTAACTCAGGCCTTCTCTTTTTCCAACACCAATTATCCACATGACTTACAAAAACCATAAATATAAACCTAAACCAGCCCTCCAAAAATCACCCAAACCTCTAAATATCTCCTTCTCCAACATCCAGGACATTAGAACCAACTTCTGCAGTGTGGAATCTTTCTTCATTGCAAAGTGCCCGGATATACTGGCCCTGTGTGAGACCAATCTTGACTCCTCTATCCCTTCCTCTGATCTCTCGATCCCTGGATACCTTCCTCTACTCAGAAAAGACTCTCTAACCCACATGCATGGCCTTGGTGTCTACGTCAAGGACCATCTCCCTCTGGCTAGAGAGAGCTCTCTCGAATTGCCGGACCATTTGTACTTGTGTCTCCGGCTATCTCTTCTCAATGCTGTAAGCTATCTTTTCTTCCTCTATCGCTCTCCATCCTCTCAGGACTGTGGAATACTTGATGTCATTTCTGACAGTATAGACAAGGCCCTCTCTCTCTATCTGTCCGCTCACATATTTGTGTTTGGCGATTTTAACGCCCATCACAACAAGTAGCTTAAGAATGCTAATACCGACCTCACAGGCATTCATACTCTCAACTTTTCAGTCTCTCAATCCCTCACACAGATAATTGATTTCCCCACGCGTTTTGCTTAGAACCAGGACTGTAAGGCCTCACTCCTCGACCTGTGTTTTACCTCCATCCCTGAGTCTTGTAGAGCCACGCAGCTCTGTCCTATCGGTAACTCCGATCATGCTGTAGTGTCCGTTAGTATCTCCTTCAGCCCCACCCCCTGCAAGGAGCCTCCTACCACCAGAACCTCATTCTGCTACCAACAGGTTGACTGGGACTCGTTTCGTGATTTCCTCCACGATGTCCCCTGGGATGTTGTATTTAAGCTCCCCATTCAAGAATGTGCTTCAGAGGTCTCTTCCTGGGTTAAAGCTGGAATTGACGCTTTCATCCCCTCAAGGAAATTCAAGGTCAACCGCACTCCTCCCCTTGATTCACAGCTGCTTGCTCAGCCGCCGTTGCCCATAGGAACCACTTCTTCCACCGTTTTCATAGTGATATGTCTGACTGCAATAGGCGCCTATTTACCTCTGCCTGTAACGAGTGTAAGCGTATCCTCAACGAAGCTAAGTCACTATTTGCTGCTCGGATGAAGGAACGTATTGCATCTCGCAAATTCGGCTCCAAAGATTATTGGCGCCTCTGCAAGTGCGTTCTGAACAATAGCAAACCCTCCATTCCTCCCCTGTTCAATCAGTTTGAGGTCCTGACCACCTCTGCCGACAAGGCTGAATGCTTTCATCGGAAGTTTTCTTCCAATTCAACGTTAGACTCTTTCGGGGTACCCATGCCCGATTTCCCTCCCAGAACTGAGGCCCTTTTGAGTGGATTGCACATAACCCCGTCGTTGGTATTGGGCATTATTTCTAACTTAGATCACCACAAGGCTACTGGTGGTGACGGGATACCAGCCATTGTCCTGAATAAATGCGCGCCTGAACTGGCGCCTACCCTCTCTAAATTATATAACCTCTGCCTCAAGGAGTCTTGTTTTCCTGACTGCTGGAAGTCCTCAACCATTGTTCCTGTCTTTAAGAACTCTGGTGACCCCACTGACCCTTCTAATTACCGTCCTATCAGTCTCCTACCCCACTTTGGCAAAGTCTTCAAAGCCATTATCAATAGCTGTGATTAATCACCTGATATCTCATGATCTGCTCTCAGACAAGCAGTATGGTTTCCGCTTTGCCCGATCTACAGCCGATGTGCTTACGGCCATCACTGAATTTCTCTACCAAGCTATTCATAATAACGGTGAAGCTTGTGCCGTAGCCCTAGACATCTCCAAAGTGTTTGATAGAGTTTGGCATGCCGGCCTTCTTCGCAAGCTCCAGGGTTATGGTATCACAGGTCGATTGTTTGACCTATTACAATCATTCCTGTCAAACCGTGAATTGAAGGTCGTTCTCAATGGATTCATCTCCAGCTCATATCCCACTAACGCAGGTGTTCCTCAAGGCTCCATCCTAGGCCCTACTCTGTTCCTCATATTCATAAACGACCTTGCTGATGCCATAGATTCCAAAGTCAGCATCTATGCGGACGACACCACAATTTACTCCTGCCTCAAACACAAATCTAGTGATGCTGATAAAGTTAACCTGGCAGTTCGAATAGAAAAGGACCTCCAATCTGTTGTGAACTGGGGCAAGAAATGGATGGTTAACTTTAACGCCTCTAAAACAAAACTGCTCTCTATTAACCACCACAGGGATCCATCCCTGCATCCCATTAGAATGTCTGAAGACCAACTTCTCGAGAGCTCCTCTCTGCGGCTGCTCGGTCTCACGCTGGCTGCTGATCTGAGATGGAACAAATACATTGAGTCAATTGCATCATCCACCACAAGGAAAGTTGGCTCCCTTTGCCGAGCCAGGAAATTTTTCTCCCCGGAATCAATCCTCCAAATCTATAAATCGACCATTCGCCCTTGCATGGAGTATTGCTGCCATATATGGTCTGGAGCCCCTGCTGTTTGCCTCAGGGTTCTTGATAAGATCCAAGAGACGGATATGCAATGTAATTGGCCCTGATCTGTCATCCCGTCTGCAGTCGCTCTGTCACAGATGCGACGTTGCCTCGCTCTGCCTTTTTTACAAATACTTTCACGGTAATTGCTCCGAGTAGCTGCTTTCGCTGGTTCCTAGGCCTCATGAATTTAAACGTCCTACGAGGCTGGCATCCCGTTCCCACCCCTTCACCGTTGAAACTGTTAGATGTAGATGTCTCTTCTACTCCAATAGCTTCATGTCTTGCACATCTCGGCTGTGGAACTCCCTTCCTTATTCCTGTTTCCCTGACAAATACATTCTCCAACTATTTAAGTGTAACATCAATTGACATCTCCAGTTGCCTTGATCTATCCACTACCCTTCTCCACATCCTTTCACCTTTCATTCCTATCTGCTCTCGCTCCAAATCTTCTGTAACCCCCTTGCCTTGATCGACCCACTATCTTTCTCCACATCCTCTCCTTTACCACTCCTATATGCTCTTCCTCTAAACCTTCTGTAACACCTTGCGTGCTAGTGGCTTCCAGCCTTGCTTGGGGTGATAAGCTTAAAAAAAAAAAAAAATTTCTTTCACCTTCATTTTACTTACTTTATTTACACTTTAGTACTATTATCTTGAATTTGTTATTAGATGATGCATTGTCAACAATTATTCATTTTTGACTAGTATTTCTTTCATCTTCATTTATACTTGTAGTAATATTATTTGAGATTTTTATAAGATGAAGCATTTTCAACCATTATTAATTTTTGAGTAATATTTCTTTCATCGCCAATTGCTTTATTTACACTTGTAAGGAAGCTAAGGATATCACTGATCGAGCATATGAGCAATGATGAGGTCTTAGAGAGGTTGCAAACAAGGAGGAGGCTTATAGCTAACATCAGAAAAAGGCAGCTGAAGTTTCTGGGATACATAATGAGGAAAGAGGGCCTGAAGAATCTGATACTCACAGGTCGAATAGAGGGAAAGAGGGAGAGACAAGGGAAAACAACGCATGACATACCTAACGGGCTTAATTAAGTAAGTGGTCGACAGAACATGGTCTGGGGGAGGAAGCAGAGGGTCGTAACTTGTTGAGAGATGCAAGGGATAGAGGGAGGTGAAGGACCATGATAGCCTACATCCTGAAAGGCCATGGCACATAAAAGGAAAGTAAAGAATGGGTAACAGTTCAGAATTCTAATATTTACTCAATACAAAGCTCAATACCCATTTAATGTTGAGTATCATGAAGAGGCAGCTGAAGTTTCTGGGACACATAATGAGGAAGGAGGGCTCGGAGAATCTGATACTCACAGGTCAAATGGAGGTAAAGAGAGACAAGGGAAAACAATGCATGACATACCTAGCGGCTTTAAGCAAGTGGATGACAGAATGTGGTCTGGGGGAGGTGGCAGAAGGAAGGAACTTGTTGAGAGCTGCAAGGGATAGGAGGAGGTGGAGAGCCATGATCGCCTACGTCCTGAAAGGACATGGCACATAAAATGAAAGAAGTAATATTATCTTCTGTCTATATTTCTGAGATGAGGTATTATGTACAGTATTTACATTAGTCGGACTATTG
>OZ038518.1:35004991-35037491 GCA_964036315.1 Acanthosepion esculentum
TGTCTATATTTATGAGATAAATATAAATAAATATGAGATAAATATAGACAGATCATATCATTCATTTTTAATGAATCATACACACATATTTATATATGTGTGTGTGTGTGTGTGTGTGTGTGTGTGTGTCCATGTGTGTGGTTCATTAAAAATGAATGATATGGTCTGTCTATATTTATGAGATGAGGTATTGTAACTATTTACACTATTTATATCATTTGAACTGTTGTCCTCAACTTAATTGCTATATTCATGATGATTTGGCTGTTGTACGCTCCGGCCTACTTCAGGATCTGTCTCTATTTCTGAGATGAGGTATTCTAACTATTTACACTATTTACATTGTTTGGACTATTGTCTTTGTCTTTATTGCCATATTCAAAATGTTTCAGGCATTGTACACTGACTGAGACAACTGATTTTCTTTCCACTTGTAGGCAGGAAAAAATAATGGAGGTACCCCAATTATGAAGGTGGTGGCTACTGAACTGATAGCTTATGTGAAAAAGACCAGAGTATACAATGGCCAAAACATAGCAAATACAACAATAGAGATGAGAACAACAGTCTGAACAATGTAAATAGTGTAAATAGTTACAATACCACATCTCAGAAATATAGACAGATCCTGAAGAAGGCCAGAGCATACAACGGCCGAAACATCATGAAAATGACAATAAAGATAAGAACAACAGTTCGAACAATGTAAATAGTGTAAATAGACTGATATTTGTGAAAAGAATTTTATCATCCAATTTTTAATTTAATGAAACATGTATGAGAGAAGGATTACTACCAAAATACACACAGACACAAATAATATTATTAATTCAATGACATCAAAATCTGCTACTCAGATAACAATGAACAGGCAGAAATAATCTGCCTGTTCATTGTTATCACAGGAAATTCTGATGTCACTGAAGTAATAATATTATTATATAATATTTAGGTCCTGTCAACTTTGGCACTGAGCTCTCAGTTTATTTTATATTTTAAGCTTTTAGCCTTACTATGTGTGTGTGTGTGCATCTATAAATTTTAGCTTTTAAGCAGTACTTTTTATCTCACTATATCTACCAGCGTGAATATTTGAGAAATCTTGTCAGAAAAATATGCGTCCTCTGGCAGGATTCAAACCTGCATCCCCTATTAGGAACTGTCATTACATCTGATGTACCTAACTGCTCAGCCACATAGGACTTACAGTCAAATGCATATTTTTAACCAACATTATTTAACTGGTGATTGTATGGGAACCTGTGTTACATGATGCAACCGTAAGCTTATAGATAGTTTGTTTGTTTGTTTAACCAGCATATCGACCTTCGTTGGGCCATTTAATGCTGAAAAAGTTTGATTTTTGTTTGTTTTTTCAAAAGAGTATAGTTGGTAATATTGTTTTTCAAAAAAGTATAGTTGGTAATATTGTTTTTCAAAAAAGTATAGCTGGTAATATTGTTTCTCAAAAAAGTATAACTGGTAATATTGTTTTTCAAAAAAGTATAGCTGGTAATATTGTTTTCCAAAAAAGTATAACTGGTAATATTGTTTTTCAAAAAAGTATAGCTGGTAATATTGTTTTTCAAAAAAGTATAGCTGGTAATATTATTTTTCCAAAAAAGTATAGCTGGTAATAATATTTTTTCAAAAACGTATAGCTGGTAATAATATTTTTTCAAAAATGTATAGCTAGTTATAATATTTTTTTCAAAAAGAAATGTGCTGAAAAAAACCTGGAGGTTTGGAAAAGACCTGGAAGTTCACTATTTGCCCATAGCTGGGACCCCAACAGGTGCTACCACCCCAGGTCAGGGTGAACCTGGGAACACCAGCAATTAAGAGGTGGTTCCACACTTCCTAAAAACCTCTTGATCAGAGGCCTTGCTGTTGGATGCAGTTTAACGTCGTACACAGTATCCCATAAGCCTATGATGAATATTTATGTGGAGGTCCATTGCAAATAACCATGAATCTCTATCAGAATTAAAAAGAAAAATTTCAACATATAACAACCTAAAAATAAAAATGAATTCAGCATATAAATGAATTATAGACGAATGAATAAGAAGGAGACTTTGATGCCTGGTTCAAACAAGCATCCAAGATTCAAAACGAGCAAGTTGACATGTTGAATTCTGTTAAAATAGAAAATAGTTTCACATGAAATAAAAGGTTCTTTTGAAGTGCTGGAGTTCAAATAAAATATGTACGATTGAATAAGAGTTGGTTTAAGGAGAATGGAATCAGTTAAACCTCGGTGTCCTTGGATGTCAAGATATTGGCAAAACTGAGGAGATGATTGGCAGCAATTCCTTTGAAGTCATTGATAACAAGTGGATACTTCTGAAACAAGTGTGTCAATTGATTTTGGGGTTGCCAATTTAGGATTTTATTTGCTTTCAGTAGAAATGTTTCCTCTTCTTCTATGTGCCATGTCTGTTCCGGCTTTATTTACACTTGTAGTAATATTTTCTACAATTTTTATTAGATGAAGCATTGTCAGCCATTATTAATTTTTGACTGGTATTTCTTTCTTTCTTTCTTCATTTTACCTGCTTTATTTACAATTGTACTAATATCATCTTGAATTTTTATTAGATGAGGCACTGACAGCCATTATTAATTTTTGACTGGTATTTCTTCTTCATTTTATTAGACAAAGCATTTATCAGCCATTATTAATTTTTGACAAGTATTTTTTTCATCTTCATTCTACTTGCTTTATTTACACTTTTAGTAATATTATATTGAATTTTTATTAGGTGACATATTGCCAACAATTATTCATTTTTGAATAGTATTTCTTTATCTTCATTTTATCTGCTATATTGACACTTATAGTAATATTAATTTTATTAAGTCTCTAAATAAAAACCATCTTATTTTTCATAGAAATATTCTTTACTTGTTGCTTTTAATGGGTTAACCAACTAAGTCTTGATCAAGCAGAATATTCAGGACATTGGTGATTATGACTCTCCACAATTTCCTATCTTTTGTATGTATTAGTATGGTTTGTTGTTTTACTGTCTCTCCTAAACCCTGTCCTGCCGATCATTTACACAAGCTCATTTCATAAGTTATTCGCTGCTTTCCTGTCTCTTTATTTTTTTGTTTTAAATCATTCAAGATGAGGAAAACAGATACTACACTTTGATCACAGCCTGATGGCCAGAGTGTGAAGAAAAGAATGACTCAAGTAGCACTGGCAACTGAGTCAATGATTGGTAAATGTTTTCTCATAAGCAAGCAGCTAATATTACTATTACCAATCATATTAGGTAAGTCTGCATTTTTTAACAAAACCCTTTATTCAATTCACAGGAGTATATAATATATTATTTGCAGCTTTCCTCTGATCTACTTGCTTTTAATATGTCCTGTGTGTTAAATTCTCTAAGCTTTCTTTCCTCATTTTACACCCTAGTTTATTATTCTTCCTCTTAGTCATATGGTATGGATTTATACTATGTCTGCACAAAACGATTTGTGTGCAACTAATTTAGAAATTTAAAACATCAAGAGAAAAATCATTATTTCTCATCGTAAGGAATAAATTCCTTTTGTTTTTACTGAGTTAAGCATATTTATTTCTGAGTTCTGTAACACACAGAAAACGACAGGATCAATCCATTCTATCTGTTCTTATAATTAATAAAAAAAAAAGACAGCCAGAGATTCTGACGTTGTAGCAGCACGTTCTTCATTTCACTATAAGAGAGAGAGTTGGCAGATTATTGGCATCTTCATGACAATGGTCATGAGGATTGGCCAAAGGCAGCCTCGTATTAAAAAGTGTTACATACTGCTGCCATGATTTCCAAGAAAAAAAAAGAAAAAAAAAAGGAAGCACATTATGGCAGAAGATCCAAGCAACAAGATTCACCTAATTTTTCACACTTGTGTGTTATTGATGTGTCTTAGCTGGTCTCACAGAAATTTCCAATTCACCAACTAGAATTGTCTTTGATTGCGACACAAACGGAATTAATCCATTAATCCCTTATAATCTGCTTTCCCATTTAATCTCATATGAGAAAGTTTCCTGATGTACAAATCATTATATCCATCAAATGCTTAAATCTGCTAGAATCAACAGAGGGAAATCTTAAGGGAAAAGATAAGTAGCCTTGATTTCTACCTATAATTGCCAATTTTTCTTTTTTTTTTTATAGCAAGATTCACCCTTTACAGGGACTGGGGGGGCACTCATGGTAGAGGGTTATGTTTGAAGGCCATTTGTGTGTGTAGGAGTGCAAGATAACAGTTAACTCTAGCCTTGAACAGGTTAAGATTGTAGTGATCGGGGTGGTGGGGAAGAAGACATCTAAATTATAAAATTTAACAAACATCTCCTGAAGAGGAGAATAAATATAATTCCTTAAAATTCAGAGTAGAGACGAATGAACCTACAACTACATTTTCAAAACTCAAGAAATCTGAAGAACACCCAAAAATTACAAAGAGCAGAGACTGATGCCGGATTGATGCATTTGTCTATGACAGTAAAATTTAAAAGAGAGTAAAAAGGTATAAAACCAAGAAGGAGAGAGTATGGAGAGACAAGAAAAACAACGAAAAGGAGAAATAACCCTAACATTCTACACATATACACATACATATATGTGCATGGGCAGATGCATGCACACACTCATATACACACACACAGACAAACAGTTAAAGAATAATAATTGTTGGTATCTCTTGATAAATTGCTGGAGGGTCCATCTCCAAACTCTACAGATGAGATACTTAAAATAACAACAATCAGTGACAAGTTGACAAATTTTACATTTGTATTAATCTTATATATATATATATATGTATATGTAAATGTAAAAGACAATAGGAAAACTGTATTATTAGCCGACATGTTTCTTCCAATGTGGACTTTTTCAAGGCAAAAATGAAATGAATTTATTAAAAACAAAATAACTATTAATACAACAATAAAAACAATATTTCCAGATGTGATAGTACTTGAAAGTAATTTTCAGTTGACAATATGAATACAATAGCATTTTCTAAATTCTTTTAGTTGTTAAGGACATTTTTTTTGTTGTTAATAGTTACTTTGTTTTTAATTCATTTCTCCTTTGCCTTGAAAAAGTCCACATGTGTATATATATGTATAATATAATGATGTATAATTTTATATATCAACAAATAGTATTTACATTATTTGGACTATTGTCCTCATCTTTGTTGCCATATTTATTACAACATTTCAGCCGTTGTACACTCCGGCCTTCTTTAAGTGGTTGGAATGTGGAACTGAGTCCTTTATTTCACTCACTGGGGTAGACTGTTCTAGTTCCACATGCCATGTTTAATGGATGTCAGTTATCTGTTATTTCCTGTTAATTCCCTTCTCCAAGTTCTCCACTCCCTTAACCGGGTATTTAACTCACAATAAAAAGACATTGGTTAGATCCAGTGACAGGACCCAAAGAGCGTGATTTCAATACCCGGTTAAGGCAGTGGAGAAATTGAAGAAGGCCGGAGCATACAATGGCCAAAACATTGTAATAAATATGGCGACAAAGATGAGGACAATAGTCTGAATAATGTAAATAGTGTATATAATACCTCATCTCAGAAATATAGACAGATGTGAAAAGCATTATATTACATCACCAACCTTTATTGAATCCATTCTTAAAGAATCTGAAATATATTTGTCTAAAGCAAACAGTATTTCTTTGGGTCCTGTCACTGGATCTAACCAACACCTTTTTATTCTGAGTTCAATATCCGGTTAAGGCAGTGGAGAACTTGGAGAGGGGAATTAACAGAAGATAACTGATAACTGACATCCATTAAACATGGCACGTGGAACTAGAACAGTCTACCCCAGCAAGAGAAATAAAGGTTTCAGTTCGACATTCCAACCACCTGAAGAAGGCTGGAGCATACAACGGCTGAAACGTTGTGATAAATATGACGACAAAGATGATGACAATAGTCCAGATAATGTAAATAGTGTACATAATACCTTATCTCAGGAATACAGACAGGTCTGTATGCTAATTAAACTAAGAGTAGACATTAAAAACCCATTCTATTGTAGATAGGCGGAAATGACTTAAGGACACATGGCACAGTGGATAAACGTTGTGATAAATATGGCAACAAAGATGAGGACAATAGTCCGAATAATGTAAATAGTGTACATAATACCTCAACTCAGAAATATAGACAGATACTGAAAGGCCAAAACATTGTAATAAATATGACAACAAAGATGAGGACAATAGTTCGAATAATGTAAATAGTGTACATAATACCTCATCTCAGAAATATAGACAGATACTGAAGGGCCGAAACGTTGTAATAAATATGGCAACAAAGATGAGGACAATAGTTCGAATAATGTAAATAGTGTACATAATACCTCATCTCAGAAATATAGACAGGTCCGTATGCTAATTAAACTAAGAGTAGACATTAAAAACCCATTCTATTGTAGATAGGCAGGGATGAATTAAGGATACATGGCACAGTGGATAAACGTTGTAACAAATATGGCGACAAAGATGACGACAATAGTCCGAATAATATAAATAGTGTACGTAATACCTCATCTCAGAAATATAGACAATCAACAAACAGTATATAGAAAAATATGAATAGCTGCAGATATCATTTGATAATAGTTGCGAAGGCATGTGCAGAACCTACATTTTTTGGAAGAGCCGTATACAGAGAACTAATATATTGTGTTTCTCCAAAACCATTCACCACCCAAGGCTATATGACCCAGTTTGTTTTGCTATTTACCCATAGCTGGTGGGGAGAAGAGGTATGGATTCATACCTTTCCAAAGGGTATTAGCACGAAAGTGAATGTAATGAACTCGACTGGAATTCAAACTAAGCTCTCTGATTCCTCAATCCAGGTTGCTATCCATTACTCTACTGTGCCTATATATATATATATATATATATATATATATATATATTGTCATCCACAGACTGTTTCGCTGTATCACAGCTCATCAGTGTGGCTAGACGTCCGGTTGCCTCTGGCTAGAATTGAAAATCGGCTGAATTCGCATCAGTCGGAAATTTTACCCTGAAGCCGTTGGCGCACGGCAGAGAAGAAGGTGAATTTACGTGTATTTATTTTTAGATAAACACACAGTGACTGAGAGAACTCAATTCGATTTACCGAAGAGTCTTGCATTATTAGCCGTAATAAGAGCATAGACTTCCAGCATATCCTCATTGCTAGGAGTCACACTAAGGTTCTTCACTTCCTCAGCGGCTTTTAAAAATTCCTGAGACATGTCGATGTAAATGTTCATTACAGAAAAAGAAATAAAGGCCTGAAAATTTCAAATGATTCTGTCTTTTCAGAGAAGTAAAAAGAAGAGATGCTATCAGGACAAAAGCTCACTGAATAATGAATGGTAAGAAAAATACCCTGAACACACGCACTACACAGGGAACTAATAATAATAATATAGTAATAATAAATATATATGGAGATTGAGAGAAATTGTCACTCACATAATATGGTGACAATGACATTTTTCTCTCAAAATCAGATTTATAAAATTTTCATTTTAAAAAAAAAAAAAACCTTTCTTCATGTCTGATGGAAATAAAATAAAATTCTAATGTTCAAGTCAACCAAAATGAACAGAGGAGTCTGAAGAATTTATCTAATAATTTCATTTCCATCTTCTTAATATGTCTGCCGCTTTTGATTCAAGTTGGAAATTACAAATGCTGAGCAAAATAACCAAAAAATTATGTCAGACAAAAAGAAATGCATATTGAAGAACATGACTGCCAAGTATTAAGAAATAGGAAAATTTTTATTAGAAACAAAGAAAAAAGTACTAAATTGTTATATAATATTAGAGTTGGTGTGTACTACCCCTAGACCCAAGACTGATTGGAGGCCCCGGGCAGTGTTTTGTGACCTTCGCTCTCTTATCAACATTTGCTTTTTTTTCTACCTATGTTCATATATGTTACAAATTAAACCAAAGACCAACGGACTAGTAAAGGATGAAAAATTTTCACAGATTTTGACATCATTCGAGGGCTTTTTTTCTTCTTCATTCAAATCCATGAATTTGTTTTGCTCGTGCTAAATCTCGAAAAAAACACTATACAGTGTAACCCGGATATAAGCGAGACCCGGATATAAGAGTGATTTTCTCTGGTCCCAAATTAGAGCCTGTTTTAATAAAACAAAATAGACCAAACCCGGATATAAGATACTTCTTCTCCGGTCCCGACAACTCTCTTATATCCGGGTTACACTGTAGTCAGAAACAACAAAAAGACCTGCCAAATCGTTGATGTTGTTCTGCTAGTGAAACACGGGTTGAAAGTAAAAATTATTCAACTTTTTTAAGAAAAATCTCAAAATTGCCACAAACCATTATTTAAGATGGAATGATCTATTATATGTCTTTAATTTGTATTTAAATACATTGTATTTATTTTCAATTATTCTAGTTTAATTGTTCACCTATAATGCATAATGAGGTTACAATAAAATTTGTATTTTATATTAATACTACCTTATGGAGATTGAGGTGTCATAGAGTGGTGGGAGTATCATAAGATTTGAGGGAGGAGGTACGAGACCATTGCACCTACTCTGCATATCTTCATACACCAATTCATTTTTCTTTCGTTTAAATCCGTGAATTTGTTTTGCTCATGCTAAGTCTCGAAAAAACACTATACAGTGTAACCCGGATATAAGAGAAACCCGGATATAAGATAGATTTTCTTTGGTCCCAAATTAGAGCCTGTGTTAATGTATATATAATAGACCAAACCCGGATATAAGATACTTCTTCTCCAGTCCTGACAACTCTCTTATATCCGGGTTACACTGTATAAATTGCACTATTTTTTATCCCTAATGTTAAATGTGTTAAAATTATTCAACATTTTGACAAGAAAAATTTCAATTAAATGTTAAAAATTGTTGCAAAACATTTTTGATTGATTTTGAATGATCTATTATGACATGTCTCGAATACCTTATATTTATTTTCAATTTTTCTAGATGAATTGTTCACCTATATTTCATACGATCTATTATTGTACATAATTAGGTTAGAATAAAATCTGTATTTTATATGAATACTACCTTATGAAAATTGAAATGTCATACAGTCAGGAGGCCCCATATCATAGATTCAGTGGTGGGGTTAAAGAAACCCTCATGACAGCCCTGCATAATATCGGTATTCCTATATGGCAGTGAATAATGGACAGATGAAGAAACTTGTGGCAACTGTTTTGATGGCTACATGAATTTAAGCTTACCACTAGATTGGCAATTAAACCTCACCATTTTACTGTTTAACTAGCAAGATGCAACCACCACTTCTCTTTTAATGATTTCTTTTCTTGCACTTATCGCCTGTGGAACTACCTTCCAATTTATTGCATCCCTGACACCTACAATCTTCCAAAATTTAAATACAACGTCAATTGCCATCTTCTGTCTTGTTGAACCTTGTTCCTTTATTATCATTTCCTCAATCTTCCCCACTAAGGTCTTCTCATTCTCATTTTTCTCCTTGTAAACTCCTACATCTCTTGCTTGAGGTGAAACAAATAAAAAAAAATGAAATGTGGTTCTCCAGAAGGATACTGAGAATACCATGGACTGAACATGTGAGTAACAAGGAAGTTTTAGGGAGATATAAAAACTAAAATGGCACTTAGATTTAGAATCAGAAAGTGAGAGTTGAAATTACTAGAGCACATAATGAAGAAAGTGGGCTTAGAGAATTTAACACTCACATGATATACTGAAGGCAAGAGGGAGATTGGAAATGAATGACTAACCTATCTAACAATGTTGTATAAATGGTTGGCAGAAGGAGGTTAAGAGAGATAGCCAAAAGACAAAATTTACAATCGACTTCAAAAGACAGGAAATTGTAGAAGGGGCTATGATTGTCAACGTCCTAAAGGGCCATGGAATATGGATGTTATGCAAATTTCTCCTTTTTTTGTCTTCTAAGTTTTTTTGTTTTTTTTAATCATTTCACCACAAGCAAGGTGACAACATCATTAGGATGCAGAGGGTGACAGCGAGTGAAAGAGAATGAGAAGACTTTAATGAGGAGAAGTGAGGAAAAGACTCTTAAGGAAGAGGGTTCAGAAAGATAGAAAATAGTGTTTGACACTGCATTTAAATCTTTAAAGATCATAGGTGTTTGGAGGCAAGAAATCAGAAGGGAGTTCCAAGGGCGAGAAAAGAAACTGTTAGAATAGTCAGTTGCATCTAGCTAGTTCAACAGTAAAACGGTGAGACCTGGTTTGGTTGTTTGGGGTTTTATGGCATATCAACCACTATGGGTTATTTAATGCCAGATCCAGTATTTACTAAATATATCAAAAACGTATAGCTGGCATCATCATTGTTTCAAAAAAGTATAGCTGGCAACATCATTGTTTCAATGTGCTGGAAAAGACCTGGAAGTTCACTATAGCTGGGACCCCAACAGGTGCTACCACCCCGGGTCAGGGTGGACCTGGAAACACCAGCAATTAAGAGGTGGTTCCACGCTTCCTCAAAACCTCCTGATCATAGGCCTTGCTGTTGAATGCAGTTTAACGTTGTACCCAGGACGGGCGAGACCTAGTTGTCAATCTAGTAGCATGCATAAATTCATGTAGTCAAGTCACTATAGAAAAGAGATCATCAGAATAGTTACTATGAAAATATTCATAGAAAAGGTGGAGCGAAGCCACGTCAAGTCTTTTGAATTACTGAATTATCTTTGCTTTCTAAGAATTTTGAATTATTGTACTAGTGATAAGAGTACAAGTCTGGCTTAAAATGTCAGTTGAAGCGCCAAAAAAGAAATCAAAGCATTTTAAATAGTATTTAATGGCCCAATCCACCCTGGGCAGGAGGGGACACAAGTCTATGATCCTGCTGCTGCCACGACTGATAGGAACAGTCCATTAAGTAGGGCAAGGGGGACAACTGGTTATACCACTTACAATAAACAATAGTTAACAATCTAATTCCTTTTCTTGTTAAAAAGTAAACATTATTCTGTCATCTCTCCATTATTCAGACACATAGTAAGGTAAACAATAGTTAACAAGTTTGCATCATACTGTGATATTTGAATTTAAAAATTAAATCAACATAAATTTTTTTGCTGATGAAGGGAAAAGCATAGAAGTCCTGAAACAGCAAAATTAAGTAAAAGATATATATATGTGTGTGTGTGTAATAATCTGATTCTATATAATCCAAGTGAATCCTAATAATATGAAATATTAAAACTGATCCACAAAAAGACCTAAATGTATTATAACAGAGCATATAAATTACATAGAATAAAAATCTAAAATTACCTCATTCCGAATACCTATTTTGGTTCACAAGACTTACTTGTGGATGGAAATAGCTATTCTGAATGAGGTAATTTTCGATTTCTATTCTATATAATATATATATATTTTTTTACAATATTTTTTTCTAATCTATTATTTATATGTCATCTGTTCTTTCTGTGAATATGTCAGAATCTGTGTTTGTTTTTTGTTTTGTTTTTATTTAATCAATGAAATGCAATAATTACATGGCACACACACGCACACACCTACTTTTATTTTGAGCCTTTCCTTCAAGGGCAACCTTATCTCTTCAAATCCCATTATTTAAACAAAGCCATTCAAATAGAAAAAAACACAGCAAAAGTAAAGAAGTGATACCAAATCATACAACTTGGTGTTGGCATAGAAAGAAATGTTTGCCCAAAGTGTCCACCACCTGGCTAGCCAACATTTTCTATTAAAACTTGATGATTGATATTTACTCAAGTTATCACATGACAAGGATACAGGCCATTAGCTGAACACAAGGTAAAGACTTCTTTTTGATTAGCAGCTTCAAATAAACTCTCAGCATTCTACTTGGTGACAGATCAATGATGAGAGTAATGGTCTCGATTGCTTTGAGGTTCAGATTGATAATATTTATTTATTTTTAAGAGATTCACCTCACAGAGAACTATTTATGGATGTGCGAACATAACGGCTACTATCACAGAAAACAGAATTGGCAAAATTTCAAATTGTTGCCAAAAATTGGAAACAGTATAAATCATTATTATCTGTAAGCTGTTAGTTAAATAAATCATAGACGAGGCTCTATAGCCTTGGGTGGCAGTCAATCAAGGAGAAGAACTCTGAATACAACAACATGGAGAAGGCATTAGGAAATTATTCCACTATCATTCACAATGAAGACATTGGAATAGCAAGTGATAACTTCCAAAAAGCTAAATAAAGTATTAAGAAATGAGAAAAAATTGTCAGAACAGAGTATTGAACTGCTATCTAATATCAATTCTCATGAATATAATAGATGAAGAGGAGACTGTAGGCAATAGACATATGGTTTTAGCGATTAAAGCACTTTCTATATATTTCAATCTTAGTAAATGGCTTTCTCCTTTAATTAAAGTAGTATTTTTTTTTATTTGAAATTGGCCAGACTGATTATGGTGAGCCACTAATGCAGTGAGTGTGTTATTTTATAAAAGATCCATTTTAATTAAATTCCTTGTGGTTTCTCCCATGTATTACAGGTGATCAAGTAAATTCCTCCTTCAAGTTTTAGTTTATTACTATGTTGTTTTGTATTAAGATTTTCATTGTCTTAGAAATAGTTCTAACAAATTTTCTCCGATACAGGGTGTCCATAAATTTTGTGAGCACTTTAAAAAATTTATAACTTTATTTGTATTTGCGATAGAAATAATTTGTAAAGAGGATTAGAAGGAAGTAAACCTATATTTTTTGAGGTTTTATTGAAATTTTACTTAAGTTTCCACATGTCCTCCATCATTAGCAATACAAAGGATAATACGATTTTGCAGTTCACGGAAAACATTTGCCAACTGATTTACAGTAATGCCTGAAATCACATTAGTTATTTTAGCTATACTTAAAACTAGGTACATTAAACTTTATAACATTTTTTACAGATTATTTCTATTGCAAATACAAATAAAGTTATAAATTTTTTAAAGTGCACACGAACTTTATTGACACCCTGTATATATATATATATATATATATATATATATTGGCTCCTGAAAAATTAATTTCGGTTGAGCTCTTTGGTTTGAGGTGTGAGTTTGTAAACAGTGACGATTTAAGCTAATATTGCACGACTCTTCGGCAGAATTGAGTCACTGTCAGTCACTGTGTGTTTATCTAAATCTAAAAATAAACACGCTAAAATTCACCTTCATCCCTGCCGTGCGCCGACGGCTTAGTGGGAGAAGTTCCGACTGACACAAATTCAGTTGGGTTTCGATCCTAGCTAGAGGCAACCGGATGTCTAGCCACACTGATGAGCTGTTAAACAGCGAAACAGTCTGTCTGTGGATGACAAAAATATATATATATATATATTCCTTTTTTAATTTTAAATTAATATTTCATTCTTCATATAACATCATATTTATGTCATAAGGTTAATATTTGGGTTTCATTTATAAAACTTTGTCCCGTTAAGACAAATACCTTCCACCCTCCTCTGACATGCCTTTTGTCTGAAACATTGAAGTGGATAAAATACTGTATTAGTTTTTCGACCAGGTTTTTTTTTTTTAGGTTTCATAGTTAAATTTCTATTTCTGACACAAACTCAGTCCACGTTGGGGTTGATGAGTCAGTCAACCAACGTTTTCATCTGCTGAAATATGCTATTCCCCATATGAGGTGATTTGAGATTTTATAATTTATTAATTATTTGCTCTTTAATAATAAATACACTCATTGTCACTTTTGTGATGCCAATGAACACACATCTGACAATCTTAAGAGGGACTTCTTTAAGGCCATGGTAGAATCTGCCTTGCTCTATGGCTCAACAACATGGACACTGACAAAACACCAAGAAGCATCACTTGATGGAACATACACAAGAATGTTATGGGCTGCATTGGACATCAGCTGGAAGAAACACCCAACAAAGAAATGCCTGTATGGACACCTTCCTCCTATCTTAGTTTCACTAAGAGAGAGGAGGCTTTGGCTCGCTGAAGAATTAAGTCAGAACTTGTAAGTGACACCCTCCTATGGAATCCATTGCATGGCAAAAGATCAGTTGGAAGACCTCATCACACCTGCATTGACCAAGTTGTAGATGACTCTGGATGCCATCTGGAGGACCTGCTGACAGCGATGTCTGACAGATGGTGAGAATGATCCTTGACCTGATGATAATTATATGTGTGTGTGTGTGTGTGTGTGTGTGTATATATATATATATATATATATATATATATATATATATATATATGCATTAATCGAGGGATTCCTGTATTATTTCAATGAATAAGGGATATCTCAAATCGGTTAAAGTTCTCCACTCTGTCTCTTTTAATATCCCTTTTCTATCTCTTCCACTGAACTGGAATATAAATGGAAACTGTGGAGAGTCATGATCACCTTATATTGTCAAGGGACATGCCACAAAAAAAAAAAAGAAAACTTCCATGCTTTTGAATAGAGGTAAGTTTACCCAGCATTGTGTGGAGAGAGATGCTGGTAGTTTTGAATTTAGGCAACACCAGACAAATTTAAATAAACTTTTTGTAAATCACTGTTTTTTCTAAACTGGTTCACTTGATAGGGGGGAGAAAAGAAAATTCTTGACAAATTGGATTTTTCTTGGATTAAAAATTTTCTTGGGGAGTCATGATAACCTAAAGGGACATGCATGCCATTATATATATCATGTTCAATGCTCAGGGTATATCTCAAATCAGCTCAAACTTTCTAGTCTATCTACTTTAGTATCCCAATTATATCTCCTTATATTCTGAAGGGACATACCATTAAAAGAAAAAACTTCCAGGCTCTTGAATAAAGGTAAGTTTACCAAACATTATATTCAAAGGGGAATAGGTAGTTTTGAATTCAGGCAACACCAAAGAAATTTAAATAAACTTTTTGAAATCACTGTTTCATCTAAATCGGTTCACTTGATTGGGGAAGAAGAGAAAATTCTTGACAAATTGCATTTTTCTTGGATTAATTAATTAAATTGAAAATAATCAAAGCAAGTAGCAGTGTTTATCAGGTTTGGCCTCAATAGATATCTGTCACATTTGAAGTTAAATTTCTATGAGAAAAAAAGGAGATTTCATCTGCTTTGTGTTGATGTTAATGAAATTAGATGAAAAAAATAACATTCTACAACATCAGAGAAAAAGATTTGTTCTTTATCATGACAACAGTTTATTTAGTTGAGAAGACAAACTTAAGCATTGAAAAGTGTTTAACATTCTTGCTTCCTGTCAACTATTTCAGAAATTTAAATACAATGTCAATTGATATTTTCTGTTTCTTTGAATCCTGGTCTTGTAACATCTGGGTTTTTTTTCACACTTTGTAACCATCTGCTTCCTAGTGTCCTTTATTGCTTTGCTTGGGGTGAAATGATTAGAATTTTAAAAAATTATCAATTTGTGTCTGTCTATATTTCTGAGATGAGGTATTATGTACAGTATTTACATTAGTCGGACTATTGTCCTCATCTTTGTCGCCATATTTGTCACAACATTTCGGCTGTTGTACGCTCCGGCCTTCTTCAAGTGGTTGGAATTTCGAACCGAACCCTTTATTTCGATCACTGGGGTAGACTGTTCTAGTTCCACGTGCCATGTTTGATGGATGTCAGTTATCAGTTATCTCCTGGTAATTTTCCCTCTGAAAGTTCTCCACTGCCTGAACCGGGTATTGAACTCACACTCTTTGGGTCTGTCACTGGATCTAACCAACGCCTTTATCCACTGTGCCATGTGAGTTCAATACCCAGTTAAGGCAGTGGAGAACTTTCAGAGTGAAAATTAGCAGGAGATAACTGATAACTGACATCCATCAAACATGGCATGTTGAACTAGAACAGTCTACCCCAGTGATCGAAATAAAGGGTTCGGTTTGAAATTCCAACCACCTGAAGAAGGCCGGAGCGTACAACAGCCGAAATGTTGTGACAAATATGGCGACAAAGATGAGGACAATAGTCCGACTAATGTAAATACTTATCAATTTGTGTGTTCCATAAACAGAACATATGAAAATCAGAACGAGACAACTGAAATATCTAATGTCTTAAATGGCAGAGAATGCTGGACAATTTCCTCACAGATGAAAAAGAGACATGAAGCAACAAAGATGTGATTCTATTGACAAATGTGAAGAATACCATGGACTGAGTATGTGAACAATAAGGAAGTCTTAAGATAAACAAGAACAACAAGGAAACTTATACTTACAATCAATAAGAAAAAAAATGGAATATCTATATGGCAGTGAATGTTGTACAATTTACTCAGAGTTGAAGAATATTAGAAACAACAGAGACGTGGTTCTACCAACAAATACTAAGAATACCCTGGACAGAACAGGAGAACAAAATGAAATCTTAAGGAAAATAGGAACAATAAAAAAAAATTATACTTACAGTCAGAATGAGACAACTGAAATAACTAATTTTATATGTGGCAGTGAATGCTGTACAATTTCTTCACAGATTAAGAAAACTTGATGTGATGAGATGTCATTCTACTGATGAATACTGACACCAAAACAGACAGAATATGTGAACAACAAGAAAGTTTTAAAGAAAATAGGAATGACAAAGAAATATACTTACAATCAGAATGAGACAAAAAACTATCTAATTTTATATGTGGCAGTGAATGCTGTACAATTTCCTCATAGATGTAGAAAACTTGACATGATGAGATATCATTCTACTGATGAATGCTAAGAATAAAACAGAATCTGTGAACAACAAGGAAGTTCATTATTTACATTATTCAGACTATTGTCCTCATCTTTGTCGCCATGTTTATCACAACGTTTCGGCCGTTGTACACTCCGACCTTCTTCAGGTGGTTGGAAGTTTTAAAGAAAATAACAACAACAAAGAAACATATACTTACAATCAGAATGAGACAAATGAAATATCTAATCATCTATGTGTTAGTGAGCTGGACATTTCCTTCACAAATAAAGAAGACTTGAAGAGAAAGAGATGTGGTTTTACCAACGGATGCTGAGAATACCATGAAATAATGGTAATCTCAGCCATTTCCTTGTAAGAGACAACAATGCTTCCACTTCCATCTTACAAGGTGCCTTCTCCTTTTATGCGCTATGTTTCTTCAGGATGTAGGCAATCATGACTTCCCATAATTTCCAGTCTTTTCTAGCTCTTAATAAATTTAGTCTTTTTTGTTATCTCTCCTAAGTTTTGCTCTGCCATCCATTTACTCAAACCTGCGAGGTAGGTTATGCATTCTTTTTGTCTGTCCTTCTTGCCTTCAATTAGTCCTATAATTATCAAATTTTCCAAGCCCTCTTTCCCATTATGTGGCCGAGAAATTTCAACTATCTCTTATCTCATAACTATCAACTGTCATCTTCTTGATGTTAAGTATAAGAGTCTTTTTTTGTTTCTATTTTCTCTAAAATTTTCTCAATCACACGATTGTTCTACAGTATTCTCAGCATCCTTCTGCAAAAGCACATTTCTGTTGCTTCAAGTCTTTTCTTCATCTGCAAGAAGATGTTCTTTGGATCAAGTCACTGGATTACTTCAACCAATGCCCAGTGGATAAAATCCTTGGTTGAAGTAATCCAGTAGAGGTGAACAAAAACTTGGAGAGTTGAATTACTAAAGGGAAATAACTGAAACTGAGATATCCGGAAGAGGCATGGCACTTGGAACTAGAACAATATATCCCTGTGGAGTAAATAAAGGGTTCAGTTTGAAGTTCAAACATATAACACCTGAAGAAGGCTAAAGTGTACAAGAGCCGAAACATCATAAATATGACAAAAAAGATGAGGACAATGTAGAATATTGGTTAACTTGTAAGTGGTCTGACACACAGGTAGACTGGTGTAGTCACTTCAAGGTGAAAGACAGACTGAGTGATTTAATGAAGAGAAATATAGGTGAATAGAATCCACTGATGCAAATGTGTTGGGCAGGTCCATTTTAGTAAAGTAGACTAACCCACCTGCTGTATTAGGTATTCTCCTATAAATGAGGTAGATTAGCTGGCTTGCCTTTACAAGTTCACCACCACCTTAACCAGGTATTGAAATCACACTCTTTAAGGCGGTGAAGAACTTAGAGAGGGGAATTAACAGAAGATAACTGACATCCATTAGACATGGCACATGGAACTAGAACAGTCTACCCCAGTGAGCAAAAAAAAGGAATTCAGTTCGACATTCCAACCACCTGAAGAATGTACAATGGCGGAAATGTTGGAATAAATATGCTGACAAAGATGAGGACAATAGTCCGAATAATATAAATAGTGTACTCTAAAAGCTCTTTTCATTTTTTTTTCACTCTTCTGTCAAGTTCATCTCATGCTAATTCTGGGGGTGGCTTCAAACTTTTGAACTGTATATGTAAAATTTCAAATATAAGTAAAATATATCTGTTAAAGGAGAATATATGTATAAAGGCAAAAGGAAAAAAACTTAACCTAGCCAAGCATTTTTAAGTTTAAAACTTTTTAAAAACTAATGATATTTTTATTTTTGTTTATAAATACTTGTTACAAAATAAAATGCTTACATTTGTCTTGATAAAGCCCATAAGAGGACAAAATGCATCAGCTAAGTTTCCTTTTGTCTTTATTCAAAATAACAACCAATAAAAATGACAAACAACAACATTCTACACATACTACGCACAGGCAACATGGTTGCATGTGTACATACACACTATTAAAAAAAAACTTGCATCAATAAAAAGGGCATATAAAAAAGAAAAAATCAAGTCATACAAAGAGTCAATGGCTTTATCTTGTATCTAAGAATTTAATTTCTTCTTTGCTGCTTACTCCCTTTATGATGACGGTGTTAATGAAGAAGGAGACCAACTCTTGGAAGAGTTGATGGCATTGGTTGAGGATGAGATTGATTTTGTCAAGCCTTTCTCTTGTGTTTGATGACTTCTTTTTCTGGTGGCTTGGTTCTGATGGCGATGGAACACTGCTAGTTGGTACAGTCTTAGGCTTGTGTTTCAAATGATTCCAATCCAATGGCTTTCAGTGTTGTTTTGAGTTAGTCCTTGTATCTATGAAGAGGACAACCCTGTGATCTTTTCTCTGAAGTAAGCTCGCTGAATAAAACTTGAGCAGTCATTTAAATTCATTCTATTCTAACAAGAATGTTTAACTAATTCTGGTAGTTTAACATCAATAACATGAGTTCTTTTCATTACTTTTTATCCATATAGATTTTATGACGTTTTTGTTTAAAATCAACTTCACCTTGGATGGAGTGATTCCTGGAGGCTCCGTCTATGAAACATTGGAGCCAGGATGCTGAAGGTAACATCAATCAGCTAAGTGACAAACCTTTTATGTGTATTGATTTTATATATATATATATATAAATGAAATAAATCCTAAAGAACCAGGAACAACCTACCTAGGTTTTGTTGGAATTCAATTTGAGAACAACAATTTTACAAGTTCACATTCTCACTATTTTTTCTATCCTCACTCCAACCTCTTTTTAATTTCAAAACCGGCTCCCAAAGGCCTAATTCTTATCAGAGATAAGAATATATTTTCTGACTAACGAGAAAGCTAGAAAATACAAAAAGGAATTCCACCATGACTATTTTTTCCATGGTGCCATAAAGTATGGGGGAAACCTCACAGCTTCTTCACTTCAACCTGTTTTCAGTACCTTCAAAACCGGCTCCCAGGGCCCTGATTCTTATCAGAGATATGAATGTGTTTTCTGACCAATGGAGGGGCCAGGAAATTTGTACAACGATTTTGGAGGGAAAAATCCCCAATCCATCGGAGCCTACCAAAACTCAATAAATTTGGAGAATCTTGCCTATCTGACAGTGAGAATTCTGCCCACTGTCTGTGAGGTCGACATTAGGGAGCTCCAGAACCTACTAAAGGGCTGTCAAGAACGAACGTCGGTCCACAATTCAAGACCAATCCAAAGCTGCATCCCTTCACCACTCCTTCTGACGAGCCCACTGGACTTCTGTCGTCAACCTATGAACTCACTCAACTGCAGGATTCCTATATCTGCAGACAATTTTCCTACTCTACAAGAACTGTGAGTGTTTCTATCTGAACCTTAACAAAATTCTAATCACTTAAATAACTCTTTAGGCGCTCAGAGAAATATTTTGAGCAAGCCTTTTTTCTGTTAAGAACATTTACTCTTTTCCCTTTCTTTCTCTCCTAATTGTCCTTTTATCCTATTACCCTTTCTTTTTCTGTATATGTAAATAAACACTTACTTCTTTTATTGTTACTCACCGAGCAGGAGTTTTTTTTTCTTTATTCGTTCGTGCCTACGAGAGAGAGTTTGTCCGCTCTAATCTTGACTGTTTTACTCGCATTTTGTCGCAATTATTTAAACCTCAACCCTTTGATGCAGGAAAGCCAGGACAAATTTCCTAGCAGTTTCACCTAAGGGTAAGCTGGCAAAAGAAGAAATGACATGAAACAGTATTTACTGATAAAACCACTAAAAACTAATTAGCATAAAACCTCATGACAGAAGAAGACAGAAAAAAAAAAAATAAACAGAGCCTCTATACTAATAACCAGGATTTCCTATGCCTACACCTATGTAAAATCTGAGATTTAATAAATTATTAAGTTCATCGGAGGTGGCTATTGCTAATGTTTCCTCCATACATAATAAGCAATACTTGTCCCCTGCTTTATACTTATGGCATTGTTTTAGTATTTCCCATTTTAAGATGGGGTCAATACCATCTTAATATATTCCATGTGTATGTAGACAGGTTAGTGCTGTGTTTGCAGTTTTTATGCTTAAAGCTACTTAAATGATTGTAGTAATGCTTTTTGAAATTACCTTGGGTGGATCCTACGTAAAATTTAACGTTTTTATTACTACTATTAGATCTATTTCTGTGTATTTCAACTTTATAAACGACACATTTTTGTTGTCACCTGCCCTTGAGTGGGCAGGCATCCTTATTTTTACAGTTACATTTGGGGGGGGGGGGTATGTATATACATACATACATACATATATATATATATATATATATATATATATATATATATAGCACATCTTAAGACTATATTTCTTTATATATATATATATATATATATATATATATATATATGAAGAAATATAGTCTTAAGATGTGCTATATTTATGGGATAAAGTGCTCAATATCAGAGATAGAGCATGTGTAAATATAAAAGTGAACATAGAAGTCAATACTTAGAGGCAACAGTCTGTTTCCTGCTAGATGCAATCGTGGCCTGATGATTGCATCAAGCATGAAACAAACTGTCGCCTCTAAGTGTTGACTTCTATGTTCACTTTATATATATATATATATATATATATATATATATATATATATATAGAGAGAGAGAGAGAGAGAGAGAGAGAGAGAGACAGACAGAAAAAACAACTGAAAAGTTGCAAATTAAAAAAGATTGAATGTTTTTTTTGTGAAAGTATTTATTTATATTTTTTATATATTTATATATATTTGATATTTCAGATCAGCCCTGATCTTTCATCAGAAATGGCTGTTTTCAGAGGTTTGTTTACATTAAGTAGCGTCCGTCACAAAACGCAGACGTCACGTGATATGGAATGCAACTGTGTTTGAATATTTCTAATGTAAATCTAACTGTAGTAATATTTTAGATGTTGTTTAAAAAAATTTTTAACTATATCTAACAAAAAAGTTTTTGTTTAACTATTGAAATATTTATAAAGATTTAAAATACCCAAGTCTTTATTTAACCCTAGTTTATATGTATTTAATTTTAAAATCCAGTATTTTTCTTTTTTTCTGCATGTGTATGTGGGACTGAAATCAGAATCTATCAATACACATTTACAGTGTTCTAATGAGTGTCCTGGTTGATTAAAATGTTCAGCTATGGGGGAATAAGGTTTGTTTTGACGTATGGTTAGTTTATGGTTGTTGAAGCGATATATATATATATATATATATATATATATACACACATACACACAAAGGATGCTTTTCATAATGATGCTAATCTAATAATCTATTTATTAGCATTATGAATATAATCCCAATTAAATGACCTACAATAGGTTAGTTTAGCACAGGGAGGTAGAGTTAAAATATAAAATATATCAAAGTTCCGTAGTGAGTACTCAGACCAAACAAAACAGTCTCCCGCAACAATAATGTGATTTTTGGTAATTTGGTTCAATTTGTTTCCTCTGTCCCCCCCCTCCATATATACCAAAGAAAACATACCAAGCACATACCATTTAAGAGCAAAGTATCTGGAACAAAACAGAATCATGAGGAAAAAAGGAAAATAAAAAATGTCCACATCAGTTCATTAGTGTTTCGAGCAAAAAAAACAAAAAAACAATGTAAATAGAATTCTTGACACCCACCCAGCAAAATCTGAGAATAATCTTTCAATAATCAAAAGAATTATTAATAGATATCATTATGGAAATTACTGGACAGGCAAACAAATGATATAATTTTTTGTATTTTTCATTTTTGCCTATTCTCATCCCTTGATCAAAATGCCAATCAAACCTAATTTAGAGATACTAACTGCAAAACCAATACATATTGTTGCTTTTCCTTTACATTATTTATAGAAAATAAAATTGGGAGTCGTCTTAATGAAAGATGAGTATGTGTTTATCATAATTGGAATCGGCATTTTCAAGCTCTGACCATGTTTATTTCATTCACTTCTCAATAATGCTCTTGGAAAAGGCATGAATATAGTTTCCTATGGCTATGGTTGAAATAGCCAAGCAGACTGAGGTCCCTTGCTTTTAGCTAACAGCCAGTCTAAGAAAGGAAAAATAAACCCTCTGAATCCAAGCCTTTGTAATTAACAAAGACGACATTTTAGCCTTGATAGAGCAACCAGTCCAAAAGGACAACTTTGAATTTAAAACATGCCTGGAGAGGAATGTTCATTGTCAGGCTATCTTGTACAAAATACATGCATTCTTCCTATAACAAGAAAAATAACAACTGACTCTTGGCTTGAAGACATTAAGCTTGTAGTGTAGAGGGTTACTGTTAAAATTATGATAAATGAAGAATGTGATACGAATGAAAGATGAAGACATAGGAAGTGAAGGTTATGAGGACAAGGAGGATATATAAAGATTGATCTTTGACTTGAAGAGGTCAAGATTGTAGTGTAGAAAGTTATTATTAAAATGATTATTATAAATAAGATATGAATGAAAGAGGAGGTGGTGGGAAATGGGGATAAGGAAGATAGATAATGATTTCCTTGAAGACATAGAATGGCTGAAACTTTACATTATGAATAAAACAATGATGATGAGTAATTTTTTTAAATGCCATGTTCCTTCAGGTGATCATGGCCTGCCACTGATTCCTTTTCTTTATTATCTGAGCATTGCGATGACTTCTTTAGAAAAAGTAATTTCCTGTTGCCTTTTCCATGTTTTTTAATTCAGAGTAGCTGTTCTCTTGCTATGCATAGCTATGGAACCAAGTTTATCCTTCTATTTAACCTGGGGTAGGAACACTGATTCATGCTTTTTTCAAAGGTTGGAATTTGAACACATCTTGTACCAATAACTGTTTCACTCCAGAGAAAGGCATCTCATATGAAATTTTTAGGCTTATGTATATGGATGTGCCATCTGCCACCTTGCTCATTTTGAAAGCTGTCGAAACTTTTTTTTTAATTTTTTTTTTTTTTTCAAATAATTTTGTTCTGACCAAAATGAAACCAAAAACATGTACCAGAAAAAGGCCAGACAGATGATGACCATGATGTTAGAAGAACAAATTTGAGTCTATTTCAGATTGTTTGTATCCAAATTTATTTCCTTCTTTATACACACTGATATAATACACAGGATATTCTTTAAACACACTGACATGCCAGCTTCTGGATTCATCATTCCGTACATAAACACATTTCGTTAGAAGCCATAGTTTTTTTTCAATGGAAATGGCTTCAGACATACTTCACACTGTAATATTTCATCAAAGTTTTGGAAATGTTTAACCTTTGTGCTCATAAATAAACCGTGTCAAAAGGATGGTTATTTACTTGACACTAAAATGACTTCATCGGCAATGTTGTTTTAAAAACCGATGATTAGAGTTTTAATAAAATCCAAACATATGAAAATGGATTTATACACTTTTTTATTCTTGAGAGATGACAACAAAGATGTTAAACACTATTATTATATTGCTTAGTTACAAGAATCATAGTTACAAGATTATAAAAATATGTCAACTATAATTAAATATTTATTATTTGCCATTTTATAATAAATATGAAAAAAGAAATTTTTTCATAAATTTATAAAAATGTCTGTGCACAAGAAAATTTGGATACATGATGACAATAAACTGGAATTTTAAACTAAAAAAAAAAAAGTATATTTTCAGTGCATCTCTTTCATTTGCTCTTGCCAGATAAGTTCACCAAAATAGGTTGAAAGCTGCAGATTGACTTTACGATCACACCCAGTCATGGGACTGATGGTGATAACAGTGGTAAATATGGAGTATCATTTTTTTTTTGTTATTAAGTTACAAACTGATCCCTCTCTTAAAATACTAAATATTAATATATTAAGTGGAAAATGTATATTGAAAAAACACTCATGTGAATACCTTCAAATATTATGGAGGACTGAACAAAATAAGCCATCATTTTTGACAGCAGGAGTAAATTAGTACAGTGTAACCCGGATATAAGAGAGTTGTCGGGACCAGAGAAAAAGTATCTTATATCCGGGTTTGGTCTATTTTGTTTAGGTAGGTATGGCTCTAATTTGGGACCAGAGAAAATCTCTCTTATATCCGGGTTACACTGTATTAAGATTATACTGAACAAGAAACAGAGCCACTGGAAAAGCTAATATCCACCATCAAGAAGAGCAAGCTGAAATATGTGGTAATAATACGGCCACATCACAAGAGTCAACAATCCTTCCATCTACAAGATAAAACTCTCGTTGAAAAGAAGCCGGATCAGAGAGACGGAAAAAACGGTCTGACAGGATCATGGAGAGAACTGGAATATAGAAACAGAGAGGGATATAGTCAGGTGTTTAACAAATGTTTGTCACTAGATCAGGCATGGTGCCCCAAGTGGCTTTGTGCAGAGATTCACCCACCTTGATGATTTTGTTGCTATTTTTTATTTTTTTATTTACACTACCTACATGCAGACTATTGTCCCCATCTTCGCTGCAAAAGAACCTTAGGCAAAAGAAGAAGAGTCAGAGAGAGGAAAAAATGGGCTGACAGCATCACTGAGGAACTGGAATATGCTTCACGGAGATTCAGGCACAGGCATGCAATGAAAGGATATGGAGGGATATGGTCAGATGCTTAACAAATGTTTGTTACTAGATCAGGCATGGTTCTTCGAGAGGCTTTGCGCAGAGACTCACCCACCCAGATGATTTCGTTAACTATTTGTTGTTTTATTTACTCTATTTATATGCAGACTATTGTCCTCAACATTTCAGCTGTTGTGCTCTCCAGCCTTCTTCAGGTGTACATCAATCCAGGTAACCTACAGGAAATTTGGACCCCTTACTTAATCTACAGGGGTAGGATCGTTCTCATATTGCTCAGTTACTGCTTGCCCCATTTCCGCTGATTCCAAGTACACTGCCCAGCCCAGGAATTGGACTCACAGTTACTTCTTGTTCATTTATGTCCCTTCAGAGCATAAGCGATTATAGCCCTCCACATCTTCCTATCACATGTAACTCTTAATAAGTTTTGTCTTTTTTGTTATTTCTCCTAAACCTTGGTCTGTCATCCATTTGCTCAAGCCCATGAAGTATGTTATGTGCTGCTTTCCTCTGTCCCTCAATCTGTCCCATGAGCATAAGGTTCTCCAAGCCTTCCTTATGTGCCCCAAAACCTCAACTGCCTCTTCCTGATGTTAAGTGTAAGTTTCCTTTTTGTTTCCATTCTCACCAAAACCTTGTTTTTTGCTCACATGTCTGGCCCATGATATCCTCAGCATCTTTCTGTAGAATGTCACCAAATTTACAAACTATAACCCATGGGAATATCACCATGGAGAATTGCTCTTCCTTCCTTAAATGTCCTATGCGTTTTAAAGTTTCTAAGCCTTTTTTCCTCATTATGGGACCTAGAAATTTCAGCTTCCAGTGGAAGTGTTCTTCCAGTTTTGCAAATAGTCACTGTACGACGATTAGGTGACGCCTGCTACTCATGTATTCTTTTATGGGACAAGGAGTTAACCCAGCGGACTTGACCCCCTTCATGCCATTATTTCCAATATTTGTATTGTATTTTGACACTCACAGAACATATTGAAGGTAAAAAGGGCCAGAGGGAGTGTAGTGGACCACACCTACCTACTGAGCTTGTGTGAATGAACACTTGAACAGGGAGTGGGAGGGATGGTAAAAAGACAAACATTAGTTAGAGTTACAAAAGGATAGGAGATTGTGGAGAGCCATGATTGTCCACGTCCTCAAGGGACATGGCACATAGAAGAAGAACTGATATGGTAGGATATGTAATGGAGATCAGGACATAAAGTGGTGAACAGAATTCAAATTTCATGGCTAGCCTATTAGGTTCCCTTTTACACAAATGGCCAAGGGAGAGGCATGAATCCATCACTTCTTACCAGCTTTGTGTTAAATAACACAGTAGACATGGCTCTCCAGAGTGGAAAGGCAGGGGTTCCACTAGCACACAATAGGTTGCAGAGAGTGAAAGTAAGAGTAAAGAAGGGTGTTTAAAAAAAGGATAAAGAGAAGGACAGGGGATCAAGATCAAGGCATCAGATGCCGATTGACATTACATTTAAATAGTTATCAGTGAAACAAGAGGAAGGGAGATCCACTGTTGGAAAGTGTGAGAGAAGCTGTTGGAGTAAAAGAGGCAGTGATATTTAACAGTTTTGACAGTAAAGGGGTTGGGACTGAGATGCCAACCTAGTAGCACACTTAAATTCATGCAGTTGGAGCACCAGTGAAAATAGTTCTATGGAGAATATAATGGGAAACCACACCACAATCTTTCCCAAAAAGCATGGCAATTCACAGATAATAAATAAAAAGAATGCCATATAAAAAGAGTGCCATATTTGCCTACACCCTGAAATGGCATGGAATTTTAAATCATAAGACAATGGAAAACTACTCTATTACTTTCCTCAAATCTGAAACTGATATAAACAGATCGAATGCAAGAGGGACTGAGGAAGCCACTCCATAACCACCTTAGTGAGCTTGAGTAAATGGATGGCAGAATATGGTTTAGGAAAAACAACAAAAAAGACAAAATTTATTAAGAGTTTTGACAGACAGGAAATTGTGGAGAGCCATGCTCACCAATGTCTTGAAGTGACAAAGCACATAGAAGAAGAAGAAGAAGGTGGTATAGGGACTATATAAATGCCCAAATAGTGAGAGGAGGTGCAGAATATGATAAGCAAGATTAACGACTATTGCTGGACTGAGAAAATAAAAAGGAAGTCACTTTTCATCACAAATGTTTTTACTTTGAGCAAGAATTCCAATAGAAAGAATTTTTTTTTTTTTAATGGCATTTCAACTCCTTTAAAGTTAATTTAATGTTGTGATATTGTTTAATAGTGATATTAACAGTGGAACAAATGCATGTTGATTACAACAGATTTCAACAGTTGAACCAGAGGATGAAGATGGCTACACAAGACAGACAGAAGGCACCACTCAAAATTATAACAGAATCATTGGAAGTCTGTTACCGTTTCATAACTGGATTCTACATGTCTTATTCCATATGTGCCGCAGAGGAGGTCATGAAATCTTGTATTGGTCACTTCCTGGCAAATTGAGGATTACCTTAAACAAATTCATGCCATTGCTAATTAATTCTACTCTGTTTTTTCTTTCACCTTCAACCAACTCTTGCAAAGCCAAATGGATGGATGGCAGGATCAGGTTTTGGTGAAAATGGAAGCTTCTAGTTGTGAAACTGCATGTTGGTGGTGAATGTAGCCAACACCATCATAAAGGAAGCCATCAGTAAAGAAGAAATTAAATTCTTGGATAAAAGATAAAGTCAATCAAGACAGTAAGTCTTCTTTCATAAGTTCCCCCTCATGATAAGTACCACTCTTTTGACATTCTGAGGGGGTCATTAAACAGGCAAAACAAAAACATACAACTCAGTGAGGTATTTGATATACCTGCGTACTTGGGAATCTTTGTACAGTCATATATAACAGTATATATTTCTTTCACAAATCCAGTTCTATCATAAACTGAAACAAGCATGATTCCTCACTTCAGTATTTAATGTCTTTTTGTTTTCTTTTTGCAATGATGTTCACTCTGTACAAGGCCCAAGTGCCACTCGAGGTAGAGGGATACAAAGACATATAATTCCAAGAAAGGTGATAATGCCACCAAGACATAAGGAGTCACCAGAAGTGAAATACTAGGAAAAGACTTTAGAAGGAACCAGAAACCAAATCCTAAACAAGAAACCAGGGATAAACCTCTACTCCTGTTCCAAGGAACAGAGAAGAGTGTGAAATGAACAACAGGAAACCCTATCTATTCATATTGAGGAAAAAAATGTAAATAAATAGTTATTTAAAAGTTCAGAGTTGTGGGTGGAGATGTTAAATGAATAGATTTGAAGTAGCCTTTAGAAGGAACTGGAAATCCAATTCTAAACCGGAAACAAGTATGACACTATGAGTTGGATATATGCGCACGCGTGTGTGTGTATATATACACCCCCACATCTGTGTGTGCGTGCGCGCGCACACATATGTGCGAGAAGATTAGTTAGATTTGACCTGGGTATCAAACTTCAAGACCCAATGACTAGATTAGGAATCTAGATAAAACATGTTTTGGACATATGGCCAAAAGGGTAGGTGAGTGTTAAGTACTTGTCAAAATACGAAGATAGTGAACTGGTCAAAACTTAAAAGGGTCTGAATTTAATGTCCCTGAATTGGAGTCAGCTAGGCTAAAAAATATTTTTATGTCCACTTTCTTCAAAGGGAGAAATGGTCATGAAAAAGTTATGGGTTTATTCGTGGGTGTCCCTTGTCCGGAAATGATGAAAGAGGATTCTGCATATATACGGGAGCGCCTTGGGCCATGGCAGTTAGACTTAGTTTAGGTTCGAGGAAGGTTGGTTTAGGCCGGAGCACGTAACAACGAAGAGCGACCCATTAGCAGCCGGACATTGTTAGCTAAGATATATATATATTTTTTGCCAGCCGAGAATCAGCCCTGAGTTAATCATCCACAAAAAGGTCACACGCCTTCCCTCCTCTTTTCGTCCTACCCAAGTTTGTAGTTGTGTTTTTCTTTTGCCTGTGAGCCTGCCTCTCGCTTGATCCGCCGCACAGAAATTCTACGACGTGGGGTCTATTTGCAGAGGTGGGTAGTCTCACACAAGGGATGAACTCTGCTCCTGTTCAAAAGACTGGGAAAGGGTGTCAATTCAACGATATCTACTCCTATTGAAGAAAAAGAAAAGTAAATAAAAGTTCAGAGTTTTAGGCGGAGACATCAGGAGTATGGAGTCACGATAATCTCTGTTATTAAATTCACCACCATTGATGATGGGGTAAGCGATTTACTTCCAGCTGAGTTGGTTATGACCTTGTCAATAAAAAACTGATGGCTTTTTGTCAGATATGACAACTGCTAGACTGACATGAATTGCAATATCTATTCGACATAGAAGTTCCTGGTTGCCAGTCTTTGAGATCCATGGCAACAGCTTCTTTAAATTCCCTGGAAAGTGGAATAAATATCACTGGATATATGGACATTTTCTTGCTTTTGTTAAAAACTTTGCAGTATTTTGTTTTGTTTCTTTTAATCTTTTAATCTTCATCAGTCAAATTTCTGCAGCAAAATCTTGAGGCACTCACTATTTCTTCTTTTATGAATTGTGTCTTTTCAGGATATTGGTGAATAAGGCCCTCCATGAATTACTATCACAAACACTAACACTAAGCAATACTTAACCCCTTACTGTCCGTCATTCTTCTCTCTTATGCTTTCAACAGGTCCTCAAGTCAGATTCTCCAAGCCACCTTTCCTCATTGATTAATTTTTCTTAAACAGTTTATCAACTCTCTGCTGTTTTTCTCATAGATGGTGCCCAACTGACTCTACTGTACTGTGTAGACAACAAAATCAAAAACAAACATGCATGAAATTAAAAATATAAAATGGCGACCTTTTACCCATCACACCCTCTGTATGTGTGTGTGTGTGTACATATATATATATATATATATATATTATAAAATGGACAAAGTCCGACAATTATTTAAATACATTTTTATGTTTAACATTGTTCTTATAGATACAAGTACTTAAGTAAATGCTCTGTTTTATAATAAACAGTATTAAATAACATTTACCGGCCTGAATGTTCAAGAAATTTTCATAGAAAATATTCGTCCTCGACAGGATTCGAACCTGTATCCAATATCAATCATTAAAAAAACTGAAGCTATCACCTCCTCTGCATATGAAAACTTAGCCTTTTTTTTTTTTGAAACAGATGAGGAGGGGTGTTTCCATTGCATGGATTATCTCTTTGTTTCTGGTTCAAAATAACAAACCCAATACTAATCCTTGGTTAGAAAACCTTCAAAAGAACCAGCTAGATTTACCTAAAAAAAATGTCAGATTTTCACATGATGTGATCAGCCTGGTGCACTTTTGATCAGACGTCAGAGGAAGTGGAACCCACTAAGAAGAAACCTTGGTCATGCCAAGTACGAGGGTCATTCAATAAATAAGTTGAATTTTTTGGTATAAGGACTTCTAATACAGATAGAAGCTTACATTTTTTTTTTTTTTTACTTCTACTTCTTTTTCACATGGATTTAATTTCTTTTGCAGATTAAAAAAAAAACTTTGAGAGTTTTAGCAATTAACAAAGATGGCCGACCAAGAAGCATGCTCCAGGATTGAACAGTGGTCAGTTATCAAGTTTTTGGTTGCTGAAAGGTGCAAACCAGTTGAAATTCATAGGAGAATGTCAACTGTGTATGGTGCCACATGTTTCAGCCAAAAAATGTCTACAAGTGGGCTAATTTGTTTAATGAAGGACGGAGCAGTGTTGAGGATGAAGACAGGCCTGGGAGGCCGACAGAAGTGAGGTCTCCTAAGGTGATCGAATCAGTCAATGACCTCATTCAGTCTGACAGAAGGGTGACAGGGGATGACATTGCAAGGACTTTGAGCTTATCTGTTGGGACAAACGCAGGGGTCATCAGTCAGAAGTAGTCATCTTGCATCATGACAACGCAAGGCCTCACACAGCAGCCCAAACGGTGCAGACCATCAACTAGCTGGGCTGGGAACTGCTCCCTCATCCCCCTTACAGCCCAGACCTTGCCCCTTCAGACTTTCACCTGTTTGGTCCGTTGAAAGCGTTCACGAGAGGCACGAAGTTTAAAAGTGATGAAGTCAAAAGTGTTGTGAGCGACCGGCCAAGACATCAGTCCAAAGATTTTTACGCTGAGGGAATACGGAAGCTTGTGCACAGATAGGAAAAGTGTGTGACAGTGCTGGGAGGCTACGTTGAAAAATTTTTAAAAAAGTAAGCTTCTATCTGTATTAGAAGTCCTTATACTGAAAAATCCACCTTATTTATTGAATGACCCTCGTATATATATATATATATATATATATATATATATATATATATATATAGTGCAGAATATTCTCAGCTTGCACAGGATATGCTAATAGCATTAGCTATTTGATTTTCGTCAGTTGCCTATCATCCATCACCATGTGGTGACCAGGATCAATGTTTTCCTTGGTAATGGCAGTTGCAGAATGTCCAGACCAAGGGTCATCTTCAAGACTCTCTCTTCCCCTCCTGAATTCAGCTGTCCACTTTTGCACTGTTGATAAGGCTGGAGTGTCATCTCCTAATGTAATAATCACGTCAGCATGAATGTCCTTGGAAGCTAAAACTTTTTCTGCAGGTATTTAACATCACCATGGTGCCAAATTTCATCCATTTTTAAGAGAAGTCACTAAGTTACTTTTGAAGTCTTCTTTGAACAGTCAGATGTCAGGTTTAATTATCCACTGACATTTCAATTGTTTGTTAAAACAATCAACATCAATATATAATTTGTCTCAGAGTATTTTGGGGTGTTTGTCTCTCAGGAATGATATTAAACAACCTGAATTGATTGATTTGTTTAACAGCACATCAACACCTTATGGGTCATTTAACACCAAAATTTAATTTTCTTGGGAGCTTTGAAGTAATAAAAATATGATATATGTTATTCTGCTTTCACAATTGAATACATGGCTAATGATACTCAGCTTAAGAAAAATACTCAGTACATATAAGAAAATTGGAAAAATATGAAAAATCAGACAGACAGACCTGTCAATGCTTTTTAATCAAA
>OZ038518.1:35042491-35064991 GCA_964036315.1 Acanthosepion esculentum
TCATACATTTTTTGAATTGGACATAGTCCGACAATTTATTAAAGACATAGCAAAAATGTCTTTAATAAATTGTCGGACTATGTCCAATTCAAAAAAATGGATATACAATTTTGTATCATTTTATGTATCAACAAACACTATTTTGAAAATTACTATGACAAATTAAGAAAATGTTTTTGTAACACGTTTCATATGAAAACAAGTCCAATGAAATCCTAATGGATGAAACACATTACAAATCTTTTTTCCAATTTGACACACATATATATATATATATATATATATATATATATATATATATATATATATATATATGTGTGTGTGTGTGTGCAGGTATGCAGAAAAATAGGAAAGAACACGTTAGGTAAATAATCCGGAGTTCCTTAGTATTTTTGCTTTTATTTTTAAAAAGACAGTGCTCCATACAGAAGTAGAGCTTATATTATAATATTTTTTTTAAAAATATGATTCCTTCGCTACATAACAGTTCTCATGTTTAAACAGCGGGAGACGAGACCCCTAATATAATTTTTGAAATTAAGTTGAATTAAGGTGTCTGGTCATGCTTCCTCGTCAAGCGAGAATTTGGGAATCATATATATATATATATATATATATATATATATATATAGAGAGAGAGAGAGAGAGAGAGAGAGAGAGAGAGATTAAAGCAAATATGTATAGAAAGTACTTTAATCACGAGATCATCCACAGTAAATTTATGTCCAAATCCTTATGTTTCACTTTTCTTGGCAGATCTATTATTGTTTTAATTTATTTAAATTGGAGAACATTTGGACAGTTTCTACACACTCTGTGTCCAGCAAAGAAATAATACAAACATAATAACTTCATCCACATGTAAAACAAAAGATTAAAAATAATGGAAACCTTAATAATAAAAAAGAAAACGCCCATACTCAATAATATTAACTACAAACATGGCCATGTGATGTGTTCAGAAAATAAAACATCCCTATAACTCTAGAAACACACACACAACTCATACACCCAGTTAAAAAATAAAAAATCATCCTTGATAATGGCTAAAAAAAGTATAGCTGACAGAGCTCAAAATTGCAGAACATTTGGACAGTTTCTGCACATTCTGTGTCCAGAAAAGAGAAGAATTGTTTGAACACAAGAAAAATTAAATAAAATGCTTAATTGCAGAACCTTGTCTGTTGTCTTTAATAAAACGTGTGTGTGTGTGTGTGTGTGTAATGAGAAGCCACGTATACTTTCTTGATATGTATATAATATATGGATAAAATAACTGAAAAAAAAATTTGGTGTTTTACTGTATTACTGTATTTGGCAGTTTGTTTACATTTTCCAGCGTCCGTCGTGAGACGCGGACGTCACGTGATGTCGAATGCAACTATGTTTGAATTTTTTAACGTAAATCTAACGATAGTATTTTAGATGTTGTTTAAAAAGGTTTTTTTAACTATATCTAAAGAAATTTTTGCATTCCACATCACGTGACGTCCGCATCTCACGACGGACGCTGGAAAATGTAAACAAACTGCCAATTACAGTAATACAGTAAAGTAATTCAATTAATTTCTGAGGAAGGACCGAGGTGGTCTGAAATATTTAAACATATAAATAAATACTTTCGCAAAAAAACACCCAATTTTTTTTTTTCAGTTATTTTTTCCATATATTATAGAGGACCGGGGTGTGAAGATGATATCGCTGGGCTAAGATTTCCTGCTAGTTGGTCAAGAAGCTACATAGCAATGTTGGACTTTAATGGAGTCCAAAGAAGATAAAGAAACAAACAAGACCGATATACATGTATGCAACAAATATGTATTAATAACAAATTACAATGATATGAAGACATGAAAGGTTACAGAGTGTTTTGTATGGAGAAGTTGTGTGTGTGTGTGTGTGTGTGTGTGTGTGTGTGTGTGTGTGTGTGTGTGTGTGTGTGTGTGTTGAGAGTCCTTAGCGTGTTCCCAGAATATGGGAAACGCTGTATCTGTGAGATGTCACATATTGGCCGAAGTGGAAAAAGAACGATTTTACCTCGTCTCTGTGCGAGGTAGTGGTCCAAGGCGTGGGTCGAAAAAGAGAGATAGAGAGAAGGGTCAGCCAGTATAGTCAGGGGATAGAGACCCCTGTTGAAGGATTAAGGAAATGAGGAGGAGCTAACTGCGACATATATTTTTGAATTGGACATAGTCCGACAATTTATTAAAGACATTTTTTTTTATATGTTTAACATTCTTTTTATAGATACAAGTATTTAAGCAAATGCTCTGTTTATTGTAGAATCGTCCGTATTTTTCCACTCAACCCGTTTAAAGGCGGAATTTTCCATAAGAGCTAGTTTCGACCAATCAACACCACACATTGCGAAACTCGGCTTATTATTGGTCGAGACGCCCCAGGATAAATTTCGGCGGGAACGCGCTGGGAGCCGATCTAATTTTCGCAGAGTAAATAAAAGGGCGAATCTTAGTCCGATTCACTAGTCAGCAATTCACTCTCAGAGAGATTTCTACAGAGATCCACGCGTGTCTACATCTTGACTTAAAGGACTTTTCGCGCGTCAACACCTGACTCAACCTTCAACCTCTTTCTCTCTCTCTCTCTGAAATCTTAGTACGTTTCTAAAAAAGTGTTATTCTACACTACCAAACAGAAATTATTACTAAAACAAATATATATAAAAAATACGGTCCAAGGTGAATAACTCTGACAAAACAAAAACATACAAAATTCAGCAAAAAAAATCTCGCAACTACAATACTTTAAAATTTATCTCTCGATAAATTTTCCTCAAATTTTTATGTGAACACTTTTCCTAAACAAAGGAACATTCATGAACTTTGAGTTCATAAAATACTTCATTCAACTTTTGTTCAACAATTCAGTTATTTCGACTGAAACACAACTTTTTCCAAAAATTGTATTGTAATTTATTTGTACATAAATATTCAATGTTTGTTTCTAATTGAATTCACGACTACCTTTATTTCTTCGTTCAATATTGCCTTTGAGATTTATTCCTTTTGTATGTCTACGCTAAATTGTTGTGATTAATATGAAGAACATGCTTTTCACGTTTATTACCACAAACCTAAAAACCCTTCTGATTACACACTAATTCATAGCAATCCCAACAAATTGGTAACCCCGACGTTTGTACAGGCAAAACCACCAACAAATTGATAACCACATTATTTCAAACAACAAAACCTCAATCGACTTGGCAGATCCTGTACAACCAATTGAAGCTGCACTCAGGATGGAACTCCCTTCCTATACCACGAATACACAAACGTGGTTCATACAACTCGACGCGATTTTCCAAGCCAGACACGTGACGTCCCAGCAGTCGAAATTCGCGTTTGTTGTGGAGAAACTTCCAGCTGAAATCGCTGCGGAAGTAGCGGATATCCTTATTAATCTCCCGCCCGAAAAGCCGTGTGAGGTGCTTCGGCACGCAATCCTACAACGAACAGGTTGCTCCGAGGAACGAAAGATTAAGGATCTCCTTACGAATGTAACACTCGGGAACAGCAAACCCTCCCAACTTCTTCGTAAAATGATTACACTACTCGGTGACAACAGTATATCCGAAACTGTATTAAAACAAATGTGGCTGGAGAAATTGCCGCCCGATATAGTGCAAATTTTAGCAGTCCTAACTGAGGAGGTCGATGTCCACAAGCTGGCATCGATCGCGGACAAAATCGTGGACACTAGACCAGCGCGCCAAATTTCCTCTGTCGTGACAGATAACCCGACCCCGGATGTTAACCAGCAACTCCATTTTCTGACTACCGAACTAAGGAACCTGTCTTTACGCCTAGACAGAATTCAGAGCATTCCTGGACGGAGTCGCGATACTTCAGGTAACAGACACAATCCTGGTAGGCGACGATCAACGTCAAGACATACTCGTCACCGCCAGAGAAACTATTGCTGGTATCATGAAGTGTTTGGCGCCCGCGCAAGAAAGTGTCAGCCACCATGTGCGTATAAGAACGCGGGAAACTCCGAACCCGGCAGCCATTAAGGGCGTGTGCTGCTGGGCTAAATAACGGAAATCGCCTATTTTACGTTCTCGACAACAACAGCAGATTGAAGTTCTTAGTTGACACTGGCGCTCAGATCAGCGTTATACCGCTGAATTATTGTAAGAAATCGTCATTAACGCCCAGACAAACTCAACTCAAGCTACAGGCTGCAAACGGCACATCCATCAGCACGTATGGCGAGCGTATTATGTCTCTAAGCATCGGCCTACGGAGAGAATATACATGGACCTTCACTATAGCCGATGTAGAATTACCCATTATAGGAGCGGATTTCCTCGCACACTTCGACTTGTCCGTGGAGCTGTCATCTCGGACACTTACCGATATGCGCACGGATATGCGACGACGCGGATTTTTATCCAAGCTTTCCACGGTTGGACTGACTGCTCTGGTACCTAGTGCGAACGGTTGCGAGGATTTGCTTAAGCAGTACAAATCTCTTTTAGCACCGTTCACTCATACAGAACCCATAAAACACAACACAACACATACTATTAAAACAACTGGACCCCCAGTCCACGTGTCACCCCGTCGTCTACACCCAACTAAATTACGGGTGGCTAAGGAAGAATTCGAAAACATGCTCAAACTGGGCATAATAAGACCATCTTCCAGTCCGTATTCCACACCGTTACACATGGTCCCTAAGAACGAACCTGATGCCTGGCGACCGTGTGGAGATTACAGACTCCTAAACGCTCGGACTGTGCCAGACAAATACCCAATCCCTCATATTAAGGATTTTGCTTTGTCCCTTGAAGGCGCTACTGTCTTCACCAAGCTGGACTTAAGGAAGGCTTTTTATCAGATTCCTATCGAACCATCTGATATTCATAAAACAGCAATAACGACACCGTTCGGTTTGTACGAATTTACCCGAATGCCGTTCGGACTCCGTAATGCTGCGCAATCTTTTCAGCGTCTTATAGATGAAGTCCTCCGCGGATTACCTTATACTTATGCGTACATTGACGACGTACTGATAGCAAGTAAAACGCCCGAGGAACATCGTAACCATCTACAGTCGGTCTTTGAACGATTGCAACATTACGGACTAAAGTTAAACATTGATAAATGTTTATTCGCTGTCCCCGAATTAACTTTCCTTGGTCACGTCATTGATGAGAATGGCTTAGCTCCCCTGGACGAAAAGGTCAAGGCCATCAGTGAATTCCCACCACCGTCAACATTAAGACAGCTACGGCGATTCATTGGCATGATCAACTACTATCGCCGATTTATACGCGACTGTGCCATTGTACTTCTTCCACTGACGAATCTTCTTTCTAATCATAAGCGAAAAAACCCGAAGATTGTGTTATCTGCAGACGAGCTGGACTCTTTTCGTAAAGCAAAACAAGCTTTGCAGGATTGTACCAAACTTGTGTACATTACGTCCTCACCCGACGCGAAACTAACGCTAACTACCGATGCGTCGTCGGATACAGTTGGTGCCGTACTTCACCAGATAGTCGACGGTGTGGAAAGACCACTGTCATTTTTCTCTATTAAGCTAAATACGGCCCAACAGAAGTATAGTACCTTCAGCCGTGAACTGTTGGCAATTTATTTAGCCATCAGACACTACCGGCACATCCTGGAAGGTCGTGACTTTTCAATTTTTACAGACCATAAGCCACTTACATACGCTCTACATGCTAAGTCGGACAAACACAATCCGCGAGATATCCGCTACATGGATTACATATCACAATTCTCGTCGGATATACGCTACATTAGTGGAGCTAGTAATACCGTGGCCGACACCTTGTCTCGTACAACTCTCAGCGCAGTGCAGAGTACAACACTGAACTTTGATAACTTAGCTGACGAGCAAGACAAGGACGAAACCCTGCAAGCTATCCACTCGGACACTTCCTTAAAAATTGAAAAAAGACCGCTCCCGTTTACAAACAGGTCAGTTTAATGTGACATCAGCACGGGTAACCCGCGTCCGTACATTCCGCCAAATATGCGCCGTCTGATTTTTGAACATTTTCATACACAAGCACATCCTGGAGGCAAGGCGACGTTGCGGACCATATCGGACAGATTTATCTGGCCCGGTATGGCAGCTGACATTAAGCAGTGGTCCCGCACGTGTTTACGTTGCCAAGCCACCAAAGTTGGCAGACACACAAGGGCACCTACATCAACCTTTGCCGACCCAGACGGTCGTTTTACTCACTTGCATGCAGATTTGGTGGGCCCACTTGAAAATGTGAATGGATTCGAGTACATTTTGACCATAATCGACCGGTTTACTCGGTGGCCAGTCGCCATCCCACTGCAATCAACTACAGCTGAAACAGTGGCCAGTGCTATTTTTAATAACTGGATCACAAACTTCGGATGCCCTTCGGTAATCACTACCGATAGAGGTCCACAGTTTCAATCAGCCCTTTTCAACGAATTCACTGATCTATTGGGAATTAAACATATTTCCACTACAGCATATCACCCTTGTTCCAACGGCCTCGTAGAAAGATTCCATCGGCAGCTTAAATATGCTATAACTGCTTCAACTAAAGGCCGAACTTGGGTTGATAAACTTCCCCTGATCATGCTGGCTTTGAGAAATACTGTCAAGCAGGACTTGAACTGTACCAGTGCTGACTTGGTTTTTGGGACTCCCCTAACCTTGCCAGGACAGATCTTCGGCCCTGTATCGGACAACCTACCTAGCAGCCAGTTTATCAGCGACCTTCGGCAGAAAATGTCTGAAACTGTTTATACGCCGACCAGAGCCTTTCACAGGCCATATTACATCCCAGCTGATCTGCATACAGCCAAGTTCGTATTTCTACGCCGAGATATGGTCCGTAAACCTTTAACACCCAACTACACTGGACCGCATCAGGTCATTTCTCGAGCGTCGAAATATTTTGTTCTAGATCTCGCCGGCAAGCGAACTACGGTCAGCATTGACCGGTTAAAACCAGCTTATATCAACAGTGACGACCAACCTGTGACCACTCAGCCAACACCTGTTTCTGAGACATCACATAAACACCCATCTTCTACGCCTGAACCCCAAATTAACCCACCTACACGGACCAGGTCCGGCAGGCGCGTTCATTGGCCAGCAAAGTACACCACATTTTATACATATTAATGTCCAAACTACGTTGACCATTAATCTCGTGGGGCTATTTGTAGAATCGTCCGTATTTTTCCACTCAACCCGTTTAAAGGCGGAATTTTCCATAAGAGCTAGTTTCGACCAATCAACACCACACATTGCGAAACTCGGCTTATTATTGGTCGAGACGCCCCAGGATAAATTTCGGCGGGAACGCGCTGGGAGCCGATCTAATTTTCGCAGAGTAAATAAAAGGGCGAATCTTAGTCCGATTCACTAGTCAGCAATTCACTCTCAGAGAGATTTCTACAGAGATCCACGCGTGTCTACATCTTGACTTAAAGGACTTTTCGCGCGTCAACACCTGACTCAACCTTCAACCTCTTTCTCTCTCTCTCTCTGAAATCTTAGTACGTTTCTAAAAAAGTGTTATTCTACACTACCAAACAGAAATTATTACTAAAACAAATATATATAAAAAATACGGTCCAAGGTGAATAACTCTGACAAAACAAAAACATACAAAATTCAGCAAAAAAAATCTCGCAACTACAATACTTTAAAATTTATCTCTCGATAAATTTTCCTCAAATTTTTATGTGAACACTTTTCCTAAACAAAGGAACATTCATGAACTTTGAGTTCATAAAATACTTCATTCAACTTTTGTTCAACAATTCAGTTATTTCGACTGAAACACAACTTTTTCCAAAAATTGTATTGTAATTTATTTGTACATAAATATTCAATGTTTGTTTCTAATTGAATTCACGACTACCTTTATTTCTTCGTTCAATATTGCCTTTGAGATTTATTCCTTTTGTATGTCTACGCTAAATTGTTGTGATTAATATGAAGAACATGCTTTTCACGTTTATTACCACAAACCTAAAAACCCTTCTGATTACACACTAATTCATAGCAATCCCAACATTATTATAAATACTGTTTATTATAAACAGAGCATTTGCTTAAATACTTGTATCTATAAAAAGAACGTTAAACATATTAAAAAAAATGTCTTGAATATATATATATATATATATATATATTTAAAAGTCATTACAGTTTGCACGCCATTTTTCCTTAGTGTTTCAAACCCACTATGTCACATGTATTTCCTTCTGTTGTCTCACAAGGAGAAAAATATTGCTGGGCTTTATTCTATACTTTTCCTAGTTCAGTAACAATCTGACAAAGTTATTTCATCAACCAATCAATTGCAGGGTTTTGATTCTAAAAATATTGGTTTTAAAGCTGCTGCTGGACATTTTGATTATGAAGCGTATTGACAAAATACAAAAAAACAAATGTCAGTATTCAATAATGAAATTTAATTGAACTCTTAAATCAAGATAATGAAATTCACGAGTTTCCTGAAACAAAAAAAAACATCTGTGCAATGGAAGACAGATTAATAGACAGCAACAAAGAAAAATAAAGATGAAAAATATACATTAATGTTGTGTTGCAGACACAAATTTCATTTTCATGATGCAGCTACTTCCAATCAAATATTTGTGGCTTAAAAATAACTCTTTCGTCACCCACAAAATAAAACCCAGAGACTAGTTGTAGCAGCAGATAAATTTTACTTTGGTTGTAAACTACTGCAATGGAAGAGCGAGGCAGAGGTGAAGGGAAGTGAACAGTCTAACAGGCTGGTCTTCCCTTTTGTGTCATTGCAAGGCTTTCTCCCGTCACACTCTGTGGGTCCTCCGTTTCTTCTACTGATAGTGACCACTGTCTTATAGAGAACATTGTTTTGTCATCTTTGACATAGGCAGTCATGTCTTACCTCTCTGCTGTCTACTTAACAACTATCATGAGCAGACACTTCTTGCCTTTAGGCATGCTAACTACCAACTGGTGTTAATCAATTTTATGAATTGAGTTCACTTATCAGACATCACGTGACACTCGTAGCTTTGTGTCACAACCAAAGGGAGATAATCCGTACAAATTCAACTTTTTTATATATACATATGTGAATGAAACTTTCTGGTGCCATAATGTTTTTTAAAGTTCAAGAAACTAAAATTTACTCCTGCATTTAAGGTATCTCCTCAATAATTTACATGGTTCACGCTTCTCTACAAAACTGCTGCCAATTGCGTGTGTGTTTCCTGTTTAGAATTTGCTTTCTGGTTGCTTCTAAAGTATTCTCCTTCTATTTTATTCTCAGTAGCGCTTTGTGTCATAGTGGAATTATCACCTTGCTTGGGGTGAATTGATTATATATATATATATATATATATATATATGTGTGTGTGTGTGTGTGTATATACACACATATATACATATATGCACACACACACACACACACACACTATTGTATAATTACTCTCCAACAGAAGAATTGTGATGAAATCGATCATAAATGAAAATGGCATGTTCATCATTAATTAATCATAGCTAAGGATCAAAAGCTCATGAAGTTTTAGTTTATATATATATATATATATATATATATATATATATATATATATATATATATAATTATTTATTTGAAAATTATAACATAAATATGATATAAAATCACTACAAAAATATCCATTTTGTTTCAATACTTCTGGTGATTTTATAACATATTTATGTTATAATTTTTTAATAAATAATTATATTTGCTCTACTCTGTATTGAGCACTCTTAAAAAAATATTTGCTGGTTATTGGAATTTATTCTATATATATATATATATATATATATATATATATTCTGAAAACCTGGAAAAAAGAAGCACAATTAGTTTAATGGTTTTTTTGGGTTTTTTTTTAGATATTAAACATTTTGTGAGGTGGGCAATTTTGAGGTTGCAAAAAATAAGAATTCCAATTAATAGGTAAATAAAATAAATAACTCGTAAATTTATGTCATGATAACTTTAAACTGAGTTTATCTCCCTTACTTCATTACAGAATTATAAAAAACAAGAAATACAGGTGAAAATTTTATGGTTTACCTATTTGAATTTTCTGATGAATTATAATTCTTAATTATATAATAAGCTCAATCCAAGTTATTTGCATATAAAATATCCATGGAAATTCCCTTATTGCATTGTTAAATATTTGCATTTAATAAGTGTCCTAACCTAGGGGAGATTACTGAACAATCACACAAAGGCTGGTAATGAACGATAATACTTAGGACATGAACAACACATATAAGATTTGCCAGCAGTGCACAGAAGAAGTAGTCAACTGCTAGAAGTGAGTCAAGTGAATTCTACAATGAATCTCCAATGGCAGACCAACATACAGTATTTACTACTGTATTTATGTAACTGGGAACATACCCATTATCGTCCGTAGGTATGCTACAACAATGAGTTTAACAAAATATTGTAATAACAATCATAAATATGAATGCAATTCATTATTTAAAAAAGTAGGATGATGTAAATGAATAGATTTAAAATTGACATGTTTTCTATTTCACTGAAGCAAACATTAGACATGAGTGTTATCACCTCCTCTTTCATTTATCTCACTGAAACTAAACAGCATCTCTGATATGTCTTTTCCATCTTTCCTTACAATCAAAATGGAATAGTTCTTTCTTTCATTCCTTCCTTCCTTCTTTCTTTCCACTTTTCATTATTTCTTTCCTGCCTTCTTTCTGATATATCACAATAATTCTCCAGTTGCCTTGATCTATCCACTTCCCTTCTCCACATCCTTTCCCCTTTCATTCCTATCTGTTCTCACTCCAAATCTTCTGTAACCCCCTTGCCTTGCTCGATCCACTATCTTTCTCCACATCCTCTCCTTTACCACTCCTATCTGCTCTTCCTCCAAACCTTCTGTAACCCCTTGCATGCTAGTGGCTTCCAGCCTTGCTTGGGATGAAAAGCTTAAAAAAAATAAAAAATAAAAATTAATGAATAAATATATTCACTGCAAGTTCTTCACCTACTCATGGAAATTCCCCTATTGCATCATTAAATATTTGAGTTCAAAAATTTTAACAAAATATTGCAATAAAAATTCTAATTATGAATGCAATTTAAAGAATTAAGAGGATACAAATAAATATATTTGAAAATGCTAAAAAAATTTTTTTCACAGGACACATTTTATTCTTTAGGACTTCATCAAACTAAAATGATATTTACATTGATGTGATTACATATGAGCATGAAGGAGAGGAGAAAGTGAAATTTAAAAATTTGTTTTTTCAATTTTTTAAATGTGTGTTTGGGTATATTGTTTAATTTCATTTAGTTTCTTTCTGTTATTAAATATCCCACACTGAAATAATAGTAGATCTATCAAGAAAGGTGAAATATTATATTTCTGTACATTTTTGCCTAAGTAAATTGCTTTTGCTTATAATTAAATTAGCATTCTTTAAAACTAAAATTATGGTCAGAATCATTACATTGAGCAACTGCTGCACTGAGCATGTTATTTGTGAAAGATCCTAGATTTCCTAAAATTGTTTTGATATATATATATATATATATAAGACACCAGAAGTGTTGAAATCAATGAAAAAATAAATTAAATAACTATTTTTTATTTTCTCCTCAGTAATTCTATAATTTTAAATATGTATTTTTTATTTTAAAATAAATTAAATAACATATATTTTTTATTTTCTCCTCAGTAATTCTATAATTTTAAACTTAATAGAGATTAGATTTAGATTTCTAAATAGGTAATTTTTTACTTTTAATTTTAATTTCAAATTTTATCATTTAATTTAATACTTATTAGTTAGGACATATTCTATTTTACTAGAACCCCAACTTTAAAGCTTTTAATATCTATGATAACCTTGCTTCGTTGTCAAATTTTTTGAATTCTCATATACTTGTATTTTGATTGGTCATTCTAGCTTATGTAACAGCATTTACCCTTAGCGAAGGATTGTTAATTTGAAACTTTTAAAACCATTTATTCTACATTCAACATCATCACTTGATAAGACACCAGAAGTGTTGAAACAAAATGGCTATTTTTGTAGTGATTTTATAACATATTTATGTTATAATATTATATATATATATATATATATATGTGTGTCATTTTCCCATATATATATATATATATACAGCGGGGTGGAACAAATATTTGTACACATACAAATTTTTAATCTATTGTATTTCCAATTAAAGAACAAACATACTTTTCATATAATTAACTGTACAGGGATTCATAATAACTAAATATGTATAGAAAACAGAAAAAAAATTTGATTTAACAGAAATAAATCCCATTTATACATTTTAATTGGTGAAAAAGTTTTCATACAATGCAAATTCCAATCTTTAAAACTTTTAAATTGCTTTAATTCTCTGGAATATTTTAGAATGTTTCAATAATGTTATCAGTAGTTATTTTTAGCCTAAAAAATACAAACAGGACATGCTATAATTGATATTCATGTCAAGAGATAAAGAATTGACTAATTCGCAAAAAGAACTGATTGTTAAGCACTGGAAAGAAGGTAAAAGTTAAAGGAAAATCTCAGACAACCTGAATATTACATTGACTACCATTAGTTTATTCATTGCAAGGTATACAAAAACTCAAAACTGTCGAAAACCAAAGAAGAACAGGTGATCCTCAAAAGATTTCTTCAAGATCAAGAAAATTAATGTGTCAAATTAAACAAAATCCAACGGTTACTCATTAAGAGTTGCAGGATGATTTGCTTTCATCAGGAATCTGTGTCACTAAACAGACAATAAGCAATAAAATTCATAAGAAAATCTTAATTCACGCTCCCCTCAGAAAACTCCACTGCTATTGAAAAGACACAGAGATGCCTGGTTGAAATTCGTTCCTGAACATAAGGATAAGGAAAAATCATACTGGGAAAGAGTATTATGGACAGACAAAACCAAAATTGTTTGTTTGAACGTAATTCTAGAAATGGAGGAAAGATGGTGATGCCTTCAAACAAAAGAATACAGTTCCAACAGTAAAATTTGGTGGTGGCAGTGCCATGAATTTTTGGATATCTTTCTGCAAAAGGTACTGGCAATGTATCAATAATAGATGGTAGAATGAATCCTACAGCATATCAAAATATTTTGGAAGCAAATGTAATGTTTTCAGATGAAAATCTTGAACTTCCTTCTGATTGGATCTTTCAACAAGATAATGATCCTAAGCACACTGTAAAATCGACAAAGAAATGGCTTGCTAAAAATAATGTAATTATCCTGAAATGGTCAAGTCAGTTCCCAGATTTAAACCCAATCAAGAATCTGTGGCATTATTTAAAAATTCAAATCCAATCAAGAGCTGCAACAAATATCCTGAATCTGAAGACCATATGCAAAAAAGAATGGACCAAGATACCAATTAAAATTTGCAAATCATTAATTGAGAACTACAAAAAGTTGGTTGCTTTAGGTAAATAATGGCTATTCTACCAAGTATTAAATGAAGATTATGTATTCTTTTGTGTACTGTCTGAATAATTTTTTCACCCATCAAAATGGATAAATGGGATTTATTTATATTAAATCAAATTTTTTCTGTTTTCTAAGCATATTTATTTATTATGTGTACAGTTAATTATGTGAATGACATGTTTATTCATTAGTTGGAAATACAATAAATTAAAAGTTATTTAATATATTTTATTGTTATATGTTATTTAAATAACTGTCAGACTTTGTCCATTTCGTAGTGTGTGATGTCATCTGTTTATGTTTAGATATGCTTCAAACAGATATGAACATTCAAGGGAAATTATGGAAAATTATAGTTTAAAAGCAGTAAAATCAACCTTGCTAACCAGACACTCCTCTATAGCTAAACTGGTATAGCATGTCAGGTTTTATGATGGCTCCATGTAGGATACAGGTTTGATTCCTGGCAGAAGAAACATATTTTCTATGAATTATATATATATATATATATATATATATATATATATATATATATATATATTAATGTTTAAATGTAAAAGTACATATTTGTTTATATGTCTACACTTAATCATGATTTCATTTAGCAAAAAGCCAAAATTTACTAAGAGTTGCAAAGGACAGGAAATGGTAGAGAGCCATGATCACCAAAGTTCTGAATGAACATAGCACATGAAAAAAATGTGCAGGTAAAAATACGATTATTTCAACAGAAATAAATAAGCATACAATATATCTATATATTTCCCAAATAAGCCTAAGTTGAAAAACACCAGAACATTCAAGAAAATGAATCACCCTAAAAGCCTAACCAAAACAAAAGACTTCTGTCCATGATACAAGAAATTTCATTCTTAGTTTATTTTTGATACACAGAGGCAAAGGAAAATTGAACTTTGTATACAAATAAAGAAATTCAAGGAAAAATGACAGTCAATTGCTGAAACCTCCTGACAAGTACACTGTGCAATTTCAAAAGGGTTCGAGTTGAGGTACTGAATATAACATCATCAGTTAAAAGAAAAACACCAACCTAATGAGTAACTCCCTCCTCCCTGAAATTTAGACAGAAAATATGTCTTTTTTTGTTTTTAACCAGATCTCACTTTACCGAAATTGCTTTACTTTATAAGATGTGAATTTCTATGACTTTCTGGGAAATATCTTCTCCATGGTTTGGAATTCAGAATTCACTAATTTGTAAGGGGATAATAAGATTGAAGGAGAATGACAAGACATTAAATGGAACCTGGAAACCTTATCCTGAACAAAGTTCAAGAAATAAACTTAACTTTCTTTTCTTTTTTTTTTTCTTTTTTTAAAATGGTATCACCCCATGCAAGGCAATAAAGCTACCAAGACACAAGGGGTTACAGGCTGTGGAAAAATTAGCAATGGAAACATTAATAATGAACAGGAAGGGAAAAGAGTAATCAGGAAACCAGTAGACAGATTGACATTGCATTTAAAATTTTGCAGATTAAAGTTGGCTGGAAAGCATAAAGCCAAAAAAGAGTTCCACAACTGAGAAGTGTGAGAAAAGAAACTGTTATCATAGAACTTACAGCTACATCAAGCCAGCTCAACTCTAAATTGATGAGATCTTGATGCCAGTCTAGTACAGCAATTAAATTCAAAAAGTATGAGTATCATAGTGAAGAGCGATATCTATTCTGTATAAATTACAGAAATGTGGCACAAGGCCGAAGGGGGGATTGGGGAAAAAGGACGGTCTTCTTCTGTCTTAACTACAACTTAACTAGGCGCAAACACTGACCCAATCATACGAACAATATTCCTTACACCAAAATACCACATTCATACGTACCTTTCCTACTACAACCACCATAATACCTCACTGTCTCTATGAAAATACTAACTAGTCCCCATATTTACAATTCAATGTCTGTGTATGAGTATCATAGTGAAGAGCTCATCCAAACAATTACCATGAAAGTATTTATAGAAAAGGCACAGAGAGGCAACCTTACAGAGGAGGGAAAGAGACTGAAGCCAGGATGCCAGATCAGGACTAATAATATATATGTCATCCAGACAGACTGTTTCGCTGTATCACAGCACATCAGTGTGGCTAAACATAATGATTGCTTCAAGCCAGGATCAAAACACAACCGATATGACAACAGTCGAAGTCACTTACCCTTAAGCTATCAGATATAAGTTGGATATATATATATATCCCATGTCATAACTACAACAGACTTTTAAGGGATCAAACCCATTAGTCATCTCTGTACCTGCCACCCATCCTATAAATCGATGTCAATGTCATCTCTGCATGCAGAGGACTAACATGCATGCATGCATGCATATATATATATATATATATATATATATATCTCAAGATGTATTGCTGGTATTTTTACTAGAAAAATCTATTTTTATACTTTAGTATTTTGTTTGGGGGTTCACTATCTGTCCACAGCTGGGACCCTAACAGGTGATACCACCATGAGTAAGGGTCAACCTGGTAATAACAGCAATTAAGAAGTCATTTCATGCCACCTCCAATCACCTTATCAGATGACTTGCTGCCAGATGTTTATTGCTTATCATGCCCAGGATGTATAAAGTGTATATATATATATATATATATGTATATTGTGTATTTGGGCAGCAATCCCTCTTTTATACAAGTTTCATTAAAAACAACTGACAAGGTACTTCAATTAAGCTTTTAGTTTCAGTCTTCTTGTATTCAAACAAGTTTTTTCTTTTCTGGACACAAATATCATATCTGTGGTAAATGTTATTAATACTGTTTATTATAAAACAGAGCATTTACTTAAATATTTGTATCTATAAAAAGAATTTATAAACATAAAAATGTCTTAAAATAATTGTCAGACTTTGTCCATTTCATAATGTGTGACGTCATTTGTTTACATTTGGATATGCTTTGAGCAGATATGAATTCACGTGAGAAATTCATGGAAGATAGAAGTTTAAAAACAGTAAATCAACCCTGCTAATCGAACGATCCTCCGTGGCTCAATTGGTTAAGGCACGTCAGGCTAAATGACGATTCTGTATAGGATACCGGTTTGATTCTTGTCGGAGGACGAATATTTTCTAAGAAAATTACTCAGATATTCAGGCCGGTAAATGTTATTAATACTGTTTATTATAAAACAAAGCATTTACTTAAATATTTGTATCTATAAAAACAATGTATAAACATAAAAATGTCTTAAAATATATATATATATATATATATATATATGAAAACTACAGACAAAAGTTCATTTTCTCCATCAAGACATTCATTTCTGTAGTTCACTGCGACCAGCAGACAGAAAATTATTTTTCTCCTGATGATGGCCATGTTGGCTGAAACTAGTCGAGGAATCTAAATGAAATAATAATAAAAATGAAGAAATATTAATATACAACCCAGTGTGTCTGAAGACTTTAATTTTTTAATTAATTAATTTTTTAATATTTTTTATTGTTCAATATATATATATATATATATATATATATATACACATACACACACACACAAATATATTCATATACATTTTATATATATATATATATATATATATATATGTATGTACAAATAATGGGCATACATATATTTATATTTTCTAATTTTCTGTAAAGTAACCAGAGTTGAGATTACATAAGTAAATATCATTAATAATTTTCCTTATTATAAATAAATGATTATTAATTACTACTCCTGGCATAATGATATAATGCACAAATCTGCTTAAATTATTTGATGAGCTAAGAGATCTGTCAAAACTGCCTGCAGCTTAGTAAAAGGCTTGAACCTGTTTCCAAAAATAGCAGACGCCTTCAATCAAATGAGTATTTTTTCCAGAACAAGAATTCAATCAGATAAACTATAATGACATTCCAAGATTCCTGATTGTAAATTGAAGTGCAATCTATATTAAGAGCAGATTCTCTGTCACACAGTGTGTGTTTGTGTGTGACTTAGCTTGGGCATACGTAATGTATATGTATTTGTATGTGTTGTGTATGAGTGACTTACATATGCTTGTGCCATTTAATGTATACACAAGCTGATGCATGTACAAACACACACAATTTAATTGAGCTTCATGGAAGACACTGGAATAATTCATTCTACTCTCACTCAGTCTGGACAACCCCTACTCAATGCTGAATCCATCATAAAATTTCAGAATGTTGTATTAGTAAATGGCTAGATGTAACTTGAAGTTCTATGCTAGCAACTTCTTTTCTTACACTTCTCACTTGTGGGACTCTCTTCTGGATTCTTGCTTTGCAGTCAACTTTGGTCTTCAAAAATATAAATGTATTATCATCTGTTTCTTGAATCTTTGTCTTTTAATGTTTTCTCTCTCTCCCTTCTCGCTCTCTTTCTGCTCCTCTCTCTCTCTTCCTTCTGTCTCACCCCTCAATGTTTTCATGGTAATTGTTCTCATGAGCTTTCCTCTTTGGTACCTAGACTTTATGATTTTAAGCATACTACTTGACTGGTAGTTGCAATGGCTGGATGTAACCGTAAGTTCTATGCTAACAGTTTCTTCTCTCAGACTTCTCACTTGTGGGACTCTCTTCCAGCTTCTTGCTATGCAGTCAACTTTGATCTTCAAAAATATAAATGTATCATCATCTGTTTCTTGAATCTTTGTCTTTTAATGTTTTCTCTCTCTTCCTTCTTTCTCTCTTTCTCTTTCTGCTCCTCTCTCTCTTTCTCTCTTTCCTCTCTCTCTCTCACTCTCTTCCTCCTCCCCCTATCTCTCTTCCTTCTCCCTCTTCCTTCTCTGTCTCTCCCTTGAATGTTTTCATGGTAATTGTTCTCATGAGCTTTCCTCTTTGTTACCTAGACTTTATGATTTTAAGCATACCACTAGATTGGTAGCAAGGTTTCACCATTTTACAGATGAAATGGCTAGATGTCACTGCAAGTTCTATGCTAACAGTTTCTTCTCTCAGACTTCTCACTTGTGGAACTCTCTTCCAGCTTCTTAGTAATGTTTCTTTTTTCTAATTCTTCCGCCCCAAGTAACACCTTGTATCTTACTAGCTTCACTGCCTTGCTTGGGGTGATTTCAATTTTTAAAAAAGAAAAGGAAAGCATCCATTTCACTCCTCAAGTTTGTATTACAATCAAATATCAATTTAAAAAAAAAAAACTCTTCCATAAAAATACTTGTGATATCCTGAGACATGGTGGAGTAATGGATAGTGGCTCAGATTGAAGAATCGGAGAGCCGAGTTCAAATTCCAGTTGAATCCATTACATTCACTTACGTGCTAACACCCTTATGAATGCTCTTCTTCTCCCCCAAGCTATGGGTAAATAGCTGAACAGACCAGATTCTATAGCCTTGGATAGCAACTGGCCTACCACAGAAAGAAATGGTAACCTACTGCAGAAAAAAATCTGCCTTGTCAGTCATGTATCGAAAGATATATGATCTCCTAAGCATGTATCACTCATGACACATAAATGACTGACAGATATCATGAAGGAACTGGAGACCTTACCAGGATTTATTATCAGCAAGTATAATTTTAATATCATAAGTTACACAGATTACACTGTGGATGGCTCACTCCTGAACTGTAATTAATATCAAACACTAAGTGCCAAAAAACAGCAAAAATTATTTTCCACTTCTCAATATCCCACAGTAACCTATATATAGGGACTGTACAATCAATAGTAGCATATTGTGTGAAGACAGCAGAGAGCAAAATAATAAAGCTGACAGTTACCAAGAAGTGTTGATAATAATGTTTTTGTCTATATTTCTGAGATGAGGTATTATGTACAGTATTTACATTAGTTGGACTATTGTCCTCATCTTCATTCATACCCAGATGTCCTCAAGGACACATGGCACAGTGGATAAAGGCGTTGGTTAGATCCAGTGACAGACCCAAAGAGTGTGAGTTCAATACCCGGTTCAGGCAGTGGAGAACTTTCAGAGGGAAAATTAGCAGGAAATAACTGATAACTGACATCCATCAAACATGGCTCGTGGAACTAGAACAGTCTACCCCAGTGATCGAAATAAAGGTTTCGGTTCGAAATTCCAACCACCTGAAGAAGGCCGGAGCGTACAACGGCCGAAACGTTGTGACAAATATGGTGACAAAGATGAGGACAATAGTCCGACTAATGTAAATACTGTAAATAATGTTTTTCTTTCTCATATTTTTTCCACACTCAGTATCAGGAAGAAGCAGCTGAAGTTCCTGGGACACAGAATGAGGAAGGAGGGCCTGGAGAATCTGATACTCACAGGTTGAATAGAGGGAAAGAGAGACAAGGGAAAACAACTCATAACATACCTAGTGGCCTTAAGCAAGTGCATAAGAGAATGTGGTCTGGGGGAGATGGCAGAGGAAAGGAACTTGTTGAGAGCTGCAAGGGATAGTGGGAGGTGGAGAGCCATGATCGCCTACATCCCAAAAGGACACAGCACATAGAAAGAGAGAAAGAAAACCTCTTGCATCTTAACGGCTTCATTGCCTTGCTTGGTGTCGTGTTTCTCTCGTTCACTTGTAGAGAAAGTACAGTGATAATCCAAACAGGTTAACTGTCTCAACAACAGTGTATGACGGGCGAGGACAAGTGCAAGAAGACAACCAAACTTCTCCACCTGCACTGCTTATATAGTTGTGCAATTAGAACATTCTAGAGAGTTCTACAACTTTCCATTCAATTCTATCAGATAGATTCACATGCATGCAATTTGCATTAGACAGATCTAGATGCTAGCAAACTCCACAACACTTGGGGTGAAATGATTATAAAAAATACTAAACAGTACAATATTTGATGTAAGAAATTTTTAAAACCGATTTTCAAAAAATTAGGATTCTTACGTTCAATATTATAGGTCTTTCTACTAGTAATTTTTATAGTGAAATCATTTAAACTATATTCTAAGAATAAAGTCACTTACAATGCATTCTTATAGAAAAATTATTTCAAATGCATTTTATAATAAAATCACTTACAACACATTCTTATTGTAACATCATTTACAATACGTTCTTAGAGTAAAATCATTTACAATGCATTCTTATAGTAACATCATTTATAATGCAATCTTATAGTAAAATTATTTACAATGCATTCCTATAGTAAAATCATTTTACAATGCATTCCTATAGTAAAATTATTTACAATGCATTCCTATAGTAAAATCATTTTACAATGCATTCCTATAGTAAAATCATTTTACAATGCATTCCTATAGTAAAATCATTTTACAATGCATTCCTATAGTAAAATCATTTTACAATGCATTCCTATAGTAAAATCATTTTACAATGCATTCCTATAGTAAAATCATTTACAATGCATTCTTATAGTAAAATCATTTACAAAGCATTCTTATAGTAAAATCATTTATAATGCATTCTTATTGTAACATCATTTATAATGCATTCTTATAGTAAAATCATTTCCAATGCATTCTTATAGTAAAATCATTTACAATGCATTCTTATTGTAATATCATTTATAATGCATTCCAGTAATAATTCTAATGATGGTGCTAGGCAAGAAACTATATTTCCAGTTTGCATTTTCAGGTTTTATTTTAACCATGATATAGTGACACCTAAATAACTAGATGGAACAGAATAGCTCAAAAAAAAAAAAAAAAAAAAAAGATAAAAGAACAACAAACATTCATTATTCCCTGAGATTTTTATATACTGCTATGTCATATAAGGCATAATATACAAATATATAAATTCTTATCACAAATTTGTCCCACACAGAAATGTTAACACATAAACAAAACAATATTAAAACAGAGTGAAAAGACAAGAAGTGAGAGAGAGTCTTAGTTGTAATATTTTCCAAAGGAAATATTGCTATTCTGGTGGTATGTTCTACAAAAATCAAGGTAACATGTGGGCTCTTCTGTTCTCCCTACCACTGCAGGCTTTAAATGATGTTTAGCACCTTGACAGTCTATCATCAGTAACTAAAATGTCTTGCCTCTATGCATGCTAAATAGCAACCTCATTTTTGTCACACCATAAACTCACATCACTTACAGGTCATCACATGATTCTAATGATAATAGCACTTCACATCCTAATAAAGTCATTTACAATACATTAAACAGAAAGCAACAAATAAACTATGACAGACAAAAGACTGAGATAGATAATGAAAAGACTGAAATAGATAGATAGATACATACATACATAGATAATAAGAAGACAGAGATAGATAATGAGAAGCCAGACAGAGATAGATAATGAGAAGACAGACAGAGATAGATAATGAGAAGACAGACAGAGATAGATAATGAGAAGACAGACAGAGATAGATAATGAGAAGACAGACAGAGATAAGGAGAAGACAGAGATAGATAATGAGAAGACAAAGATAGAAAATGAAAAAACTGAAACAGATAATGAAAAGACTGAGAAATGGACTGAAATTGTCTTTTTGAAAAAAATTATCTGAGACAGACAGCAAAAAATAAACATGGTACAAAGCACAAGATGTCTGCTCAAACACACACACAATATATATATATCAGTTTTAATTGTCCTTTAGAAGATTGTATCTCTGACAAAAAAATAAGTACATATGTTGGTTTGACGAGCACAACATCACCAACACGTCTTACACTTAATTTGTTGGATACAAGTTCTTTGACACAACATCTAAAAATACATTCCTGTCCACCTTCACAATACAGGAAACACTTGTTTACAACACCAATACACTATACCATGAAAATAATTAACAAAAACTTCAAATTCTCAAAGCCTTCTATATCGAAATCAACCAACGCTCAACAAAATTTATTACAATTGTAGCAGCAACATATTGAACTGCTATTTTGCATTTCTACCAATGTCCATTCAGGTCCCTTATATTAAAACGTTTGTTTGGTATGAAAATTCCATAGCTACAATGGATAAATTTTAAAATAATTGCAGAGAGCATTTGAATGTATGTTTAAAAA
>OZ038518.1:35069991-35089991 GCA_964036315.1 Acanthosepion esculentum
AATCATAAGGGAGAAAAACACAACAAAGAACTGAAAATTAAAAGAAGGATACAAAGAAATACAGAACAGAAATAAGAAAACAAAATCCAATAATATAACAAGATGGAGGACATTAACCAAGATGGAATCATAAGGAAGAAAAACACAACAAAGAACTGAAAATTAAAAGAAGGATACAAAGAAATAGAGAACAGAAATAAGAAAACAAAATCCAATAATATAACCAGATGGAGGACATTAACTCAGATGGAATCATAAGGGAGAAAAACACAACAAAGAACTGAAAATTAAAAGAAGGATACAAAGAAATAGAGAACAGAAATACGAAAACAAAATCCAATAATATAACAAGATGGAGGACATTAACTAAGATGGAATCATAATGGAGAAAAACACAACAAAGAACTGAAAATTAAAAGAAGGATACAAAGAAATAGAGAACAGAAATAAGAAAACAAAATCCAATAATATAACAAGATGGAGGACATTAACCAAGATGGAATCATAAGGGAGAAAAACACAACAAAGAACTGAAAATTAAAAGAAGGATACAAAGAAATAGAGAACAGAAATAAGAAAACAAAATCCAATAATATAACAAGATGGAGGACATTAACCAAGATGGAATCATAAGGGAGAAAAACACAACAAAGAACTGAAAATTAAAAGAAGGATACAAAGAAATAGAGAACAGAAATAAGAAAACAAAATCCAATAATATAACAAGATGGAAGACATTAACCAAGATGGAATCATAAGGGAGAAAAACACAACAAAGAACTGAAAATTAAAAGAAGGATACAAAGAAATAGAGAACAGAAATAAGAAAACAAAATCCAATAATATAACAAGATGGAGGACATTAACTCAGATGGAATCATAACGGAGAAAAACACAACAAAGAACTGAAAATTAAAAGAAGGATACAAAGAAATAGAGGACAGAAATAAGAAAACAAAATCCAATAATATAACAAGATGGAGGACTTTAACCAAGATGGAATCATAAGGAAGAAAAACAAAACAAACAACTGAAAATTAAGAGAAGGATACAAAGAAATAGAGAACAGAAATAAGAAAACAAAATCCAATAATATAACAAGATGGAGGACATTAACCAAGATGGAATCATAAGGGAGAAAAACACAACAAAGAACTGAAAATTAAAAGAAGGATACAAAGAAATAGAGAACAGAAATAAGAAAACAAAATCCAATAATATAACAAGATGGAGGACATTAACCAAGATGGAATCATAAGGAAGAAAAACACAACAAAGAACTGAAAATTAAAAGAAGGATACAAAGAAATAGAGAACAGAAATAAGAAAACAAAATCCAATAATATAACAAGACGGAGGACATTAACCAAGATGGAAATATAAGGGAGAAAAACACAACAAAGAACTGAAAATTAAAAGAAGGATACAAAGAAATAGAGAACAGAAATAAGAAAACAAAATCCAATAATATAACAAGATGGAGGACATTAACCAAGATGGAATCATAAGGAAGAAAAACACAACAAAGAACTGAAAATTAAAAGAAGGATACAAAGAAATAGAGAACAGAAATAAGAAAACAAAATCCAATAATATAACAAGATGGAGGACATTAACCAAGATGGAATTATAAGGAAGAAAAACACAACAAAGAACTGAAAATTAAAAGAAGGATACAAAGAAATAGAGAACAGAAATAAGAAAACAAAATCCAATAATATAACAAGATGGAGGACATTAACCAAGATGGAGGACATTAACCAAGATGGAATCATAACGAAGAAAAACACAACAAAGAACTGAAAATTAAAAGAAGGATACAAAGAAATAGAGAACAGAAATAAGAAAACAAAATCCAATAATATAACAAGATGGAGGACATTAACCAAGATGGAATCATAAGGAAGAAAAACACAACAAAGAACTGAAAATTAAAAGAAGGATACAAAGAAATAGAGAACAGAAATAAGAAAACAAAATCCAATAATATAACAAGATGGAGGACATTAACCAAGATGGAATCATAAGGAAGAAAAACACAACAAAGAACTGAAAATTAAAAGAAGGATACAAAGAAATAGAGAACAGAAATAAGAAAACAAAATCCAATAATATAACAAGATGGAGGACATTAACCAATATGGAATCATAAGGGAGAAAAACACAACAAAGAACTGAAAATTAAAAGAAGGATACAAAGAAATAGAGAACAGAAATAAGAAAACAAAATCCAATAATATAACAAGATGGAGGACATTAACCAAGATGGAATCATAAGGGAGAAAAACACAACAAAGAACTGAAAATTAAAAGAAGGATACAAAGAAATAGAGAACAGAAATAAGAAAACAAAATCCAATAATATAACAAGATGGAGGACATTAACCAAGATGGAATCATAAGGAAGAAAAACACAACCAAGAACTGAAAATTAAAAGAAGGATACAAAGAAATAGAGAACAGAAATAAGAAAACAAAATCCAATAATATAACCAGATGGAGGACATTAACCAAGATGGAATCATAAGGAAGAAAAACACAACAAAGAACTGAAAATTAAAAGAAGGATACAAAGAAATAGAGAACAGAAATAAGAAAACAAAATCCAATAATATAACAAGATGGAGGACATTAACCAAGATGGAATCATAAGGGAGAAAATCACAACAAAGAACTGAAAATTAAAAGAAGGATACAAAGAAATAGAGAACAGAAATAAGAAAACAAAATCCAATAATATAACAAGATGGAGGACATTAACCAAGATGGAATTATAAGGGAGAAAAATACAACAAAGAACTGAAAATTAAAAGAAGGATACAAAGAAATAGAGGACAGAAATAAGAAAACAAAATCCAATAATATAACAAGATGAAGGACTTTAACCAAGATGGAATCATAAGGAAGAAAAACAAAACAAACAACTGAAAATTAAGAGAAGGATACAAAGAAATAGAGAACAGAAATAAGAAAACAAAATCCAATAATATAACAAGATGGAGGACATTAACCAAGATGGAATCATAAGGGAGAAAAACACAACAAAGAACTGAAAATTAAAAGAAGGATACAAAGAAATAGAGAACAGAAATAAGAAAACAAAATCCAATAATATAACAAGATGGAGGACATTAACCAAGATGGAATCATAAGGAAGAAAAACACAACAAAGAACTGAAAATTAAAAGAAGGATACAAAGAAATAGAGAACAGAAATAAGAAAACAAAATCCAATAATATAACAAGATGGAGGACATTAACCAAGATGGAATTATAAGGAAGAAAAACACAACAAAGAACTGAAAATTAAAAGAAGAATACAAAGAAATAGAGAACAGAAATAAGAAAACAAAATCCAATAATATAACAAGATGGAGGACATTAACCAAGATGAAATAAGAAGGGAGAAAAACACAACAAAGAACTGAAAATTAAAAGAAGGATACAAAGAAATAGAGAACAGAAATAAGAAAACAAAATCCAATAATATAACAAGATAGAGGACATTAACCAAGATGGAATTATAAGGAAGAAAAACACAACATAGAACTGAAAATTAAAAGAACGATACAAAAAAATAGAGAACAGAAATAAGAAAACAAAATCCAATAATATAACAAGATGGAGGACATTAACCAAGATGGAATTATAAGGGAGAAAAACACAACAAAGAACTGAAAATTAAAAGAAGGATACAAAGAAATAGAGAACAGAAATAAGAAAACAAAATCCAATAATATAACAAGATGGAGGACATTAACCAAGATGGAATTATAAGGAAGAAAAACACAACAAAGAACTGAAAATTAAAAGAAGAATACAAAGAAATAGAGAACAGAAATAAGAAAACAAAATCCAATAATATAACTAGTTGGAGGACATTAACCAAGATGGAATAATAAGGAAGAAAAACACAACAAAGAACTGAAAATTAAAAGAAGAATACAAAGAAATAGAGAACAGAAATAAGAAAACAAAATCCAATAATATAACAAGATGGAGGACATTAACTAAGATGGAATTATAAGGAAGAAAAACACAACAAAGAACTGAAAATTAAAAGAAGGATACAAAGAAATAGAGAACAGAAATAAGAAAACAAAATCCAATAATATAACAAGATGGAGGACATTAACCAAGATGGAATCATAAGGAAGAAAAACACAACAAAGAACTGAAAATTAAAAGAAGGATACAAAGAAATAGAGAACAGAAATAAGAAAACAAAATCCAATAATATAACAAGATGGAGGACATTAACCAAGATGGAATCATAAGGAAGAAAAACACAACAAAGAACTGAAAATTAAAAGAAGGATACAAAGAAATAGAGAACAGAAATAAGAAAACAAAATCCAATAATATAACAAGATGGAGGACATTAACCAAGATGGAATCATAAGGAAGAAAAACACAACAAAGAACTGAAAATTAAAAGAAGGATACAAAGAAATAGAGAACAGAAATAAGAAAACAAAATCCAATAATATAACAAGATGGAGGACATTAACCAAGATGGAATCATAAGGAAGAAAAACACAACAAAGAACTGAAAATTAAAAGAAGGATACAAAGAAATAGAGAACAGAAATAAGAAAACAAAATCCAATAATATAACAAGATGGAGGACATTAACCAATATGGAATCATAAGGGAGAAAAACACAACAAAGAACTGAAAATTAAAAGAAGGATACAAAGAAATAGAGAACAGAAATAAGAAAACAAAATCCAATAATATAACAAGATGGAGGATATTAACCAAGATGGAATCATAAGGGAGAAAAACACAACAAAGAACTGAAAATTAAAAGAAGGATACAAAGAAATAGAGAACAGAAATAAGAAAACAAAATCCAATAATATAACAAGATGGAGGACATTAACCAAGATGGAATCATAAGGAAGAAAAACACAACCAAGAACTGAAAATTAAAAGAAGGATACAAAGAAATAGAGAACAGAAATAAGAAAACAAAATCCAATAATATAACCAGATGGAGGACATTAACCAAGATGGAATCATAAGGAAGAAAAACACAACAAAGAACTGAAAATTAAAAGAAGGATACAAAGAAATAGAGAACAGAAATACGAAAACAAAATCCAATAATATAACAAGATGGAGGACATTAACTAAGATGGAATCATAAGGGAGAAAAACACAACAAAGAACTGAAAATTAAAAGTAGGATACAAAGAATTAGAGAACAGAAATAAGAAAACAAAATCCAATAATATAACAAGATGGAGGACTTTAACCAAGATGGAATCATAAGGAAAAAAACAAAACAAACAACTGAAAATTAAAAGAAGGATACAAAGAAATAGAGAACAGAAATAAGAAAACAAAATCCAATAATATAACAAGATGGAGGACATTAACCAAGATGGAATCATAAGGGAGAAAAACACAACAAAGAACTGAAAATTAAAAGAAGGATACAAAGAAATAGAGAACAGAAATAAGAAAACAAAATCCAATAATATAACAAGATGGAGGACATTAACCAAGATGGAATCATAAGGAAGAAAAACACAACAAAGAACTGAAAATTAAAAGAAGGATACAAAGAAATAGAGAACAGAAATAAGAAAACAAAATCCAATAATATAACAAGATGGAGGACATTAACCAAGATGGAATCATAAGGGAGAAAAACACAACAAAGAACTGAAAATTAAAAGAAGGATACAAAGAAATAGAGAACAGAAATAAGAAAACAAAATCCAATAATATAACAAGATGGAGGACATTAACCAAGATGGAATCATAAGGAAGAAAAACACAACAAAGAACTGAAAATTAAAAGAAGGATACAAAGAAATAGAGAACAGAAATAAGAAAACAAAATCCAATAATATAACAAGATGGAGGACATTAACCAAGATGGAATCATAAGGGAGAAAAACACAACAAAGAACTGAAAATTAAAAGAAGGATACAAAGAAATAGAGAACAGAAATAAGAAAACAAAATCCAATAATATAACAAGATGGAGGACATTAACCAAAATGGAATCATAAGGGAGAAAAACACAACAAAGAACTGAAAATTAAAAGAAGGATACAAAGAAATAGAGAACAGAAATAAGAAAACAAAATCCAATAATATAACAAGATGGAGGACATTAACCAAGATGGAATCATAAGGAAGAAAAACACAACCAAGAACTGAAAATTAAAAGAAGGATACAAAGAAATAGAGAACAGAAATAAGAAAACAAAATCCAATAATATAACCAGATGGAGGACATTAACCAAGATGGAATCATAAGGAAGAAAAACACAACAAAGAACTGAAAATTAAAAGAAGGATACAAAGAAATAGAGAACAGAAATACGAAAACAAAATCCAATAATATAACAAGATGGAGGACATTAACTAAGATGGAATCATAAGGAAAAAAACAAAACAAACAACTGAAAATTAAAAGAAGGATACAAAGAAATAGAGAACAGAAATAAGAAAACAAAATCCAATAATATAACAAGATGGAGGACATTAACCAAGATGGAATCATAAGGGAGAAAAACACAACAAAGAACTGAAAATTAAAAGAAGGATACAAAGAAATAGAGAACAGAAATAAGAAAACAAAATCCAATAATATAACAAGATGGAGGACATTAACCAAGATGGAATCATAAGGAAGAAAAACACAACAAAGAACTGAAAATTAAAAGAAGGATACAAAGAAATAGAGAACAGAAATAAGAAAACAAAATCCAATAATATAACAAGATGGAGGACATTAACCAAGATGGAATCATAAGGGAGAAAAACACAACAAAGAACTGAAAATTAAAAGAAGGATACAAAGAAATAGAGAACAGAAATAAGAAAACAAAATCCAATAATATAACAAGATGGAGGACATTAACCAAGATGGAATCATAAGGAAGAAAAACACAACCAAGAACTGAAAATTAAAAGAAGGATACAAAGAAATAGAGAACAGAAATAAGAAAACAAAATCCAATAATATAACAAGATGGAGGACATTAACCAAGATGGAATCATAAGGGAGAAAAACACAACAAAGAACTGAAAATTAAAAGAAGGATACAAAGAAATAGAGAACAGAAATAAGAAAACAAAATCCAATAATATAACAAGATGGAGGACATTAACCAAGATGGAATCATAAGGGAGAAAAACACAACAAAGAACTGAAAATTAAAAGAAGGATACAAAGAAATAGAGAACAGAAATAAGAAAACAAAATCCAATAATATAACAAGATGGAGGACATTAACCAAGATGGAATCATAAGGAAGAAAAACACAACCAAGAACTGAAAATTAAAAGAAGGATACAAAGAAATAGAGAACAGAAATAAGAAAACAAAATCCAATAATATAACCAGATGGAGGACATTAACCAAGATGGAATCATAAGGAAGAAAAACACAACAAAGAACTGAAAATTAAAAGAAGGATACAAAGAAATAGAGAACAGAAATACGAAAACAAAATCCAATAATATAACAAGATGGAGGACATTAACTAAGATGGAATCATAAGGGAGAAAAACACAACAAAGAACTGAAAATTAAAAGTAGGATACAAAGAATTAGAGAACAGAAATAAGAAAACAAAATCCAATAATATAACAAGATGGAGGACATTAACCAAGATAGAATCATAAGGAAGAAAAACACAACAAAGAACTGAAAATTAAAAGAAGGATACAAAGAAATAGAGAACAGAAATAAGAAAACAAAATCCAATAATATAACAAGATGGAGGACATTAAGCAAGATGTAATCATAAGGGAGAAAAACACAACAAAGAACTGAAAATTAAAAGAAGGATACAAAGAAATAGAGAACAGAAATAAGAAAACAAAATCCAATAATATAACAAGATGGAGGACATTAACCAAGATGGAATCATAAGGGAGAAAAACACAACAAAGAACTGAAAATTAAAAGAAGGATACAAAGAAATAGAGAACAGAAATAAAAAAACAAAATCCATTAATATAACAAGATGGAAGACATTAACCAAGATGGAATCATAAGGGAGAAAAACACAACAAAGAACTGAAAATTAAAAGAAGGATACAAAGAAATAGAGAACAGAAATAAGAAAACAAAATCCAATAATATAACAAGATGGAGGACATTAACCAAGATGGAATTATAAGGGAGAAAAATACAACAAAGAACTGAAAATTAAAAGAAGGATACAAAGAAATAGAGAACAGAAATAAGAAAACAAAATCCAATAATATAACCAGATGGAGGACATTAACCAAGATGGAATCATAAGGAAGAAAAACACAACAAAGAACTGAAAATTAAAAGAAGGATACAAAGAAATAGAGAACAGAAATACGAAAACAAAATCCAATAATATAACAAGATGGAGGACATTAACTAAGATGGAATCATAAGGGAGAAAAACACAACAAAGAACTGAAAATTAAAAGTAGGATACAAAGAATTAGAGAACAGAAATAAGAAAACAAAATCCAATAATATAACAAGATGGAGGACATTAACCAAGATAGAATCATAAGGAAGAAAAACACAACAAAGAACTGAAAATTAAAAGAAGGATACAAAGAAATAGAGAACAGAAATAAGAAAACAAAATCCAATAATATAACAAGATGGAGGACATTAACCAAGATGTAATCATAAGGGAGAAAAACACAACAAAGAACTGTAAATTAAAAGAAGGATACAAAGAAATAGAGAACAGAAATAAGAAAACAAAATCCAATAATATAACAAGATGGAGGACATTAACCAAGATGGAATCATAAGGGAGAAAAACACAACAAAGAACTGAAAATTAAAAGAAGGATACAAAGAAATAGAGAACAGAAATAAAAAAACAAAATCCATTAATATAACAAGATGGAAGACATTAACCAAGATGGAATCATAAGGGAGAAAAACACAACAAAGAACTGAAAATTAAAAGAAGGATACAAAGAAATAGAGAACAGAAATAAGAAAACAAAATCCAATAATATAACAAGATGGAGGACATTAACCAAGATGGAATTATAAGGGAGAAAAATACAACAAAGAACTGAAAATTAAAAGAAGGATACAAAGAAATAGAGGACAGAAATAAGAAAACAAAATCCAATAATATAACAAGATGGAGGACTTTAACCAAGATGGAATCATAAGGAAGAAAAACAAAACAAACAACTGAAAATTAAAAGAAGGATACAAAGAAATAGAGAACAGAAATAAGAAAACAAAATCCAATAATATAACAAGATGGAGGACATTAACCAAGATGGAATCATAAGGGAGAAAAACACAACAAAGAACTGAAAATTAAAAGAAGGATACAAAGAAATAGAGAACAGAAATAAGAAAACAAAATCCAATAATATAACAAGATGGAGGACATTAACCAAGATGGAATCATAAGGGAGAAAAACACAACAAAGAACTGAAAATTAAAAGAAGGATACAAAGAAATAGAGAACAGAAATAAAAAAACAAAATCCAATAATATAACAAGATGGAAGACATTAACCAAGATGGAATCATAAGGGAGAAAAACACAACAAAGAACTGAAAATTAAAAGAAGGATACAAAGAAATAGAGAACAGAAATAAGAAAACAAAATCCAATAATATAACAAGATGGAGGACATTAACCAAGATGGAATCATAAGGGAGAAAAACACAACAAAGAACTGAAAATTAAAAGAAGGATACAAAGAAATAGAGAACAGAAATAAGAAAACAAAATCCAATAATATAACAAGATGGAGGACATTAACCAAGATGGAATCATAAGGGAGAAAAACACAACAAAGAACTGAAAATTAAAAGAAGGATACAAAGAAATAGAGAACAGAAATAAGAAAACAAAATCCAATAATATAACAAGATGGAGGACATTAACCAAGATGGAATCATAAGGAAGAAAAACACAACAAAGAACTGAAAATTAAAAGAAGGATACAAAGAAATACAGAACAGAAATAAGAAAACAAAATCCAATAATATAACAAGATGGAGGACATTAACCAAGATGGAATTATAAGGAAGAAAAACACAACAAAGAACTGAAAATTAAAAGAAGAATACAAAGAATTAGAGAACAGAAATAAGAAAACAAAATCCAATAATATAACAAGATGGAGGACATTAACCAAGATGGAATAAGAAGGGAGAACAACACAACAAAGAACTGAAAATTAAAAGAAGGATACAAAGAAATAGAGAACAGAAATAAGAAAACAAAATCCAATAATATAACAAGATGGAGGACATTAACCAAGATGGAATTATAAGGAAGAAAAATACAACAAAGAACTGAAAATTAAAAGAAGGATACAAAGAAATAGAAAACAAAATCCAATAATATAACAAGATGGAGGACAAAAACAAAAAACAACAAAGAACTGAAAGTAAATTAAAAGATAAGAGCAAAATGTTTGCAGATAAAAAAAATAAATATAGAAAATGGAAAGAAAATGAATAAATATTTGTTCCAGATGATTAAAAACTTTGGCAGGATAAAAAAATCAAATGTAGATATTGAAAGTGGGACTCCCACTGATAAAGCTGAAGTAATCAGTACATCAGAATTTTGAAAATAGCATAATGAGACATTTAATAAGACAAATGTGGATCAATTATTTTTCTCTACATAAAATTTATTCCTGTTTATCTTTACAAAACAGCAAGATGAAATATTTTTCCCAATGTTTATTAATTAATATTTCTCTAAATTCGTTTTTATTAAAAAAAAAAGAAATATTTTTCTAAATTTTATTTATTAATGTTTATATCAAATATAAATTAAAAAAGATTGGTATTTATAAATCAGTCGTTACTAAGCTGTTCTAACCTAGGAAGGTTTACTGAATGAGGAATAACCAAAACAGAGGTTGGAAATGAAATGGTAATCTTCATAACAAAACTCGCCAGTGGCATGAATTAGGTAAACCACTGCTAGTGGTGGATTACTAAGACAGCATATTAACCCCACTTACAATAGTGTCCAACGTATTTATGACGATTGGGACATAGGTATGGTATGTAACGTAAAAATTTCTTAAAAAGCAAGAAAATATTTTAGTACACTTTGTACTTAAATTCAAAACTCTATTAGAAAAGAAAGGTAATTACATACTTTATTATTAAGGTAAAATTATATAGAAAGTGTACTAATTTCTGAGTTTTCATGGGGAATTTATGTTCAACATCATAAAACATCTCACCTTTCATAAAATTAATTGTATTACAATGTGGGATATTAAAGAAGGTTGTAGAGATGAACACTCCTTTCCAGAATATGACTTGGACTTCTCCAAATACGAGGGTCATTCAATAAATAAGTTGAATTTTTCAGTATAAGGACTTCTAATACAGATAGAAGCTTACTCTTTTTTATTTTTTTTTTTGTTTTACTTCTTTTTCACATGGATTTAATTTCTTTTGCAGATTAAAAAAAAAACTTTGAGAGTTTTGGCAATTAACAAAGATGGCCGACCAAGAAGCATGTTCCAGGATTGAACAGCGGTCAGTTATCAAGTTTTTGGTTGCTGAAGGGTGCAAACCAGTTGAAATTCATAGGAGAATGTCAACTGTGTATGGTGCCACATGTTTCAGCCAAAAAAATGTCTACAAGTGAGCTAAATTGTTTAAAAAAAGGACGGAGCAGTGTTGAGGATGAAGACAGGCCTGGGAGGCCTACAAAAGTGAGGTCTCCTGAGGTGATCAAATCAGTCAATGACCTCATTCAGTCTGACAGAAGGGTGACAGGGGATGACATTGCAAGGACTTTGAGCTTATCTGTTGGGACAAACGCAGGGGTCATCAGTCAGAAGGAGTCATCTTGCATCATGACAATGCAAGGCCTCACACAGCAGCCCAAACGGTGCAGACCATCAACGAGCTGGGCTGGGAACTGCTCCCTCATCCCCCTTACAGCCCAGACCTTGCCCCTTCAGACTTTTACCTGTTTGGTCCGTTGAAAGCGTTCACGAGAGGCACGAAGTTTAAAAGTAACGATGAAGTCAAAAGTGTTGTGAGCGACTGGCTGAGACATCAGTCCAAAGAATTTTACGCTGAGGGAATACGGAAGCTTGTGCACAGATGGGAAAAGTGTGTGACAATGCTGGGAGACTATGTTGAAAAATTTAAAAAAAAAGTAAGCTTCTATCTGTATTAGAAGTCCTTAGACCGAAAAATTCACCTTATTTATTGAATGACCCTCGTAGTATATATTCTGATGCTGAGTATCATCAGCAGAGAGCTAGCAAAGAGTGAGGCTTATATGCTGACTACAGAATTCAATGAGACTACATTGACTCCAAGCAACATTATATTTCACGATTGTATTATCGTCATTCAATAGAATGAAGATATAACAGTAGCTCCAAGGATTTGAATTCACACAAAAAAAAAAAGAAAACAAATATTTTTCTCTCAGCATAAATAGCTGGAAAAGAACTTTGTGGAGGGTGACACAGAAGTCAATAAATTACAAAGGTGTCATTTACTGTTAGTTAAAAAGAACAAAAATTTAATGTTATTTAAAAAAAAAAAAACTTCTTCCTAGTTAAGGACTACTTGTACGAAAATAGTACACTATTGAATAATTGAAGATAATTATTCAGCAACAAATGCAGCAGGAGCAGATTAAATATCGAGAACAGTTGAAGGCAATCCTGGAAAAGCAAAGAACAGGCAATGTGTCAATTTCATTTTTGCTGGACACAATTGCCAACTCAATTAGTGAATTTAATAAACATCCCAGAAGAAAATATTATATTCTTATCATACTTCAGAAGGTATGAGGCCATTTTCAGAGAAAATTGTCAAGGATGGCAAAAAGAAAAGAAAGTATGTCTCCTGTTACAAAAATTGTACCCTGCTGAACATGAAAAATATTTGAATTTCATTTTGCTGAATACTCCAGAAAAAGTGTCATTTGATGAAATAGTGTTGATATTATCAAACATTTTTGATGAAAAGAATTCACTTTTTTTTTGACATATTGGCAGAAGATTTTGTCACAAATTATACCCAAACAGATTTAAATGTCTAATCTTCATTAAACGTCTAACATCAAGTAACAATGCACAAATATGCTCTTGAATCCTTAAAAACTGCACAGAAATGGAATTGGTCAGAGGAATGTTAAAAAGCTTTTGAAGAAATTAAAAAACTACTAACTTTACAGTTATTGCTGACACATTTTCACCGGCAGTAACAGATAATTGTATTATTGGATGTGAGCAAATGCAGCAAGGAGGGTAATAGGCCATAAATTCAAATATGGTACACTGAAAGCAGTCACCCACACTTCAAGAAGTCTGACAAATATGGAAAAATACTGCAGACAAAAAGGAAGCACTTGCTATAATTTTAGCTGTAAAGAAATTTCACAGGATGATATTAGGAAGAAAATTCACATTGCAAACTGATCATCGTCCATTATTTTTTTCTTTTCATTAAGCAAATTGCCCCAAGCAAGGCAGAAGTGCCACTAGCACACAAGGAGTTACAGAGAGTGAGAGTAAGAGTAAAGAGGAGTGTTTGAAAAAAAGATAAAAAGGACAGTGATCTTGTTCAAGAAGACATTGATTGACATTACACTTGAATATTTGAAGATTATAGCTATCAGGGAAGCAAGTGATAGGAAGGCAGATCCACCGAGGGCAGGTGTGAGATAAGAAGCTGTTGGAGTAGAAGAGATGGCTACATTTAGCCGTTTCGACAGTGAAAGGGTGTGACCAAGATACCAACCTAGTAGCACGCTTAAATTCATGCAATTTGGGAACCAGTGGAAGTAGCTCGTTGGAGCGGTTACCATGAAAGTACTTGTAGAAAATACAGAGGGAAGCCGCAGCAGTCTGTGAGATAGCGACTGCAGATGAGATGCCAAATCAGGACCTATCGCATTGCATATCGATCTCTGGATTTTGTTGAGGACCTCAAGATGAATCGCGGAAGCACCAGACCATACATGGCAGCAGTATTCCATGCAAGGACGAATGGTTGATTTGTAGATTTGTTAAGGATGGACTCAGGTGAGAAAAACCTTCTGGCGTGACACAGAGAACCAACTTTCCTTGTGGTAGATGAATCTATCGATTCAATGTAGTTGTTCCACTTCAGGTCAGTGGACAGCATGAGACCAAGCAGGCACAGAGAGGTGCTCTCGTGGAGTTGGGTATCAGTCATCCTAATGGGAGTCAGGGAGGGTTCTCTATGGTGGGTAACTGAGAGCAATTTCATTTTAGAGGCATTAAAGTTTACAAGCCATTTCCTGCCCCAGTCAACCAAAGATTGGAGGTCCTTCTCCAGGCCTACAGCCAGATTAATTTTGTCAACAATGCCAGATCTACAATTAAGGCAGGAGTAAACAGTAGTGTCGTCAGCATAGATGTCAACTTGGGAGTTGATGACATCAGGAAGATCATTGATGAAGATCAGAAACAGTGTAGGACCCAGGATAGAGCCTTGGGGAACGCCAGAATTTCTGTGAAAGGAACTGAAGGAGAACTGAGGCCACATTATGATGCAGGCTGTGCCAACTTCTCTCTGCCCAGCTCATGGTCCATAACCATCTGCTTCTTTTACTTCAGGCCTTCTCATTTTTACAATCTGTAATGTCAATCAGTCTCCAGATGCTCTGATCTATCTCCTATCATTCTCTTCATACTTTCCTCTATCACTCCTAGAGGAAAGGAACTCTCTGTAACCCCTTGTGTGCTAGAGGCTTCCCGCCTTGCTTGGTTGTGAAACGCTTAAATAAAAATAAAAAAATTTTTTAAAAAAACCCATTTAGGATGACCTTCATTTCATGGTTAGACAGGAATGATTTTATTAAGTCAAATAATTGTCCTGTAATGCCATATCCCTGAAGCTATCCCCTATCAAACACTTTAGAGATCTCTAAAGCTACGGCTCAAGCTTCTCCGTTATTGTCAAGTGCTTAGTATACTTCAATTCAAACGGATTCCTACACATGCCAGAGACTACATCATTGAACTATGATTTTAAGATGGAATTTCTATCATCAAAAAGTTTGAACACAATGATGGCTTGTCTAGATTGATATTAAAATCTAAAGAAGATTTTGAAGAAATTATGATTGCTTTGTTGGTTAGTTGTTTTATGGCATATCAACCTCAGCGGGTCATTTAATGCCAACAAAATTTTTGAAATAGATATATAGCGATAGTTTGGTAAAAAAGGTGTATATATATATATATATATAATATATTTGAACCATTTTTCAATTACTCATATTTTGGGGTACAATCACATGTATTGCTGGCAATATTTTTTTTCAAAAACGTATTGCTGATAATATTTTTTTTCAAAAATTAATTTCTGGTAATAATTATTTTCAAAGTATTTCTGTTATTAAAACCTATTTTTACACATTACTCAGTTTTGGGGTTAACTATTTACCCATAGCTGGGGCCCTAACAAATACTACCACTTCAGGTCAGGGTTGACCTGGGAACACCAGCAATTAAAAGGTGGTTCCACGCTCCGCAAAACCTCCTTATCAGAGGCCTTGCTGTTGGACGTAGTTTATCGTCTTACCCTGGATGAGGATGTAGTTTATCGTCATACCAGGGACGCCCCATTGTGGGGTCATACTCCTCTGCAGAGGTGTGGTTGGTGTATTCTACAGCCCGAGCTGATAGGGCGATTGCTTTGCTGGAATCCGAAAGTGAAATTAAAAGCCTGATGTGTAACACAATTAAAGAATTGCTAGTCACGATTAAAATTAAACCTAGTAACAATAATACAGTATTTTCTATTTGTGATGGAGTACTTTTGCACAAGGAAATCCCTACAAAAACGTATTTTGAAGCAATTCTATGTAGGACATCTGGGAATAGTGAGGAGGAAGTTAGGGAGAAGCTACATTTATTGGCTAAAGTTGGACAAAGACATTCAAAATACAGTTGGAAAAAGTAATGGGTGTAATTCAGCAACAAAATCACAACCTATAAATAATCAGGCATATCTGAGCACTTATAAACCATGGGCAAAACTACATATGAACTTTGCTAGACCATTGAATGGTTCATACTAATTAATTGTGGTCAGCAGTTTCACAAAATGGCCTGAGATATTAAAGTGTAAATGTCCTACGACCACAATAATGATTAAATTCTTATGCAAACTTTTTGCAAGGTTTGGAATACCTGACAGTGTGGTATCCAATGATGGAACTCTTTATTTCTAGAGAGTTTTAAAATTTCTGCAGAAACTATTGCAGTTGAACATTTGACAATGCTGATTTATCATCGGAGGTCAAAGGGTCAAGCTAGAATGATTTGTTGACATCTTTAAAAGGGCATTAAGAAAAGCTAAAGGCTTGGAAGCTGAAGAAATGGTGCTACAAGAATTTTTGAATGTATATCAAATGACATCAAATGCAAACATTATCACGAAAATGTCACCTTTTGCTAGGAAAATTTTAGCAAATTACTGCCAGGGGATCAAAAAAAAAAAGTTAACAATTTGAAACTACCAGATCATTTAAGATCAGCAATAAAGTCTTCTTTAAAAGCTTTAAGGCTGGAAAGGAAAATTTGCAAGAAGGAAAAATTATTCAATGACTTGATAGTATGATATACATTACCAAATGTGGGCAATTTCAACATGGAAGAGATATAAATCAATTGAGGCCTAGATATGCACAAGATAAGCAACCAGTACAATTTAATTCACGGATGGACATACTTTATGAAACCTTTGAAATACCTATTTCTAAAACTAATATTACAATGCCAGGGTAAGTGAAAGCATCATCCAACAGAAATGTTGTTAGTGGACCCATGTCAGAAAAAGTATCAACTAAAGAAAATGTATACCTAAAAAGGTGGGTGTTTGTGGAGATGAACACACCTCTCCAGAATATGATTTGGACTTATCCAAATGGCATGTATGTTGACATCTGTCCTAGGTAAGACGTTAAATTACATCCGTGTCCTGAGTAAGACGATAAACTACGCCCAGCAGCGAGGCCTCTGATCAAGAGGTTTTGATATTACCAGAAACAGATTTTTGAAAAAACAAAATATTACCAGCAATAAAAAATGTTGTCGGCATTAAATAACCCATTGAGGTTGATATGCCATAAAACAAAATAAACCAAACCAAACCAAATATATTGACGTCAAGAATTGCTAACCGAGAGCAGGCATTATATCCTTAATGCAGAATTCAGTAATACTATGTGGACTCCAAGTGACATTATATTTCATGATTGTGTTATTTTTATTCAATGGAATGAAAACTAAATGTAAGTTATAAAAACAAAAGTGGTATAAAACTGAATGAGGTTGCCTAAATTATGCATTTAGACACAGTCACCAGTTCAGACCTTAACAGAACCACTAGTTTGCAGAGCAGACACTCAAGAGGATGCTTTCCCAAACTCTACAGGTATAGGGTTAACTGTTACCTTTCTCACATTTCTCCATAAACTGACCTTTTTACCTTTTACTGCTGACACAGGAACTTCCTTCAGTAACTCTCTATCGTGAGTGGCTTTTAAGTTGTGAACATTAATAAAAAGAAATAAAACATGAATTGATCTCATCTCCCACAAGCTAGAGTCTAGCAGGGTAGACAAGGCTCTCTAAATTTGGATAATAGCCTGTTTAGGAGAAGCATTAGTCAGATTTCAAAGCTGTCAAGAAGGTAACAGGAAACCACTCAACTAACATACACAAAGAATAATGGCAATTCACAGATAAGAAAGAAAAAGGAACCTGTGATGAGCCATGATTGCATATGTCCTGTAGTTGGGACCATATTGTGCCACAAAAGATGTACTCGATAAAACAAAGTTGGGATCATATTGTGCCACAAAGAAGGTACTTTATAAAACTGTAGAACAGTGCTTCTCAGTCTTTTTCAGCCCATGAACAATTTTTTCTTCAAAAAATTCAAATGGACCACTCCTAATTTTACTTTTAGGCTGTTCAATTTTCACAATAAAATACTCAATGAAAAGACAAAGTAGTCTATTTACATTTTAAAACATGATAAAGTCTTCTCTGCAATTCTTCAGTTTTGCCTAAAACTGTTCTGTAAAGATAATAAAAATAATAAATACTTTATTTCTATAAATTAAAAATATCAAATTTATTATCAAACAATATTGTGTAGTTATCTATTAACATAGGAATAAAAAAATTTATATATATTTATATATATATATATATATATATATATATATATATATATGTATAATAAATAGATATGTTAAAAAATAAAATATAGCATTGCATAATACCTACATAATTTCGAAATTTTCAAATATAAATGGACATGTGAGTAATTAAACAAAATATTATATTTTTTAATTTTTCAAAGTATGAATAATTTAGATACATTTTTGTGAAACGGCTAAAATTTTTTTTTTATGGCTATGAATTCACTGTGGACACCTGGACCATGTTGAGAAACAGTGCTGTAGAATCAATGCAATACTCACCTTTGAACTCTGGAACTAGCATTCAGTTGGCAGACAGTTGCTAAGTTGTAATTCAATACAGCTCTGTACTCAAGCAATCATAATTGTGAATGATATTTATCTATCACAATATCCACACTAGAACCAGCATCCAATCAGGACTCAGAGAATGGGATTGCCTAAGTGGCAAAATAGAACATTCCAGCTTGCTACATATACAAGCTGTTCTAACCTCTGCGACCAGAGAGCTGACAATACAGCAAAGCACTAATCTGGTTATTCAATAAAAACAAACCTGGGACCATATTTTGCCAAAAATGATGTACTCAATTATACAAAGCAGGGAGCATATTGCACCTCAAAAGATGTGCTCAATAGAACAAAGCTGGGACCATATTTTGCCACAAAGGAGGTGCTCAATAAAACAAAGCTGGGACCATATTTTGCCACAAAGGAGGTGCTCAATAAAACAAAGCTGGGACCATAGTTGCCACAAAGGAGGTGCTCAATAAAACAATGTTGGAACCATATAGTGTCATACAGGAGGTACTCAACACAACTTGTAATAAAATAGAAACACCACAGGAGAAATTGTTAATTTCATTTTAGCAATTCTTGATTGGAATATAATATCATCATTTTTTTTTAATCATTTCACTCCAAGCAAGGTGATAAAGCCACTAAGACATAGGAGCTAACTGAGAGTGAAATGAGATGAGATGTTAGTGAGGAGAAAGGTCAATAAAAGAACAGGATTCAAAATGACAGAAGATGGTAACTGACATTATATTTAACATTTTGAAGATTGTACTTGACAAGAAAACCAGAAGACAGTTCCACAAGTGAAAAGTGCAAGGGAGGAAAATGTCAGAATATAACTTACAGTTACATTTAACTATTTCATCAGTAAAAGGATGAGACCTCTCTGCCAATCTAGTACAATGCTCATATTCTTGAAGTTTAAATATCAAAGTGGAAAGCTCATCAAAATAACTGCCATGAAAGTTACAATTTGACAATTAACAAATTGTTTTGTTTTTTCTTTCTTTTTTTTTTCTTTTTTTAAAATTTTTCTCTACTGTAGAAAAGTGAGTATCTGCATAACCCCAAATTTTTCACAAAATCTAATGGTAATGGTAATATTACCTGTTTCCTTATAAGGAAACATCTGGCATTCATTGACTGAGCAGTCAGTACAATGCTTATATTCTTGAAATTTAAATATCAAAGTGGAAATCTCATCAGAAAATCAGCCATGAAAACATTTATAGAAAAGACACAGGAAAGCTAACTTATGGCAATGGGAAATTGATTGAAGCTGAGATGCCAGGTCAGGACCACTATAATTGCAGATTAGTTTTCAACAGTGCAAATTGTTTGCTTTTTTTTTGCTTTTTTTGATACAATCATGAAAATTTTTCTCTACTGTAGAAAAGCGAGTGTCTACATAAACCAAAGTTTTTCTCAAAATCTAATAGCAATGGTAATATTAGCTATTTCCTTATAAGGAAACATCTGGCATTCATTGACTGAGTAGTCAGTACTACTGTTGGT
>OZ038518.1:35094991-35102491 GCA_964036315.1 Acanthosepion esculentum
GACGGCCATTAAAGAATCACAAATAATAAAAAGCACATCACTTCAGGACTGCCAACATTAGCAACAACTAAAATGGATATCACATGTAACTTGAAGAGAAAATAATGACATAATCAAGATGCTGACTTTCCGCACCACTTCAAACAAAAGGTTAGGAAGGAAACCGCTATCAATACGGGAAAGAGCAATAAATGCTACTGGATTTGAGAAATTTGTTTTCCTGAAAAATAGGTTTAAGGGAAAGATTTTATAAATTGCAAGTGAAAACATTACTGGCCGCTCGATCAATGAATGCCAAATGTTTCCTTGTAGGGAAACGGCTATGTCTATTACTATTGTCTTCATCTTTGTTGTTATTGCTAACAATAGTCCATATGTAAATAGTGTACATAATGATAATTCTTTGTCCCAGAAATTTAGACAGAAATTGCCAAACCTGATGTTATACACCAATGGTGATAACAATAATAAAAATGAGGACAATAGTCCATATGTAAATAGTGTATATAATAACTACTCATTCCAGAAATTGAAACTAAATTTTCAGTCATTATGAACCTAATGTGGTATGACTGATACTAACAACAAAAATAAAGATGGTAGTCTGAATGTAAAAAAGAAAAAAATATCTGCTAGCTTCAAAATATTAATTATATCATATCAATATTTACTATCTTCAGTATATTTATTATATTGAATCTGTATCTGCCACCTTCAATATATTCAATGTATATTGAAACTATATCTGCAAGCTTCAGTATGTCAGATCTATATCTGCTAGGTTCATTTTTGTCCCTGAAACATAAATACTGTAATTTTTAAATAGATTTTTTTTAAATGACATTATTTCTTATTGCAATAAATCTTATTTTTAGTAAGTATATATAGTTTCAAAGGAAATAATGTTTGTTAAAAAATCCATTTAATGATCGAATAAAATTGAAACCACTTGTCTCAATACTTGCTTTTATTTCCCCTTTTATATTGGTTGAATTACTTAGTAACAAGTAGAATTGAACAGCTACTTAAATCTTCCACTTTACAAAACTTGCTTTGCCTGCTGGTGATATATACATACATTTTCAAGACATTCTTATGCCTTATTACAAAAACTTAATTGCTTGTTGTCGAAGTATATATATGTTTTCAGAACATACTTACATATTTTTACATAAACTTACCTCGCTTGCTGTCAAAGAATATCTACATTTTAACGATGTACTTATATGTCTTTACAGAACTTACATTGCCTGTTATTAATGAATACATACATTTTCAAGACATATATTTTACAAATCTTACATTGGCTTCTGGGGAAATATACATTTTCAAGATGCGGGTGCATATATTTATGAAACTAAAATCGTCTTCTGTTGAAATATACATACATTTGCAAGATGGACGTGAACATCTCTACAAATCTTACAGTGGCTGCTGTCAATATACATACACATTTCCAAAATGTACTTCTACATATTTCTTTTCTTTTCATGTGCCATGTCCTTTCAGGATGTAGGCGATCATGGCTCTCCACCTTCCTCTATCCCTTGCCGTTCTCAACAAGTTCCTGCCCTCTGCTTCCTCCCCCAGACCATGTTCTGTTATTCACTTGCTTAAACCCACCCGGTATGTCATGTGCTGTTTTCCCTTGTCTCTCTTTCCCTTTATTCAATGTGTGAGTATCAGATTCTCCAGGCCCTCCTTCTTCATTATGTGTCCCAGGAACTTCAGCTGCCTCGTCTTGATATTAAGTATAAGCCTCCTCCTTGTTTGCAACCTCTCTAAGACCTTAGTGTTGTTTACACCCTCAGTCCACGATATCCTTAGTGTCTTTCTGTAGAACCACATCTCCATCTCCTCAAGTCGTTTCGTTATCTTTGTGGAAATCGTCCAACATTCACTGCCATAAAGAAGGACAGATGTCACGTACAAAACTAAAATTGGCTATTGTTGAAATATACACACATTTGCAATATAGACTCTCTACAAAACTTATAATGGCTGCTGTCAACATTCACATAGATTTTGAAGATGGACTTGTACAATATTTATCAAACTTATATTGGCTGCAATCAACATAAATGTTTTCAAGACACACTTATATCTTTATGAAATTTGCAATGCTGACTGTTGATATATACATATATATTTTCAAGACTTTGTGAAGGGTCTGTGTTATAAACTATTTCAAAACCAGTAAAGCCATATAGTAGTACACAAGATGACATGTTTTTTGACATATTTTAAGTGTTGGGGGGTATCATTTAGCATAATCAGTAATGCAGGGTATCTGGTCAAAACCAAAATGGCAGTGCCCATGAAAAATCTCTGTCAGTGCCTTTACAGTCAGTAAATGGCTATTTTCTACTTTTACCTTCAAAAAATAAGACAGTACAGCCAAGCAACAAAGCAGCAGTAAAGGCTGCATTCTGCAGAAACGTTTTCAAGACATATTTATGCCATTATGAAGTTTACACTACTAACAGTTAATATATATGTGTGTGTGTGTGTGTGTGTGTGTGTGTGGAGAGAGAGAAATTTTATGACAAAGTGGAAAAGTTTATTTGCAACATGTTTCGTCCTTCAGGGTGTCATCATACTAATTTTGTTATACTGGGAGGACTACACAGGCACACAGCAGAAGGGTCATAGGAATTTTAGAATTTTTTTTTCACCCAAATTCATTCAGAGTCTTTTTCTTTTTATCCCTTTTGTAAGTAAGTATTCCACACTGTGATATTAGAAGATCTACTAGTGTGTAATACCTACTTACAAAAGGGATAAAAAGAAAAAGACTCTGAATGAATTTGGGTAAAAAAAAAAAAAGAAAAATTCTAAAATTCCCATTACCCCCTCTGCCTTGCCTATGTGCAGTTCTACCAACATAACAAAATTAGTACAATGAAGTCCTAAAGGATGAAACACATCACAAGTAGTTTTTTCAACTTTGTCATAAAATTTACCCAATACTGATCATATATATATATATATATATATATATATATATATAAGGGGTGATAAGCTGTAAAGAATAAATCAAACAATCAATAGCATTTATGTCTTGCTATTTTATTGAAATATACTTGTCATTTATGTGTTGGCCATCAGTTTCTTTATACTATTTTATTTCTAGCAAATTATAATTTCCTATTTTTCCCAAAATGGGACAGCACAGCCAGGCAACAATGCTATAACAACAGAGCAGTAAAAACAAGATGGTGGCCTAGTGGATAAAAGTAATGAGTTATGGTTGAGTTGATAAGAAGCAGCAGTGCCTTTTTCTTAAGAAAAATAGAATAATTTGGTGTTCATTTGCATGAGTAAAGGCCTTTTGAAAATTAACATAGGCTATGGTATTATCTGAGATCTTATTATTTCCTCAGATTCCTCTTTTAATCATTAATTTTCACTATGGACTGCATGCTCCATTTTCAAAATCTCCCTTTGCCAGTGGCCAATACATAAATGACAAGTATATTTCAATAAAATAGCAAGATGTAAATGCTATTGATTGTCTGATTTACTTTTTACAGCTTATCAACCCTTCGCAAGAAAATATTTTTAGATTACAACAATTTTTTTTGTTTCGGAGATAATAATGGTTTAGCGTTACAAGATTTATTAACTAACCCATACCTAGGGGAATAAGAAGTGGATTCATACCTTATCAGAATTTGATAAACAAGAAATTATGTGGATATAAAGTGGCTGGGGGGTCAATTCTATATTATGATCAATATGCAAACCGATTCTTCACTTTGTGGCTATGGTAGTTTCTATTCCAGAGAATGTAAATAAATCTAAAAGACATGCACATGTAGCAAATCAGTATTTGATTGATTGATTGATTGATTGATTCGTTTTCTACAGCTTATCAACAAAGAAATTTTAATGTGGATATAAAGTGGGGGATCAATTCTGTATTAAAATCAATATATAAACTGATCCCTCACTTTGTGGCTACGGTAGTTTCTATACATTTCTATTCCAGAGAATGTAAATAAATCTAAAAGACATGCACATGTAGCAAATCAGTATTTCATTGATTCATTTTCTATGGCTTATCAACAAAGAAATTTTAATGTGGATATAAAAATGGGGGATCAATTCTGTATTAAAATCAATATATAAAGTGATCCCTCAATTTGTGGTCACGGTAATTTCTATACATTTCTATTCCAGAGTATGTAAATAAATCTAAAAGACATGCACATGTAGTAAATCAGTATTTCATTGATTGATTCATTCATTTTCTATGTCTTATCAACAAAGAAATTTTAATGTGGATATAAAGTGGGGGACCAATTGTGTTAAAATCAATATATATAACAGATCCCTCACTTTGTGGCCACGGTAATTTCTATACATTTATATTCCAGAGAATGTAAATAAATCTAAAAGACATGCACATGTAGCAAATCAGTATTTCATTGATTGATTCATTCATTTTCTATGGCTTATCAACCCTTTGATAAGCCATAGAAAATGAAATTTAAATCCAGAAATTATTTTTTAGATTTTAGAATTTTTTTTTTTAAGATAATAATAATTTAGTGAAACAAGTTTTAATAGTTAACCTATAGCGGGGGGAAAAAGAGGTGGATTCATACCTTTCCCAAGGGTATTTTGCATGTAAGCAAATAAATCCACTGGGAATTAGAACTTGGCTCTCCAATTAACAATTCCAAGTCCTTATCCATTAGATCACCTTCACATCCAAGCTTACAGCACTTGGTATTCTCAAATGGTCACCTATCTAGGTACTGACCAGACTCAACATTGCTTAACTTACCCATTACATCCAAGCACATCCAAGCTTACAGCACTTGGCATTCCCAAGTGGTCACCCATGTAGGTACTGACCAGGTATGACATTTCTTAACTTTGTTGATTGTATGGCAACCAGTGTTTCAATGTGAAGTGGTCATAAGCCAAGTAAATGTTAAATGAAATATAAAATAACGGAATTCCTCAAAGAAATTATAGGAATTCATGCAAAAAATGATGTTTCTGACCAAATTATCTTGGAAGTATTAAACAAGAAGTTTGGTCTTTAAATATCAGTAAAATTAGCTGAAAAATATATTTTTGGTTTTGTTATCAGTCAAAATGTTGTACAAAAACTAACAAAGATGAAGATAATAGTCCAAAAATATCAAATTAAAAAACCCAAGCTTGGCTGAAGTTGCTACTTGTCACTGTTCTATTCTTAATTATTTGTGACAAGGTTTCTAAGCACAATCACCAATACAGAACTGAGTAAATTTGCAATGTGATAAAATATTATTTTAGCATACCATTCCCTTGCAACATTAAGGTAAGTTGATTTTGTTAACAATTTGAAAGTTGGGGTCTGACATGATAAATAATGACACAAAATATTTTTTCAAAATCATTACCATTTTGGGAGGAAGCAAGTTCAAATGATTAAGTTTAGGTTCAAAATCACAGCATCGCAATTTAATTCCAGTGATCAGTGAAAGCCTCATAGCAGGGCCTTATAAAATTTATAATTTACTGAAGCTTTGTGAATTGTATATAGACATGATGCAAGGCACACGCACATTATTACTAAATCATTGTGCCATCAAATAAGACCTGCATTTGCTTCAAAGAAAAATTATACAGAACAAATTAGCTCTATTATGATGTAATGTCATATACAGTGCTGTAGTTTTAGTGCAATTTTTAATAAACAATACAAATTTTAAACATTTTGTCTTATAATTTGTGCCCAGAAGTATTAATTGTGTTATATACACTTTTATCTATTTTTTGTTTTTATTATCATCTAACACATCGAGTAGCCATTTTTGTAATCTTTTACAATTTTTTTTATTTTTTACTAATCAAATACAGTAAAACATTACATATTTTGCTTGTGGTGATTCATAATTAGAATTCTGGTTTGAGTATATTTTCCATTCCACGTATCTAATACAAAAGATATCAAATTTATTTAGATTTATTCTTGAAATAGTAAAATTTTGAAGTCAGTTTGTAAGGAAAAACCTGCAGACATTTGGTATTTCTGTACGTTTTTCTGGGGATCTTTAAAACTAAATACACAAATATTTATAAAGGCTATGAATCTCATTTTTGATGTGATAAGTAGTGACACTAAAAATCAGATTCATAGCCTTTAATAATTTTTGTGTATTTAGTTTTAAAGACCACCTGAAAAATGTACAGAAATAGCTAATTTCTGCGGGTTTTTCCTTACAAACTGACTTCAAAATTTCACTATTTCAAGTGGTGTCACTACTTATCACATCAAAGTAGACACGGTGGAGTAATGGATAACAGCTCAGATTGAGGAATCGGAGAGCCGAGTTCGATTTCCAGTCAAATCCATCACATTCATTTACGTGCTAATACTCTTGAGAAAGATACGAATCCTCTTCTCCCCCCAGCTATGGGTAAATAGCAGGACAGACCAGGTTCTATAGCCTTAGATGGCAACTGGTCCACCACAGAAAGAAATGGCAATCTACAGCGGGGAAAAAAATCTGCCATGTCAGTCATGTATCAAAAGATACATGATCGCCTAAGTATGTATCATGCATGGCACATAACTAACTGATGTGGTAATACTCTTGGGAAAGGTATGAAATCCTCTTTCCAACCTCCCAGCTGTGGGTAAATAACAGGACAGACTGGGTTCTATAGCCTTGGATGTGAAATGGTCTACCGCAGAAAGAAATGACAACCTACTGCATCAGTCATGTATCAAAAGATACATGATCACCTAAGCTTGTATCACACATGGCACATTATTGACTGACTTATCACATCATTGATGGCTTTCACACTGAGTGCTATGTTGATTTTCTGAAAATTGGAATATTAATATTTCATAACAGTTCAGTATATTTGTCATTGTTTCTGTGTTTAAATATTCTGTTTAGCCTTTGAAACACATTTTCGTTTTCTAAAAACATCTTCAGATTTCAGTGTCGCACTTTTTGTCCTCTGTTAAAATCCTTCCCAGATATTTAAATTATTGAATTTGCTTAATTTTGGTATCTCCAGTTTGTAATTTTCATTTTGGGCAGTTCCCTTTTGCTTACAACCATGCATTGAGTCTTCTCGCAATTGACGTTTAGTCCTTTTATCTCGCTTTCCTTTACTAACTTCTGTAGGAGGTTTTTTCATTTTCGTTCCATGTCTGCTATCAACACAATATCAAATGTACATCTTATGTTGTTAAAATTGTGAACGCCTATGGCTACATTAAAATTATGGACATTTTATACCAAAGAAAATATATTGCACTATGCTATATAAATTGGCACATAATAAAGTTCTTAGCATTGAACTAAGATTTTATTTCATATCCCCATCATCAAAAAACTTTAAAAGTCAATTCCCTGAAGAATGCATGTTTATATTTATTGATGAATTCCATCAATGCCTAATGAGAAATATATTTTCTTAAGTAAATTGCATTTGTTTGCAAGGTAGAACTTTAAACTATTAAAAATAGTGAGGAAAAACTTG
>OZ038518.1:35107491-35252491 GCA_964036315.1 Acanthosepion esculentum
TGAGGAAGGAGACTCAAAGTGTGACACATTAGGAGAAGCTTTAATAACGGAAAGAAGAATTCTGTCAGAAAGACATGAATCTTCTTCTTCTCCTCCCAGCTATGGGTAAATAGCAGGACAGACTGGGTTCTATAGCCTTGGATGGCAACTAGTCTAGGGGAACTAATCTAAAGGTATAAAATATATATAATAAAAAACAAAAAGTGTTTCCTATTAATAATAACGAAAATTTTAATGATACAAACTTTGTTTTCATTAAGTTTGGTGTATTTTTTCATCACAGTATGCCAAATAATAGGTACTTACCAAATCTGTGGCAGTACCTATTATAAATATACCAGAAATACTTGTGAAAAGTCCATGGTTTGCTGATTTGAATTTTCTGATGAATCTTGATTCTTAAGTTAATGACTGAATGAGTTCATGGTGCGTTCTACGACAATAAAATATCCCCAGAAATTCCCGTCGCATTGTTAAATATTTGAGCTTAACAACTTTAACAAAACACTGCATCAACAATCATGCATAGTGGAGTAATGAATAATGGCTCAGATTGCAGAATCAGAGAGCAGAGTTCAAATTCCAGTCAAATCCATTACATTCACTTACAATACCCTTGGAAAAGGTATCAATCCTCTTCTTCTCCCCCTAACTATGGGTAAAAAGCAGGACAGATCAGGTTCTATAGCCTTGGATGGTAACTGGTCTAGGAGAAGGACAATTCTGAATTCAAAACCTGATCCTCCAGGGGGTTATGCAGTAGGCTAACAACCTACTCACTTAAAAAAACTGGCTTGTTATAGAAACCGCAATGATATCTTGCAGCCCGACGTTCCTCAAAGAATTTAAAGGAATAAAATATGTATCATAAAATCCATTGGTGTTTTCTCTGAATAATAACAAAAATTTTGATGATATATATTTTCATTAAGTTTGGTGTATTTTTTCATCATGGTATGCTTAGTACTTATCAAATCTGTGGCAGTACCTATTATAAATATACCAGAAATACTTGTGAAAAGTCCATGGTTGGCTGATTTGAATTTTCTGATGAATCTTAATTCTTAAGTTAATGACTGAATGAGTTCATGGTGAATTCTACGACAATAAAATATCCCCAGAAATTCCCCTGTCGCATTGTTAAATATTTGAGCTTAACAACAAAATACTGCATCAACAATCATGCATATAAATGCTGGTTGTTATTTTTTAAGAAGTAAGGGGGTACAAATGAAAAGATTTTAAAGTAACAACTTTTTCTATTTTACCCAAATAGATAAACAGTTCTATCTTCCCTTCTGTTCTTTCTTTTTTTCTTTCATTTTCTCACTGAAATCAAACAGTGTATTTGATATGAATTTTCCATCTTTCCACATGATCAAAATGGAATATCTATTATTTATGAGGTATTGGCAGGGCAGGGCATAAAATTGGTTGTGTTAACTAAGGGTAGGATATTTGTTAAGAGGAAACACTCGTGAATTTTATAATACAGGGTGACCCCAAAAAACGGGAACTTTTTAACAATCCAATAAAACCAAGAGTGATGGAAGAAAAATATTTAATTCATAGTAATTGAAACCTTAAAACATGCCATTTAAGAAACAATGATGGAATATTCATTTTTTTAAACTTACATCCTGTAGATTGACACCATCTACAGGACTGTACAAATGCATTCTTGAAATCTGCTGTTGAGATTCCTCATTGACTGCTGCAACATCTCAGCTAGGATACTGTAAATTTCATTCTCGTTACTAAAATGGCAAAATGTTTACTTGCTCAAGGTCACTGTCTCACAGTGTTGCCACTTGCTCATGTCTGGCAATACGCACTTCAAAAATCCCCGTTTTTTTTGGTCACCCTATATATATATATTATGCCTTTAAATTCCTTGAGGAACATAGGGCCACAAGATATCGTTGCGGTTTCTATAACAAGCCAGTTTTTTTAAGTGAGTAGGTTGTTAGTCTACTGTACAACCCCAAAACTGGAGGATCAGGTTTTGAATTCAGAGTTGTCCTTCTCTTAGACCAATTGCCACCCAAGGTTATAGAACCTGGTCTGTCCTGCTATTTACCCATAACTGGGGGGAGAAGAAGAGGATTCATACCTTTCCCAAGGGTGTTAGCACATAAGTGAATCTAAAGGATTCAACTGGAATTCAAACAGCTGTCTGATTCCTCAATCTGAGATGGTATCCATTACTCCATCATGCCTACTAGAAGGACATGTACCTGTGTTTTATAGATTACACAAAGTCATTTGATAAATTATGCCACAAAGATTTGTTGAAACTGCTCAGCAACCTTGACATATTTGGGAAGGATATTAGAATACTCACAAACCAATATTGGCAGCAAACTACCTGCATACGGATAGAAAATGAGTTCAGCAGATATATAAAAATAGAAAGGGGTCTAAGACAAAGATGTGTCTTCTCACCGAACCACACAGTGAGATGATTTTTAGAGAATTAGAAGTCCTACAAGGATTCATTACTGGTCGTCACAATCTTAACAATATGCAGATGACACAGTGTTGATGGCAGACATGGAAAGAAAACTACAAAAACTCCTACAGAAGGTAATGAAAGAAAGCAAGAAGAAAGGATTAAACATCAACTGCAAGAAGACAGAATAGATGGTAATTAGCAAAAGGACAAGCCCAAAATGCAAATTGTAAGTCAGAGATACCAAAATCAAAGAAATACAGCAATTTTATTATCTGGGAATTGTTTTAATAGAGGACAGAAAGTGCAATAATAAAATCCTAAGGCACATTTGGATAGCAAAAGATGCCTTCCAAAAGCTAAGCAGAATGTTAAGACATAGGAAAAAATGTATTAAAAAAAAATAAAGAGTATTGAATGATATCTGTCCTCCTGTATGACAGTTAATGCTGGACAATCTCTTCAAAGATGAAGAAGAGACTTGAAGCCACAGAAACTTGTTTCCACAGAAGAATGCTGAGAATACCAAGGACCGAATATGTAAGCAACAATGAAATTTAGAGAAAATGGAAACAAAAAGAAAACTTATACTTAACATCAGGAAGAGAGAGATGAAATTTCCAGTACACATAATGAGGAAAGAGGGCTTGGAAAATCTGATACTCACAGGATTGATTGAAAGCAAGGACAGAGGAAAACAACATATAACCTACCTAGTGAGCTTGAGTAAATGGATGGCAGAACAGGGTTCAAGAGAAATAACAAAAAGACAACATTTATTAAAGTTACAAAGGACAGGGAATTATAGAGAGCTATGACTGCCTCTGTCCTAAGGGGATACGGTACACAAAGAAGAAGAACGGTAACTTCTATTCTAATAGTTTCTTTTCTTATATTTCTTGTCTGTGGAACTCTTCTGGCTTCCTTCTTTCCTGCCAACTATAATCTTCAAAAATTTAAAAACATCAATCACAAACTTAAGTCTTCATGAACCCTGTTCTTTTATTGTCCTTTCTCCTCACTTAAGTTTTTTCATTCTCTTCTAACCCTTTGCGTCGTAGTGGAATTATCTAATTACTTGGTGTGGATGATTAAAAAAAAGAAGTTTTACTATGGCGATACCATTAAAATATTCTTGAATAAAGTAAGTCCAAAAAAAATTTCATTTAATATTAATGGAATTGCTGTCTGTTTTTGATCGTTCTGTTAATATTTAATATTTATTCATCAGTCTTTTAAAGATCATAAACTCACAATAAATACCTCACAAAGGGTTGATAAGCCAGAAAAAAAACAAATCAATCAACTCTCCCAAACTATAGGTTAAATAACAGTGCAGACATTGTCTAGCCTTGCCTGGTAAACAGTCTATGAGAAATACAACTTTGAATTCAAAACTGGTAGGGTTTGAGGCTAGCAACTCTGTCTTCACTTGCTAAAAACTTACTTTGCAACAGAAACCAGTAACAACTAGCATAGTGAGACAGGGGAGTTCAAAGAATTCAGAGAGAGAGAGAGAAGTGTGTATATTCAGAAATCATTTAACACAAGACACCTACTGATTAGGAATTAGTGGAAGTACAAGTAATGCTTATATGAAATTGTTAATGGAGTTGGAAATTGGCTAATTAGAGAGTAACTTCCCCTTATTTATTTTAAAATAATACATTATAATGTAAAGTCTATAAATAGGAAGCATCTCGGCATCAAGCATAAGGGTCATGTTTTAAAGTTCCAAATATAAATGATAAATTCCAGAATTTTGGTTTGGTTTGGTTTGGTTTTATGGGTCATTTAATGCCGACATTTTTTTTTCCAGGTAATATTTTTGTTTTGTCAAAAATCTATTTCTGTTAATATTTTTTCCTCAAAAAATGTATAGGTGGTAATTTTTTTTTTTTTTCAAAAACGTATAGATGGTAATATTTTTTTTTCAAAAATGTATAGCTGGTAATATTTTTTTTCAAAAATGTATAGCTGGTAATATTTTTTTTTTCAAAAACGTATAGCTGGTAATATTATTTTTTTTTTCAAAAACGTATAGCTGGTAATATTATTTTTTCAAAAACATATAGCCGGCAACAAAAAAACAAAAACGTATAGCTAGTAATATTTTTTCAAAAACGTATTATCAGAGGCTCTGCTGTTGAACGTAGTTTATCATCTTACCCAGGACTCGGATGTAGTTTATCGTCATACCCAGGACGCTACAGAATGTTGGATATTGGCTAATAACAGAGTAATCTCCCCTTATTTTTTTTTTGGGTTGGTTGATTTTGTTTAGCAGAAATCTCTATGGGTTATTTAATGCCGAAATCTAAATATTTCAACACAATTTTATTTATGTATTATTGATCATTTTACTATAAAATCTATTGTTAATTTTACTATAAATATGAATTGTTGGTAATTTTTTATATAAAAATGTATTGCTGGCATCGTCACCATAGAAATGCATGTTAATACTTTCATAGTGTTTTCTTTGGGGCTTCATTGTTTGCACATAGCTAAGAGCTATCACCCACTTATTTATTTAAAAATAATTATAATATAAAGTCCATAAAAAGGAAGTATCTAGAAAGCAAACATAAGGACCTTGTTTAGGACGTTAAGATATTCTGCAAATATAAATTTAAGAACAACAGACTCCAGCATAATTATTCCGACTACGTTCAGCACAGACATATATCTTTAATCAAATTCCAATGACATTGCAAATATGATATAAGGTTTATGGAGTGGAAACAACCAATATTTCACCTGATGGGTTGGGGACACTGGACACATACGGATAACTTCTGCGGATAAGCTAAGAGCAAGTCACAAATAATTACAATCTCAGATTATTCTTGTCTTTGCTCTTCTTTGACAGACTTACAATTATCTATCATTTTATTGGAAGGGAATTCTTCTAATTGTTTCTACAGATTGTCTACCTTTAACAAAAGCTTCCAGAGAAGTCTCATGATTCCAGTGCTAAATTACCAAGCAGGGAAATCTTGACCTTATAAATAGGTTAATTTTAGTCTCAGTTTTCGAGATGAAGAATTATTATTCTACTAGTGTCCTCATCTTCATCAGCAGGTCACTATCTAGGAATTTAAAACTGAGCACTTTATTCAATTTCCAGTGATAGGTTTTCTTCTTATTCTGATGTCCACATGTCATGTTAATTTTTTTAATTTTTTTTTTTTTTTAATCATTTCACCCTAGGCAAGACAGTAACTCCACGAAGATGCCAAGGCTTACTGAGAGCAAAATAGGATGAGAATATGTTTTCTTTTTTTAATCAGTTTTGCCCCATGCAAGGCAGTAAAGCCACTAAGACACAAGGGGGCTACTGCATGTGAAAGAATTAGAAATGAGAAATTTTACTAATTAGTAAGAACAAAAAAATAGTAATCAGGAGGACAGTAGAAAGTGATTAACATTGCATTTAAATTTTTGCAAATTAAAGTTGGCTGGAAAGTATGGAAATGGAAGGAAATTTCACAAGCAAGAAGTGCAAAAAAAGAAACTGTTAGCATAGAACTTATGGCTACATCTAGCCAACTCAACTATAAACTGGTGAGATCTTGACACCAATCTAGTACTCCACTTAAATTCAAAAAGTCTAGATACTATGGTGAAGATCTCATCCAAACAATTACCATGAAAGTATTTATAGAAAAGGATAATAAAAGGAGAGTATTCAGGAAGACAGAAGATGGTGATTGGCATTGCACTTAAATTTTTGAGTTGATTTGTTCTTGCGATAGTACCAGATCTTCCAATTAATTTCTGGAGGATATTGTTTTGTTTTTTTGTTTTGGCAAAAATTAATTAAAATGCTCAATATTGAAGGATATATTACTAATATTAATAATAAACAAATAAAACTGTTTACTTTTCTCAACTCGACGTGAAGTTAGTATTTTTATTTATTTTTTATTATTATTATTATTACTATGAATAAAAAAAATACTTTCCATTATTTCACAGCTATTTTGATTTTATAAAAAAATTATTTATCTTGTGGTAAAATGAATTAAAATCAATAATAGTCCGACTAATGTAAATACTGTACATAATACCTCATCTCAGAAATATAGACAGACTCTAAAATCAATAAATAAAACAATAATAAAGAATAAAAAAAAAACATTTTCCCATGATGCTTGTAATAATGGAACGAGAGAGGTTTTCAGTCATCTGCACAATTTTATGACCCCTATGTCCAGAAAGGACAGAGCCTTTCTCTTTCCACTTCTCAACCCATAGTGTTCAGACATATTTACTCATGAAGTAAGCAATTTGGTTATTCCAACTCAGTGCAAAGCTGACTTGAGCTAAACCATTTTGACCATTATTGTCCTTACTTACTCTAACAACATGGGTCATCACAGAAATACTTTATATATCTCTTAAACATTGTAAGGAATTTGAAAACACTTGCATACATAAACTGATATAATGTCTGGGTGCCTCATGATTTAAAAAAAAATATTTAATGGACAACCTTTCTATCACTAATTCGTTCTTGTCTCTTGGATATATGCTTGGACAATAATGTCTCTTTCACTTCATAACTAACGAGGTAGAAGATTTCCTATAATAGGCTGCCTTTCTGTGGAAGACTGGTTTCTAAACAAGACTAAGACCCAGTCTGTCCTGCTATTTAACCCACATTCATACATTTCCTAAGGGCATTTGTGTGTAAGTAAATGTAATGAAACTAACTAGAATTTGAACTCAGCTCTCTGATTTTTCATTCTGAACCATTATCCATCATACTACATCACACAACCATCTTTGTTTAAGTGCAACAAAAACTATACAATTTTTTAAAGAATCATAACAGGGGATGAAAAGTGGATTGCTTACAACAATGTGGCATTAAAAAAGATCCTGGGGAAAATTAAATGAACTATTGTTAAGCATTACGAAAGTCAATCTACCTCCAAAGAATGTAAAGCTGCATATCAGGTTGGATTGGAAGGGCATTGTATATTATGACTTCCTTGTACAAAATCAAACATTGAATTCAGGAAGGTTCATTTTCCCCAAGTGGATTAATTAAAAGCAGCAATGAAAAGTGTCCGTAATTGGCCAATTAGAAGTGTTTCGTCTTCCATCAGGATAATGCAAGACCTCATGTCACATTGCAAACCTAGAAGAAATTGCTCCAGCTTGGCTGAGATGTCCTATTACATATGATAAACTCACCTGACATTGCACGTTTGATTTACCACTTATTTCAATTCCTACAAAATTCTCTTAATAAGAACTTCAAGCCTGAGTAGTGACATTAAAGATAGTAGCAGTAGCAGCTCTAAATAAATCTTATATCAGCAGCAGCTCTCAAATATAAAAACATGTGAACCCTAAAGTAATGTTTTCCAGTTTTTCCTTCTTTTAAACTGCTGGCATGAACTTCCCATGCTAATGTTTCATACTAAAACAGTGTGAAGCATTCACAGCCCTTGTAGTTTCAGCATGGAAAGTTCATGTTAGCAGTTCAAAAGAGGGAAAACAAAGTAAGTTCCCACTATAACATATTAATGTTCATTTCATTGTGTATACAATTTACATCTAACAAAAGAAACTCTTGTTTTAAATTTTACTTTTGTTAATTTTGTTTTAATAAACGTTATCCATGTATTTCAAATCAATTGGTCTGTTATTTTAAACATGTACTCTTTAGAAGTTTATTTCGTGTACTATAAAATGTTCCTATGAGAAATCTTATGCATTTAATTCTTGAAGTAGTTAATCACTAAACTGGTAACCATGAAAAAAAAAATAATGCATTAAAATTTCACACTTGTAGGGTTTCACAAGTTTTAATTCAAACAGATTTTTCTTTAAAATACATTTATTTTGTTTTATTAACACAGGCTCTAATTTGGGACCAGAGAAAATCTCTCTTATATCCGGGTTTCTCTTATATCAGGGTCTCATATCCGGGTTACACTGTAAATAAAATTATGCTACGTTCTGTAAGTATAACTTACACTAACTACAGATATTTTCCTTTTTGTATTTCATTTTTGAAATCTTTTTCATACAGAATTTTCTCTTAGTAGTTTTCAGGAAAAAACAAAAAAAATCTTTCACAAAACTGGACTTTGAATTAATAATATTTTATGATAAAATATTTTATAAACTTTAACAGTGATAGATAAAATAAATATATATTTTTCTCTGTCACAAAACTTCTTAGTCATAAAATAACAGGGATAACGCTGACATTAACCAAACAAGTGACCTAGTCCCATTTCATCATTTTTTCTTCCTGCTGACCTAATTACTACTTCTCAAATACAGAGTGAACCTATTAAATCATTTAATTTTTAAAGAAGCCAGGGTTTGAGGAAAACAGAAAATTATCTCAAGTTATAAATAATAAGGTAAAAAACTAAATTTATTTTTACAAAATCACCAACATCTCTGCCCTATTCTAAATCTCCTTATCACATTATATAGTTTTCCATTGAGAATTTTTCTCAGAATATCTTTTTCAAAAATAATATCATTAAGCAGTGAATAAAAAAAATATTTTTACATGCTACAACCTTTTGATACTGCATATGCATTTATTTTTACAGACATTTGAAATTGCTATAAAAAAATATTTCAAAAAATTTCAAAAACCTTACACAGTAAAAAATGGAGGAACCCAAATTAGCTGCTGCCTTTGAAAATGTACCTGTATATTCTAACAATGACCCTTAACAGTTTTTTTATCCACTTGAAAGCCATTTTTCTGATGAAAAATGTTTCATCGCAAAATAAAAATTTGTCTGCATTACCTGAAGAAACAGCCATGAGTCTACACGATCTTCTCATAAATCCAACAAAAACCAAACTGTACGACAAATTAAAAGAGAAGTTAATACTCCAAACTTTACTATCTGTTAGGAGGAGGCTACAACAATTATAGGAAGCTGAAGTACTGGGAGATAGAAAATTATCTCAACTTCTGCATAATTTACAAACTCTGTCCGGGAATATGATGGCTGATAATATTTTACAACACTAAGCTATAAATGGTATATGTATCCTTAACAGGAAAAATTTTGAAAATATCTTTTTGTAGTGAATCCAATTAAATATAAATTTGGATTGTCTGAAGTTGACTTTTTAGGTCACGAAACCGATAAAAATGGTATCAAACCATTACCTAAGAAAAAACAAAAAACGAAGCTATTCGCTATTTCCCAGTTCATAAATCTTTAAAAAATCTACCCCAATTCTTTGGCATGGTGAATTTTTATAGGAAATTTATCCCCAATTTGACAGAAATAGTTTCTCCATTAACAGATATTCTTCAAGGACAAAAGAACTGTGATACAAATGTTTCTGAAGAAGAGTTATCAGCATTTAATTTGGAAAAGAAAAAGTTAACCAATGTTAGTAACTTCACTTCCCAATCATGAAACAGAGTTATCCTTGGCAATAGATGCCTTGAGTTTTGCCATTGGAGCAGTCTTGCATCAACTTAACTCAGATAGCCGTCCTGGGTATGACGATAGACTACATCCACGTCCATGGTAAGACAATAAACTACGTCCAACAGCAAGGCTTCTGATCAGGAGGCTTTGAGGAGCGTGGAACCACCTCTTAATTGCTGGTGTTCCCAGGTCCACCCTGACCTGGGGTGGTAGCACCTGTTAGGGTCTCAACTATGGGCAAATAGTTAACACCCAAACTGAGATATAAAGCATTATGATAGTGTAAAAATAGATTTTAATACCAGAAATACAAGGTAAAAAAATTGTTACCAGAAATAAATTTTTGAAAAAAAAACAAAAACTTACCAGCAATACGTTTTTGAAAATAAAATTTTACCAGTAACACATTTTTTTAAATAATACTACCAGCTATATATTTTTGAGGAAAAAAATATTACCCGAAATAGATTTTTGACAAAAAAAAATATTACCAGAAAAAAAAGTTGTCGACATTAAATGGCCCATTGAGGTTGATATGCTGTAAAACAAAAACAAACAAACGACTCAGATAGATGATTACTTGTGTCTTTCTTTTCAGAGAAGTTATCAGAAACTGCTTCGAGGTACAGCACTTTTAGATAAGAGTTAATGGCAGTGTACTGTGCCATCTGATACTTCCATATTTCTTGGAAGGGAGATCTTTTTACGTGCTCACAGACCATAAACCTTTAAATCAGAGCAAAATTGAATAACTATTCTCCTCAGAAACTTAGGCACCTTGATTTCATCAGCCTATTTACCACTGATATTCAACATAACAAAGACTCTGCAAATATTCTAGCAGACACACTCTCCAGAAATATTTCTACAATTAATATAACTGATCTTCAAACTATTGCAACTTCCCAAAAAGATGAAGAACTGAAATCGCTTTTAGAGGACAATAATTCTTCATTCCCAATGAAGGAAATATATATTTCACAAGTGAAACGTTCAATTTGGTGTGACATTTCTACAGGAAATTTGCGGCCTTTTTATTCTGAAAACTCTCCTTAGAAAACTATTTGACTCTTTGCGGTCATTACCACACCCAGTTAGAAAAGTGACCTGCAGGTTAATTAGTAAAACTTATATCTGGCCCAGAATCAACAAAGTTACAAGGGATCGGACACATCATTATGTTCCATGTCAAAATGCCAAAATAGCATAGCAATTAAAGACAGAAGCAATAGCAGCTCTAAATAAACCTTATATCAGCAGCAGTTCTGAAATATAAAAACGCATGAACCCTAAAGTAACTCTTTTTCTTCCAGAGTTTTCCCTCTTTTGAACTGCTGAACTTACAAGGGCTACATATCAACAAAGTTCCCACTATAAGATATTAATGAACATTTTGGTGTGTATACAATTTACATCTAACAAAAGAAACTCTTGTTTTAAACCAAGGATGGCCAACCTGTAGTGCATTGGATGCTTACAAGTGGCGCATTGCATCCTTTTGATGAAAAGAAACTCAGCCACTTCTACTCATTCATTTCAGTGATTTTATATTTATTGCACGTCCTTTGCGAAAGGGCTAAATGTTTGATTTGTATTTGTCCCATTTCTTTTTGTTATAACTTTAAAATATGTCCGTATTACAACACGTACTGAAAGGAAGTAAATGTTTGTGTGACGCATTTAAATTAATCGTACAAAATATTGGCGCATGGAATCAAAAGGTTGGCCACCCCTGTTTCAAACTTTACTTTTGTTTGTTATCTTTGCATTGTATTGTGGTGTCAACATATACTCATTATCACTTTCGTAATACCCGTTGTAGTGGAGACTTTGTAATCGCAGATACAGCTATAGTAACACCGTTGAACAATACTGGTGTCAGACGCCTTTGAATATCACTCACACTAATAGTACTTGCTTGATAATACTAGCTCGAATAGTAATCAGTATAGTGATCACTTCGACGCCATGCTGATTCCCATATATACATTTCCTTTACCATTATGTGATCGACTTATTCAAAATGGGATCGCCTGCGTGTTTGCTCTCTGGTGATCTGTGTTCAAACTCTAGTGTCGGCAGTGACACTTTATTTCTCGATAACACATTGCAAATCAATTGGTCTGTTATCTTGTGCATGTACTAACACCACCATTATTTCATGTACTACAAAAAGTTCCTGTAAGAAACCTTACGAATTTAATTCTTGAAGAAGCGAATCACTAAACCTGCAAAAACCAATTAGACCAATTTCTATGACCACTTATTTCAATTCCTATGAAATTCTCTTCATAAGAACTTCAATTCTCTGGAAACCTATAAAATCGATTCATCACTCAGAAAGATTCCTACATCTGGGAGGATGGAACCAAGAAGCTGCATCAAAGAAGACTAAAGGTAGTGGAACGAAATCGCACAGATATTTTTGAATAAATCTATATACAAATATCTGATTACCGTCTTGAAAATATCTACAAGCATTTTTCTCCTATCCAACACTTACAAATCCTCTTTACCAAAATTATTTAAGCCATATATTCCAGAAAAAATTTAGTGACAGAAACTTGAAGCTCTGAACTTTATGCCTCTTGTTGGTCTCCTCGCAATATGAAACATATCAGAAATACTCCACATATCTCGTATGTGCCTTGTAAGGAATTTGTAAACACTTAGATAAGTAAACTGAAATGATGTTTGGGTGTCTCATGCATGGTTTAAAAAGAAAAATATTTAATGAACAACATTTCTATCGATGATTCTCTCTTGGATACATGCTTGAATAATCATGTCTCTATCAATTCATGATTAACTAGGCATAAGATTTCCCATGCCTTTCTGCAGTAGACTGGTTGCCAACCTAAACTGTAAGACCAAGTCTGTCCTATTTAACCCATAGCCTGGGGGGAGAAGAGATTGACTCATACTTTTCCTTATTGGCTTCTTCAAGTGAACCAGAATATATGACTTTACAAAATCTGTAGTATTTATAAATGTAAAAGACAATAGGAAAACAGTAATAGTTGCCGACGCGTTTCGTCCAATGTGGACTTTCTCAAGGCAAAAAACGAAATGAATTTATTAAACAAAGTAACTAATAATAACAAAACAAAATGTCCTTCGAAACTAGAAGAATTTACAGAACGCTATTTTCATAATGTTAACTGAAAATTACGTCATTTACTGTCACGTGTGGAGATATTATTATTATTATTATTATTATTCCTGTGTTGACGGATTCAACCATTTTCTTTTGAATTCCCGATATTGTTGTGTACGTTTGTTTGGGAGAGTAGTAATTCTGTCAAGAAAGGTGAAAACGATATTGTTGTGTACGTTTGTTTTCATGAAATTGTGACTAGAAATTGTGGAGAGCCACGATCACTAACACCCTGAAAAGAAACAGCACATGAAAGAGGAAGAGTCGGCAAGGCTATCGTTGTCAATGCAGACAGTATGTATTTTATAAACGTGAATAAATATTTTCAATGTAGGTGAAGTGTTTCATAATTTATTCAACAACTGATGACACATTTAGTCCAGTGAAGAATTTTACTTGCAAGACACCAAAATAGTCAACACTAAGTTTGAAAGTATTTGAATATGTGAGAACCATCTGGATTTTGATAATGAACAGAAGACCCTTTGAAAATGTTTGATTACAAACATTTAAACAACATTTACATTTATTGGACTCAATCATTTGCTTTTCTATAAATAAACAAGAAAAAAAAATCGAAAAACTTTGTCGGCTGTAACTTCTGTCTAAATTTCTGGGATGAGGAGTTATCATTATTTACACTAATTACATTCAGACATCTTTATTTTTGTTGTTAGTATCACTATCATACCACATTAGGTTCATAATGACTGAAAATTTAGTTTCAATTTCTGGAATGAGTAGTTATTATATACACTATTTACATATGGACTATTGTCCTCATTTTTATTATTGTTATCACCATTGGTGTATAACATCAGGTTTGGCAATTTCTGTCTAAATTTCTGGGACAAAGAATTATCATTATGTACACTATTTACATATGGACTATTGTTAGCAATAACAACAAAGATGAAGACAATAGTAATAGACATAGCCGTTTCCCTACAAGGAAACATTTGGCATTCATTGATCGAGCGGCCAGTAATGTTTTCACTTGCAATTTATAAAATCTTTCCCGTAAACCTATTTTTCAGGAAAACAAATTTCTCAAATCCAGTAGCATTTATTGCTCTTTCCCGTATTGATAGCGGTTTCCTTCCTAACCTTTTGTTTGAAGTGGTGCGGAAAGTCAGCATCTTGATTATGTCATTATTTTCTCTTCAAGTTACATGTGATATCCATTTTAGTTGTTGCTAATGTTGGCAGTCCTGAAGTGATGTGCTTTTTATTATTTGTGATTCTTTAATGGCCGTCCACAATGTTCAAAGGAGGATGATCCCTACCAAGACCACCAGACCCCACTTGCTCAAAGCTTTTTTTAACTATTGATCTTTTTTTTTTTTTTTAAGCTTATCACCTCAAGCAAGGCTGGAAGCCACTAGCACGCAAAGGGTTACAGAAGGTTTGGAGGAAGAGCAGATAGGAGTGGTAAAGGAGAGGATGTGGAGAAAGATAGTGGATCGATCAAGGCAAGGGGGTTACAGAAGATTTGGAGCGAGAGCAGATAGGAATGAAAGGTGAAAGGGATGTGGAGAAGGGAAGTGGATAGATCAAGGCAACTGGAGATGTCGATTGACGTTACACTTAAATAGTTGGAGATTGTATTTGTCAGGGAAACAGGAATAAGGAAGGGAGTTCCACAGGCGAGAGGTGCGAGACATGAAGTATTGAGAAGCATAAAGTTAAAAATTTCTTTTTTTAATATGATTAATTCCTGATACAGTCACAACATTTTTTAATATGATTAATTCCTGATACAGTCACAACATTTTTTGATATAGCATCAGGAATATTTACTTTTCACCAATGTCTTTCATCTCTTAGCTGTTCAATATGACTGATTACAACATTACTGGGCTGATCATGTTGCAAGGATGAGTGATAATAGATTAACTAAGGTCTTCATGTATAGCCAGCTTTACAATAAACAAAGAAGTGTTGGACGGCATGGCTCAGGTATAAAGACAAGCTAAAGAGTAATCCCTCAGCTGTCAATGTGCCTCATACTAACTTTGAGCAAGTTGACCTGGATAGAGTTTACTGGAGATATTTGTGCCAGAGTGCTATCAGAAATGTTGTAATCGGTCATATTGAACAGCTAAGATATGAAAGACATTGGCGAAAAGTAAATATTCCTGTTGCTCTGTCCCGAGATCCCAGCTGTTGCACAATATGTGGACTAGTATGCTTGCGACTAGCAGGGCCGAAGTATCACATATGACACAAACATAAAAATCGAATGAGGTTGTCACATCATCATATGTCAAAATTGAGAGGAGAGTCCATTATTTTATATATATATATATATTGTCGATGGCAGCGGCATCCATCCGTCTTGAGAGACAATGGAGTAGCATGGTGCACTACGAGCCTGGAGAACTAGGGCTGCCCAGACATCTAGTTCTCCCTCTCGGCCTTGCTAGCAGAGTCCAAAGGAGAGGATAAACCAATACAGTTTGGTACCAACGTGGCTGCAGGAGTTGCCAGAAGGTAGCACAAAGTGCCATCCATCCGAATTCGGGGCTCCACTCCAGGTTTGAATTCAGAGTTGTCCTTCTCCTAGACCAGTTGCCATCCAAGGCTATAGAACCCAGTCTGTTTTGCTATTTACCCATAGCTGGAGGGAGAAGAAGAGGATTCACACCTTTCCCAAGAGTATTAGCATGTAAGTGTACATAATGAATTCAACTGCAATTTGAACTCGGCTCTCCGATTCCTCAATCCAAGCCGATATCCATTACTCCACCGTGCATATATATATATATACATATATATATATATATATATATATATATATATATATATATGGTGCAATTAAACTAACTTGTACATATAAAATAAGAAATACAGAATAAATGAAAAATGTGACCAAGAGTTATCTCCCAGTTGTGGAACTCTCTTCTAGCTTCTTGCTTCCCAGTCAACTTTGATCTTTAAATATCTAAATGCAATGTAAATCATTGCCTACTACCTTTTTAATTCTTGTTTTTGTATTGGGAGGGGCAATTCAAGAATGAGTTATAAATTAGTGAATTTTTTTTTCCAGTGAGTCTGTGTGAGTATGAGTGTAAGTTAAACAAGGTGAATATACAGTATACATAATAAATAGCTGGCCACTTGTATTCGAGGATACCTATCTACTAGGGCAGCTAGCCAATCCCTATTGCAGACGTTCGCTCAGGCACATTTGTGTTTGTTCAACACCCACAGAGCCCACCTGTAGCTTATACTGCAACTATACTGAGCAGACCTTAGTTACAGTTTCTGGGAGAGAGCGTGTTTTCTAGCATGATCAGCAATTTGAACAAGGCCAGCACACTCAAGCTCTCAGCCACGATGACTTGTGGCTTTGTGCTAGCATAGCTATCGATGGTCCTCAAGTGTTCCATCTACCCAATTTCACTCACAAAGCTTGCGTCAACCCGTGGTATGATTTTCAGGCACTTTCCAAAGGTGCTGCATGCTGGGATCAACTTCAATCCATACTGATAACGTCAGGAAGTCTCCTTCCTGACAAACCGACCATGGTGAGATTCAAACCCAGATCTAACGGTCAGAAAGCGAACATTCTAGCCACTTGGCCACACGAGTATACATACATAGATAAAAATATTTATGCGTATGTACATGTGTAATTACATATGTACTGTATATAATAGATATATACCGTATATACTCATATATCATGTGACTTTTGAAGACCTAATGTTGAAGCTAATTTTAAGCGGGTTGCATCATACACAACATATAAAATTAGTGTATGTACTGCTGGCACTAGCTATTCTGTTGACTAAACTATATATCACTTTACTGTAGTGAAATTAGCTTCAAAATTAGATCTTCAAGGGTCGCATGATATACAAGCGTATACAGTATATCTATATTTATATTAGTTAAACAATATCTGTCTATATTTCCGAGATGAGGTATTATGTAAACTATTTACATTATCTGGACTATTGTCCTCATCTTTGTTGCCATATTTATCACAACATTTTGGTCGATGTGCATTCCGGCCTTCTTCCGAACACATGGCACAAAGGATAAAGGCATTGGTTAGATCCAGTGAGAGGACCCAAAGAGTTGTGAGTTCAATACCTGGTTATGGCAGTGGAGAACTTGGATAAGGGAATTAACAGGAGATAACTGGTAACTGACAACCATTATACATGGAATGTGGAACTAGAACAGTCTACCCCAGTGAGCGAAATAAAGCGTTCAGTCCAACCACCTGAAGAAGGCCGAAGCATACATCGAGTGAAACATTGTGATAAATATGAGAACAAAGATGAGGACAATAGTCTGAATAATGTAAATAGTGTAGTTATACAATATTTTTATAAATATCGTAAGGTTCTAAAATTTAATGATGATACTATTGTATACATGAAGTCTCAAGTTCTTAAAGTTAAATCAATGGCCTTTTAAGCTTCCTCTACATGAAAAGGAGTTCACTTTTTGAATAATAATTATATGTCACAGTGGGGGATCATTAAGATTTTAGAGATGTTTAGATGGGGCATGGCCACAAAAAGGTCGGGGACTTTCCTTGAAGAATAAGCCATTTTCACAAGACTTGAAATGTGTGAAAAAGCTACACAATGTTATCATGAAAAATCACAAATTTACATTGAAAATGGTGCCTCATATTTTTATTGTCACAATTGGAAATTAATAACAGTATAACCTTTTAGCAGCTTATATACCATTTACAATAGCCCATACACACCATTTCCTTAGAATGAAACATTTAGAATTCATTGACCAAACAGCTAGTGCTACTTTTGGTTTAAACTTTTCAGGAAAATAGCTTTCTCAAGTTGAGCAATTGTTCAAGGTATGTTCCAGTCAGACAGTTTCTTCCTAAGAACTGCTTCTCTGTGGTACCGACCCACTGGCAGGATCTTTTCCCAATCACGACAATCTTGACCTATTCAAGTCTACGGTTAACAGTTGTCTGACCTGAATTGCATCATGAACTTCAATTTTTGCCTTTACTTACACTCATGCAACACCACACAGTAACCCTCTGCCTCAAGTGGCTCTTGAACCTTGTATTGGGTGAAAATTAATACAAAAAACTATTGTTTGGAAATGTCTTCTACAATCATGATAATCTTAATATAGGGTAAACTGTTATCTCCAGTTGCCTTGATCTATCCACTTCCCTTCTCCACTTCCTTTCATCTTTCATTCCTATCTGCTCTCGCTCTAAATCTTCTGTAACCCCCTTGCCTTGATCAACCCTCCGTCCTTCTCTTTCTCCACATCCCTTCCTTTACCACTCCTATCTGCTCTTCCTCCAACCCTTCTGTAGCCCCATGCATGATAGTGGCCTTGCTTGGGGTGATACGCTTAAAAAAAAAAAAAAAATATCCCTATAAACTGTGACTCTTGATTTTTATTCTATATACCTTGAGTAGACCTTGGGCCTTATACAGAGTGAAAATTATTGTGAAAAAAAAAAAAAGAACTCTTTCCAGTATTGATGGGGCTTCATTCCAAATTTTTGTACAAAATAAATTTAAGTCAAAATTAGCACTGGCTGTTCGGTCAATGACTGTGAAATGCTTCCTAATAAGGAAACCTCGGAACACCATACATCTATCAAAATAAATGCATTTGGACCGAAGCATGTCAATAAATTCACCAGCTGAAAAAGTTATTAACTGAATTCTAGCAAATCAAAATATGAAGTCATGAAGATATGAGTTGTTAAAAGAAGAAAACTATTTGGATAAACAAATTTACAAGGAATGAGTTCATGTTGAAAAATAAAGATAGGTTGTATAGAAAAACTGCTTTTTCCATCATCAAGCTACAGACTTCTTTATTTACTTACATAAAATCACACACACACACACACATATATATATATATATATATATATATATATATATATATATTTTAATCAAACAAGTTTTATTAAAACAACTGAACTGTCAGACAACCCACACAAAATATTTGTTTACAGTGGTAAAGGCTTGTTTAGAAACTGCCAAACTTTTCAGAAGAACTGATAAAAAAGAGAAATGCCACAAAGTCTCCAAACAGCCTTCCTTGGACTTCAGCAGAGTTGTACTTCGTCTAGAAAGGTTGCCAAGCAAGACTAGAAAGCTTAGTCTGACCTGCTATTTAACCCATAAAAGAGGCAGATGCATACTTAGCTTTCCTAAACTGTTGTATGCTTTACAGTGTTTTGGGGTCTTTCTCACTGTGAGTTTGAATTGAATCCTCGTCACCACTGTCGTACCCTTAAAGAGGTTACAAACAGACAAAGGTGGTACTCAAGTGAAGCAACAGCAACAGAGAAGTTTATTGTAAAAGAGAATACACTACTGAAAGACAGGGAATCAGGTAGCAGGCTAGTAATTTCCAAAGCAAGCCCCCCTGTATATCCCGTGCTCACTATATATATAGCTACTGATATAGTCAGTCCACATCGTCAATGGGGAGTGTGGGACATTTCATTACAAAACAAACATATTTGTATGGCAGTAAATGTAATACATGGCTGGAATTTGAACACTGCTCACCATTTTCTTTTTCCAAGATGTTAACCATTACACTACACACGCATATTACATATATGTACCAGGTGTAACAACAAAATTGTCCAAATCATGTAACAGCAAAATTGTCTATTTGTTAGATTAAGCTTTGAACTGTTGTATCTAATAAATGATTAAAGATATCTTACTGGAATTCTCCAAGATTTTATAACACTATTGGAGTCTACTTTGAGCAATAAGAATATATAATTATGTTCCATTCTTAACAGAAGAATCGTGATGAAATGAATCAGAAACAAAAATGACATGTTCATCATTAATTCATCATAGCTAAGGATTGGAAACTCATGAAGGATTGAACTTAAGTTCAAATATATATATATATATATATATATATATATATATATATATATAATAGTAAGAGCTGGCCATACATATTTGAGGGTACACATCTACTAGCGTGACTAACAGAAGCCTGCTCTGTGATTTATACTGCAACTATGCTGAGCAGATCTTAGTCACAGTTTCTGGGAATGAGTGTATTATCTAGTGTGATCAACAATGTGAACAAGGCCAGTACGCACAAACCCTCGGTCACGATGACTTGTGACTTCATGCTAGCACAGCTATCAATGGCTCCCAAGTTTGTTTTTTTTTTTTTTTTTAAGCGTATCACCCCAAGCAAGGCCGGTGGCCACTATCACGCATGGGGTTACAGAAGGGTTGGAGGAAGAGCAGATAGGAGTGGTAAAGGAAGGGATGTGGAGAAAGAGAAGGACGGAGGGTCGAGCAAGGCAGGGGGGTTATGGAAGATATAGAGCGAGAGCAGATAGGAATGAAAGATGTCAGGAAGTGGAGAAGGGAAGTGGATAGATCAAGGCAATTGGAGATGACGATTGACGCTACACTTAAACCGTTGGAGATTGTATTTGTCAGGGAAACAGTAATAGGGAAGGGAGTTCCATAGGCGAGATGTGCGAGACATGAAGCTATTGGAGTAGAAAAGACGTCTACATCTAACAGTTTCAACGGTGAAGGGGTGGGAACGGGATGCCAGCCTCGTAGTGTTCTGTCTACTCAATTTCACTCACAAGGCTTGGGTCAACCTGTGGTATGGTTTTTCAGGCACTTTCCAAAGGTGCCACATACTGGGATCAATCCCTCCAGTCCGATAATGTCAGGAAATCTCCTTTCTGACAAAGCAACCATGGTGAGATTCAAACCCAGGTCTCATGGTCAGAATGTGAATGTTCTAACCACTTGGCCACATATATAATTCCAGGATCATTTTCCAACTTATTCAAGATCATCTTCACCCTCTCTAACCTTATAACTTTCTGTCCTGGAGTAACAAAGTGTCTCACATGTTTCATGTACGATTTCATTTTCAAGTCTGTTTTCAATGCTCTTTGGGGTGTCATAGACGAAACTCCTCTCTCACATGCCAAACATCTTAATGATTTAGTCGAATCTTTTCTAATTGATCTCTTTAGCTCTAAGTTGAAATGATGATCACTCTTGCTGTTGTGACAAACTGGTCCAGTTTTCCTCTCTACTGTTCCCTCTTTTTTAAACTTATTCACCATTCACCTAATGTTTCTTGAATGGACTTTGAAGATGGAAGCCAGGGTATGAATGTTGGTACCATTACCGAAGGTCTGAATGATCTTTCTCCTCTCACCATTAATCAGTTGGGAAGATATAGTGGGGCTGACACAAAATCATTTTAACCTGTTCTCTTTCTATCTGAGTAACTTCAGAGATTCTTACGACAAATGGTATGAAGTAGGCTAAACGTGTTATCTGAAAACTTAGAAGAAAGAAATTCAATTAGTTTAGTGTTTTTTGAGATATCAAAAACTTAATGAACAATTCTGCTGTAACACAATCTGGACAATTCTGCTGTTACACCTGGTGTGTGTGTGTGTGTGTGTGTGTGTATATATATATACATACATACATACATACATACATACATACATACATGCATGCATGCATGCATGCATGTTTCATTAAAAACGACAGACAAGGTACTATGGTTAAGCTTTTTACTTAATTTTTCTTGTGTTCGAACAAGAGCTTTCTTTTCTGGACAAAGAGTGTGGAAAAACTCTCCAAATGTTTTATAGTTCTTTCGACTATACCATTTAGCAATTATCCAGGATGATTCAATTTTTCAGCTTAATTGAGTGTGCATTATGTGTATGTTTTAGTGTGTTGAAGGGATGTTTTAATTTCTGAATATGGTTAGCACATTGTGGCCTTGTTCGTAGTTAATATTGTTAAGAGTTGGCTTTTTCTTTTTTCTTTTTAAAGCTTCCATTATTTTTAATCTTTTTTTACTGGGGGATGCAGTTATTATATTTGTGTTTTCTACTAGTATGTTTCTAATGGAGTCTGGTAAATTTTTGTACGTGTTTAAATGGGTTCTAATGGAGCTGTGATCAGATAGGTGTAACGTGAGGTGTCTGGATAAGTATGTAGTTGTGTAAGCAATGTAATTATTTATGAGTCCAGTTTGATCAGGAACACAATTCCTTAAGGGGCATTTGAACTCAGACATAATGTTCTTTCTTTGTAATTTGGACAGTTTTTACACACTCTTTGTCCAGAAAAGAAAGCTCTTGTTCAAACACAAGAAAAATTAAATAAAAAGATTAACCATAGTACCTTGAGTGTCGTTTTTAATGAAACAGGCATCAACGAAGGATTGCTGCCTAAATATACAATATATATATATATATATATATATATATGGTTGTTCAGAAAGTTCATGCTGATTTTTAAGAGAAATTAAAACACAAAACAAGATGATGCCATTAAATATTTATTCAACTAAATATGAACCATTTTTTTGATCAATCTTTCTCCATTTTCCTTCAAACTAAAGAATCCATCTTCACAAAATTTCTGTGGTTTCTTGGCAAAGAACTCATTAAGGTGTTTTGTTATGTCATCCAAAGAATTAAATTTTTATCACTGAGATTGTTTTGCAAGGACCTGAATAAATGAAAATCCAAAGGAGCAATGTCTGGTTAATATGGCAGGTGGGGTAACACATCACAGCCAAGCTTCAACAATTTTTACTGGGTCACCAAAGAAACATGAGGTCTGGCACTATCCTGATGGAAAGCAACACCTTTCCTGTTCACCAATTTTGGGCATTTTTTCTTGAATTGCTGCCTTTAATTCATCCTGTTGCAAGCAGCACTTTTCAAAATCAATTGACTGGTTACTTGGCAGAAGCTCATAGTACTGTATTCCTTTCCAATCCAAGATTCTTTTCATTCAGATCATGTTATACCCAAACATTGTAGCCATTTGCTAACTAAGTGCTCACGGAGGGTAGATTTTGATAAACATAGTGTTTCTGCCAAATCCCACGTTGTGTAGTGTGGGTTATTCTCAATCAATGTCTTGATTTGGTCACCATCTGTAGAGGGTTGTTGTCTGCCTGAGCATTCTTCATCAATAAGGCTACAATCACCAACGTTAAACTTAGCGAACCAATTCCATACAGTTCTGTCAGCTAAAGCACCCTCAGCATACACAGCACATATCTGCTTTATTGTTTGCAAGGCATTTTTGACTTTACAGTAAAAAAAAAAACCCATCAAATGTCTAAAATGCACCTTATAATCTTCCATTTTCATAAGGATGAAAAACTGACATGAATTAAGTAATTTTAAACTTTCTTTCTCAAGAGATAGTTTGAAGTGTGTTCTAATCAGAAATGTTAGCATATTATAGCTGTCGATAAATTTGATGTGTTCTAACATGTTGGAACAAGAATGACTAAAAATCATCATGAACTTTCCAGACAACCCCATATATATGTGCATGTGTATGTGTGTAAAATATATATATATATATATATAACTATGGGTAAATAGCAGGACAGACTGGGTTCTATAGCCTTGGATGGCAACTGGTCTAGGAGAAGGACAACTCTGAATTCAAAACCTGCGGAGGGTCGTTTGGGGACCTTGTGGCATTCGTTGCACCAGGTCCCTGTATTTGTCCCTCCAAAAAGTGTGGTTGGCCCTGCACAAAGCCTTCACCACTGTAATCAAATCCTGTGTGGGTGTCGGGCTTTCAGTTTCTGGGAACTGATCTGTCTGACCCTCATACGTTGAGTTCGACGGGAGAGTCCATCATATATATATATATATATATATATATATATATATATATACACACACACACTAGATTGGCAAAAAGGTCTCATTATTTTATAGTTGAATGGCTAGATGTAACCGTTTGTTCAGTATTCCAGTCAAAATAGTTCCTGAAAAAAAAAAAAAAACATTACTCTGATAAAGTGGGGTGATGAGTGAACAGTTTAGCATGTGACTATCCTAACAAATTTGTTATACCTTTTGTCAACCTTGACAGATGCCATTCAAGATGTACATAGATACTCATGAATGAATGAGTTTAACAACTTGTATGTACATAACTTCCAGCAACTCCTGCAGCCATGCTGGCTCTAAATGTAATATCCTGTATACCTTTGGATCTTGTCAGTATGGTGAGGTTTGGGCAGTACGCAGCATACATCTACCATTGCCCAGGCATGTGCCCTGGTGAGGTCACTTCAGTCTTACCACAAAAAAATCAAACAGGGTGCTACTTTCAGCACAGCATTCAGTAAACTTAAACATAGGTTATAGAACACCAAAGACGTGTCTCTCAGAGTAAAGATCAACATATACAGATCAGTCATTCTCTCAACCCTTCTCTATGGTGCAGAAACTTAGACCCTGTACCACAAGCACATAAATCAACTTGATGCCTTTCACATGCACTGTTTTCATGCCATATGTGATATAAAATGGGATGACAGGGTCAAGAATAGTGCAATACTGAAGAAACATCACAGACATTGAAACCATTCTAGCTTAGGCGGGCTGGTCATGTTGTGAGAATGGATGAGCATAGGCTTTCAAAAAAGGTGCTGTATAGACAACTACCAAAGTCCAAATGTTCAATTGGACATCCACTCTTACACTACAAAGACAAATTGAAAGACAACTTGAAACACCTCAACTTTGATCTGAAAACCTGGGAAGCCCAAGCATCACACCGAACGGAGTGGCATAAGATATGTTTCATTAAGCTAAAGGGTTTTGAAGAGAGTAGACTGAAGCACCATAATCAGCTTCGTCAAGCTCTGAAGCAGAGATGCCATCAAAATCCTGCTTTAACAAATTTCATCTGTCAGTGTTTGCTTTGTCACCCGCAGCAAGGCTGGGCTAGTATCACGCTTAAGAAAGCACAAATGAAATATGTCTTTCCCTTACCTGATTTTTTCCACAATAGTCACTGCTAGTATGCATAAGTGTAAAACAAAAGGCCATTTTCACAACACTTGAAATGTGTGAAAAAGCTACACAATGTTATCATGAAAAATCACAAATTTACATTGATTTTCACTGTGTGGTGTTGCATGAGGGCAAGAAAAGGCAAGAATTGAAGTTCATGATGCAATTCAGGTAAGACAACGGTTAACCGTAGACTTGAATAGGTCAAGATTGTCATGATTGGGAAAAGATCCTGCCAGTGGGTTGGTACCACGGAGAAGTAGTTCTTGGGAAGAAACTGTCTGACTGGAACATACCTTGAACAATTGCTCAACTTGAGAAAGCTATTTTCCTGAAAAGTTTAAACCAAAAGTAGCACTAGCTGTTTGGTCAATGAATTCTAAATGTTTCATTCTAAGGAAATGGTGTGTATGGGCTATTGTAAATGGTATATAAGCTGCTAAAAGGTTATACTATTATTAATTTCCAATTATGACAATAAAAATATGAGGCACCATTTTCAATGTTGACCCTCATTTATCATTCACGATAGGAGAGTCCACCATATAGTACTGGTAAAAGATTTGTTGTTATATAATCTAGGTGGATCCTAGTAATATCAGATATTAAAACTGATCCACGAAAAGAGCTCAATGTATTTATTATATCAGGGCATATATTTTATACAGCAAAAAATCCAAAATTACCTGATGTGAGTATAGTCTATTTCAGACTAACACAATCATATGCCAGTCCTCCTCAGCCCTAGACTGTCTCGGAATAGGGGTTTTGAATTTAGTTTAGATAGCAGTGGTGAGAATGTATGGGGCTACTTTATTGGATGTCTGTTTTGATAAGGAGTCTGTAAATTAAATTAGGCTCCTGCTAGAGGATTATTTTAGTGATGGGGTATTTAAAGAGAAGACATTTAAAGTTAGAATAAATTATCTAAATAATAGATTACCAAAAACCTGTAACTAATAACAAGACACCCAATAGAATCAATCATGTTGTACAACACACATACATATGCACAGACATATATTTACCCATTCCCACATACATACATATATATATATATATATATATACTGAATTGAGAATTGAAACAGAATTTATACCCATAGGGACTCATTTACCAATCCTAAATTAAAATTCCAAATAACGCTCTGCCTTTTCTACAAGTACTTTCATGGTAATTGCTCCATGGAGTTGCTTTCACTTGTCCCTAGGCCTCGTGAATTTAAACGTCCTACGAGGCTGGCATCCCGTTCCCACCCCTTCACCGTTGAAACTGTTAGATGTAGACGTCTCTTCTACTCCAATAGCTTCATGTCTCACACATCTCGCCTATGGAACTCCCTTCCCTATTAGTGTTTCCCTGACAAATACAATCTCCAACGGTTTAAGTGTAGCATCAATTGTCATCTCCAGTTGCCTTGATCTATCCACTTCCCTTCTCCACATCCTTTCATCTTTCATTCCTATCTGCTCTTGCTCCAAATCTTCTGTAACCCCCTTGCCTTGATCGACCCTCCGTCTTTCTCTTTCTCCACATCCTCTCCTTTACCACTCCGATCTGCTCTTCCTCCAACCCTTCTGTAACCCCATGCGTGATAGTGGCCTCCAGCCTTGCTTGGGGTGATACGCTTAAAAAAAAAAAAAAAACCCTTTCAAAGAAATCTTGAGAATTGAAGAAAAAGGGTTTAAACCCACAGATAGATTGGAAAAATATAGGTTTATACACACACACATACATATATTTACCCATTCACATACATACATACATACATACGCTTGACACTACATTTGAATGATAACTCTAACATTTTTAGGCATTTAAAACAACATGCCTGGCCGCATACACAATTCCAGAAAATCCTCGTCGAAAACACAACTATAATTAAACATGAAAACAATAAACAAAAACTAAAAATTCTTGAAGCTATATACATAAAACAGTTGAAACCTAACCTGAACAAAATAAACTATGAAATCTCCACAAATATCCTTAAATGCCTATAATTAGTAACAGAAGCCATTGGTTCATACCAACGGCTTTCCATACTCAATACTGATCAGGTTCAGTCTCGCGTGGTCATGTGTGACGTCATGAGCTGTTGTGCGATTTTCACTTTCAGCTTCTTATATGCACGTGTTTATCGTTGCTTGGAAATCATCCATGTAAACAAAAACAGACTATCATCAATTTCTTGTTCGTGTATTGCTTAATATATTGTGTAATTGTCATCTTTGATAATGGCTTATGTAAGCCGAAATCTTAGATTGGATTAAAAAATATGTATCAATATTGAGATTTTCTTTCTTCGTTTAATGATAATGTTATTAAGCTTATCAGATGATATGAAAAGAACTTACATAAAATATATAGATAACACTTATCTATATTATTTGATGAAACATGTGTGTGTATATATATATATATATATATATATATATATATGTATGTATGTATGTACACCATCCATTTACACCATTAAGCTTCGGTTATATTATTAGGACTACTGAGCTGTACCCGAGATTCTTTAAGGGAACGATATTAAAGTAAAAATTTAATCTGAGGGGGTTGCATCAGTTGGTGGGTGACTGTTGGTTTTTGGTAGTTTATAAATAATAAGATCTATATTCTTATATGTTTGAACCTGCTTCTATGCCTACATTTTAATACCAGCTCTCTACTTTGATTCAATAATTTGCATTGATAATTGTATTATATTATTCAAATTTTTTCCTCTAAACATAACCTGCACCTATCTCTAAAACTATTAGTAGTATGTGTGAAACCTGTAATTTTCTAATCTATCTGTGGGTTTAAACTCTTTTCCTTCAATTCCCAAGATTTCTTGGAAAGGGTTATTTGGAATTTTAATTTAGGATTGGTAATAAATGAGTCCCTATGGTTATAAATTCTGTTTCAATTCTCAATTCAGTATATATATGTATATATATATATATATATATATATATGATATGCCAATTTTTCAAATTAGGAATAATCCTTCTCAATTAAGGAGGAAATTCTCTTTCTAAAGTCATCATCAACTCCGAGAAGGATTATTCATAATTTGAAAAAGTCAATCAATAAAATTCATCGACACAAAATATCTGTTGTCTTAAAGAACATTTTCTGCCTAAATACACACAACATATATATATATATATATATATATGTATGTATATATACGCTTAAATTCACCTTCATTCCTGCCGTGCACCAATGGCTTAGTGGTAGAATCCCTGACTGACGCCAATTCAGTCAGGTTTCGATCCTAGCTAAAGGCAACCAGACGCCTAGCCACACTGATGATCTGTGATACAGTGAAACAGTCTGTTTGTGGATGACAATATATATATATATATATATATATATATATATATGAAAAGAATTAATACAAGTAAAAGTTTTTTCACTTAGCTGATTGGTGTTACCTTGAGCATCCCAACTGCAAAGTTTTATCATTCGTCAGAGGTATCTGCAATTGACTACTTATACTTCTCGATTTTTCTTTTTTCATATGCACTTTTCGATGGTGCAAGATTTTTTCGCTGTATATGCATACAAGTGCAAATGCACACATACACGTGCATGTTTAAATGCACACGTGTGCATACATGTAGAATGTCATGGTGATTTTGTCCTTTTTGTCGGGTTTATTTTCCAGTTTACACTTCCAATGTAAAACATCTCAATCGGAAATTGGAAAGACAAGTCGAATAGACAGACTTTGTTGGCATTATTTAAAAATAACTTTTCAGCTTCTCTTCATATTATTCCAACTCATGATAAAAATCTATTGGGAATTAATTTCTGGCCACAAAACATGTCAAACTTGGCGCCATTGTTTTCAGTACCAATGAAATAATTCAAGCCAGAAAAATGTTTGTCTTTGCATTTTTTATGAATGTTCTGCAGTTGAATTGAATTTAATGTTTTTAAGTGTTTCCAATAAAAGTTGCCATTGAAAATGTTCCAAAAAACTTGCTAAACATAAATAAATAATTCATAAAAAAATTAAAAAATATATTATAAAAATCACAGATTTTCTGATTTAACAAAATTCAGAGACACCAAAAAAACATTTGCATTGATTTTATTTTTAATTAACCAATACAGTTATTGTTTTTAAGTTAAACATCTTCCCCATGATTAACTCATTGTGACAAATGGTAAACAGTTTATCCAATCCTGAGAGAATTCTTCTACATTCATGACGTAAATTCTGCTAAGTAGGTCTTTACTTCAACTTCATCCAGCTGTATACCTAACATGTTTCTAGTATTCTAATGGGTATAATTTGTAAAGATTCAACTAATAATGGTTTTTTATTAATTGTAAAATAAAAAAGGGTCTATTTTTTTTTCCCATCTTTTAAGTTTTAACAAGCAGAGACACCCACTTGAAATATGTAATCTCCTTAAAATGTTATTTGTGGCATTTTTCAATGAATGCAACAAATTCAGTCGGGGACAATTCAATTACAGCATATACTTTGTAGAGGACCGGCGGGGGGTAAATATGAGGATGAAATCTCTGGGCTAAGATTTTCTGCTGGCCGGTCCCACTACATAGGAATGTTGGACTAGAATGGAGTCCAAAGAAGATGAAGAAAACAAACATGACCGATACACATGTACAAAACAATTATATATTAATAACAAACATTAATATACAGACATGAAAAAGTTACAAAGAGTGTTTGTATGGAAAATAATGTGTGTGTGTTGAATGTCCGTACGGATGTGTATTTTGTTTTTAGCATGTTCCCAGAATATGGGAAACACTGTTTGTATGAGACGTCACATATTGGAAAGTAAAATGAGAGTTTTTTATACCTCGCCTCACGCACGAGGTTTCGGCCCGCGACCTAAGTCGAGATAGCAGACCGCACGTGTGCGTAAGCAGAGAAAAGAGAAAGAGAGAAGGGTGAGCAAGTATTTATACTCATGGGAGAGAGACTCCTGTTGAAGGGTTAAGGAAATGAGGAGGAGATAACTCCGACAACTTCAAAAATAAGACACACGCTTATATATATTAAAATAAAGAGAAAGAACACTAAGATTTATAATCCAGTGTTCCCATTAATTATTTTAATTTTTAAATTAAAAATTAATGAAACAGTACTAGGGATTTTAATTTAATTCCATCATTAAATTTGCAGTTTTTAGTTCCTGTTTTTGAAACATGATAATTCCTGTATAGCAATGGAACCATATTTTTAAATTAGTAAATTTATATATATATATATATATATATATATATATATATATATAAATATAAAAGTGAACATAGAAGTCAACACTTAGAGGCGACAGTCTGTTTCATGCTAGATGCAATCGTCAGGTTGCCTGACAATTGCATCTAGCATGAAACAGACTGTCGCCTCTAAGTGTTGACTTCTATGTTCACTTTTACATTTACACACGCTCTATCTCTGATATTGAGCACTTTATCCCATAAATATACCACACTTTAAGACTATATTTATATATATATATATATATATATATATATATATATATATATATATATATATATATATATATAACATGCTACAGTTATGGCACATTAAAGCAGGCTCATTTTTCACTTTTTGGGAAAATCAACATTGCACTCCATGTGAAATCTGGGGTTTCATCTAATAAGTACTGGTGACAAAAATTAGGCTCATAGCTTTTACCAGTTTTTAAGTATTTAGTTTTAAAGATCATCTGAAAAAAATGTACAGAAATAACTAATTTCTGCAAGTTTTTGCTTACAAACTGACTTCAAAATTTTACTGTTTGAAGAATAAATCCAAGTTGATATCTTTTGTACTAGATACATTGAATAAAAAATATATTCAAACCAAAATTTTAATTATGAATCACAACAAGCAAAATATTTTTTACTGTATTTAGTAAGTAAAAACTGTGTAAAAATTGTAAAATATTACAAAAAATGGCTACTCAATGAATGAATTTTGTTTGATCATAATTAATAAAAACAAAAATAGATGAAAGTATAAAAAACACCATGAGACTGCTGGCAGAAATTATACAACAATAGGTTTTAAATTTGCATTATTTATTAAAAATCACACTAAAACTACTGTATAACATATTACATCATAATACAGTTAAATTGTTCAGTATAATTTTCCTTTGAAGTAAAAGTTCTTATTTGATGACACACTGATTTAGTAATTATGTGCTTGTGTCTTGCATCTTGTCCATATAAAATTTGTAAAGCTTCAGAAAGTTATACATTTTATAAGGCTGTACTATAAGGCTTTCACTGATCACCACAATGAAATTCCAACGCTATGATTTTGAACCTAAACGTAATCTTTAAACTCGTTTCCTCAAAATACAGTAACGAATTGGGAAAAATGTCTTTATTATCATGTGAAACCTCAACTTTCAAATTGAGTGCATTTCCACGCTTCCAAAATCAACCTGCCATTATGGAACATAAATGTAGAAGTAATACTTCCTGGTGTACTTAGCATGCATCTGTAGAACCATACCTCCATTGCCTCAAGTCTCTTCTTCATCTTTGAGGAGACCGTCCAACATTCGCTGCCGTAAAGGAGGAGAATGATATTCTGATGCTATGATTTTGAACCTAACTTTAATTGTTAAAGTCATTTCCTCAAAAAATGTTAATGATTTTTTTTTTTAAAGCCATTCATCCTAAGCAAGGCAGGAGTGCCGCTAGCACACAAAGGGTTACAGAGGATTGAGAACAAGAGTAAAGAGGTGTGTTTGAGAAAAGGATAGAGAGAAGGATGAGGAACAGGATCAAGGTATCAGATGTTGATTAACATTACACTTGAATATTTGAAGATTATACTTATTGGGAAAGCAAACAAAGTGAAGGGAGTTCCACAGACAGGAAGTGTGAGGAAAGAAGCTGTCTGAGTAAAAGAGATGGTTACATTTTGACAGTGTAAGCATGGGACCAAGATGCCAGCCTGGTAGCTCGCTTAAATTCGTGCAGTCTGGGAACCAGCGAAAGTATCTCATTAGATCAGCTGCCATGAAAAGAGACAAGAGGGAAGCCACGGCATGTCTGGGAGAAAGAGACTGTAGACTTTGGAAAAAAAATATACTATACCTTTATTTATCATGTCAAGCCCCCACTTTCAAATTGAGTGCAATACTACAGTTCCTAATGGCACATAGCCTGGCAACGATTTTCTTGAGGATGCACCTGAGCAATTTCAATGAAAGAAAAAGATGATCATGCCGTACATCATCAGATAGTGAAAAAAAGATGATCTGTCATTGATGAACATAGATGAGAAACACTAGGATAGCCAGATCATTAAATCACTTATAGAAATTTACTTGGACCCCGCTTGACTGACCAAATTGTCGTGTGCCCTTTCAGGCCTACAGGTCAAAGTGGCTAGGTTGACAGACTGTTGTGCAGGTTCCAACTGCCCTAATTTCAAATTCATGGTCATGTTTTTCCCAGACTGGTTACCATCCAAGACAAAAAGAGCCTAGTTTGTCCTACTATTTAACCCATAACAAGGGGGAGATAGGGTCACAGCTTCAGTACACAAGGCATTATTGCTGTCGTTCCTATATCTCAGTAGGTTTTTTACAAGGTAGATTTGTTAGCCTCATACTCAAATTCAGGGTTGTCCTTCACCTAGACTGGTTACCATCCAAAACCAAAGAGCCTAGTTTGTCCTGCTATTTAGCCCATAGCTAAAGGGAGATAAGTCACAGCCTTAGTATGCAAAGAATTATTGCTGTGGTTTCTTTGTCAAGTAGGTTTTTACAAGGTGGATTTTGCATTCAGAGTTGTCCTCCTAAACTGGTTACCAACCAAAGCTAGAGAGCCTAGATTATCCTGCTATTTAATCCATAGCTGGAGGGAGATCAGCCTACAGCCTCATCTTGGTAGGTGTTGTGGCTATGGTTTCTCTAGCAAATAGGATCTTAAGAGATATAAATGCTAACCATATAATCACTTCTGAATTATGAATTGTCCTTCTCCTAGACTGGTTGTCAACAATGGTTAGGGAGACCAATCTGCCCTGTTATTGCTAACTGGTGGAGAAGAGATGGAGTAATATGTTTTACAAGGTTTTTTGTGTGAAAATGAGCACCACAGCCTCAGCTCAAGCTTGAACTCAGCATGTCAATCCTATTTTCTATACTAATAACCATTTTGCTACACGCACATACCGATGCCTTCCATCATCAGTTTGATGCCGAAAAGGTGTTACTGTATCTTTGGTGAAAATAAAAAGAAAATTTGTAAAGAGCCCTTTACAATGTTTTAAAAATTTGATCTTAACTTTGCAAATGGTCTTTTTATATTGCTATGTCATTCTTCTTTTTATATTGCTATGTCATTCTTATGGAGATCAGTTTGCTTATTTAAAAAATGGAAAAACATGCAAAAAGGGCATATGTCATCTTAGGCCCTTTTAGAATTACACCAAATTACTTGGTTAAAATACTGTGACAGGACTCTATAATAGCATATTTTACAGTATCATAACTCATAATTGGTCACATGAACATTCTCCTGCTTAAACTTGGAAAGTAATTTTTGTACAAAATCTTTTAAATTTAATCTAAAAGGTGAGTGCTACCATATCAGATGTTTGGACAGGTGTGAATACCAGAGGTACTATTGTAAACACACAACACAACAATCACCCAAGCTTTCTACCAAGTGACCAATGATAAACCCCGCATTGCATTTCAAACCGAAATCTCGGTGATGTTCACTGGAAGCTGGGGAAGAACATGCTGCATAGCCACAAGATAACTCAAGAAAAGAAAAGCCACATAGAGAAATTATAATGGAAACCCTGTCTTCCATATTACATTTATGTTTTATTCAGAGTTTCACCTGCTCATCAGGGTGGGTAGTAGGTGAACTCCTGCTAAATCAGCTCTTCTCTCTAGTGTCTTCTCACCCCATCTACTCTTCCTGACATGGTGCCTGGCAAATATGAAATGGAGACATTTGTGACCAACTAAGTGCAAACCAGCACTTTACCTCAATCACAGGTATAAAGATTAATAGCACCTAGATACAGGGATTGGACGAAATAATTGGAACAGGTGCAAAATCCACTCTTATGTTTCAAAGACTTATTATATTAAGAACTTTAACTAAAACTTCGTAATTGCAGGTTATATCTATTGTAAATACGTTTATTTATCTAATTTACTGTCTTTGTCTTATTTATTTTTAGAATTTAGTAAAATTTAAGCTAAATGCGTGACCTCTCCGAGTTCGAAAAAGGGCAAATTGTTGGAGCACTCGATCAATAAGGTTGCTGAAATGTTTGATTTTCCAAGAACTATGACACAATTCAAGAAACAGAGCAAAACCTCTAGCAACCGTAACAATTTGGTCCAGACTTGCAAACTTACTGACAGCAACTGACGTGCATTGAAATGCAATGTGGCAAAAAATAATTGGACTACTGCAGCCAAAGTGACTGCTGAGTTGAATAATCATCTGAATAGTCCAGTTTCTACAAAAATTGTTCGTCGTGAGCTCCATAAGGCTGGATATCATGGAAGAGCCACCGTAAGAAAACCTCTTCTCTCCACTCACAACATTCAGAAGAGGTTGAAGTGGTGCAGAGATCACAAGGCCTGGCCTGGCCTGCAGACCAATGGAAGCCAGTCATATTCTCAGCCAAGTCCAGTTTTTCTCTTTTCTCAACTTCAGTGCGAGTTTATGTGTAGAGGCAGCCCAAAGAAGCTTACAACCCTGACTGCCTTCTTCCAACAGTGAAGCATGGTGGTGGATCAGTGATAGTTTGGGTCGCCATATCATGCAAATGTCTTGGTTCAATAGTTGCCCTGCATGGTAGAATCAACAGCAAAGATTACCTGAACATCTTGGGAGATCATGTTCATCAAATGGCCCAGACTTTATTCTCTGATGGTGACTGTTATCTTCCAAGACGATAATGCTCTAATACATACCGCTTAAGTGGTTAAGAATTGGTATGAAGAGCATGAAAGTGATCTAGAACACATGGAGTGGCCTCCCCAATCTCCAGATATCAATATTATTGAACATTTGTGGTGCATTTTGGAGCGACAAGTTAAGAGCCGCTATCCTCCACCATCGTGTCTTAAAGAGCTAGAGCAGGTGTTAATGGAAGAATTGCTGAAAATTCCTCTGGATGAAGTCAGGAAGCTGTATGATTCCATTCCTAGACGTATTAAAGCTGTATGTGAGGCTAAAGGAGGACCAACTCCATGTTAAATAAATTTTCTTTGAATTTAACAAGTGTTTCAATTATTTTGTCCAGCTCCTGTATAACCACTTTCCAGTATTGCTGCCACTTAATCTGCAAAAATCCCTCATCCACCCACTTTACTTACCCTTAACCTTTGGTTAAAGTGGATGCTGCCGAGAAGACCAAAATGAACTATCTACTGGCCCATCAAACAGAAACACCTGAGATCAAGATAAACCATCTCTTCAAATGTGAGTGTTCATAGTATCACACTATTTTCTGTAGACACTCCTGATTTTGACAGATCAAAAATTATGGAAACTTTTCAATGGACGGTAGAAAAATGAACAATATAAGATATGCAGATAACACTGCGCTGACATGGAAAGAAAACTCCAGGAATTCCAATGCAGAGTAGTAAAAGAAAGTGTGAATAAAGGACTATCAACTGCAAGAAGACAGAAACTATGGCTATCCACAAAAAACAAAAAAAAAAAGAGTCCAAGATATAAGTTACAAATTGGAACTGTCAACATCAATCAAGTACAGAATTTTAAATATCTGGGAAGTGTTTTAACAGAGCATGGAAAATGCAACACCGAAATCTGAACACACATTGGATGATTAAAAGATGCATTTCAAAAACTAAGGAAAGTGCCAATAAACAGAAAAAGAATTTAGTTGGCAACAAATAAAATAGTACTGGATTGCTTTGTAATATCCATCCACTTATATGGCAGTGAATGCAGGACAATCTCCCCACAGATGAAGAGAAAACTGGAGGCAACAGAAATTTGGTTCTACAGAAGGATACTGAGAATTCCATTGAAAGATCAAGTAGACAACAAGGAAGTTTTGAAAATGGTAACAAAAAGAACACATGCTCAGAATTAGGGAGGGATAGCTAAAATTCTATGGGCACAAAATGAGGAAGGAGGGCTTAACCAGCACAAGGATTACTGAGGGCAAGAAAGACGGGGGTATGCAGTGAGCCACCTACCTGATGGGCTTTTGTAAATGGATGGGAGTCTTAGCAAAGAGATAAAACAAGGCTAAGGGCCACAAGGAATGGGAAGTGATGGAGAGCTATGATCACCCATGTTCTGAAAGCCTGCAGAACATAGAAGAATATGTAAAGCCTAAAATTTTCACCAGTAACTACTTTGCCCAGTTTAAAAAATGGTCTGATACACTTTTGAGATGAATTTCGCAAGGCAACTTGAAATTTCAGTTTCTATGTTTTCTTTCATCTCATCTACCTATATGCGTGATAAGAAATTACTTTTCACTGTTTACTTAAGGTTATATAAACATACACCTATGTTACCATCAACTAACACCTTACTCAGAAAAAAATCTACTAATCCATAAGAATAATAATATAACATTTTTTTGGTTAAGTTTTTATATTTAACCTACTTAATGAACTTGTGTAAATGGTTGATAGAACAGGAATTAGGAGAGATAGCAAAAAAGAAAAAAATTTACTAAGATCTAAAAATGGCAGGAAATTGTGGAGAGCCATGATTGCCCAAGTCCTGAAGGAACACAACACATAGGAGGAGGAGCTTGTGTAACTGGTTGACAGAACAGGAACTGGGAGAGATAGCAAACAGATAAACTTTACTAAGAGCTACAAAAGACAGGAAGTTGTGGAGAGTCATGGTCACCCATGTCCTGAAAGGATACAGCACATGGAAGAGAAGAATGAAGTTTTAGTAGTATTAGTATAAGGAGTAGAGTTTAGGTGGCAATAGTAGTAGTAGTAGTTACCGGAAAGTGCATGTGGCCTAATGGTTAACCTGGCATTAATCACATGTGGGGTTTTCTGTCTATATTTCTGAGATGGGGTATTATGTACACTATTTACATTGTTCGAACTATCATCCTCATCTTTGTTGCCATATTTATCACAACATTTCAGCCAAATAAGTTCCACAAGCGAGAAGTGTGATAGAAGAAACTGTTAGCATAAAACTTACAGTTACATTTAGTCATTTCAACTTTAAAATGATGAGACATTGCTGTCAATGCACTTAAATTCATAAAATTTCAGTACCAGAGAAGAAAGTTTATCAGAACAATTACCATGAGAACTATTTACAGAAAAGGCATAGGGAAGCTGCATTAGGGCAGTGGGAAACGAATTGAAGCTGAGCTGCCAGGTCAAGGCCAGTAACATTGCAGATTCTTTGGATTTTATCAAGAATTTCTAAATATATAGCAGGATCACTAGACCAGATGTGGCAGCAATAATATATAATATTTAATATTTGATTCCTTTGCAGTTCTGAGTTCAATTTGAAGGCATTAGTTAGAGCCAGTGACAGGACCCAAAGAATTTGAGTTCAATACCTGGCTAAGGCAGTGGAGAACTCGGAGAGGGGAATTAACAGGAGACAACTGATAACTGACATCCATTAGATATGGCACATGGAACTAGAACAGTCTACCCCAGCGAGCGAAATAAATGGTTCAGTTTGACATTCCAACCACCTGAAGAAGGCCAGAGCATACAACGGCTGAAATGTTGTGATAAATATGGCAACAAAGATGAGGACAACAATCCAAACAATGTAAATGATAGGGTGTTTTGTTACCCCAAGATTTTACAGTACTCATAATTCCTACTTGGTAACTTGTTTGTCCCTCCTGCTACTCTCCTGACTCAGTGTGAGTGCAGTTGTGGGAGAGGACTATAAGGAGACTATAAATCCAAAGTGACTAAAACAAGGTTAATGACCAAGGCAACATAATTAGCAAACTAAGCTCAAACTAGTTCAGCAGACAGTGCTCACTTCGAACTGATATACTTGAGAAAGCCAAGAGTCCTTCCTTTCCCTCACATATGGGTGAAATAATAAAGTTGACTGAACCCTACAGCCTTGGTAGTGCACATGGAGTAGAAGAGCAACTTTGAAATTAAAACCAGCCTGAAAAGAAACTCCATCAGGGATCCCACTTCTGTGATTCTGGACATAACATGATTTTCTCTCCTTAAAACATTACTGAGATATATAAATATTTTTTATTCGTTTCATTTTGGTATCTTCAATTTATAAGTGGCATGTTGGGCTGCTCATTTTACAGACAACCATATTTTCTGTCGTCTTACAATTAATGTTTGTTTATTTTGCTTTCTATAATTAGCAGCTGAAGGAGTTCCTGTAGCTCTCCCTTTATGTAGCTCCTATCAGCACCAGGTCATTTGCATATCTAATGTCATTAAGACAGTGGCCAACAACAATGAATCATGGGAGAACCTCTATTTCTCTCAAAATTGCTTTAAAGTAAAGGTCAAATAAATCTGGTGAGAAGACATATCCTTGTATAACACTCCTTTCTAATTTGGTGTATTTACTGAATTCATTATCTATATGTATACAGGTGGTTTGCTCCTAAGTTCAGGATTTTTCTAGCACCTTTCTTAAATAAATGAAGCTAATTACTGTGTTGAGAAGGAAGAGGGAAGCTTGATTAGAAACAGCAATGTATATGCCTCCTTTTTGTTTCTATTTACCTTAAAGTTGCCTCGTTACACAAATGTTCAACACAGAGAATTCTTATAATCCTTCCGTAAAACCATATTTCTGTAGCATCAAGTCTCTACATCTGTGAGAATTTCCAGCATTCATGACCATATTGAAGGAATGATATGACATAACAATTTGGCACTTTTTTCTTTGTTTCTGATTAACTTTTTTTTAACTTATCTTTTGGAAGATGTCTTTGGCTATTCCAATGCGCCTTCAGATTTCGGTGCCATATTTTCCGTCCTCTATTAAAACATTTGGCAGGTATTTAAATTTTCTTTTCTGATTGATTTTTGTATCTCGAATTTTAAGTTTCTATCTTGGCCTGTTCCTCTAGCTGACAACCATACATTCTGTTTTATAATTGAGGTTTAGTCCTTTCTCCTGACTTTTCTTTACGACATTCTCTAGGAGTTCCTGTGGTTTCCTTTCTGTCTCTGCCATGAATGCTGTCTCATCTGCATATCTTACATTATTAAGATTGTCTCCACCAATAATCAATACTGGTAGGACTTTTAGTTCTCGCTGTAAAAGTTGAGTAAGTCTGGTGAGAAGACACATCCTTGTCTTACGTTCCTTTCTAAATTCATTTTCTATCCATATACAAGCAGTTTGCTCCCAGTATAAGTTCTGGATTATTCTAATATCTTTCCCAAATAAATGACACGAATAACAGTGTTGAGAAGGAAGACGGAAGCTTGATAAGACAGAGCAATGTAATGAAAGGACAATGAACAAGAAATGACGAGGATGGAAATCAGTCAAAGATAAAAACCAAAGATCGGAAGCAAAAAAAAAAAACTCTACAGAGTAATCAAAAGGTAAATAAGAAAAAAATAAAATCAAAGACAGAATAATGTAGACATTAACTTTGCAAGGGAAATCACAATCAATTGTTACAGCAAATGCAAACCAGTGCACCAGAATTATTATTCTTCTATGTGCCGTGCCATCTTCAGGACGTTTGCAAACATGGTTCTCCACAATTTCCTGCTCTTTGCAGATCTTAATAAATCTGCTCTATTTTTTATTATCTCTCCTAAACCTTGCTCCACCAACCATCTACTCAGGCTCGCTAGGTATTTTATACATTGTTTTCCTCTGTCACTCTTGCTTTCAATATGTCCTGTGAGAATCAAGTCTTCCAAACTTTCTTTGCTCGTAATGAAGCCTAGAAATTTCAACTCTCTCTTCCTGATGTTAAATAAAAATATCCTTTTGGCTTCCATTTTTTTCTAAAACTTCATCGCTGCTCACATGTTTGGTCCATGGTATTCCTGTCATCCTTTCTGCAGAACATTTCTGTTGCTTCAAGTCTCTTCTTCATCTGCGAGGAGAATGTCCAAACATTCATTACTATATAGGAAGTACCATGGCATTGGAATTATATATATATATATATATATATATATATATATATATATATACATACATACATACATACGTGTGTTTTATATATATATATATATATATACATACATACATACGTACGTGTGTTTATATATATATATATATACATACATACATACGTGTGTTTATATATATATATATATATATATATATATACATACGTGTGTTTTTATATATATATATATATATATATACATACGTGTTTTTATATATATATATATATATACATACATGTGTTTATATATATATATATATATATACATACGTGTTTATATATATATATATATATATATATATATACATACATACGTGTGTTTATATATATATATATATATATATACATATGTACGTGTGTTTATATATATATATATATATATACATACATATGTATGTGTGTGTGTGTGTGTGTGTTTATATATATATATATATATATATATATATATATATACATATGTGTGTTTATATATATATATACATATGTGTGTTTATTTATATATATATATATACATACATACATACATACATACATACATACATACATACATACATGATAGAAATTGTTAGGAGGATTTGATAATTATAATTTTTTCTTTCAGACTCAATTTCATTGAGTCTGAAAGAAACCTCAACAGAATGCAGAAAGCGCTGGATGGCCGTTTCATCCTATATTTGGGACTCATCAGCAGTGCGCATCCACTACCGAGAATTGAAACCCGGACAGTAAGGTTATCAATCAAACGCCATACCAACTGTTCAACGGGCCTCGATGACAAAGAGGTAGCAAATCAGACTGAACATTTTCTAACAATTTCTGTCATGTCTATATCATTGCTTGATCCGGCTTCTGATGCTTCAGTTTGAGCGGGTTGGTGATAGTAGTCGTGGCTCCGGGAGCACAGTCCTATGGTTACAAAGAATTTCAGTTGAGTTCCACCACGGAATATGTGAGTGACCGGCGCTATATTGAGTCTGATTTGCTACCTCTTCGTCACCGAGGCCCGTTGAACAGTTGGTATGGCATTTGCTTGATAACCTAACTGTCCGATGATGGAGTAAACAGGGTTATATTAAACAAAATTTTATTTTAAGAAATTTCAAAATATTTTTATACTACAAAACCTGGTAGGTTGATTATTAATTAGTTAGGTCTTGTAGCATAATAAAATTTTGAAATTCCTTAAAAATAACATAATTAGTTGCCACTCAAGGCTATAGGACCCAGTCTACCTTGCTATTTTACCCCTAGCTGGGAGTAGAAGAAATGGATTCATACCTTTCCCAAAGGCATTAGCACATAAGTGAATGTAATGAACTCGAATGGATTTTGAACAATCTCAGCTACTAACTATTACTTTGCTGTGCCTCCCTAACCTACCTGTCATATACGAATGAAAAGTTTGAACGTAAATCTCTAGACAATGAAAATATAAACCACCATTTACTATAAATAGAGATATCATGCCACTGACTGGTGGTTACAATTACGTGTTTGACTATTTTTTTTTTTTTTTTTTTTCTTAAGCTTATCACCCTAAGCAAGGCTGGAAGCCACTAGCACGCAAGGGGTTACAGATGGTTTGGAGGAAGAGCAGATAGGAGTGGTAAAGGAGAGGATGTGGAGAAAGATAGTGGATCGCTCAAGGCAAGGGGGTTACAGAAGATTTGGAGCGAGAGCAGATGGGAATGAAAGGTGAAAGGGATGTGGAGAAGGGAAGTGGACAGATCAAGGCAACTGGAGATGTCGATTGACGTTACACTTAAATAGTTGGAGATTGTATTTGTCAGGGAAACAGGAATAGGGAAGGGAGTTCCACAGGCGAGATGTGCGAGACATGAAGCTATTGGAGTAGAAGAGACGTCTACATTTAACAGTTTCAATGGTGAAGGGGTGGGAATGGGATGCCAGCCTCGTAGGACGCTTAATTTCATGAGGCCTGAGAACCAGCGAAAGCAGCTCCTCAGAGCAATTACCGTGAAAGTATTTGGCAAAAAGACAGAGCGAGGCAACGGCGCGTCTGTGAGAGAGCAACTGCAGACGAGATGACAGATCAAGGCCAATTACATTGCATATCCGTCTCGGGATCTTATCAAGAACCCTGAGTCTACATCTAACAGTTTCAACGATGAAGCGGTGGGAATGGGATGCCAGCCTCGTAGGACATTTAAATTCATGAGGCCTTGTGTTAACCCGGACATTAAAGTCTAGTGTCCCAGGTTTCAAGACGAATTAGTACTTTTCTTAGTAGCTCTATGTAATCGTGTATTGACTGATAAGTAATCAATAATCTTTCCATTGATTCTTTACTTCTTTGTTGTTAATGTATTTTAATAGCATTTGGTACTTAAATACTTTATTATTTTACATTGAAGTCTTTCTGTTATTACTTGTATTATGTATATATGACAGATTACAAAACAGTAATAGAGAAGGGAGTTCCATAGGCGAGATGTGCGAGACATGAAGCTATTGGAGTAGAAGAGACGTCTACATCTAACAGTTTCAACGGTGAAGGGGTGGGAATGGGATGCCAGCCTCGTAGGACATTTAAATTCATGAGGCCTTGTGTTAACCCGGACATTAAAGTCTAGTGTCCCAGGTTTCAAGACGAATTAGTACTTTTCTTAGTAGCTCTATGTAATCGTGTATTAACTGATAAGTAATCAATAATCTTTCCATTGATTCTTTACTTCTTTGTTGTTAATGTATTTTAATAGCATTTGGTACTTAAATACTTTATTATTTTACATTGAAGTCTTTCTGTTATTACTTGTATTATGTATATATGACAGATTACAAAACAGTAATAGAGAAGGGAGTTCCATAGGCGAGATGTGCGAGACATGAAGCTATTGGAGTAGAAGAGACGTCTACATCTAACAGTTTCAACGGTGAAGGGGTGGGAATGGGATGCCAGCCTCGTAGGACATTTAAATTCATGAGGCCTTGTGTTAACCCGGACATTAAAGTCTAGTGTCCCAGGTTTCAAGACGAATTAGTACTTTTCTTAGTAGCTCTATGTAATCGTGTATTAACTGATAAGTAATCAATAATCTTTCCATTGATTCTTTACTTCTTTGTTGTTAATGTATTTTAATAGCATTTGGTACTTAAATACTTTATTATTTTACATTGAAGTCTTTCTGTTATTACTTGTATTATGTATATATGACAGATTACAAAACAGTAATAGAGAAGGCAGTTCCATAGGCGAGATGTGCGAGACATGAAGCTATTGGAGTAGAAGAGACGTCTACATCTAACAGTTTCAACGGTGAAGGGGTGGGAATGGGATGCCAGCCTCGTAGGACATTTAAATTCATGAGGCCTTGTGTTAACCCGGACATTAAAGTCTAGTGTCCCAGGTTTCAAGACGAATTAGTACTTTTCTTAGTAGCTCTATGTAATCGTGTATTAACTGATAAGTAATCAATAATCTTTCCATTGATTCTTTACTTCTTTGTTGTTAATGTATTTTAATAGCATTTGGTACTTAAATACTTTATTATTTTACATTGAAGTCTTTCTGTTATTACTTGTATTATGTATATATATACTCTCTCTCTCTCTCTCTCTCTCTCTCTCTCTCTCTCTCTCTCTCTCTCTCTCTCTCTCTCTCTCTCTCTCTCTCTCTCTCTCTCTCTCTCTCTCTCACACACAAAATGACAGATTACAAAACTACCCAATGAGCTTGTGTAAATGGATGGCAAAACAGGGACATAGAGGGATGGTAAAAAGACAAATCTAAAGACTAAGAGTTGCAAATGATAGGAAGTCGTGGAGGGCCATGATCGGCGACATACTGAAGGGATTTCAAGGAAGAAGAATTGCGTATATACACGTGGGACTCCCCCTTTAAAAACAACTTTGTTCCCTATTTCATTGGAGTGGGAAGACAGACAAATACCTACATATTTAGGAAATGGCTCAATCACCATTGCTTTTCACAAAACAGCAGCAGATTCTTTTGACAAACTTGACCTAAAATACATGTGAGGAAAGTTTCATGTTCTTATCAGAGCCTTCCCCTTCCGTGGTAAGAAGCTAACAGGGAGGCAGTACGCAATATCAGCGCAGGAAGTGTTTTGAAAACAGAAAATAGACAAGACTTCATTGATAGCAACAACCACAAGATTTATATATGCAATAAGCATCGACGTTAAAATAGACATTTACATACACTCAGAAGGTTTATCGTGAAAGTCCTTATGAAAAGAGCTGTCTCTACTAAATTTCTCATGTTTTGTATGCATCAGAGAAAAGCTCTTTTAAACTGTGTAATAAAACGGTTTTGTGCTATGAATTCATAACATATGTCTTTCCTGTTAATCCAGCCACCCACTCAAAATTATAAGTCAGATGACTCGTCATTGATGTCATCTTCTCTGTGTTCCTTCAGGATGTTGGCCATCATGATTCCGTACAATTCCATGTCCTTTGTAGTTAATAAATAAAGGGTGTTCCAATAACTTAGACTGATTTTAAATGGGAATTAAGTTTAAGCATCTTTTTTTTTTCTTTTTCTTTCAGATTTAACTAATTAAGTCTTTGGCAATTTCATCCATAGAAAGATTAACAATCAAACAACGTGTTAAAGTTTCAAGAGTGCAATTGGAAAAATTGTCTGTAAATTCAAACAAACTGGGTCGGTGGTAGATGTGAAAACACTATTGCGTGCTCGTTTACACCGTTCAGCTGAAAACATTCTAAAAGATGTTTCAGTAACTTGGACTGATTATAAATGGGAATTAAGTTTAAGCATATTTTTTTTTCTTTTTCTATCAGATTTAACAACTTAAGTCTCTGGCAATTTCAGCCATAGAAAGATTAAAACCAAACAACATAGTAAAGTTTCAAGCGTTTCAATTGGAAAGATTGTTTGTAAATTCAAACAAATTGGGTCAGTGGCTGATATGAAAACATCATTGCATGCTCGTATATGCCGTTAAGCTAAAAACATTGCTGCAGTGCACGAGAACGTGGCTAAAAATCTGAATTTTGTTATGGAGAGGTTCAATTCCTGTGCGCAATGATGAATAGGGGTATCTAGATTTTCGGACACATTCTCATGCACTGCAGCAATGTTTACAGCTGAACAGTGTAAATGAGCACGCAATGGTGTTTTCACATCTGCTACTGACTCAGTTTGTTTGAATTTACGGACAATTTTTCCAATTGCACTCTTGAACCTTTAACACATTGTTTGATTGTTAATCTTTCTAAGAAAAAAAAAAAAGAAAAAAATCATGAGACACTTAAACTTAATTCACATTTAAAAGCAGTCCAAGTCATTGGAACACTCTTTATAAAGAATTTTGTCTTTTATTCTCATCTCTCCTAAATCTTTTTCCACCATCCATTTACTCAAGCTACCTATGAAGGTTATGTATCGTTTTCTTCTATCACTCTTGCTTTCAATCTGTCCTGTGAGTATCAAATTTTCCAAGCCTGGTTTCCTCGTGATGTGCCTTAGAAATTTCAACTCTCTTCAAATAAAATAAGTCGCATGTTTTGCCAAAATTCTTTTTCTATGTTCTGTGTCCCTTTAGGACACAGACGATTATGGCTCTCCACAACGTCCTGTCCTTTGTAGCACATAGGTTTTGCCACCTGGGTAGACTATGAGTTGTTTTCCTCTGTCCCTCTCATGTTCAGTCTGTCCTGTGAGTATCAAATTTTTCAAGCGCTCTTTCCTCAGTATGTACCCTAGAAATTTCAACTGCCTCTTCCTGATGTTAAGTATAAGCCTCTTTTTTTTCTTTCCATTTTCTCTAAAACTTTGTTGTTGCTCAAATGTATTGTCAACAATAGAATTCTATGGTAGCACTAGATGAGTGCTTAAATTAGGAAACATTTGTTGAGTCAGAGGGGATGCCGAGTTCCCTGATAGTATCTACTTCGTCATCATGCTGAACACATGAACAAAGTTATCCATCAACCATACACAGCTGCTGTTTTCAAGCCATCAGCAATTAACATTTCTATGTTAGGTATGGCGGAATAATGAATAGCAGCTCAGACTGAGGAATCGGAGAGTTGAGTTCGAATTCCAGTCGAATACATTACATTCACTTACTTTGGAAAGGTATGAAGCCTCTTCTGCTCCCACCAGCTATGGGTAAATAGCAGGACAGACCAGGTTCTATAGCCTTGGATAGCAACTGGTCTACTGTAGTAATGGCAAACTGACTGCAGGAAAAAAATCTGCATCGTCAGGCATGTAACCAAAGATACATGATCACATAAGTATGTATCACGCATGGCACATAACTGATTGAATGACATGCTAATACCCTTGGGAAAGGTATGAGTCCTCTTCTTCTCACCCCCTCTTCTATGGGTAAATAGAAAGGCAGACTGGGCTCTATAGCCTTGGATGGCAACTGGTCTACCACAGAAAGAAATGGCAACCTACCGTAGGAAAAATCTGCCTCAATCATGTATCAAAAAATATATGATGGCCTAAACGTGTATCATGCATGGCACGTAACTGATTGATGTTATCAGCTGGTTCACACTCCTCCCCAATTTTTTTGAGCAGGAGTAGAAGTTTATCCCTTTTTTTTTCTGTTTAGGATTAGGTTTCCAGTCCCTTCTTAAGTGTAGTTCAGATGCATATTCCTAATGTTTGTCCTTTCGTGCACTAATATAACTCCAAACATTAACCCTCTACCTTGAGTGGCTCTTGGGCTTTGTATTGGGTGAACATTAGTAAAAAAGAAAAAAAAAAATTCTTTGTCAATCTTCTTCCTCCTATTTCAGTCAGGAACTAAATTTCTTTTAATTATATGCTGGTGATGGCCATAATTGCCAACAAATTGTATTTTGCAGCTTAAATTTCCAGTGAAGTTAAAAGAAAAGAAAAAACAACAGCTTAGTGGAAATCTCAGATTTTTACTAAGTACAGTACGACAACTAAAAAACTCAATTTTCACTGACCATTATCCAGGCACAGTGATGAGAATCAGTCATGTGACTGTCAAGTTGCCATGAAGCATTTACATTTTCATTGGAAACTGGCCAGTGTGACTTTTTGAAGAGTTTACACTTCTATTTAACTTTCTTTTTTTTTTTGCACAATGATGTTCACTCTGTAAAAGTCCTAAGAGCCACTCAAGTGTTACAGAGCGAGAGGCACAGTGATCAGAGATGAATTCATGTCTTTCACAAGGTTATTTATGTGAGAGTGAATGCGACAGAATAGGTGGGACTTGAACACTGCTCCTTGACTCCACTTCTGTATTGATAACCATTATGCTACCTGCATGTCCTCAAGTAAATTATCAGGTTGTCATCTCATACCTAAGATTCTGATTATGAATGTGCTACTGCAGCATGGTAACATAATGGATAGCAGCTCGGAATGAGAAATGGTAGCGATTTTTGTCTTCAAGTAATGCGATTTCTGTTACTTTGTATAAAGTTCTTTGTAGCACGTCTACAATATCCAACAAAAGACAGTCCTGTTCAATACATATATCGTTCATTCAAATGAAGCCATTTTTAATCACTGATCTATGAAAACGATTGTTTGGGACAAACATCACTAAGCACTACAAAATATAGGAAGTTATGGAACCCATGAATACTTATGTTCTGTTTGAGTTTGTTTTTTTAAAAGCTTAACCATTTGCAAGCCAGAAAATATTTTTAGACTGTCAGAATATTTGGGAGATAATCAGTTATGTGCCATGTGTGATACATGCTTAGGCGATCATAGGCTGGCATCCCGTTCCCACCCCTTCACCGTTGAAACTGTTAAATGTAGACTTCTCTTCTACTCCAATAGCTTCATGTCTCGCACATCTCGCCTGTGGAACTCCCTTCCCAATTCCTGTTTCCCTGACAAATACAATCTCCAACTATTTAAGTGTAACGTCAATCGACATCTCCAGTTGCCTTGATCTATCCACTTCCCTTCTCCACATCCTTTCCCCTTTCATTCCTATGTGCTCTCGCTCCAAATCTTCTGTAACCCCCTTGCCTTGATCGATCCACTATCTTTCTCCACATCCTCTCTTTTACCACTCCTATCTGCTCTTCCTCCAAACCTTCTGTAATCCCTTGCGTGCTAGTGGCTACCAGCCTTGCTTGGGGCAATAAGCTTAAAAAAAAAAAACAAAAAAAAAAAACAAGACTGACGAGGCAGATTTTTTCCCGCAGTTTATTGTTATTTCTTTCTAAGGTAGACCAGTTGCCATCCAAAGCTATAGAACCCAGTCTGTTCTGCTATTTACCCATAGCTGGGGGGAGAGCACGTAAGTGAATGTAAAGGATTTGACTGAAATTTGAACTCAGCTCTGATTCTTCAATCTGAGCCACTATCCATTACTCCACCATGCCACCTTGGAGATAATAATGATACTATCTCATACTAATTAACCCATAGCTGGGGTAGAAGGGCAACATGGTCGGCTGCTGATACCTCTCCAGAATGTACCCAACCCCACCTCTGTCTTACCTTCCTTAAGTGCCACGCATGATACACACTCGTGCGATCTCATCTCTTTCCAATTCATGCTTGACTTGGCTGATTTCAAGTCGTTATCGATTACACTCCTCTCAAAATTCAAACTCACAGCACCTGGTATTCCCAAGTGGTCACCCATCTAGGTACTGACGAGGCTTTGAAGTTGTTTAACTTTGATGATCATACTAGAAACAACGTTTCAACCTGATATGGCCGTAACCCTACTTATGCCCTGAAGGAATGCAACACATAGAAGTCCTTCCTAAAAAAAAAAGTTATAGTAAGTAAAAGAGAGTAATGGGAACTTTTGCACACACAATATTCAGTTATGTTCCACAGAAGAGGAATGATAGCTGACAGGAAATGTCATGAAATCTTAAGTTTCTCTATCTCAGACAGCAAATGCCATCTCATCAGCAGGCGAGTAAATGTCACAGTGATTACTTTTGTTTACAAGAAAGGACGTAGCCGATAGAAAACATTTAAGTCTAAACAAGATCATACTGACATATACAGAAGAGAATTTGCACTATTTATCCAACTAATAGTGGGTAAATGAATGGTAGAAACTTATTACTAGTGCCTTTCATCTGGAGAAGGAACTTCTTCAATTAAAGGTTTTATTTATGGAATCAGTTTCATATATATATATATATATATATATATATATATATTATGAAATGGACAAAGTCCGACAATTATTTTAAGACATTTTTATGTTTATACATTCTTTTTTATAGATATAAATATTTAAAACATTTATTATAAACAGAGCATTTACTTAAACAAATATTTAAGTAAATGCTCTGTTTATTATAAACAGAGCATTTACTTAAATATTTGTATCTATAAAAAAGAATGTATAAACATAAAAATGGATTAATATATATATATGTATATATAAATAAAAAGGAAAGAACAGTAAGATATAAAATCCGGTGTTCTTATAGATATTTTTATTTTTACACAATAGTGCTCAATGTAAATTTAAATTTACAGAGCATTAATATTATAAATTAATAGATTTAAAATATGGTTTTACCGCTACACAGTGATAACCATGTTTCAGAAATGGAAGCTAAAGCCCCTGAATTTAATTTTGTTATTAAACCAAAGACATTAGTACCATTTCCTCATCAAGCGAATTTTGGAGTAACTTACTTTTTAAAATTTACGGTTGTTAACGGCACTGGAAAGATTCATAATTGAGGGTTTCTAAGGTTACCGATAAATCCATTCATCTAGACAAGGGGTGGTAGAGGGTTCAATTTTTAAATTTTCATTGTATCAGTTAATAGTTACATTTGAAAGCTGAAATGAAGGTGTTAAACTTAATATTATTAGACATATTAAAATACTAAAGCAAAGAATAAAAAGGGAAGCAACCGGTTTCACTCCCGCTCTTCAGGCTTCTACGGGAGATTTTAATGTCATTAAAAAACAGAATATGCAATGAAAAAGGAAATGAGTGTGAGGGGGAGAAAAAAAAAGAAATTGGAGCTAGAGGCTCAACAGAATGCAGAAAGGACTGGACAGCCGTTTCATCCTATATTTGGGACTCATCAACAGTGCACATCCACTACCAAGAATTGAAATTGTTGATGCATATATATATATATATATATATATATATATATATATATATATATATACGCACACACACACACACACATACATACATACATACATATACCATCAATACAACTTTGAGTTTCCTGCACTATGCAGTCATCAGATACAAAAGAACTGTTTGCAATGTACCTGATGATGGTATAGTGTATGAATCTCGAAGTCGTACTGTGAGCATCGGGTATTATGTATATTTCTTAATATATACTTAATAGCTCTGTTATTTTGCATTGAGCACTGTTTTATTTCCATCAAAGGAGATATATATATATATATATATATATATATATATATATATTACTTTTTATTCTTCTTTCTTTTTTCTTCTTTTTCTGTTTTTCTCCCATGTTCTTCTTATTTTATTCTTTAAATATTTCAGTTTTTAAACTCCTATTTTATTTCTTCATAACTTGTTGACAAGACCTACAAGTAAGTCCAGTAGGCAAAAATAGCTATTCAAATGAGGTAAATTTGGCTTTTTATTCTATGTAATTTATATGCTCTGTTATAATAAATACATTGAGTTCTTTTTGTGGATTAGTTTTAAGATTTTATATTATTAGAATTCACTTGGATTATTTACCAAGGAATTATTACCTGTATATATATTTGTCTGTGAACACTTGCACATATATTTATTTATTTGATTATATATATATATATATATATATATATAATATTTTATATATCAACAAACAGTATTTAGAAAAATATAACAAACTGGAAAAATCTTTGTGATGAAACACATCACAAAAACCTTTTACATTTTTTCATTTTCTTCTAAATATATATATATATGTGTGTGTGTGTGTGTGTGTGTGTGTGTGTGTGTGTGTGTGTGTGTGTGTGTGTGTGTGTGTGAGTATGAAAGAAAATTTTGGTATTTTTCTTAATCAATTTTCTAAGGCTACCAAGAAATTAATCCACAAACTTGAAAGTATCACAATGAAAACTAATTGACATATGACTAAATTATTTAAGCAAACCTTAATTTAATGAAAATATGCTCTCTCTCTCTCTCTCTCTCTATATATATATATATATATATATATATATATATATATATATAAAATATGGCTGAGGATAAAATGATTGTTTATGCGTTAAAAATATGACTGGTGTAAGATATGGACGCACAGATAAGCTCTGGCCTTTCAATAGCTGAAACATGTCATTACCAATTTGTCCATTGATGAGAGAATCTTGATAATATAAAGTTCAATTACATATTTAAGAAAAAGCACATTTTTCTTTAGTTGGGAATCTCAATTTAATCTAGTTGTTATTATCTTTACTGTTTAAGAAAATTTTAAATAAAGAAATAGGGACCATAACTCAAACACGTGTACCCACAAAAAATAACTTTTCATTCCAGCATTAGTTCATATTATAAGTAATGTTGGAAGAAAAAAAATTAACATCTATTTAAAAATTATACGTTAACATATATATGTGTAGAAGTCTCAATGAAAGATCTGCGTTTCTTTAAATAGGTAACTGAACATTCCTTTATCAAGATGGTCTCCTGTAGCTAAATTGGTAACAGCACATTTTGGCTAGAAGAGTTGTTTACCTGATGAAAAAAAATGGATATAGGTTAGATTCCTGTTGGGATGTACATTTTTCTTTAGTAGGACTTCTCAATGAAGTTGTGAATAATTTCAATGATTAATAATAAAAAAAAAAATGTATTGCAACTCATATACATGTACTCACTAAAAAGAACATTTATAGTAATCTTATAATATAAAGTGGAAAGCAGATTTCATTCTGTCTGACCCGTATTAATCATTGAAGGGTGAAAACACATGGGTTAATAAATAAAATGTGAATAAAATAAACATTGCTTTTGTTTTTTTATTGAATTTTTATTAACACCAGAAAAAAAATATTTAAAAAAATGTAAATTTATTACCGATCTTCCAGAACAAACAATTAACTTCATAGCTAACAACAATTTGGTCTGCTTAACAACCAAAATCTACCAAATCTTTTTGCCTCCTAAAATCCAACCTCTGCTCTACATCCTAAGAGGTGGTAACAGGGTAAAGAAGCAAAATTGCTGGGTATGATCAACATATTCGACACACACACACATATATCTTTAAAGTGAGACATATATATATCTCTTTAAAGTGATACAGTTTTGAAAAAAAAAAAAAAATGAAACATTTTATAAAACATACATATAACAAACTATTTCTAATTCTAACAACACTAATATAATAGCATCATCCACATGCAAAAAAGGCTAAAAATAATGGAAGCCTTATTAATAAAAAACAAACAAACCAACATTAATAATATTAACTTTGAACATGGACATAATATCTTGACTGTGTTTTGAAACAAAAAAATGAAATATTTTATAAAACATACATATAACAAACTATTTCTTATTTTAACAGTTAAAATATAATCCTTGAAAATGGCTAAATGTATAGCCGAAAGTACTCGGATAAAAAGAACATTCAGACAGATTTTATATAATTTATCATCCAAAAAGAAAAACTATATATATATATATATATATATATATATATATATATATATATTTTAGGCATTTAAAACAACATGCCTTGCCGCATACACAATTCCGGAAAATCCTCGTCGAAAACACAACTATACTTAAACATGAAAACAATAAACAAAAACTAAAAATTCTTGAAGCTATATACATAAAACAGTTGAAACCTAACCTGAACAAAATAAACTATGAAATCTCCAAAAATATCCTTAAATGCCTATAATTAGTAACAGAAGTCATTGGTTCATACCAACGGCTTTCCATACTCAATACTCATCGGATTCACTCTCGCATGGTCATGTGTGATGTCATGAGCTGTTGTGCGATTTTCGCTTTCAGCGTTTTATATGCACGTGTTTATCGTTGCTTGGAAATCATCCATGTAAACAAACAAGACTATCATCAATTTCTTGTTCGTGTATTGCTTAATATATTGTTTTATTGTCATCTTCGATAATGGCTTATGTAAGCCGAAAGCTTAGATTGGATTAAAAAATATGTATCAATATTGTGATTTTCTTTCATTGTTTAATGATAATGTTATTAAGCTTATCAGACTATATGAAAAGAACTTACATAAAATATATAGATAACACTTATCTATATTATTTAATGAAACATGTATTAATATATATATATATATATATATATATATAATGCAGGGTAGTTCCTGCTAGTAAGAAATATATTTTACACATATCAGGGGTGGCCAAACTGCAACTCTTGAGTACACATTAAGCTAAATGACACCCTTAATATCACAATATTATAAAAATATGTCAAAAAAGAGGTTGTATTGCACTATACCAGGGGTGACCAAACCACAGCTCATGAGCCACATGTGGCTTTTTGACCTTTAATGTGTTTCATGGAAATATGTTGGCTGAACTCCTTTTTTAATTGCAGTTAATATAAAAGGTAAATAACAAAAAATTCAAGCTTTATAATCATTCACTGTGTATGAATTGAGGCCTCACTGGATTAAAACGTAAGTTTAATGTTCATGGTTAGTAATATTATTTCAGAATGTAAATCCTAATTTAAATGCGAGATATGAGTGAGGCATTGTTCTTTAGTGCTGAGGGAAAACGAATGGTTAGAGAGATTAAAGAAATTTCCAGTTAGCAAGGATTACAGAGGAATGTCAAAAGACTGAGGTCATGGGTGAGGGTTTAAAGATTTGGGTGCACCGAGGAGGGGTGTGAGTGTGGTCACATGTATGTAACAAAAATGTATGTCTAAATTTTGTTCATGTCTTGCAGTTCTCAAACATTTAAACTTTATCAATAATGGCTCTTATATTAAGCAAGTTTGGCCATGCTTATATATATATATATATATATATATATATATATATATATATATATATATATATATATATATAATAATACATAAAATGGGGGAGTGATTGATAAAAATACAACAAACACAGCTAACAGTTACTGTTCAAGATACAGAGATACTTAGTTTTTAAATTTAAATTTTGGCATCCGCTTTACCTTGACACTAAACTGAGCCTATCACTTTCTGCTTTTATTGTTAACCTTTTTAATTATCCTACATCTTATCCGTCCTGGGTATGATGATAAACTATATCAACGTCCTGGGTAAGACGATAAACTACGTCCAGCAGCAAGGCCTTTGATCAGGAGGTTTTGAAGAGCATGGAATCACCTCTTAATTGCTGGTGTTCCCAGGACCACCTTGACCCGTGGTGGTAGCACCTGTTAGGGTCCCAGCTATGGGTAAATAGTTAACCCCGAAACTGGGGTAAAAACAGTATGAAAGTGTAAAAATAGGTTTCAATACCAGAGATACTTTAAAAAATACCAGCAATAAATTTTAGAAGAGAAAATATTACCAACAATGTTTTTAAAAAATAAATATTACTAGCAACACATTTAAAAAAAAAAAATATTACCAGCTATACATAGTTGAGGAAAAAATATTACCAGCAACACATTTTTGAAGGAAAAATATTACCAGAAATCGATTTTTGACAAAACAAAATATTACCAGCAATAAAAATTTTGTTGGCATTAAATAACCCATTGAGGTTGATATGCCTTAAAACAAACCAAACCCCAAAAACCTACATCATATATCAGATATGTTTTGTGATCCTTTTTTTTTTTTTAAGCGTGTCACCCAAAGCAAGGCTGGAGGCCACTATCACGCAAGGGGTTATAGAAGGGTTGGAGGAAGAGCAGATAGGAGTGGTAAAGGAGAGGATGTGGAGAAAGAGAAAGACAGTGGGTCGATCAAGGCAAGGGGGTTGCAGAAGATTTGGAGCGAGAGCAGATAGGAATGAAAAATGAAAGGATGTGGAGAAGGGAAGTGGATAGATCAAGGCAACTGGAGATGTCAATTGACGCTACACTTAAACCTTTGGAGATTGTATTTGTCAGGGAAACAGTAATAGGGAAGGGAGTTCCATATGCGAGATGTGCAAGACATGAAGCTATTGGAGTAGAAGAGACGTCTACATCTAACAGTTTCCACGGTGTAGGGGTGGGAACGGGATGCCAGCCTCGTGGGACGTTTAAATTCAATAGGCCTAGGGACAAGCGATCCTGAACATAAATTTACTGTAAAGAATTCTAAAATTAATGCCCTTTCTATACATTTCTGTTTTAATAAATTTCTTTCTCTTTTAATTAGAATTGTATTTTTAAGATGAAATTCTGATCATGGCCGTTACAAGGAATGATTGATGCACTGAAAGCTTTCTGACTGAAACCTTATGTTCATCTAACGTTTTTATTTCAATTTTTAGATGCTTCACCAATCAATGAATTCTGATTCCAGGAGAAAGAAATTAATTAAGGCGGACATGTACATGAATTGAAAGGGCACTAATTTCAGATTCCACTTCAGTAAATTTAAATTCCAGATCATGTAGCCAATTTCATTTTGATTTCTTATGATGAATACAATGCAAAGTAATTGAAAATAGTAACAATAAAACTGAACATGATGAAGCATTGAATACAATAACAGAATCTTTACATCTTCATACGGCAGACATCGAAATTTTAATTTAAAATTTGAGTATCTCTGGATCTTTAACATTTCAATGTCAACCATAACTAACATTTATCATGTTTCTCTTTCATCCGACCTTCTCCAGTGAAGTTCATTCTTGTCATTCAGTTGGATATGTATATATATATATATATATATATATAAAAGTGAACATAGAAGTCAGCACTTAGAGGCGACAGTCTGTTTCATGCTAGTGCAATCATCAGGCAACTGACAATTGCACTAGCAGGAAACAGACTGTCGACCCTAAGTCTGTTTCATGATCGTCTGTTTCATGCTAGTGCAATCGTCAGTTGCCTGACGATTGCACTAGCATGAAACAGACTGTCGCCTCTAAGTGCTGACTTCTATGTTCACTTTTATATTTACACACGCTCTATCTCTGATATTGAGCACTTTATCCCATAAATATAGCACACATTAAGACTATATTTCTTCATATATATATTTATATATATATATATATATATATATATATACACACACACACACACACACACAGACAGAGGTAAAAATCTGTGGATAAGTAATCCAAGTAGATCCTAATAATATAAAATATTAAAACTGATCCACAAAAAGGAACTCAGTATATTTATTATATAGCATATAAATGAATTACATAAAATGAAACTCAACTGTACCCTATTTTGATGGTTATTTAGCACACCCCCCCCAGATAATCTCCCTGGTGCTTGTCAATGCTAAAACATTTGTTAAACATGTTAGCATTGACAAGCCCAAGGGAGATTATCCCGTTGGGTGAATGACCATCAGAATGAGGTACAATTGTGCTTCATTTTTATGTAACTCACACACACATATATATATATATATATATATATATATATATATATATATATATGGACTTATGACCGCCTGAAGTTTGCATTTAATCATTAAACAGATTATTGTCACTGGGTGTTGACTTCAGTGTCCACTTTTATATTTAAATATGCTCTATTCCTGATACCGAACACTTTAACCCATAAATATAGCATACCTTAAATATATATATGTAATATAAAAGGCTCAAACACTAATATTCCATGGTTATAATTTATTACAATGGAAAATTGTAATCACAATCCAATTGATCAGACCTCCAAAAAGAAATCGTAAAATATAACTCCAGGTATCAAAAAACAAAATTTTAGTGAGAGTGTATTGTGTGGGAGTGGGAAACAAGTGTGAGAGGGAAATGCATGAAAGCTCTAGAGAGAGGTGTAACAGAAGAAAGAAGAACAGTAAGGTCTAAAGGTGTAGGTGAGGATTAAAATTTAACAAAGAGAAGTTTTAAAGAGATGCTAGATAACAAAACCACCAACACAGAAGAAATTCACTTTCCTTTAAAAAGGCTGAGGGTGTGCGCCTGCTGATGCCATTGGTTTAATGAGACAAAGAAAAACTAGAGCAGACTGATTCCATCATTTATAATAGAAAACAGTTGGTGGAATAATCTTGATGTGCTACCTACGAGGTGATTGAAATAACCCCAATATGTTGCCTCCAAATGCATATAAAGTAAGTGTAAGTGAACCAAAGGACGGAAAAAAAGCCAACAGTTGGGAACATCGTTATGCAACTATTTGGACATATGGCACTAAGAATTTGTGACTGTTACTTTATTTGTGCTACACTACCATTATTTAAACTAATTATTAAAAGCATTATGGGGCTAGCTAAGGTACAAGAATGAACAGTCTTTACCATCTGGGGAAATATTATCTGCCCAAACCACTCAGTCAGTCAGTCAGTTATGTGCCATAGGCGATCATGTATCTTTCGATACATGACTGGTAAGGCAGATTTTTTCCCCACGGTAGGTTGCCGTTTCTTTCTGCAGTAGACCAGTCACCATCCAAGGCTATAGAGCCCGGTCTGTCCTGCTATTTACCCATAGCTGGAGGGAGAAGAAGATTCATACCTTTCCTAAGGGTATTAGCACGTAAGTGAATGTAATGGATTTGACTGGAATTCGAACTCAGCTCTCTGATTTCTCAATCTGAGCCACTATCCATTACTCCACTATGCCTCCCAAACAACTCAACTTTGCTTATAAAATGTATTTCAGGAATATGCATGATGAAAAATAAACAAAGAGTTCTCACTGTAACTCTGAGTTTGCTCACAAAAGTAGGGTCAGAAGTCCAAATTTTCAGAATTTGGTGGGAGCACATTAAGTGACGAATTGGCTAGTCATGAGTATAATTCATATACTGCTGAAACTAATAGTCTGTAGGTAAAGTTGTAGGGTTTATCTACAGACCACTAACATTAATAGTATACAGTTTGCTTACAGCCTGCTAAAATCAATAGCATATGTTTTGCTTATAGAGTGCTGACATCAGTAATATACATTTTGCTTAGAGTGCTGACATCAGTAATATACATTTTGCTTAGAGTGCTGACATCAGTAATATACATTTTGCTTAGAGTGCTGACATCAGTAGCATATATTTTGCTTACAATGCTAATATCAGGAGCATATGTTTTGCTTATAGAGTGCTGACATCAGTAATATACATTTTGCTTAGAGTGCTGACATCAGTAATATACATTTTGCTTAGAGTGCTGACATCAGTAGCATATATTTTGCTTACAATGCTAATATCAGGAGCATATGTTTTGCTTATAGAGTGCTGACATCAGTAATATACATTTTGCTTAGAGTGCTGACATCAGTAACATAAGTTTTGCTTAAAGACTGCTAACGCAAATAGTATATAATTTACTCATAGACATGCTAATATCTGTAGTATATGTTTGAAATTTTAGGAACACATAATGAGGGAGGAAGCCTTAGAAAATTCAGCAAAATGAGAAGGTGCACAGAAAGCAGGAGATGATATCAGCAGAGAAAATGTATTAATACGCAGGTAGATCTATGTCTGCTTTACATGAAAAGGTAGGCTCAAAAGTTTGATTTACATTTGAGTCCAAAAATAAACATAAGCCTAGTTAACACTTTTTTTTTTTTTATGGCAAAGTTCACTCTCTATAATACCCTGGTGCCACTCGAGATAGAATGTGGCAGAGTAAGAGGCACAGTTTATGCAAATAGCTGGGAAAGATAAATGCTAACCCTGCACTTGAATAGGTTAAAATTGTAGCGATTGGGGAAGCATCCTCATGGGAGTCAGTTCCACAGAGCAGTGGATCACAGGAAGAAGCTGTTCCAGTGGAACTTACTTCTCACCAATGAGGGAGTGAGGGTGTTTTTTCACAATGTGAGTTGCATACTGGGTCCTAGCTGTGAAGGTTATAACTGGTAGGATGAAAGAATACAGTTTGTACAAGCACTTTCCGTCAGAGTAACGATAGAGCAGTGAGAGGCTTGCTATATCCTATCTGTGAGAGAGATGTCGAAAAGTGAAAAATAATTTGTCACCTACAAGGACCTGGAGACACTTTTGGACTATAAAAACTGGAAGGTGAGGACTGAGTAGCTCCTACCCAAATATGACAACAGTAATGGATAGTGGCTCAGATTGATGAATCAGAGAGCTGAGTTCAGATTCCAGTCGAATCCATTACATTCATATATGAGCTAATACCCTTGGGAAAAGTATGAATCCTCTTCTTATCCCCCAGCTATGGGTAAATAGCAGGACAGACTGGATTCTATATCCTTGGATGGCAACTGCTCTACCACACAAAGAAATGGCAACTTACTGCAGGAAAAAAAAATCTGCCATGTCAGTCATGTATCGAAAGATACATGATTGCCTAAGCGTGTATCACACATGGCAGTTTACTGACTGAGTGACTTCATTTTCTGCTTGATCTGGATTATATAAATGTAGAGGATAGCTCAAGGAGCAGTACAGAGAACCAACTATTTTTCCAGTTTTTAGCGATGATTTGTATGTACAAGTTCCACTAGATGTCTGTGGTGAGTTTAAGGCCCAATCATCTCTAAAGGCATGTAGCCTTCCTGAGAGGACATCCATTCATTGTGACTGGTGGTAGTTCAAAGTCTGATCAAAAGGTTGGTATATCTGGTTCACATCCGAGTCAAAAAAGTCTGGTTTATACCTGTGTCAAAACCTACATATATGTCTGGTTTTTATCAAAGTTTGTAAATATCCATTTGGAATTTGGTCACTTTTTTGGTGGGTGGATGTTGTTACCCTTCTGCAGGGAATACACATGGCAGGTTCTAAGCCACCCCCAACTCCAACAGAGAAATCAGCAGTCAGAGTCAGGGTAGTGAGCTAATTGGTTTACTTCTTTCTCTATACTAGCAGCGCTGCCCGTGCTTGATTCAAAAATCATACGACTCATACAGCAATTGCTATCACTTGACTTAAAATATTTTTGCCTTTAAAGGAGTGCCCTTTGCCGTGCTGATGTTGCTACATGCCTTACTTCTCACACTGCAAATTTTTTCTAAGCTCTATACTAAACATTAAATCTGTTACGAAAAAAGAACTAAACAAAATGAACACAAAACAATCAGTTTTAAAAAAGACTCCTAACTGGAAAAACCAAATGAAAAAAGAATGTTAACAACAAATACTTTTTCACACCCAACCCATTTCTGCAAAATCAGAATCAACGTTGAGTTTAAGCAAGCGAATGAACCAATTGGAGTAAAGTGCCATGCAGATTTCAATTTTTCCCACTTGTGACAAATGTAGCTATCGATTTTTTTGCATGCTAGCATGCTACTTAACATTCATGTCAGTCAGCTGTTGGCTCTCATGCTGGCCAATAGAATTTTCCTGCCTATTCGTGGCAGCCAGCTATAGGCTCTCACTCTGGCAAGTAGAAAATGGCCGCAAACTACATGAAAACTACCGTAGAAGCATGAAAAAGTCAATTATTTCCACTATTGATGGGAGTTGAGAAATGCAAAGTTGGTCTTGGTCTTTGTACTCTCTTGGAGCATGGGCATGTAAATTTTGGTGCAAATCCGTCGAAAATTGCGGCCATGCATTCATTACACACACACACACACACACACACACACACACACACACACACACACACACATCCTGCCTTTTATAGATAGAGATAACATCTCTCCTCAGGAGAGAGGCAATTATGATTTGCCACAGCCTCCTGTTACCTTTTTCTTTGCGCTCAGAAATACTTGCTTCTTTACAAGACTTCTTTATCCTATGATACTTGTTCCTCTATCCATTTTTCTTTGAGTTTTGTTTAATGTATCACGGTGATCATGGTTCTCTACAGTTTCCCTTTTTTTGGTTTTGCTCTCAGCAATACTTGCTTCTTAGTCATGTACTTGTAATAGCCTTTCATAAGGATGTTAGTCAGGACACCAAACATGTTCAGAAATGTCTATTTACATTAATAAATATTTTGCTATATACAACTTCTTCAAATCAATGGTTAAAGATGGGTTCTTGCAAATGAAGTCTGTAGGTACTTCATGAACAGGTACTCCAGGTACAAAGAACAAAATAACAAAAACTACATAACAAAGACTTCCAACAATAGCAACAACTTTGATGGAATCATGTAGAAGTTGAGAAAATAATGGCATAAGAAAGATGTTGATGTTCAACACTACTTCAAACAAAAAGCTAGGAAGGAAACCCCCATCAATACTGAAAAGAGCAACAACTGTTACTAGACTTGAGAAATCTGTTTCCCTGAAAAACTGTTTTAATAAAAAGATTTTATAAAAAGTAGCTCTTGCTGGTCAGTCAATGAATACCAATTGTTTCTTTATTAGGAAAAAGGCTAATATTACACTTACTATTAGAGACAAGAACAGATACTACACATTGATCGCAGCCCGATTGCCTGGAAGTGAAAAAAGCTTAAACTGCTAATATTACTATTATCATTTGTCACAGGCACAGTGGATAAGGCGTTAGTTAGATTCAGTGACAGGACCCAAAGAGTGTGAGTTCAATACCTGGTTATGGCAGTGAAAAACTTGGAGAGGGGAATTAAGAGGAGATAACTGACATCAATTTGACATGGCACGTGGAACTAAAAGTCTACCCCAGCAAGCGAAATAAAGGGTTCAGTTCGACATTCCATTTACCTGAAGAAGGGCAGATCATACAATGGCCAAAACGTTGTGATAAATATGGCAATGAGGATGATAGTCCAAACAATGTAAATAGTGATACTTATTTGTCTATCTATTTCTCTCTGTGTTTTGTCCTCTGTACCATATATGAGTGATCATGGTGGTTCTCCACAGCTTCCTGTCTTTTCTAATTCTCAGCAAGTTGTTTTGAGGCCAGAGATAAAAGAACTTCAACACAGGGAATTTTAAACTTAACTATTATATTAATCATGCCAACGTTTACATTTTCTAACTATACAGTGAGGTCGCCCTCCCTTTCAGAAAAAAACACACTGAAAAAAATTCCTATATCTCTAGCATTCCCACACTGGATCATTCAATCAAAATCGACTTCCTTGTTTTGTCTTCTATCTGACCTTGAAGGTCAACTTCAGGAAATCCAAGCAAAGATACACTTCCTCTTAAAAATAATAGTCTGGTAAACTATTATTTAACAATACTAGTTCTTATAGTTCTTCTGAATCTGAATTAGAGCTGTTACTCAATGTTTTCTTAGGCTCTGCTTGATTGGCTTGAATGGCTTTGAGGCCCAGTTTATAAATTTGCCCCAAAATTTTCAGAATCTCAATACTTGTTTCCACCATTATAACATCTGAAACAAAAGCCACAGTTGAATGAGATTGATAATGATTTGATATAAATAATAATACTTATACAGAGAAATCATAATCTTCAGATATGTCCCTTCAAAACATGAGATCGCGGTTCTCCACAGCTTCATCTATTTTTTTGCTCTCAGTAATACTTGCTTCTTTATGAACGCTCTTTGACTTTGTCATATTTGTTTGTGAGTTTTGTCTAATGTACCATATCTCTTTTGAACATGGGTGATCATGGTTCTCCACAGCTTCCTGTTTTTTTTTTGCTTTCAGCAATACTTGCTTCTTTATAGTTTGTTTGTATTTGTGATACTTGTTCCATTCCTCTGTGAGTTTAATCTAATCTCCTTTGAACATGGATGATCAGGGCTCTCCACAACCTCCTGTTTTTTTTGTTTTTGTTTTTTTTGCTCTCAGCAATACTTGCTTCTTTATGACCTCTCTTTCTCTGTCCAATAGAAGTTCCACTATCCATTTTTTTGTCCTATATTTTTCCCTAAATAAAACAATACCTGAACAGGGACCTGAAACCGATATGCAGCTGCTTGCAAGAAGAAAAAAAAAACTGACAAATGGTGTCAGCACAATAACATTTCAAACTCATTGCTTATTTTCAAACAGATGTTGAAAAGAAACCAAAATATCTTCTTATTTTTCTTCTATTGAGCCTCCAGCATTGTCTTCTATTTCAGCTATTTGAATTGCTATCAAAATTTTCCTTAACAGTACATGTACCATTTAATAGAAATACACATGCAGTTAATGCTCTTTGGTTCCCAGACTACCGAGTCAGTCTGCCTAGACACTCTACTTAGCTTCAATTATTATGCATGCATTTCTAACAGTGTATTACAAGACTTCTCTGTGTCATGACCACTGGCAATCATGGCTCTCCACAATTTTCTTTCCTTTGCAGCTCTTAATAACTTATCTTTTTTCCATCTCTCCCAAACCCTGTTCTGCCACACATTTGCCAGGTAGGTTATGTGTTGTTTTACTTTGTCTCTCTTGTCTTCAAACTGTCTTGTGAGTATCAGATTTTCCAAGCCCACTTTCCTCATTTTGTGTGCCAGAAACTTCAATTATCTCTTGCAAATATTAAGTATAAGTGTCCTTTTTTTGTCATTGTCTCTAGAACTTCATTATGTTTCATATGTTCAGTCCATGGTATTCTCAGCATCCTTTTGTACTAACACATTTCTATTGCTACAAGCCTCTTCTTCATCTGTGAGAAGATTGTCCAGCATTCACTGCCATACAGGAGAGCTAATATTTTCTTTTCACTACCTCTCCTAAACCTTGTTCTGCCAACGATTTACACAAGCTCTGTCCCTCTTGCCTAGTATGCCCTGTGAGTATTAAATTTTCTAACTCCTCTTTCCTCATTATGTTCCTTACAAATGTCAGCTGTCTCTTTCTAATGTTAAGCATTCTTTTTGCTTCCATTTTTCTCTAAAACTTCATCATTACTCACATGTTTAGTCCATGGTATTCTCAACATCCTTCTATAGTACCATATTTCTGTTGCTTCAAGTCACTTCCTCATCAAGTGGTAGATTGTGCAACACTCAGGGCTTATAGGAGGATTCATATTACATAACAGTTCAATCCTCTTTTCTTTTATTCTAATGAAATTTTTCTATGTCTTTATACTTTGCTTAGCTTTTGAAAGGCATCTCTCGCTATCCCAATCTGCCTTCATATTTCAGTGTTGTACTGTTTTCTGTTAATGCTATTCCCAGATCATCAAATTTTTCTTCTTGTTTGATTTTGCTTTCTCCAGTTTAGGATTTGCATGTTGGGCTGTTCCTTTTGCTAACAACCATGTATTCTATCTTCTTACAATTGAGGCTTAGTCCTTTCTTCTTACTTTCCTTCATTATCTTCTTTCAGTGCTGCTTTAGTGTGTATCCTACCACCACATTTGTATCCTACATTATTAAGTCATTGTCCCGACATTTTTTCTCAGTATGTTAAAAAACATTCAGAATATTTTTATTTAAAGAATTCAAATATCTTGTTTTTTGATGTTTTAGTCAAATTTCTTATAATTTTTTTTTTATTTTAAATTTTATAATACAAAAGTGGCATCCCTCTTTCCGTTTTTGCTTTTCCCCTTATGTTAGATAATGTAGGACACAAATATTGTAGTAGGATACGCTGATCAGTAGGACACACACTAAAGTGGCACCATTCATTCTGCTATCAACACTTTTGGAAGGCATCATTTTCTTTGTAATGAAATTTTTCTGTTTCTTTATACTTTGCTTAGCTTTTGAAAGGCATCTTTTTCTTTGTAACAAAATTTTTTCTGTTTCTTTATACTTTGCTTAGCTTTTAGAAGGCATCTTTTTGTTTGTTTGTAACAAAATTTTTCTGTTTCTTTATACTTTGCTTAGCTTTTGAAAGGCATCTTTTTCTTTGTAACAAAATTTTTCTGTTTCTTTATACTTTGCTTAGCGTTTGAAAGGCATCTTTTTGTTTGTTTGTAACAAAATTTTTCTGTTTCTTTATACTTTGCTTAGCTTTTGAAAGGCATCTTTTTCTTTGTAACAAAATTTTCCTGTTTCTTTATACTTTGCTTAGCTTTTGGAAAGCATCTTTTTCTTTGTAACAAAATTTTTGTTTCTTTATACTTTGCTTAGCTTTTGGAAGGCAACTTTTTCTTTGTAACAAAATTTTTCTGTTTCTTTATACTTTGCTTAGCTTTTGGAAGGCATCTTTTTCTTTGTAACAAAATTTTTCTGTTTCTTTATACTTTGCTTAGCTTTTGGAAGGCATCTTTTTGTTTGTTTGTAACAACATTTTTCTGTTTCTTTATACTTTGCTTAGCTTTTGGAAGGCAACTTTTTCTTTGTAACAAAATTTTTTCTGTTTCTTTATACTTTGCTTAGATTTTGAAAGGCCACTTTTGCTATCCCAATGCACCTTCAGATTTTAGTGTCACATTTTCTGTCCTCTGTTAAAACACTTCTCAGCCTAACCAGTGGAAAAAAAAATACAAATGCTTTGGCAGCATCAAAATTTGAATTCCATCACATGCAGCAAAGGAACTGTACTCGCTGAGAAGCATAAATCTGACGTATGGTAAGAAACATCGCATTGAGTAATTGTATTTTAAATATAATCAATGTACTTCAAGCTCAATATAATTCTCTAACACATTTATTGTATAAAAGTTGATTTTATCCATCTTATCTCAGCTAAAAGCATCATTTGCAGCCAGACAACGAAAGAGGATTAAATTCTTCCAGCCAATTGATAAAGACAGTAAGTTAACTGATATAGCCAGAGGAATGGAAGATGTGGATGTTAACAAGGTTGTGGGTTTTGTGTATATTTTTAGGTGAGTGTTCAATATGTAAACAAAGGAAATAGAAGAAGCATACAAAAATCTTCTGTTTCTACTGCAGACATTTATTCCTTTTATTTTCACTACATTGAAATAAAGTTAAAAGGTCTGTTTTCCTTTTAGTTCTGAACTGATTTATGGGAAGTAAGGATATGAACAGGTAAATATGGATGAGCTCAAGTCAGTCTCACACTCGTCTGGGAAGACCAAGCAATTCTGTTTTTCTTTTTGGTTCTGAACTGATTTATGGGAAGTAAGGATATGAACAGGTAAATATGGATGAGCTCAAGTCAGTCTCACACTCGTCTGGGAAGACCAAGCAATTCTGTTTTTCTTTTTGGTTCTGAACTGATTTATGGGAAGTAAGGATATGAACAGGTAAATATGGATGAGCTCAAGTCAGTCTCACACTGGTCTGGGAAGACCAAGCAACTCTGTTTTCCTTTTAGTTCTGAACTGATTTATGGGAAGTAAGGATATGAACAGGTAAATATGGATGAGCTCAAGTCAGTCTCACACTGGTCTGGGAAGACCAAGCAACTCTGTTTTTCTTTTTGGTTCTGAAATGATTTAAGTAAGGATACAAACAAGTTGCTCAAGATCAGGTCAGCTTCACACCGAGTTGGGAAGACCAAATCACTACTTCATGAGTAGGACTGCTAAAACATGTCCTACAATATCGTTGGTACATAGACAAAGTTCAGTCACCAGTGGACCAGTGAAACTAACATTTCCCAGTGGAAACACTTTTACTGTTATGGTTCACATAGTGAAGCCAGGGGAGAAAAAGTCTGTCCTTTCCAGAAGTGGAGTCATAAAAATTGTACATGTGACCAGAAAGCATTTCTGGTTTCTCTATAACTTGCATCATGGGAAAATGATTTTTTTTTTTTGTTTGTTATTATTATTTTATTTATTGGTTTTATTCCATTTTCCCCACAAAGACACATTATCAGCTGCATGTATATTAAACTCTGGCAACAAAAACGTGTTTTAACAGAGAATGGAAAATGTGGCACCGAAATCCGAAGCATGCATTGGACTAGCGAAAGGTGCCTTTCAAAACCTAAGCAAAGTGTTGAGAAATAGAAAAACGTCATTAGAAACAAAGAAAAGAGTGCTAGATTACTATGTGGTATCCATTCTCATATATGACAATGAATTCTGCACAATCTTTCCACAGATGAAGAGAAAACTAGAAGCAACAAAAATATCCTTCTACAGAAGGATATTGAGAATTCCATGGACAGAGTGAGTAAGCAACAGTCAGTTTTAAAGAAAATGACAACAAAAAGACCACTTATACTCAGAATCAGGAAGAGATAGCTGAGACTATTTGGACACAATGAGAAAGGAGGGTGTTGGTAAACTTAATCCTCACATGGTTTACTGAGGGCAAGAAAGATAAGGGAATGCAGTAAATTTAAAGCTTGTGTGCATGTATGGCAAGACATGGGGTAGGAGCCTTAGTAAAGGGAGAAAACCTGCTAAGGGCTACAGGGGGTAGGAAGCTTTGGAGAGCCATGATGCTGAAGGGATGTGACACAGATAAGGAAAAGAACAGGACTTAAACTTGGTAGCAGTCATTATTCCTCTAACTTAAATAAACATGGTTTATCGTGTATAAAAACACAAGGTGGTTGCCATATTAACTTTCTGGGATATAATTTATATTATTTTGCTTTTTAATGATTTTACCCAAAGCAAGATGATAATTCCACCAGTATGCATTACTGAGAATGAAAGACTTTAGTAAGGAGAAAGGACAATAATAAACAGGTTTCAGGAAGACAGAAGATGGAGAGTGTTATTGCATTTAAACTTTTAAAGATTTTTAGTGGAAGCAAGAAAATAGAAGGGAGTCCACAGGTGAGGAATGCAAGTAAAGAAACTATCAAAATAAAACACATATTTGCATCGAGTTAGTTCAACAATAAATGCTTAGACCTATTCACCAATCTAGTAGTACATTTAATTTCATGTAGTTGAGGCACCAAGGAGGAAGGCTCATTAGAACAATCATTAAAATATTTACAGAAAAGACAGAGAGAAGCCACATCAATTTGGTGAGAAAGTGACTGAAGTTGAGATGTCAGATCATGATCAATAATACTGCAGACCCTTCTTTGAATTTTGTCAAGAATCTCAAGATATACAGTAGAGGTACCAGGCCAGATATGGCACGAATAGTCAATGCATGGACAAATGGTAGCTTTATAAATGTACAAGATGGATTCTGAAGAGAAAAATTGTCAGGCATGGAGAACTGACATTCCTAGTAAAAGCGATTTTGGCAAAAAATAAATTTAACGAGAATTAGTTTGATCTTAAATGTTAATAAACAGAAATAACTCTGCAGGGAAAAACAGATTTCTACCCGGAAGCAAACTGGGGGCCATATTGAATGAAGGGACAGTGAACACAAGGTTGTAAATAAAAGTGGTTATCCTGTCCTCTGACGAAGTTGCCTCTGAGTGCACTCTGTTCAAAGACAGAGACGCAACTGAGAGATGATAAATAACATGTTACAAACTACTCAAGAGTAATTTGCACACTAAGATTATTATTTCATAAAAAATACAAAATTGTGGCAAAGAGGAAATGTGAAGAGGCTGGTCTTCATTAGCTATCCTAGTCAATCAGAATGATGACCCATTCATTCATTACAATTTGCTAATTTACCACAAGAACTCATCCATCACCACGGCATATACCATAATACCGCATATTCAAAACAAAATGTTAGTAGGACCCGTCCACCCCTCAAAATAATAAGAGTGGCCACTGTATTCTATCAATAGACAAACGCAAGAGTTCAATATCTGTATCATATATTATCTACTTCTAGGCAATATCAGTCTTCAGGTTTAACTAAGTTGCATACTGATTTTTAAAAAAAATTATGTTTCATTAATTAACTGTCCTTCATTAGTGTTCTTTTATTCAAGAATTGTTTTGATTTTCATATCAAAATTCTGTTTAGGAATATCATGTTATATAGTGCAGAAAAGTGTTGGAAATTTGCATTTTACTTGGTCTTCAACAAGTTGGCATCTATTTGTAAAACTTTCCCTGACTATAACAAGCCAATTTACGAATGAAATGTACATTTAAAATTTTTGTTTCAAAGATTTCAAGTAGAATATATCTTACTTTGCGAAACGATAGTGAACAGGCAAAGCCTGCTAGTATATATATATATATATATATATATATATATATATATTATAATCATATCACCTTGTGTAAGGTAGTAAAGCAGTAAAGTCTCTAACACACAAGAGGTTGCTGAGTGTGAAAGAATAAGAAGAAAGTGAAATGTTATTAAGGAGTGAGAACAATAGAAGAGTAATCAGGAAGAGAGTAGGTAACAATTGACACTAAATTCAAATTTTTGAAGATCAAAGTTAACTGAAAAGCATGAAACCAGTAGAGAGTTCCACAAGCAAGAAGTGTGAAAAAAAAAACTGTTACCATAGAACTTATAGTTACATCAAGCCAATTCAACTGTGAATTGATGAAACCTTGCAGCCAATCTAGTACTTATCCAACAATTCCTTTTGATGTTTTTGGAGCTCTAGCAACTGTTGTTTCTTTTGTTAAATTTCAACTATTGAAGCCAAAATTAGCTACATATTCACAAGAATTTTTTTCTTACACCCAAGAAAAAATTTTTTTTCTTCTACACAAGAAAAAAATTTTTTTTAAACCAACATGGTTAAAATTCTTGTCATCACCCATATCCTTGTTACTGAAGCAACAAGTACATTTTTTTTCTGTACTTGTTCAGTCAGTATGAGTTTCCAAGATCCTTATAACTCCAGTTACAATTCATATGAGTTCCTGAATCCTTGTCATAAGTGTTCCAAATCCTCATCACAATGGTTATAAATCACCTGAGTTTCGAATACCTCATTGCCATATAATGCACTTAGCAAGTAATGTTTCAGCTACTTGCCATGATGTCTGCATTAATTAGTCTGAAGACTGACTCCAAACGGTTTCTTCTTCTTACCTCTGACCTGGAGCTCTTTATCTATAGTTATGGACTAGTTCATATAGTCACCAGGTGTGTACTATTTACTCCACAACAGTTACCATAAAAGTATTTATAGAAAAGGCACAGAGAAGCTACATTATGGCAGTGGGGAAAGTGACTGAAGACAAAATGCCAGATCAGGACCATTGCTGATTCTTCTTGGAATTTTATCAAGAATCTCTAGACCATATGTGACAGCAATATTCAAAGCATGGATAAATGACAGACTGTGTAATATAGATTCAAGGGAGAAAAATTATAAATATTTATTTTAAATAATGGTAAATATATAATTGAATAAAATATAATTGTACTTTATTTTTCAAAGAATAAAGGGATAAACAAAAACAGAAATTATTTACAACTCAACCTAATTGTTTTTTCAATTTTTTTTTTTTAAGCATTTCACCCCAAGCAATGCGGGAGTGTCACTAGCATGCAAGGGGTTACAGAGAGTGGGAGCAAGAGTAAAGAGGCATGATAGAGGAAAGGAAGAAGAGAAGGATAGGGAATAGATCAAGGCAGTAGATTACCTCCACTTACAATAGTGTTCAACATATTTATGAGGATTGAGACATAGCCATTAGTGTTCAAGGTATGGTATATAACACATTTACAACGCATTTTTATACTAAAATCATTTACAATGCATTTTTATACTAAAATCATTTACAATGCTTTCTTTTTCTAAAATCATACCCAATGTATTCTTATAGTAAAATCATTAACAATGCATTCTTATAGTAAAATCATTTCACAATGCATTCTTATAGTAAAATCATTTACAATGCATTCTTATAGTAAAATCATTTCACAATGCATTCTTATAGTAAAATCATTTACAATGCATTCTTATAGCAAAATCATTTTACAATGTATTCTTATAGTAAAATCATTTTATAAATGTATTCTTATAGTAAAATCATTTCACAATGCATTCTTATAGTAAAATCATTTCACAATGCATTCTTATAGTAAAATCATTTATAATGCATTCTTATAGTAAAATCATTTTACAATGTATTCTTACAGTAAAATCATTTCACAATGCATTCTTATAGTAAAATCATTTCACAATGCATTCTTATAGTAAAATCATTTCACAATGTATTCTTATAGTAAAACCATTTATAATGCATTCTTATAGTAAAATCATTTTACAATGTATTCTTACAGTAAAATCATTTCACAATGCATTCTTATAGTAAAATCATTTCACAATGCATTCTTATAATAAAATCATTAACAATGCATTCTTCTAGTAAAATCATTTATAATGCATTCTTATAGTAAAATCATTTACCATGCATTCTTATAGTAAAATCATTTACCATGCATTCTTATAGTAAAATCATTTACCATGCATTCTTATAGTAAAATCATTTACCATGCATTCTTATAGTAAAATCATTTATCATGCATTCTTCTAGTAAAATCATTTACCATACATTCTTATAGTAAAATCATTTACCATACATTCTTATAGTAAAATCATTTTTCAATGCATTCTTCTAGTAAAATCATTTTACAATGCATTCTTCTAGTAAAATAATTTACAATGCATTCTTATAGTAAATTCATTTGTAATACATTTTTATAGGAAAATCATTTATGATGCATTCTTATAATAAAATAATTTCCAATCTAGAAAGAGTGAATGAGGAATAACCAAAACGGAGGTTGGAAATGAACTGGTAATCTTTATAACATCAACAAAATAAAATACTCGCTAGCAGTGTGAAGTAGATAAACCACTGCTAGTGGTGGCCTACTAAGACAGCACATTAACCCCACTTACAATATTGTTCAATGTATTTATGAGGATTGGGACATACTCATTAGTCTTCATCGGTACAGTATATAACATAAACCAAAAACAGAAATTATTTACAACTTAACCTAATAAATTCTTTATCGATTGATCATGAATCCTGCAACCCATCAGGGTTGTAGCGGCACCACATCTACTGCAGCCACAGTTTTGAATTCAGAGTTACCTTCTCCTACATAGTCCGTCCTGCTATTTATCCATAGCTGGGGGAGAAGAGGAGGATTCATATCTCTCCCAAGGGTATTAGCACATAAGTTAATGTAATGGGTCCGACTGGTATTTGAACACAGCTCTTTGATTCCTCAACCCAGGCCACTATCTATTACTCTACCATTCATTCATAAATTCTTTATATCTGAGCCCTAAAGCAACCACCACTATTTCCATGGCAAATTTTCAAATGAGTGCTATTCTTCAATTCCCCCAGTTCATACATTTAGAGTTAAGAAACACTAAGCCACTTGCAAGATAACAAATCAGACTTATTTCCTCCATATTCAAAATGCAAGAAGAAAGTTTCACACAAATTTTTTCCAAGTACTGCTACTTTGTAGAATGGATTCCCCTATGAGTGCTTACCTGATCATGACTATCTTAACCTCTTTAACTCAAGGGTTAATTGTTATCTATCCTCCTTATCCTCATAATGTTCACTCCCTACCATCCTCTCTTTCATTCATATCACATACTTCATTCCTCATAACCATTCTAACAATAAACATCTACACTACAAGCCTAAACTCTTTAACTCAAGGGTCAATCATTATCTATCCTCTTTATCCTCATAATCTTCCTTTCCTACTATCTCTTCTTTCATTCATATCACATACTTCATTCCTCATAACCATTCTAACAATAAACATCTACACTACAAGCCTAAACTCTTTAACTCAAGGGTCAATCATTATCTATCCTCTTTATCCTCATAATCTTCCTTTCCTACTATCTCTTCTTTCATTCATATCACATACTTCATTCCTCATAACCATTCTAACAATAAACATCTACACTACAAGCCTAAACTCTTTAACTCAAGGGTCAATCATTATCTATCCTCTTTATCCTCATAATCTTCCTTTCCTACTATCTCTTCTTTCATTCATATCACATACCTCATTCATAATAACTATTTTAACAATAATCCTCTAACTTTAGTGGTTTTCAAGACTTGCACTGGATGAAACTTGGTATACCACGTGTTAAAGCAATACTGTCCAATTGCTCTGAACTGTTGTATCTTAGAAATGATTAAAGATATCTTACTGGAATTCTCTGAGGTTTTTATAACACTATTGTACTTTGTGCAATAAGAATGTATAAATACTCTCCAAGTTTAACGGAAGAATTGTGATGCAATCAATCATAAAAGGAAAATGACATGTTCATCAGTAATTAATCATGGTGAGGGATTGGAAGCTCATGAAAGATTGAAATTACATTCAAATATATATTATTCCAACTTATTTAAGATTATCTTCACCCTCTCTAACCTTATAACTTTCTGTCCTGGAGTAACAAGGTGCCTCACATAATTCACATACAATTTCATTTTCAAGTCTTTTTTCACTGCTCTTTTGACTCTCGTATCTGAAAACTCCTCCTTCATGTGCCCAACAACTTATGAATTGAGTTGGATCTTTTCTAATTGATCTCTTTAGCTCTAAGTTGAAATGATGATCCCTCATTCCTGATCCTGTTTTCCTCTCTACTGTTCCCTCTTTCTTACACTTATTCACCATTCTCTTGATGGTTCTAGAATAAACTTTGAAGATAGGAGCCAGAGTATGAATGTTGGTACCATTATTGAAGGCCTGAATGATCTTTTTCCTATCACAATTTCTCATTTGGGAATACAGTAGGGATGGTACAAAATGATTTTAACCTGTTCTATTTCTAGCTGAATAACTCAAAGGTTTTTCAATGATTCTTACGAATAATTGTGCCAAGATGGCTGTCTCATCTGAAAACCCGGAAAAAGGTTTAGTGGTGTTTTTTAGATATTAAATATTTTGTGGGATGGACAATTATGCTGTTACATAATTTAGACAATTTTGATGTTACATCTGTGTGTGTGTGTGTGTGTGTGTGTGTGTATATATATGTAAAACGTCTCATCTGAAAACCTGGAAAAAAGAAACTCTATTAGTTTAGTGTTTTTTTTTAGATATTAAACATTTCGTAGAATGAACAATTTTGCTGTTACACCCAATATATGAAAAGAAAAATTAATAATTATCTATCCTCCTTTTCCTCATAACACTTATTTTTCAATTCATGCTTCTCTCCAGTCTTTTGAATAGGAGTAGAGGTTTATCCCTTAATGTCTAGGATTGGGTTTCTGGTTACTTCTAAAGTCTCTTCATTCTTTTTCACTCCCAGTAGCCTCTTGCATCTTAGTGGCATTATCACCTTGCTTGGGATGAATTAAATAAAAACAAAAAACAACATGATCACTTCCAACCACTTCCTCTTTCATTTGTATCACACACATCATTTTATATAATCATTTTAATAATAACCCTTTAACTTCAGTGGCTTTCAAGATTTGTACTGGATGAAACTTGGTATATAATTTTTTTTTTTTAAATCTCTCTATTTTTATGCATTCACTAACTTCATACACTGTTCGTATACAAGACTCTTTGTTCCCAACAGAATTTATAGATTATTCAAATATTATGAAACTAGCCAACATCAATAGTAAAAAGGTTTTTTGTATGAAACAGGAATCATTTAAAAATTTGTTTTTTCTACAACTTGAATATCATTCATTTAGAACTTAAGACCCTTTTTTGAACCTTGAGTATTTGTTTTTTAATATCAGAACTTGCTTAAGATCATCAGTGGGATAATACATAAAATCAAAAATAGAGGAAGTCCCATTCCTTCTCACTGATAACATATACTTGGAAGTAGCCATATTGATTAAGAAATAGCTAATCGTGTGCCAGTTCTTTGGTTTGCAATTTGTCTTTTAAATAAGAAAAAGAAATTGATAAAGTTATAAAATATTTTTCTATATTTTTGAACACTTTTAAAGTTCTTGATGTATTATAAACTTTATTTAATTTTCTTTTTTTTATTTGCATATGATTCTCTTGCTTTGAGAGTGTATTGCTATCATTACAAGGCCTTAAAATAGAAAAGTTACAAACATTATCAAGAGTTGAATGAAAACTTCCCTCTAAAAAGCATTATTTTTCTTCTTTTTTTATGTGATACCCTTTTAAATTAAAGACATGAAAAGAAAAAAGCTAGCAAAATGAAAAAACAAGATTAAAACAAACAAGCATTATCGAGAGTTGAAAGATCTTCATTCTAAAAATTCATTCCTCTCAATCTTGAAATTACTTTAAAAACATTTCTTCTGCTTGTTCACTTATTTGAATGCAATTGTTATGAAATACTATTTTTTTTACAGTAACCCATTTAAAAAGTAAAGAGAAAAATCATCCAAGACTGGAATCTGATTGAAATATATAAATCAGAGAAAAAAAAAAACATTATCAAAAAAATTCAAAATAACAATGAAAATAAATCTGCTTGTCATTTCTATTTCATTAAAAAAAAATATTTTCATAAAATATTATTCATCCTTCTCTTCAAATAAGATCAATTTTGTCCCCTGCCCCACCACCAAAAATTGGTACCATTGTAGTTGTAGTCATAATTCTAACTTTTAATCAAAAATATAATAAGTAATATTAGGAAATTGGCCAATTTTGTAATGAATAGAGCAGGGGTTCTCAACAAGGGGTATTTCAGGGTTTCCAAGGAGGAGAAGGGGTAATCTTACTTTTTCCCCAAGTATCTCACTGACTGTAATCGTTATGAAAATAAAATCAATTTAAATACCCTGACCTTTTATTGAATGTTTTGTTTATTGAATTTCAATACCCTGGTATTATTGATCATTTTTGTTTCCTGAAGTATGCTTCTTATGTGGTTTCTACCTCAGTTATTGCAGATGGTTTTAACGTCACAGTCATAAATTCTTGTAGTTATGTGACAGATGCATTCTGGAAGCTACTTGACTAATCACGAAAATTTGACTTACCAAAATTTTTACTTTACGGTCATGTGTTTGTAATTAACACATTATGACTAAAACAAGAAACTCCTTGTAGTTACTTGACAGAGGAATTCAGAAAGCTACTATACTAAACAGGAAAATTTGACTTGCCAAATATTAAGAAACACTTTGTGGGAGGTTCAAACATTTCATAGTAGTAATGGAAGGATAATAGCAAATCAGAACAATTCTACCAATACTAACCGAAAGAGTTCAAAACTGGTTATCATCTCCTTCTATGTGCTATGTCCTTTCAAGGTGTTGGTGATCAGGGCTCACTGCGATTTCCTGTCCTTCACAGCTCTTAATAAATTTTATCTTTTTGCTATCTCTCCCAAACCCTGCTCCACCACACATTCACTCAAGCTTGCCAGGTAGGTTCTGTTGCTTTACTGTCTTCCTTGCTTTCAATCTGTCCTGTGAGTATCATATTTTCCAAGCCTGCTTTCCCCAGAAAATTCAAATATCTATTCTTGATGTTAAGTATCCATTTTGTTGCCATTATCTCTAGAACTCCTTGCTCACATGTTTGCATTATGTTATTTCTGTTGCTTCAAGTCTCTTCTTAATCTGCAAGAAGATTGTTAAGGATTCACTGCCAATTACGAGAAGTGATATTGCATAACAGTTCAGTATGCTTTGCTTCTAACAATATTTTTGTATTTCTTAACACTTTGCTCAGCTTTTGAAAGGCAACTTTGGCTATTGTTTATTTTGCTGAAACCATTCATTCAGTGTTCTTGTAATTTATTTTTAGTCCTTTCTTCTCACCTTCCTTCACTACCGTCTGGAGGAGTCCTTGTAGTTTTCTTTCTGTGTTTGCTATCAACACTGTGTCATCAACATACCTAATATTTTGAAGATTATGACTGCCAATAATGAATCCGACTAGAACTTCTAATTAGTGGAATTAAAACAACTCCCATTAAAAATTCAGTAAAATTAATAAACACTAAACATTTCAAATACCTGAGTAAATGGATTAGTTATAACAAAGTGTTGCAGCAAATCTACGGATGATAATAGGTATGTCCCCATTCACATAAATGCAGTAGTAAATACTGTATGTTGGTCTGCAGTTGGAGATTCATTGTGGAATTCACTTGACTCGCTTATAGCAGTTAAATTATACTTCTACACACCGCTGGCAAATCCTATATATGTTGTTTGTGTCCTAAAAATTATTATTCCTTACCAACCTTCGTGTGATTATTCTATTCAGTAACCTTCCCTAGGTTGCAACAATAGGATTAATACATATTTTTGTGATGCCAACGAGCACTTGTTGACACTTTTGTGATGTCAACAAATACTTGTTGTCACCTTTGTAATACTCATTGCAGTAGAGACTTTGTAATCGCAGATACAAATATAGTAACGCCATTGAAAAATACTGGTGTCAGATGCCTTTGAATAACACTCGCACTAATAATACTTGCTCGATAATACTCGCTCGAAAAGTAATCATTGAATAGTGATCCATATAGTGATCACTTAGACGCCACACTAATTCCCATATATACATTTCCTTCACCATCACATGATCTACTTATTCGAAATGGGATCGCCTGTGTTTGCTCTCTGGTGATTTGTGTTCAAACTCCAGTGTTGGCAGTGACACTTTATTCCTATATAACACACATATATAATATATATATATATATATATATACGAGGCACAGTGAAGTAATGGATAGTGGCTCGGATTGAGGAATCAGAGAGCCAAGTTTGAATTCCAATTGGATCCATTACATTCACTTGGGAAAGGTATGAATCCTCTACAACTCCCCCACCCCAGCTATGGGTAAATAGCAGGACAGACTGGATGCTATAGTCTTGGGTGGCAACTGGTCTAGGAGAAAGTAACTCTGAATTCAAAACTGTATGTAGCCCTGGCATAACACATACTATACAGCTAAAGAAAGGACATCTCCCTCCAGCTATGGGTACATAGCAGGACAGACTGGATTCTATAGCCTTGGGTGGTAACCGGTCTAGGAGAAAGTAACTGATTTCAAAACTGTATGTAGCCCTGGCATAGCACATATATACAGCTAAAGAAAGGACATCTCCCTCCAGCTATGGGTACATAGCAGGACAGACTGGATTCTATAGCCTTGGGTGGTAACCGGTCTAGGAGAAAGTAACTGATTTCAAAACTGTATGTAGCCCTGGCATAGTACATATATACAGCTAAAGAAAGGATTGTTTGCACTGGCTTGATGATCCCAACTACGGTTGAATGATGATGAAAGAAAAAATCTACTTATGTTAGTATTTGTATTTTGCATACAAGATGATTAATCATTTAAAAATACAAGAATTAATTTTAAATCTGCTGTTACAAAGATAGATTTGACTGACTGAGAAATTATGAAAAAACTAGGACCTGAACAAGCATAAGTTATAAGAATGTAGAATAGACTGGTTCAAACTGTAGAATAGAATCAATTATATTCACTTACTTGCTAATATCCTTGCTAAAGGTATGAATCTACTTCTTCTCCCCTCCTCCCACTATGAGTAAATAGTAGGACAAACTTGGTGGCAACCAGTCTAAGAGAAGCTAACTCTGAATTCAAAACCAGCCTGGAGAGGGTTGGGCTTCGTCAGGATCTCTTGCCCAAGATACCCCACTTCTACTGCAGCTCCGACCCTGATTGGTCAAGGGATTCACGGCCGATCATACTATATATTTGTGTGTGTGTGTGTGTGTGTGTGTGTGTGTAAATCGTCATCAGTTATGGTGTATCTGTGAAATGAATGAAAAGGCAAAAGAAAAATATTTCTTGAATATTACTCACTCACTTTTGTCTTATCAAACTGAATTATGATACATTGTGTCCTTCACATGGTTTGATTGACCTTTCAAACCACCTGATGAATATTCATGAACATTATGAAATTTAAAAGCCTGGATAAACCAAGAGCATCCCTCCTCTCCTTCAAGATGAAATGCATCACTTAAGAATTTTTTATTTTTTCTCTCTCAATATACATATATATAATAAGGAGAAAGAGAGCAAATAAGAATCCACCATTCTTAGCATTTACTTTTTTTAAAAAGTGCTCGATACAATGTAGAGCAAAATATTGTAATAATATTTTAATTATTTTTTCACTACACAAAAATTTCTATGTTTCAGACCTTAAAAACTGTTCAATCATCAGGCACAATTTTCAAGTTCCAAAACAGAAATTTTTGTGTAGCAATGTAAAATATTTGGACTATTTAAGCTAATATAGCATGACTCTTCAGCAGAATTGAATCACTGTCAGTCACTGTGTGTTTATCTAAATCTAAAAATAAACACGCTAAAATTCACCTTCATCCCTGCCGTGAGCCGACGGCTTAATGGTAGAAGTTCCGACTGACGCCAATTCAGTCGGGTTTCAATCCTAGCTAGAGGCAACCGGACGTCTAGCCACACTGATGAGCTGTGAAACAGTCTGTCTGTGGATGACAAAAATATATATATATATATATTTGCATTGATGTGAGTTTGTAATCCTGGGTTTCATGCGCTTTGCAATCGTCAGACAAACGCTTTATCTGACGATAGAAAATATGTTAGTTCTATCACTGATATTAAGCACTTTCCAATAAGTACCATGCATATATAATATATAAATATATAAAAATTGTATATATATATATATATATATATATCTCCAAATGTAAAAGAACAAAGAATAAAATTGCAACGTTCAAAACATTAATTTCAAACAGGGCTCAATACAGAAGTAGAGCAATAAATATTTATTATGCACTGTTACATTAGAACATGTAAGTAACCACTACAAAATTGCACATTTTGTTTCAACATTGAATGAACAACGTCTCATCAGGTAGATGACAATGATGGTAACTACCTGATGAAACATTGTGTATTCAACGTCAAAACAAAATGTACAATTTTGTAGCGGTTACTTAAATGTTCTAATATATATATATATAGAGAGAGAGAGATAGATAGATAGATAGATAGATAGAGAGGGGGGGAGAAAGACAGTTATTAAAGCGAGAACTAGAGTCATATACTTAAATACTCATCAGATCTAGGCTCCCATACAGAAGTCATGCATGACATCCAACTCATTCAGAAATTGCTAAACTATCAGCTATATTCAACCATTTTCTTAGATCAAAGATTAACAATGGATTCAAATGAATGAACTCTGGAGGCTTTCAAGAGGATTGTTCTTCATTATATCTTGTGGACTGGTGCTCCAGAATCACAAAGAACGTTACCAAATAACAAAAACCACATCACTTGAAAACTTCCAATTACAACAAGTAAAATGGGTAACACATTTAACTAAAAGTTGAAAATAATATCATAATCAAGATGTTAACTTTCCACACTACCTGAAACAAAAGGTTAGGAAGGAAACACCCATCAATATCAGAAGCCTATTTTCCCGAAAAACTGTTTTAAGAGAAATATTTGATAAATTTTTGCTGTCAGAAATGTCAGTTTTGATCAAAGAATGCTGAATGTTAATGTGGTTCATTTTTTATGGTTTATCAACCTATTGCAGGTTATTTAAAGAAAATATTTTTATATTGTAAGAACTTTTTTGGATATAATAATGGTTTAGTGATAATGTCTTACTAATTAACCCATAGCTGGAGGGACAGGAGGTGGATTCATACCTTTCCCAAGGGTATCTGCATGTAAGTGAATATAACTCAACAGGAATAGAAATTAGCACTCCAATTAACAATTCCATGCCATTATCCATTAGACCAGTGCTACTCAAAGTGGTGGTCCATGGACCAGTTCTGGTACATGAACCATCAGTTACTGGTACATGGCCAGTGTTCAGGCTATGGAATCATTTATGAAGATTAAAGTTATATAATCTTTGTTTTTGTGTTAATAAACTGCTTATTTTTTTATTACTTTTTATGTTTTGATATTGAATTATTTTTTGCAAAATAAATAACTTTTATTATATTCATTATATATATATCGTTTCTGGTATAAATTAATATTACCAAAAAATATTACAGGTACCAAACACAGTGAGGAAAAAAATGCCAGTCTGCCATAACATATATTTTGAGAAGCACTGCATTAAACCACCTACACATTCAAGCTTACAGCACCTGGTACTCCCAAGCCGTTATCCATCTATGTACTGACCCGGCTTGACGTTGCTTAACTTTGGTGATTGTATGAGAATTGATATTTCAACAGGATGTGGCCATAAGCCTTGATTATTATTAGACTAGTGCTACTGAATCACAAAAAACTTTAATAAATAAAAAAAAACCCACATGACTTGAAAAATTCCAACAGCAACGATTAAAATCAGTAGGACATGTAACTAGAAGTAAAAATAATGTCATAATCAAGATACTGATTTCCTCACTACCTTAAACAAAAGGTTAGGATGGAAACTCCCATCAATATGAGGAAGAGTGGACTTGAGAAACTTGTTTTCCTGAAGAAAGAGAGATATTTTATAAATTTCTCCTGCCAGTAATGCTATTTGGTCAATGAATGCTAAATGTTTCATGGAAGGAAATAGCTAACCTCACCATTATTATAAATACTGACTGCAGGCTGGTATGCTTAATTGAAAAAAAGCATGTAACTTCTAAAACAAAGATGAATTATTTTCCACCCTAAAACCCCTATTACAGAAATGAAATGTTCCTATTCTATCGCTATTTACATGAAAAGTGTTCAGATGAACTATACCCCTTAGTTCCACCAATTCTCACCTTTACAGCTAAGACCCACCTTCAGTATCAGTCCATATTTCTGAGATAAGGTATTATGTACACTATTTACATTGCTTGGACTGTCATCCTCATCTCTGTTGCCATATTTATCACAACGTTTCGGCCGTTGTATGCACTGGCCTTCTTCAGGTGGTTGGAATGTCAAACTGAACCCTTTATTTCACTTGCTCGGGTAGACTCAAGGACACAGTGGATAAAGGCGTTAGTTAGATCCAGTGACAGAATCCAAAGAGTGTGACTTCAATACCTGGTTAAGGCAGTGGAGAACTTGGAGAGGGGCATTAACAGGAGATAATTGGTAACTGATATAGATTAAACATGGCACGTGGAACTAGAACAGTCTACCCCAGCAAGCAAAATAAAATGTTCAATTCGACATCCAGTTTTGTTATCAACAAAAAATTTGTTCTTTCATTATCTAAAAAAAAAATTCTTGCAATCTGAAAATTTTTCCTGGCTTTAAATAACCTGGAGAGGTTTGTTAAGCCATAGAAAACCACTTAATCAATTTGATATGTCAGTCACAGCAACTAAGCATTGGCTTAGATGAACTTATGGCCATATGTTCCTGTACAATCACTGAAGTTAAGCAACATCAAGCCTGGTTAGTATCTACTTAGTCTGGTTACTTGTTTCATAATTATTCTGCTACCTTGGTCAGGATTCTGCTGACATTGGCATTTGAAAAGAGCAAGAGAGAAAAGAGTCAAGAAAACAGAGTATGTGAGCAAGTGGATGAAAGCTCATTCTTCTTCTAATTGTCAGAGAAGTGACATGTAGATTCTATTGGTCTTGGCAGATGATCCTAGCTTGCAACTTATGGCCATATCATGCTGGAACCAAAGTTAAGCAACTCATCAGTACCTAGACGGGTGACCGCTCAAGAATATCAGGTGCTGTAAGTTCAGATGTTCAGGTGGTGTAATGTTATTTAAAATCAGAAAATATTTTTAGAATGTAAGAAGTTTTTGGGAGATAATAATGAATTATTCATTTATTTATAATGGCTCAGAATTGTTAATCAGAGAGACAAGTTCCAATTCCAGTTTGGTTCATTATATTCACTTATGCAGAAATACTGTTGGGAAAGGTGTGAATCCACCTCTTCTCTCTCCAGATATGGGTTAATTAGCAAGATTTGTATCACTAAATCATTATTATAAAAAAAAAAAAATCTCACAATCTAAAAATATTTTCTAGCTTTAAATGACCTGCAAAGGGTTTGCTCATGGAATTTTTTTTTTTTTACCAAGTTCTCAAACAAGAAATAGGAGTGTCAGCTTTATAGGTTGTCGCCACATAGCTTTGCTAATTTCACCATGAAGCCATTAGGTGGCGCTGTTAAGTAGCTATAAAAACAGGACACTTCCCATCTTCATTCTCTTTTTCTCTCTCTTCCTTCTAGCACATGGTGGCTTACAGACATATATCAATCAATCACCAAAGTTAAGCAACATGGAGCCCAGTCAGTACCTAGATGGGTGACCACTTGCAAATATAAGTGCTTTAAGCTGGGATGTGTGGCTTGTATAAAGGATTATTGCTCAGAATTGAAAATCAGAGAGCTGAGTTCCAATTCCAGTCGTGTCTTATGTGCAAATACCCTTGGGGGCGGAGATATGAATCTGTTTTTTCTACTCTCCAGCTATGGGTTATTTAGTAAGACTTTCATGAATAATTCATTATTATCTTACATTCTAAAATTATTTTCTGATTTTAAATAATATGCAAAAGGTTGATAAGCTGTAAAAAACAAATCAATCAATCTAGCATGTGGTAGAAGTGACAACAAAAACCAGGACCTTTCCAGTCATGGTGATATCATTCCCTCTAGTGAGCAAACTGTTATGGTGATCTATCTACCTTAGAATGAATTCTTCATTCTTCATAAATACTAACCTGCAAGACTTCCTAAGTGGGCAGTCATAATGCAGTGTAACCTGACAGTTTGGATGGACACTTCTATCTGCTGACTAATAACACTCTTATTTTGTATATACAGTTGCGGCCAAAATGTTCAGAACGGCATTGTTTTCGTCAGGTATAAGTTTTTATCAAAGTTGTTTTATATTCTATAATTTTCACAGACAATAAATATGATATTAATTGTTATTGTCTGAGATTTTGATGTAATTTGAGAGGATAATACAAAAGTTATGGATGATTTAGTGATTAACTGCAAAACCCCTGGCGGCCAAAATGATCAGAACGGTTGAAAAAATAACAAAATAATCAAAAATTACAGAGAATACTGGAATTATTTAATATTTAGTGTGAAGCCCTTTAGCTTCAATCACACTTTGACATCTTCGACTGCATGAGGAAATTAAATTTTCCATTTCTTGCTGGGTGATCTTATTCCATTCTTCCTAAAGGGCATTCCATAATTCCTCGGTTGTTTTAGGATTTCCGGCTTTCGAACGTTCTAGAATATTCCAGACATTTTCAATAGGATTGAGATCTGGGCTTTGAGCAGGCCAATCCATAACAATAACATTTTCAGCCTTGGGAAGTTCATGACCACCTTAGCCTTGTGACATGGGGCATTGTCCTGCATGAATATGGGTGGCCGCTTAGTTGAATTTCTCAGCACAGGCAAGACATGATCTTTTACAAGTTGTTTATAAACTCCTGCATTTACCTTTCCATGTAATCATACCACAGGACCCACAACATCTCCAGATATCATCCCTCAAACCATGACACTTCCCCCCACCAATTTAACACTAGACTTAAGGCATTGAGGCGACAATTTTTCACCTACTTTTCAACGAAGGTACCTTTTCCCATCTGAGCCAAATAACAAGTCTTTCTTTCTGGCCACTAACAGGCCACGACATAAATTTCTTCACATACGTGCACACATACCCCCACCTAACTGTTAATGTCTTCCTTTTACATAAATATTTTCTGATTTTAAATAATATGCAAAGGGTTGATAAGCTGTAAAAAACAAATCAATCAATCAATCTAGCATGTGGTAGAAGTGACAACAACAACCAGGACCTTCCCAGGCATGGTGATATTATTCCCTCTAGTGAGCAAACTGTTATGGTGATCTATCTACCTTAGAATGAATTCTTCCTCCTTCATAAATACTAACCTGCGAGACTTCCTAAGTGGGCAGTCGTAACGCAGTGTAACCTGACTGTTTGGATGGACACTTCTATCTGCTGACTAATAACACTCTTATTTTGTATATATATTCTGTTATTTCAATATACTTGTTCAAACTACCTTCTTCTTTCCATGTCTTTTCTTATGGCCACTAACAGGCCACGATATAAATTTCTTCACATACACACACACACACACACCCACCTAACTGTTAACGTCTTCCTTTTACATACTAGTGTATTTTCTCTTTTTCACTCGGTTATATAAAAACTGAAAATATAAAATATCACCTTCTTGAAATGTATTCCAATTCCTTACACTTGTCATTTACACAAGTAAATTTCATTTGCTACTGCTTTTAGAATATGTTTTGTTCGATTTGTTTTTTATAGTTTGTTAACCTTTAGTCCAGTGATTCACCAACCACCATGCCATAGCACACTAGTGTCCCACGCAATTCTCTTAAGTGTGTCACAAAATTGTATAGTATTAGTATTTGAATAAATGAATAAGTATTAAACTTTTTATCCCACATTAGCTAAAATGTCTTTATCAGTATCATATTGGAATAAAGTGTCACTGCTGACACTTGGGTTTGAACACGGGTCGCCAGAGAGCAAGCATAGTCAGCCTCAACTTGAAATAATTAGATCATGTGATGGATAAAGGAAAAATATATAGATGGGAATTAGTGGCGTCTGAGTATTGTTCGAAGACATTATTGTATCTGTGATTTACAAAGTCTCTCCTACAAACGAGCATTACAAAACTCAGTTTTATTGTAATTTTCTACTTCTTATTTATGTGAATTAGGCTCCTCAACCCTAAATAATATAAAAAATAAGAAGAGAGAAAGTCTACGCTCAACTGAAAAAGAAATGAACGTCTGCTTATCGCACATTCATCCAAACATTGAAGGAATTGTGAAAAAACACCAGATTCAGGTTTTGCACTAAATAAGCTGCACAAATATTTGAATAGAAACATTGAAATAAAATAAATTCATTTCTGTGTGTGTAGTTTTTTTTTAAAATACATGGTTTTATTTGGCACCATTTAACTTTGTAAAGTTTTCCTTTGTTTGAATAAATGAAAATTAACCCTTTTTTGATACAACTGTATTCAACATTCTTTGTTTAATTCAAAAATTTTACAAAGTTATATCGAATTAGGAATTAATATTGTTGAAGCTTCTTGACCCTAAATAACATCAAAAATAAGAAGAAAGACTATGTGCCACTGAAGAAGAAATGACGGGGTCTGCTTATTGCACATTTCACCAAACATTGAAGAAATTGTGCAACGCCACCAGGCACATGTTTCACACTAAATAAGTTGCACAAGGAGTTGAAAAGAAACATTGAAATAAAAGAAGTTCATATTTCTGGGCAGAGTGTTGGTAACAAAAAATACTAAACTGTTACATGACATCTGTCCTCCTTTACAACAGTGAATACTGGACGATTTCCTCAAAGATGAAGAAGAGATTCAAGGCGACGGAGATGTGGTTCTACAGAAGGATGCTATGGATATCATGACCGAGCGTGTGAGCAACGATGAGGTCTTAGAAAGGATGCAGACAAGGAGGAGGCTTATACTTAACATCAGGAAGAGGCAGCTAAAGTTTCTGGGACACATAATGAGGAAGGAAGTCCTAGAGAAACTGATACTCATGGGCCGAATCGAGGGAAAGAGAGACAAGAGAAAACAATGACATACCTGGCAAGCTTAAGCAAGTGGATGACAGAACATGGTCTGGGGGAGTAAGCAGAGGGAAGGAACTTGTTGAGAGCTGCAAGGGATACAGGGTGGTGGAGAGTCATGATCACCTATGTCCTGAAAGGACATGGCATATGAAAAGAAGAGATGGTTCTGTTTCATAACATTTAAATGTATATCCCTTAGAAATTTTTCATGATATTTTCATTTGCTGCTAGGTGGGTTGTTGCTTAAAAATATTGAGAAACACTGCTTTAGTTTAACTAGGAGACACACCACAACAGATTATATTAAGATCAGTTTATATGTGGATATATATGGTATCATATATGTAAATTTTTTCCAGGAAATGTTAAGATTTTTAATCCACTTTCAAAGGATTTAGTATGACACCATTATTGAATTTTTGACACAAGAACAGATTGTGCTGCAGAAAATCTTCGATCATATGCCAAATATCTACCAAGAGGACTGTCTTCCATTTGTAGTGAAGTGTAGTCAGGCTATGTAAGCAACATTTGCTGGAAACTAAATGTATCTGTCGAAAAGATGAAAAAAAAAATATTCTTTAGTGGCTGTCAAACACCAAGAAACATATTATATAATATCAAAGATTAAATGTTTGCTTTCCATTCAAAATGTTCTTGTTTTACATTCCACATTTTCTGCACATAAAACCTAATCTTCAACAATGTGCTATTTTAATGACACCCCCACCCAGCTAACCATGTCCACATGCATTCAATTTTGTAAAGCCAGATGAGGGGAGAGGAATGAGGGTCGAAAGACTGTGTAGCATCATTACTGCCAAAAGGAAAGATTTATGAGCCAATTGCAAAGATGGCTACCCTATACAATGAGGAGGTTACTCTTCCCCACTTACAAGAAAAATAAATTATATTTTCCCAGGCTAAACTAAATAAATAAGAATAATGGACAATGGTGTAGCCCAGTGGTTAGCAAGCTGGTCTTGGTGATCATTACAGTTGTACTGAGTTATATATTCACTGAGTGCTCCAAATTTATCGACTTGAGCCAAACTAGCTGAAGTGGCAGAATGGAGCTGTAATTTTTCCTTTTTTCTTTATTTTTACTATTGTTTATTCAATACAAGTCTTAAGAGCCACTCAAGATAGAGGCTTACTGAATGAGATTATTCTAAGGGTATGAACAGAGGATGAAGAGTGCATATTATGAGCATATATAGATTTCCTTTTCTACTAATGTTCACTCAATAAAAGGCCCAAGAGCCGCTCATGGTAGAGCGTTACTGAATGAGATTGTTCAAAGGGCATGAACAGATGTTTTAATCCACTAGGATATTGTCCCATGACAACAATGCGAGGACAATAGTCCAATTGTTTTAATGAATGATATGAAATATATCAGTTTCATTTTGATATCTGGATGATCACAAACTTTTGATTGCAGGAAAATTTTTCTGAAAGATTGCTTTAACCCTTAAATGGGAGGAAAAATTGCACGAATGTCTCATCTAAATGGATAAAAAAAAAAAAAAAAAAAAAACAGAAAATTCTATTTTTTTATTGGTAGTTTTTATGCTCATTTAGATTTTAATTACAGACAAAAAAATAAGAAAATGATATTTTAATTCATTTAGAACAGAAAAATAAAGATAACGAAGGAAATAAAAGCTTACAGATTAAACATCAAGAGTTGAAATAAGATGAGAGTTGCAAGGAACAAAATGGCAGCCCCAATTTTCCCCTAAAAACTGAATATTTTACCTGAAAGAGGTGGGAATAATGAGAAAGTGATAAGAACGCAGATGATTCAGATTCCTTTCAGAAAATTAATGAGGAGGATAAATAAGCAGATGACAATGTGTCAGGTTGGGGAGAATGTTAATAATGAGTCATATGGAGATAAAAATAATGACCATCTTGTTCTCGATACTGATAATCACTATATAACACACGCTAAATTTTGTCAGATTTTTGTTCTATATTATATGTAACAAACTGGACCAATAACATGTACAACTTGACTGGCAAGTAAACATGATGTAAAATTATTTTTAAATTGTTTATCTCCTCCTTCTTTATCATAGACATACTCAAGCAGGGGATAAAGAAATAGTCAGTAACCTTGTGTGAATAAATAACAGAACAGGGATAAATTGTAAGAGGTAAACAATTTATTATTCTCTGTATCATATCCCTTCACAACGTGGGAGATCATAGCTCTCCACAATTTAAAAAAAATTTTTTTTTTAAGCTTTTCACCCCAAGCAAGGCTGGAAGCCACTAGCATGCAAGGGGTTACAGAAGGTTTGGAGGAAGAGCAGATAGCAGTGGTAAAGGAGAGGATGTGGAGAAAGATAGTGGATCGATCAAGGCAAGGGGGTTACAGAAGATTTGGAGTGAGAGCAGATAGGAATGAAAGGTGAAAGGATGTGGAGAAGGGAAGTGGATAGATCAAGGCAACTGGAGATGTCGATTGACGTTACACTTAAATAGTTGGAGATTATATTTGTCAGGGAAACAGGAATAAGGAAGGGAGTTCCACAGGCGAGATGTGCGAGACAGGAAGCTATTGGATTTCCTATCAGTAAAAAAATTACTAAGAGCAAAAACACAGTTGTGGAAAGCCATGAAAGTACTAAGAATATAAAAGAAGACTAAATACCAAACAGTTTACACTGAATTTTATTATAAATAGGAATTATTCTTACGTACTAATTTACTAGGACAGATATCTAGGTCAAGTAATATTTATTGGCAGTTAAAAATGGAAGCTAATTCCCTTGAGAAAAAATTCATCTATCTTTTCCTTACTCCTCAACATCCAGCTGTAGGTGAAATAATAGAATGGACTGCAATAGCAGTGCAGAGACAACGAGAGATGATAAAGTGACAAATATTGCTTTGAGCAACAAGAGAATGGATGTTGTGGAAAGCTATGAAAAGATTTGGGATATAAAAGAAATTTATACTTACAATAAGAGACAGTTAAAATATCTTAGAATAGCAAATAGCAAAAGATGCCTTTCAAGCGCTAAGCAAAGTATTAAGAATTCTGTTAGAAAGGAAGAAAATAGTACTGAATTCCTATGTGATAATCAATTCTCCTATATAACTACGAATGTTGGATAATTTCTTCACAGATTAAGAGTAGATTTGAAGCAACAGAAATCTAGCTCTACAGAAAGATAGTCACGAAGAATAAGATTTACAGAGAATGTGAACAATTAGGAAGTTTTAAGGATAATGAAAACAAAAAGGATGCTTGTACTCAGAATCAGAAAGAAACTGTTGAAAAATTTTGGTACACATAATGAGGAAAGAGAGTTTGGAGAATTCGACACTGACAAGACATATTGAATATAAGAAAAGAAACATTGAGTAATCTAATAAACGAGATTGTGTAAATGGATGGTCAAAAAGGGAGCAGGGTTTATTTCATTGATTTTTTTTTTTAAGCATTTCACCCCAAGCAAGGTGGGACTGCCACTAGCACACAAGAGGTTATTGACGGTTGAGAACGAGTAAAGAGGCGTGTTTGAGGAAAGGATAAAGAGAAGGACAGGGAACAAGATCAAGGCATCAGAAGATGTTGATTGACATTACATTTGAATATTTGAAGATTATAGCTATCAGGGAAGAAAGTAAGAGGAAGGGGGGTTCCACAAATGGAAAGTGCAAGATAAGATGCTGTTGGAATAGAAGAGACAGCTATATGTAACTGTTTCGACAGTGAAAGGCTAGGACCGAGATGCCAACCTAGTAGCATGCTTAAATTCATGCAGTTTGGGAACCAGCGAAAGTAGCTCATTGGAGCAATTGCCATGAAAATACTTGTAGAAAAGACAGAAGGAACCAATGGCACACCTGTGAGAAAGTGACTGTAGACGAGATGCCATATCAGGACCCATCACATTGCATATCTCTAGATTTAATTCGTTCGTTTTTCTAGAGTTTATAAATCCTTAATTAACCAAGATTGATTGACTGATTTGTTTTTTACAGTTTATCAACCCTTTTCAGGTTCCTTAAAGACAGAAAATATTTTTATATTCTAAGAATTTTTTTATATAAAAATAATGACTTATTGATACAAGTCTTACTAATTAACCCATAATTGTGAGGAGGAGAGTTGGATTCATGCCTTTCCCAAGAGTATTTGTGCATAAGTGAATACAACAAACCCAACTGGAATTAGAATTCAGCTCTTCAATTAACCTTTCCCAGACATTATTCATTGCACCACCCGCACATTCAAGCTTACAGCACCTGTTATTCCCAAGTGGTCACCCATCTAAGTACTGACCTGGTTGGATGTTGCTTAACTTTGGTGATTGTATTGGAACTCGGCTTTCTGATTAACAATTCCAAGCCATTATCCATTACACCACCAGCACATCTGAGCTTACAGCACCTGTTATTCCCAAGTGGTCACCCATCTAGGTACTGACCATGCTCAATGTGATATGGACAACCAGATGGCTGGATAGGGAATAGGAAATAGAGAGAGAGTAAAGAGATAGACATTACATAGAGCAACAAAGAATAGGAAGCTGTAGAGAGCCATGACTGTTCATGTCCTGAATCAACATAAAAGCACATAAACAAAGTAACACTTCTTTACCATATATGCTATAAAACTGAGAGAGCAAATATTCTATTAAAATAAACACTCCTTTTATGCCATTTACACTGGGTTTTTTATAGAGTTAAATATAAAATAAAACAATTAAAAGAAAACGGAGAATCCTCTGAAGGTAGAGCTTTCAAAAGATAGAAAATGTAATTAAGCCACGGAGGACACGAATAACGTCATGAAACGGAAGTGTGTGAATGGAGATGTCAGAATCAATAATAAATAAAGTAACAGTGATTAAGGGTGTTAATGTGGACAATGCTTTCAGATCCACCAGGACACACACTTTTTGTTTTCAATCATTTCACCCCAAGCAAGGCAATAAAGCCACTAAGACACAAGTAGTTATTGAATGTTAAAGAATAATAAAAAGAAAAAAATTAAGGAGCAAGAGAAATAAAAGAAGAGTTATCATGACGACAGTAAATAATGATTGACACTTCATTTAAATTTTCGAAGATCAAAGTTGGTCGGAAAACAAAATGTCAGAAGAGAGTTCTGTAAGAAAGAAGTGCAAGAAAAGGAACTGTTAGCACAAAACTTACAGTTACCTCTGCATCAATCTAACTTTAAAATGATAAGACCTTGTTATCAATCGACTCAGTCAGATATGTGCCATGTGTTATACACACTTGGGTGATCATGTATCATTTGATACATGACTGACAAGACAGATTTTTTTTCCTGCAATAGGTTTCCATTTCTTTTTGGCAGTTGTTATCCAAGGCTATAGAACCCAATCTGTCCTGCTATTTACCCATAGCTGGGAGGGAGAAGAAGAGGATTTATACCTTTCCCAAGGGTATTAGCATGTAAGTGAATATAATGGATTAGACTGGAATTCACACTCAGCTCTCCGATTCCTCAATCCGAGCCGCTATCCATTACTCCACTATTAATATATAAATCCTTTATATCTGTACCCTAAAGCAACCACCACTATTTCTATGGCAAATAGGGCCAAAAATATTGTTGTGTATTTCTGTAACAAGCCAGTTTTTTTTTTAAGTGAGTAGGTTGTTAGCCTACAGCACAACCCCCAATCTGGAGGATCAGGTTTTGAATTCAGAGTTGTCTGTCCTGGTATTTACCCATAGCTAGGGGGAGAAGAGGAGGATTCATACCTTTCCCAAGGGTATTAGCACTAAGTGAATGTAATGGATTCAACTGGAATTCTAATTTGGCTCTTAAATTCATAAAAGTCTAGCATCATGTATATGTGCATATATATATATATATATATATAATACTAATAATGGACTCTCCTGTCGGTTTCAACGTATGAGGATCTGACAACTTAATTGATTCAGTTATGAAATTTTGTGCGATAATCTTAAGTGGCACTTAAGACCTGCTAGTGATTTACAAAGGAGGCCACATATGGAACCAGAGTAAGGATTGTGGTATGAGATCACTGTTAAATTGGCTGACCTTTTAGATCTTGCTCTCACTTCTTGAAGATAATTCAGACAAGCTGATTGAAAACTGCTGAGTTCACTAAAACATGTTGATATATATATATATGTGTGTGTGTGTGTGTGTGTGTGTGTGTGTATAATAGCTGGTCACTCGCTAGCCAATCCTTATTGCAGACACCCACTCAGGCACATTTTTTTTTGTTCAATGCCCACAGATCCCACCTGTGGTTTATACTGCAACTATGCTGAGCAGACCTTAGTTACAGCTTCTAGGAGAGAGTGCGTTATCTAGCAGGATTAACAATCTGAACAACACCAGCACACTCAACCCCTCAGCTACATGTATATAAGATTTGGTCCCAAGCCTTGACTAGCAACCTTCCTAGAGAGGGTGCCACAGCAAAACACTTGGTATACTTAGTCTAACAATAAGGGTCTGAGTTGGGCATCAAAAAAAAAAAAAAAAAAAAAAAAACTTGTAAAACCTTGCCTCAAATCATTATGAAAAATCCTTTGTCAGACAGGACACATCTTGCTTTTGTTGAGATTAATACTGGTCCTACCTCAACAAAAAATATGGCTATGTAGAGTTAAGTTTGTATGTATGGAGCAGTCAATTTAAGTAGCACCTAACTTCCTTATACAGTAGAATATGATATATAAATGGGAGACATTGATATATAAACACTCAGTTTTTAATACTTGTTCCACCTCCTCATGCCTATAATCAAGTGTCAATTAAAGAGCAAAGATAAACACTGAACTTTTATAGATTACCATACAACGTGATGTTCATATGCTATACGGATTTGGAAGAGAATGAAAACCTGACAAGGTTGAGTTGTTAATCAATCAGGTCACAAAGCAAAAGCATTGATTGATAAATGCCATCGATATTGTTGTCAGGTGATTTTATTGATCCGCTTTGCGTGAAAGAGGATTTAGGTTCTCAATCAGTTCCGACAATAAATAAATTTACGTTTTTTTTTTTTAAGAGTAGAAATCTGTCCCATAAAAAGTACAACAATTCCTGGAACTAAGATAACATCAGGTTATATGTTTGCAACAGCTTATATAAGAATATTATCTTTCAATTGATGCTTTTGTCGATGAGCCTAAAGGATGTAGAAAAACTCCACACTGACAACGGTAGGCTGAGACAACTCAGCACCAGAAAGACATAACTGTTTTTTTATGACCAAATAAAAGTGATTTATTATGGTTCAAAAACCTTAATTAGTGAATATTTTTACTTGATTAAAAATAAATTTCTTAATGATTTACTTTATTAAAAATAACTTTAAAAAATAGTCACCAATTACGGCTTTAATCCTTAATAAATTACTTTTATTCGGTTATAAAACAAGTTATGCTTTTCTGATGCTGAGTTGTCTTAAGTTGTCTTGGTGTTTTGTTCCTTCTCAGATCCTAACATCCATTTAAAGATGAGAAATACTCACTAAAAAGTGTTATTACATTTATATAAGCAAAAATGGACTATGAGAAAAACAGTTCCATGCGGAAAAAAATATTATTTTCACACTGAAGTTTCACTAATTTTATATGAGCTTCTTCAGAATATAACTGAAATAATCTAAGGAAGAAAAGTTATTACTATGGCGATCATGCTACATAAAAATGCTGAGGTCAATTTTAAAAATTTTAACACTTAATAAAAACTTTGGAAACATATCTGCAAACAAATTACAGAGATTTGTACAAAGGAAATGTGTTAAAATTTAAATTTGGTTATTAGATGTCAGAAAAAAATATAAGCTAGGTCTGCTACTAAAGTTGGTTCACTGTGCCATGCTAGACAATTTTTCTCTTCTGAATCTATCTGCATTCTTTCAGTTGACTCATTGCATCTTCTTGGACTAACATTTCTGTTGACATAAAGTTGAAAGATTATATTGAATCAATTACTAGGCCTGCTGCTAGAAAAGTTGGTTCACTGTGCCATGCTAGACAATTTTTCTCCCTTGAATCAATCTTAGATATTTATCCTTGCTGTCATATCTGGTCTGGTGCTCCTGCTATATATGCAAAGATTTTCAATACAATCCAAAGAATCTGCAATATTATTGCTCCTGACATGGCATCTTGGCTTCAGTCATTTTTCCACCAACGTTATGTAGGTTCCCTCTGCCTTCTCTATAAATACTGTTTTCTCCTGTCTCAATAGTAAGTCTGATTGTTTTGATAAGGTCATATTTGAAGCTGGTCTCAAATATGACCCACAATTCGTTGTTAACAGGGGCAAGGAATGGCTTCTTAATTTTAACACCTTCAAAACAAAACTTCTCCCTTTTGATCATCCAAGAGATCCCTTTCTGCCTTCCATCAGCGTGGCTGATGCTAACATTCTCTGCTGGCATGAAATGGAATGATTATACTGAATCAATTGCTAGGTCTTCTGCTAGGAAAGTTGGTTCACGGTGTCATGCAAGACAATTTTTCTTCCTAGAATCTCTTACATATTTATAAGTTTACCATTCATTCATACTTTGAACATTACTGCCAAATCTGGTGTGATGGTACTGCTATATATTTAGAGATTCTTGATAAAATCAAAAGGACAATTTGCAATGTTATTCCTCCTGGCATCCTGACAGAAATATTCCAGGCATGGATGAATGGTGGATTTGTAAATATGTAGGATAGATTCAGGCAAGAAAAATTGACACATGGAACTAGAAGAATCTACCCTGATGGACAAAATAAAAGGTTTAGTTCAAAATTCCAATCATCTTAAGAAGGCAGGAAAGTACAACGAGTGAATATGGCAACAATAAAAATGAGGCCAACAATCTGAACAATGTAAATAATATGAAAGTTATGTTAGCATCACCTGAAGAAGGTGGGAGCATCCAATGGCTGAAATGTCATGAATATGGCAACAAAGATGTGGCCAACAATCTGAATAATGTCAATAATATGAAAGTTATGTTAGTATCACCTGGAGAAGGCAGGAGCTTACAACAACTGAAACATTGTGAATATGGTAACAATTGAGGACACATGGTACGGTGGATAAAGGCGTTGGTTAGATCCAGTAACAGACCCAAAGAGTGTGAGTTCAATACCCGGTTCAGGCAGTGGAGAACTTTCAGAGGGAAAATTACCAGGAGATAACTGATAACTGACATCCATCAAACATGGCTCGTGGAACTAGAACAGTCTACCCCAGTGATCAAAATAAAGGGTTCGGTTCGAAATTCCAACCACCTGAAGAAGGACGGAGTGTACAACGGCCGAAACGTTGTGACAAATATGGCGACAAAGATGAGGACAATAGTCCGAATAATGTAAATACTGTACAGTGAATAATGTAAATAATATGAAAGTTATGTTAGCATCATATGAAGAAAGCAGGATCATACAATGGCTGAAGGATCATGAATATGGCAACAACAGACATGAGGCCAACACAGTGAATAATGTAAATAATATGAAAGTTATGTTAGCATCATATGAAGAAAGCAGGATCATACAATGGCTGAAGGATCATGAATATGGCAACAACAGACATGAGGCCAACACAGTGAATAATGTAAATAATATGAAAGTTATGTTAGCATCATATGAAGAAAGCAGGATCATACAATGGCTGAAGGATCATGAATATGGCAACAACAGACATGAGGCCAACACAGTGAATAATGTAAATAATATGAAAGTTATGTTAGCATCATATGAAGAAAGCAGGATCATACAATGGCTGAAGGATCATGAATATGGCAACAACAGACATGAGGCCAACACAGTGAATAATGTAAATAATATGAAAGTTATGTTAGCATCATATGAAGAAAGCAGGATCATACAATGGCTGAAGGATCATGAATATGGCAACAACAGACATGAGGCCAACACAGTGAATAATGTAAATAATATGAAAGTTATGTTAGCATCATATGAAGAAAGCAGGAGCATACAATGGCTGAAGGATCATGAATATGGCAACAACAGACATGAGGCCAACACAGTGAATAATGTAAATAATATGAAAGTTATGTTAGCATCATATGAAGAAAGCAGGAGCATACAATGGCTGAAGGATCATGAATATGGCAACAACAGACATGAGGCCAACACAGTGAATAATGTAAATAATATGAAAGTTATGTTAGCATCATATGAAGAAAGCAGGATCATACAATGGCTGAAGGATCATGAATATGGCAACAACAGACATGAGGCCAACACAGTGAATAATGTAAATAATATGAAAGTTATGTTAGCATCATATGAAGAAAGCAGGAGCATACAATGGCTGAAGGATCATGAATATGGCAACAACAGACATGAGGCCAACACAGTGAATAATGTAAATAACATGAATGTTATGTTAGCATCATATGAAGAAAGCAGGAGCATACAATGGCTGAAGGATCATGAATATGGCAACAACAGACATGAGGCCAACACAGTGAATAATGTAAATAATATGAATGTTATGTTAGCATCATATGAAGAAATCAGGAGCATACAATGGCTGCAGGATCATGAATATGGCAACAACAGACATGAGGCCAACACAGTGAATAATGTAAATAACATGAATGTTATGTTAGCATCATATGAAGAAATCAGGAGCATACAATGGCTGAAGGATCATGAATATGGCAACAACAGACATGAGGCCAACACAGTGAATAATGTAAATAACATGAATGTTATGTTAGCATCATATGAAGAAAGCAGGAGCATACAATGGCTGAAGGATCATGAATATGGCAACAACAGACATGAGGCCAACACAGTGAATAATGTAAATAACATGAATGTTATGTTAGCATCATATGAAGAAAGCAGGAGCATACAATGGCTGAAGGATCATGAATATGGCAACAACAGACATGAGGCCAACACAGTGAATAATGTAAATAACATGAATGTTATGTTAGCATCATATGAAGAAATCAGGAGCATACAATGGCTGAAGGATCATGAATATGGCAACAACAGACATGAGGCCAACACAGTGAATAATGTAAATAACATGAATGTTATGTTAGCATCATATGAAGAAAGCAGGATCATACATTGGCTGAAGGATCATGAATATGGCAACAACAGACATGAGGCCAACACAGTGAATAATGTAAATAACATGAATGTTATGTTAGCATCATATGAAGAAATCAGGAGCATACAATGGCTGAAGGATCATGAATATGGCAACAACAGACATGAGGCCAACACAGTGAATAATGTAAATAACATGAATGTTATGTTAGCATCATATGAAGAAAGCAGGATCATACAATGGCTGAAGGATCATGAATATGGCAACAACAGACATGAGGCCAACACAGTGAATAATGTAAATAACATGAATGTTATGTTAGCATCATATGAAGAAATCAGGAGCATACAATGGCTGAAGGATCATGAATATGGCAACAACTGACATGAGGCCAACACAGTGAATAATGTAAATAACATGAATGTTATGTTAGCATCATATGAAGAAAGCAGGATCATACATTGGCTGAAGGATCATGAATATGGCAACAACAGACATGAGGCCAACACAGTGAATAATGTAAATAACATGAATGTTATGTTAGCATCATATGAAGAAATCAGGAGCATACAATGGCTGAAGGATCATGAATATGGCAACAACAGACATGAGGCCAACACAGTGAATAATGTAAATAACATGAATGTTATGTTAGCATCATATGAAGAAAGCAGGATCATACAATGGCTGAAGGATCATGAATATGGCAACAACAGACATGAGGCCAACACAGTGAATAATGTAAATAACATGAATGTTATGTTAGCATCATATGAAGAAATCCGGAGCATACAATGGCTGAAGGATCATGAATATGGCAACAACAGACATGAGGCCAACACAGTGAATAATGTAAATAACATGAATGTTATGTTAGCATCATATGAAGAAAGCAGGAGCATACAATGGCTGAAGGATCATGAATATGGCAACAACAGACATGAGGCCAACACAGTGAATAATGTAAATAACATGAATGTTATGTTAGCATCATATGAAGAAAGCAGGAGCATACAATGGCTGAAGGATCATGAATATGGCAACAACAGACATGAGGCCAACACAGTGAATAATGTAAATAACATGAATGTTATGTTAGCATCATATGAAGAAAGCAGGAGCATACAATGGCTGAAGGATCATGAATATGGCAACAACAGACATGAGGCCAACACAGTGAATAATGTAAATAACATGAATGTTATGTTAGCATCATATGAAGAAATCCGGAGCATACAATGGCTGAAGGATCATGAATATGGCAACAACAGACATGAGGCCAACACAGTGAATAATGTAAATAACATGAATGTTATGTTAGCATCATATGAAGAAGGCAGGAGCATACAATGGCTGAAGGATCATGAATATGGCAACAACAGACATGAGGCCAACACAGTGAATAATGTAAATAACATGAATGTTATGTTAGCATCATATGAAGAAAGCAGGAGCATACAATGGCTGAATCATCATGAATATGGCAACAACAAACATGAGGCCAACACAGTGAATAATGTAAATAACATGAATGTTATGTTAGCATCATATGAAGAAATCCGGAGCATACAATGGCTGAAGGATCATGAATATGGCAACAACAAACATGAGGCCAACACAGTGAATAATGTAAATAATATAAAAGTTATGTTAGCATAAACTGAAGACGGCAGGAGCGTACCATGGCTGAAATGTCATTAATATGGCAACAAAGATCAGGCTAACAATGAAAAGTCATGTTAGCATTTGTTCTAAGGAAATCTGATAATAATTTCATATTGATTTAATGAGCATCTGTCCCCGACAAGCATGTTGACACAAAAACTCAGATAAGTCAGTTGATTTACCGAATAAGTATTATCTCAGTTACAAAGAACTATTTGAACTGCTAGTATTGACTTGATTTATTTCGGAAGGATATTAGAATAATATGGAACTACTCAGAGCAAAGTAGAAAATAGAAAATGTATTCTAATATCAATGATGCGTCTTCTCACAATGGACTTATTCAACCTTTACAGTGAGGTGATCCTGAGAGAATTAAACATCCTTATTGGCAGCATTTATTATTCAATAATCATTATTAACAGAAGATTAACAGAAGATTAACACTACCTCCTCAACAAAGATGAACTGCAACGTTGGAGGTCATTGGATGTGGTCTAACCTGAAGAGGGATGGGTTGCACCAGGTTAAAACGGCCAAGACACACCACATGATGAGCACACTAAGAAACCATTCAGTGACCCATGTTCTTGCACACGGCCATGACAGATCAAGGAGAATGGTTTGGTTTGGTTTGTTTTACGGCATATCAACCTTGATGGCTTATGTAATGCCAACAAAATTTTTATTGCTGGTAATTTTTTTTTTTTAAATGTATTGCTAGTAATAATTTTTTTACAAAGTATTTCTGGTATTAAAACCTGTTTTTACACATTCATTGTATTTTGACCCAAGTTTGGGTGTTAACTATTTGCCCATAGCTGGGACCCTAACAGGTGCTACCACACCGGGTCAGGGTGAACCTGGGAATACCAGCAATTAAGAGGTGGTTCCATGCTCCTCAAAACCTCCTGAACAGTGACCTTGCTGTTGGACATAGTTTATCCTCTTACCCAGGACGCGGATGTAGTTTATCGTCATACCCAGGACGGAGGAGAATGGTGGACAGCTTAGCACATCAGCACCCCAAGAAGATGCACATATCACAGTGTTGACAGCTGAATCAGAAAATAAACTACAGGATCTCGTACAGAAAGTAGCAAGAAAAGAGGACTAAACATCAATTCTAAGAAAACAGCATGTATGGTTGTCAGCAAAAAAAAAAGAGCCCAACATGTGAATTTTAAATTGGAAATACAAAAATCAAGCAAGTACAAACATTTAAATATCTAGCAAGGTTTTTAACAGAGGATTAAAAATGCAAAACTAAAATAGTGAAAGATATCTTCCAAAAGCGAAGCAAAGTATTAAGAAATAGGAAAATTTTGTTAAAAACAAAGAAAAGAGTACTGAGCTGTTAGATAATATCAGTTCTTCAAAATGGCAGTGAATACTAGACCATCTCCTCACAACCACAATGATAAAAATGTGTTGCAAACTGGGTCCATGCACTAATAGAGATGCTCACCTATGTCTAAAAAAATAAATATGAAAATACAGATAAGGAACCCTACACTTCTGATTGGGTTCTGACCATGGCATTCTACATAGTATGCTATGGTTCTGACATGTTAAAAATGAAACTTGATTCATCAAGAAAGTAATGAGGAACAGTCATTATTATACACCAATGTATTCAAATCATTATACATTAATATATTCAGACTTATGTCCTTACACTGGTTGTTCCTGTACCAATTTTACACTTCACTAATCTTCGGGTTAAATATTATGGCCTGTAGAAGTCAAATGACTTACCTGCTACCATGGCTGCCTTCTTGTAACTTCTTGTAAAGGCAAGCCAGCTAAATCCTACCTCATTTATAGGAGAGTATCTAATGCAGCAGGTGGGTTAGTTCACTTTACTGGAATGGACCTGCCCAACACATTTGCATGTGGACTCTATTCACCCATATATCTCTCCATTGAATGACTCAGGGCTAAATTCAGCTTGACTACACCAGTCAACTTGCGTGTCAGGCCACTTGCAAGTTAACCAATATCCTACAAGTGGTTAGAATGTTTGCTTTCTGACTATGAGACCTGGGTTCAATTCTCACTATGGTCAATTTGTCAGGAAGGTAATTTCTTGATCTTATAGGTCTGGAAGAGGCCATCTCAACATGCTTCACCTTTGGAAAGTGCCTGAAAAACCATACCACAGGTTGACCCAAGCCTTGTGAATGAAATTGGGTAGACAGAACCCTTGAGTGCTGTCGGTGGTTGTGCTAGCACAAAGTCACAAGTCATTGTGACCGAGGGTTTGAGCATGCTAGATAATGTGCTCTCTTCCAGAAACTGTAACTAAGGTCTGCTCAGCATTGTTGCAGTATAAACCACACTGTAACTAAACCAAGAGAAGTACACTAGGTCTGATAGTTCAGCATAAGGTGGCATGCACTTTAACAATATTTCAAGATTGTTGTAGCATACCTACGGATGATAATGGGTATGTCCCCATTCACATAAATACAGTAGTAAATACTGTATGTTGGTCTGCAGGTAGAGATTCATTGTAGAATTCACTCGACTCTAATGATGGACAAAGCTTATCGTCACATAACATTGAAATGTTCCTGTATAATTGTTGTAGCATACCTACAGACGATAATGGGTATGCCCCTATTCCCATAAATACAAGAGTGAATACTGTATATGTTGCTCTGTGGTCTGGAGTTGGCAATTCATTGTGGAATTCACTTAACTCACTTTCAGTAGTTGACTACTTCTTCTACACACCACTGGCGAATCTTATATGTGTTGTTCATGTTCTAAGTATTATCGTTCATTACCAACCTATGTGTGATTATTCTGTTCAGTAACCTTCCCTAGGTTACAACAAATATTCTATTTACAGATCCATGAGAGGATTTTTATGCCACAAAAAGAATCCAGTAATGTGGGCTCTGTGGGTGTTGAGCAAGCACATATGTGCCTGAGCAGGCATCTGAAGCTGGCCGCCCATGTAGACAAGCATCCTCAGATATGAGTGGCCAGCCATACAAGTATTGGTTAAGTACACCTAGTTCACTAATGTTTGTTAGTTCAATCCCAGGCTAAGGCAGTAAAAAAAAAAAAATAATAATAATAATAAAGTGTTGTCATGACTACTCTTCTTCGTTTATTTATCCCAAACTGATAAAAGATACTTCCCAAGTATGAACACTAGAATAAAATCAATCCATGAATAGAATTCCTTAAAGTTGACCAAGTGTGACAGAGGGCATAACACTGTAACTAAACCAAGACAAGGACACTAGGCCTGACATATCAGCATAAGGTAGCATGTACAATATTTCAAGATTTTATTTACAGGTCAATGAAAGGTTTTTTTCATTTTTTTTTCTGCAACAAAATTAACCCAGTTATATCAAGTAGAAATTACAATGTCAGTTTCATTTTTTTTTTTTTAACAACAGTGATCACTCTGTTCAAGGCACGAGAGCCACTCGAGGTAGATTTACAAAGTAAGAGACACAGTTTATGCATCTATGAGAGGAAGATGATGGTTAACTGTAGACTTGAATGGGTTATGAGTGTAGTGATCAATTTTGAATTTTGATTATATCATTGTTTTTTTTTTATATGTTCAATCCATTTTAGTTGTTGCTACTGTTGAAAGTCTTCAAGTGTTGTAGTTTATATTATTTGGTAAAACTTAGAATTTCCTGGAAAATGATATTCAGGCCAATAGTGTCAAAAAGTCACTACTTCTTGACTCTTTTCTCTCTCACTCTTTTCAAATGCCAATGTCAGCAAAATCCTAATGAAGATAGCAGAATAATCCTGAAACAAGTAATCAGACTAACTAGGTACTAACCAAGCTCCACGTTGCTTAACTACAGTAATTGTATAAGAAGTGGTGTTTCAATGTGATATGGCTGTAAGCCACTGCATGCTCGAAAGAAAAGAAGAATGAACATTGGAATCATCCTGTTTTTATAGCAGCTTAACAGCACCACTTAATGGCTTCAGGGTCAAATTCACAAATCTGACACTCTTATTTTATGTTTGAAAACTTTGCAAAAACTCCATGATCAAATTCTTTCCAGGTTATTTAAAGCCAGAAAATACTTTTAGATTATAAGAATTTTTTTTATATAATAATGATTTAGTGATACAAGTCTTGTTAATTAACCCATAGCTGGGGAGAGCAGAAGTGGACCACTTAATGGCTTCAGGGTCAAATTGACAAATCTGACACTCTTATTTTATGTTTGAAAACTTTGCAAAAACTCCATGATCAAATTCTTTCCAGGTTATTTAAAGCCAGAAAATACTTTTAGATTATAAGAATATTTTTTATATAATAATGATTTAGTGATACAAGTTTTGTTATTTAACCCATAGCTGGGGAGAGCAGAGGTGGACCACTTAATGGCTTCAGGGTCAAATTGACAAATCTGACACTCTTATTTTATGTTTGAAAACTTTGCAAAAACTCCATGATCAAATTCTTTCCAGGTTATTTAAAGCCAGAAAATACTTTTAGATTATAAGAATTTTTTTTATATAATAATGATTTAGTGATACAAGTCTTGTTAATTAACCCATAGCTGGGGAGAGCAGAGGTGGATTCATACCTTTCCTAAAGGTATTGGTGCATAAGCGGATATAACAGACCTAACTGGAATTAGAACTCAGTTCTCTGATTAACATTACAAGCCATTATCCATTATACCACCTGAACAGCCAAGCTTACAGCACCTGCTATTCCCAAGCGGTCACCCATCTAGGAAGTCGCTTAACTTGATCGTATGAAAACTGGGGTTTCAATATGATATGGCTGTAAGCCGCTGCACTCTAGGATCATCAGCTCAAGCCAATAGAATCTAAACATCACTTCTCTGATAAATAGAGAAATAGTGAGGTTTCAGCCACTCGGCCACCTAATCTTTGTTCTCTTGACTCTTTTCTTTCTCACTCTTTTCAAATGCCGATGTCAGCAGAATCCCAATCAAGGTGGCAGAATAATTATGAAGCAAGTAACCAGAGTATTGCTGCAGGAGTTCTGATTAAGGCCAGACATCTGAGTCGGGAGTGGAATGACAGGACACACCTTAATCAGAAAGTAATTACAATCACAAGCTGTGAAAATCTGAACATAATCCTTTCTTGAGTCTTTGAAGAGGCAAATATAGAAAGATGACAAACACTGCCAACTCAGCTGGAGGGAAAAGCAATAAATAATAAGTCATAATTCTGACCTGCTGCACGAACACCTCCCAGCCAATGGGAATATATTGAATATCTGTTTTTTTTTTTTTGGGGGGGGGGGTTGTTGTTTTTTTTAGTTCCTTATTTTTACTTGATAAAAGATAATTGGTACCTTAGTAGCAATAATTAAACCATACAAGATTTTCCAGGGGCTTGTCATAAGCTGGGACGTTTGCCGAGTATTTAAATGCAGACACACAAACACTTATATATCCAAAAAATCTCTTTCAAAATATAGGCATTTGTTATAGAGACATATACAGGGTGCGATGGGTAAATTGTCGCCATTTTATATATTGATTTTGCATATGCATATTGTTTATTTTGATTTTGTCTACTGCAGAATAGAATAAGAACAATTGGGCACCATCAGTGAGAAAAAAAAAGAGTACCATGACTGTTTTAACCTAGGAAAGATTACTGAATGAAATAATCACACAAAGGTTGCTAATGAACGATAATACTTAGAACAAGAACAACACATATAAGATTCACCAGCGGCATGTAGAAGAAGTAGTCAACTACTAAAAGTGAGTCAATTGAATTTCACAATGAATCTCCAACCCCAGACCAACACATACAGTATTCACTATTGTATTTCTGGGAATAGGGGCATACCCATTATCATCTGTAGGTATGCTACAACAATTATACAGGAACATTTCAATGTTATGTGACGATAAGCTTTGTCCATCATTCGATTGAGAAATATGAGAAGAAACTGTTAGTATAGAATTTAGGGTCACATCTAGCCAATTCAACTGTAAAATGAGGAGACCTTGCCACCAATCTAGCACTGTGCTAAAATTAATAAAGTCTAAGTACCATAGAGGAAAGTTCATCAGAAGAATTACCATGAAAATATTTATGGAAAATGTATAGAGAAGCTACATTATGGTTGTGGGAAATAGAGTGAAGCCGAGATATCAGGTCATGACCAATAACATTGCAGATTCTTCTTTGAATTTTATCATGAATCTCTAAATATATAGCAGGAGCATCAGACCAGATGTGGCAGCAATATTCAAAGCAAGGATGAATGGTAGACTTATAAATATGGAAAAGAGATTCTGATGAGAAAAATTGTCTAGCACAACATCATGAATCAACTTTCTTAGCTGCAGACTGATCAATTGATTCAATATACTCTTTCCACTTTGTGTCAGCTGAAAACGATAGTCTGAGAAGGTGCAATGAGGCACTCTACAGGAGGTTAGTATCAGCCATACTGATGGAGTGTTGAAGTCGTGTGAGTAAAATGGCAGACAGCTTTTTCACAGAAAGAAATTATCAATGCAGTTTCATCTAAGGCTGACCGCTTCATATAGTTCAGGAGACGTTGAAAATTTTTCCTAGTTACTTTATATCCCTTCAAGATCAAAAATGATCTAAATTCACTTTCAGCTTGGAGTTTGTTACGGCATCTAATATTCAGTGTAGCAAAGGATGTTGGGAAGAAGGCCAGTGACAAGTTGAAATACGCTTACACACTAAATTGCATTTGCCTTAATCGAGTAAAAGAACAGAGATGTGCATCTTCTAGTTCCACATGATTCATCTCCAAGATCACATATTCCTGAAATTGTAAGGAAGACAAATCAGAGGTAAGAGCAAATGTTACTTTACGAATTTTACTCCAAAATTGGTAAGAAATAATTCTTGGCACTACAATTATTCAACCAGTAACAGTCAGTAATCCTATAATGAAATGGAAGAATCCTTCTTGAAGATCAGAGAAAAGTTTAAATATATTTACATACGAGATGGTGATTGCATTAATCAAATAAAAGAACAAAGAGATCTGGGTATTCTAGTTTTACATGCTTCATCTCCAAGATCACATATTCCTGAAATCATAAGGAAGGCTAATCAAGAATAGATATGATGAAAGATTACTTTATGAATTTTATTCCAAAAAAGGTAAAAAAAAGAAACCATTTTACCCTACTTTTATTTAACCAGTAACAGTCAGTAATTGAAATAGGTCAGAGGCAATTGAAATACACTTACACATTAGATAGAGTTTGCCTTAATCAAGTATAAAGAGTCATAAGGGTTCTAGTTTTACATGATCTATCTTCAGGATCACATATTTCTCAAGTTGTAAGGAAGATGAATGAAAAAATGAGTAAAAGTAAACATGGCTTTATGAACCTCGCTCAAAAGAGGTAAAAAAAAAAACCTTGCATAATATTTATTCAAAACATTAATCAAAAATAGTTATGATTAAACATTACTTTACTCAAAAAACAGTAAGAAATCTTTCTTGGCACTGCATTTATTCAACCAGTAACAGTCAGTAATTGAATGACAAAATGGAAGAATCTTTAGATCTGAATCTGAAGATAAGATGAAAGTTGAAATATATTTACACACAAGATGGCATTTACCTTAATGAAGTAAAAGAACAAACTAATTTGCTTATTTTAACTTTGCATAATTTATCTCCAAAATTATGTCTTTCTGATATTGTAAGGAAGGCAAATCAAACAAATCATAAGAAATATTTCTTGGCACTACATTTATTCGACCAATAACAGTCTGTAATCAAATGACAACGTGGAAGAATTCTTAGTGAAGATCAGAGCAAAGTTGAAATATATTTACACACTAGATGGCGTTTGTTTTAATCATGTCAAATAACAAAGAGATCTGGGTATTCTAGTTTTACATGCTTCATCTCCAGGATCACATATTCCTGAAATGGAAGGCTAATCAAGAATAGGTATGATGAAAGATTACTTTATGAATTTTATTCCAAAAAAGGTAATAAAGAAACCTTTTTACTTCACTTTTATTTAATGAGTAAAAGTTAGTAATTGAAATATGAAATGGATGAATCCTTTGTGAAGATCAGAGGCAATTGAAATACACTTACACATTAGACAGAGTTTGCCTTAATCAAGTATAAAGAGTCATAAGGGTTCTAGTTTTACATGATCTATCTCCAGGATCACATATTTCTGAAATTGTAAAGAAGGTGAATGAAAAAATAGGGAAGAGTAAACATTGCTTTATGAATCTTACTCCAAAAAGGTAAAAGAAAAAACCTTTACAGGTTATTTATTCAAGCAGTACTCAAATATGGGGTTGCTATCTGCAGCCCAGATCTTACCTTATTTCATCACACTAACATCCTAATACCCTTAATAAAGGCATGAAACCATCTTTTCTCCCCCCCCACCAGTTATGGTTAAATAACAGAACAGATTGATTACTATAGATTTGGTTGGCTACTTGTCTCAGAAAAGGAAAAACTCTGAATTCAAACCAGCCTGGAGAGAAAGGGTTGGGATCCATCAGGCTATCTTACGCAGAAAACACAACTGCTACTGCAAATGCAGCACATGTGGTGTCCCTTAGACCCTAATGGATTACAGGATTTGTGTTTATATTGTGAATCTGCATGCATAACCCTCTGAACTTCATTTCTTGCCTTTTCTTACACTTATATAACACAACACTGTAATCCTCTGCCTTGAGTGGTTCTTGAACCTTAGTGAACATTAGTATAAAGAAAAAATATTCACGGACATAATATATATTTCAAAGTTACACTGACATTTTGAAATTGTCCACTGACTGGAGAACATTTATTTTACACAGTCATTGTTACATCAAGAAATTTATATTTGCTATTTGCCGACTTACTGCTGCTAAATTACATTTCACTCAAAGACTAAAACAAGCAGCAGCTGTACCGAAATGAGGTATGCTTATTCGTATGTATTGCATCAAAGCCTTACATTATTTAAATTCATCACATCATTGACATGTACTGAAGACAAAAACATGGCTCCTTTCGCTTCAGTTTTTTTTTTGTTTTGTTCTTTCTTATTCTATTTTTGCATGCAATTTTTCTATTTTTAATTTAAACTGGATGGAAGATACAATGAAATATTTTTGAATTTTAAACCAATTTTATAAAAGCCAAGGAAGCAAAATGATAAAAAAAAGTCTATTTTTTAAATTTTTTTATAAAATAACAAAAAAAATCATTTTTATAAAAATAATAAAAAAAATTAAAAGCATTTCAGAAATTAATTGCAGTTTGAATAAACAGCAATTAATTTCTAAAATGCTAGGATTTTAAAAATTACCTCATTTCAAAAATTAATTTTCTGAGTTTGATTGATTAAGGTGTTTTTTTTTTCACAACTTATCAACCTTTTGGAGGTTAAAGTTATAAAATATTTTTAGAGTAAGAATTTTTTTGAGATAACAATGATTTACTGATACAAGTACTACTAATTAACCCAAAGTAGGGGGAGAATAGGTGGATTCATATCTTTCCCAATGGTATTTGTATCATTAATTCATCATTATCTCACAAAAATTCTTACATTAAGTTAAACAATATCAAAACTTGTCAGTATCAAGATAGCTAAACGCTTGGAAATACTAGGTGCTATAAGCTTCGATATGCTGCTGTTGATAATCACTTGGAGTTGGAATTCGGAGAGCCAAGTTCCAATTCCAGTCTGCAAATTTACTAATACAAACCTGACCAGAATTGAAACTCAGATCTCTGAATTCCAGATCCGAGTCATTACAAATTACGCCACCCATACATCCAATCTCTATTGTTCCATCTGATTTTCATAAGATGAATAAAAATGAAAAATACAAAGAGTTTTCTTTTGAAAAATAAATTTAAAAATCTAATATTAATAAATAAATTTGTAAGTTTCAAAAAATGAAATATTAAAAAAAAATACATTTCATTTTCAGAAAACAAATAAAACAGTATTTAATTCACACAAATATTATGACTAAAACCAGAAACTCCTTGTAGTTACTTGACAAAGGCATTCAGAAACCAACTTGACTAATCATGAAAATTTGACTTGCTAAATATTAAGGAAAAACATGTTGCAGTGTGTTTAAAATCACTAATGGAGATTTTTTAAAATCAGAACCAATACTTTTCATTTTTTTTAAATTTTCCTTTTGAGTCTGTTCACTTTTAAATTTTATTTCAGATATTCTGACTTTTATACAATATGATTTATGTGAAAATTTCAAATCAATTATTTTCATATTTTCTTTTGAAATAAATTTATTAATTTCCTACTTTTTTCCCAATAAATCTATTAAATCCTATATCTCTGCAATGAGGTATTATGATTAATTGAATTATTTGCACTATTCAGACTGTTATCCTCATCTTCATTGTCATATTTACAATGTTTCGGCTGTTGTACGTTTCAGCCTTTGTTAGGTGATTGGAATTCCTTCTTGAAGAAGGCTGGTGCATATAACAGCTGAAACATTGTGAATATGGCATGAAGATGAGGATAACAGTCCAAATAATGTCTATAATTCAAGAAATCTTTTAATTTCCTACTTTTTTTTCTAACAAATCTTTTAATTTCCTACTTTTTTTTCCTAACAAATCTTTTAATTTCCCAATTTTTTTTCTAGTTGATCTATTAATTTCCCACTTTTTTTTTCCTAGTTGATCTATTAATTTCCCAATTTTTTTTCCTAGTTGACCTATTAATTTCCCAATTTTTTTCTAATCGATCTATTAATTTCCCACTTTTTTTTCTAGTTGATCTATTAATTTCCCAATTTTTTTTCTAATTGATCTGTTAATTTCCCACTTTTTTCTAATTGATCTATTACTTTTTCACTTTTTTTAGAATTGATCTATTAATTTCCCACTTTTTTCTAATTGATCTATTAATTTCCCACTTTTTTTTCTAATTGATCTATTAATTTCCCACTTTTTTCTAATTGATCTATTAATTTCCCACTTTTTTTCTAATTGATCTGTTAACTTCCCACTTTTTTCTAATTGATCTATTTTTCACTTTTTTTAGAATTGATCTATTAATTTCCCACTTTTTTTTCTAATTGATCTGTTAATTTCCCACTTTTTTCTAATTGATCTATTAATTTTTCACTTTTTTTAGAATTGATCTATTAATTTCCCACTTTTTTTTCTAATTGATCTGTTAATTTCCCACTTTTTTCTAATTGATCTATTAATTTTTCACTTTTTTTAGAATTGATCTATTAATTTCCCACTTTTTTTTCTAATTGATCTGTTAATTTCCCACTTTTTTTTCTAATTGATCTGTTAATTTCCCACTTTTTTCTAATTGATCTATTAATTTCCCACTTTTTTCTAATTGATCTATTAATTTCCTATATTTTTCTAATGACTTAATGTCTTACATTCTTCCTCATGAATCTAGTAATTTCTTACATTTTTACCAGAAAATTTTATTGATTTTACTGTTTATCTCAGAACTGTTAATTTTATTGAATTATAAAATTTCTGATACAAGCAAACATTTACCTAGATAAGAACAGCAATTCTTTTCTTCCTGAGGAACAGAATCTGCCAAACTGAAAATTAAACCCACCGTCTCATACACACTACCCTAACTAAAAACCTCTTATCATGAACACTTGTTATCTTTCAATACCTTCAACAGCTGCGTGTGTTTTTACACATCAAACTCAATTATTTTTTTCAATGTTTTTTTTCTTCTCCGCTTGACAAAAATCATAAAACATTTCTTTCTTCTTTATAACAATATTTTCCTTCTTTTTTTTTTCTTTTTTTCAAGTAACCTAAAATAAGCTGGCGACACCATTTCAGACCAATTTGGAATTGATCAGAATCCAAAAATCCCCAAATGATTTATTGGGAAAATCTGTCTGAGATAATTCAACAAACAAGTTCCATTGATCTAACATAGTTATCTTTGTACGTTTTTTTGTTTTCCTTTCCTTGAAATGTCTTTCCAGTAGACTCTTTAAAACCAAACATTAAACTTGCCTAGCATATAAATCTATTGTTTACATAAACTTGCTTATATAAATCTAATGTTTACATATACTTGCTGATACAGACCCAGGATTTTAAAATGTGCTGCAAGTTCTGGATTTATAGATTATTTTAAAACTAAAAAATTTACCTAATACAATGCTGAAGAGCCACTCAAGATAGAGTATTACTGTTAAAAAGTTACTTATGAATGAGGTGGGTGAAAGAGATTCTGGGAGGCAGTGAAGGTAAGGAGGATAGATAATGACTGACCGTTGACTTGAAGAGGTTAAGATGCTCGTGTTCAGGAAAGCATCTATGCAAGTCTATGTTGTTGGCAGTTTTTTTTTTAAATGTGTGGGTGAAACTTTCTTTTTACATTTGTAACATGAGTAAATGAGGGTGATTTGATTCTGTAGAAGTGGCATGGTATGTTTTAGCTGTAAAGGTCTGAACTGGTAGAAGTAATGCTCGTGTTCAGGAAAGCATCTATGCAAGTCTATGTTGTTGGCAGTTTTTTTTTTTTTTTAAACTGTGTGGGTGAAACTTTCTTTTTACATTTGTAACATGGGTAAATGAGGGTAATTTGATTCTGTAGAAGTGGCATGGTATGTTTTAGTTGTAAAGGTCTGAACTGGTAGAAGTAAAGAATGGAGCTCATCTGAACATTCGTCATCGATGATAAACTAGCAGCAGGCTTACAACATTGCATCTGTGGAGAAAGAGGCTGCGGAGTGGAGAATAAGTCTTCCCTCTGCAAGACCGCATAAACTCATTTGAATTCTGTCATGGCTGGAGAGTAAGAATTGAGAAGCTCCAGCTCAGTTACAGAGACAATAATCCAATTTAATCTAACTACTTTATAAAAAATAAAGCACAGTTTGATTTGTTTGCAAAAACATTTCAAACTATTGCAGTGGGGGGCGGCATCCCTTCCAGGTACCACCTCTTCCTTAACAGAGAGTTAGGGTTAATCTTTGGTATCCAAGGCATCTTCAGTATTTCTGATATGATCCTTCATATTAAGTACAATCCAAAGTAACACCTCTTTCTTGAGTGAGAGTTATGGTTAATACTTGGTATCTGAGGTAGGAATGCTGAGAAATCGAGACTATTTTTGGCCACTGGTACCATGTATGTCTGAGATTCCCACTTTAAATTTGGTCTTGTGCCATCTTCTGTTCAAGTGGGTATGTGGATATATGCACAAATTTGATATCACAGTTTTGCATAAAACAGACAAATGACCAAATTTATATGTAATCTATTTTATATATATATATTACTAAAAAAATAGCATTTACAACATGAATGGTAACATTTGCATAACAATTTTTGAAAGCATGTTTTATTATTTCATTTGTGTTATTTTTTATTCAAATGTTTAAAATTGCCATATGACAATTTTAAAAGTTTTAAAAATAAATGATGTTTCTGTCAAGGAATTTTTTACTTCATCAGATTTGTAGAGAACAGATTTATATCTGCTTTGTCTAAATTCAGTTGCAAGTTAGAAATCCTACAGTATTCATAATAGTAAGTATAATAGTAATTATTGTCATCTGATATATGTTGCAGGACTAAAAATTAGTTGAACAGAGTTCAAAAAATTTTATGAATTATTTAAATTTATATGCAACATCAACTGCCATCTTAACCCTTCTTGAATCTGTTCTTTTATTGTCCTTTCTCAGTCTCTTCCCCTCCTAGGCACTCTTTTATCTTAGTTGCATTATTCCCCTTGCTTAGGGTGAAATGATAAAAAAAATAGAAAAGTCAAAATAATCTGTTTAATTAGATTTTCTTAAAACTGTATTCACTATCATCATCATCCCCTTGACTTTTGTAATCATAGGGGATATCCGAATGCAGAAGCCATATTGAATCTCCTCCACAATGGTCTATCAACGGTAGCCATCAGGAATGCTGGTATAGTCATACCTGTCCATTATTTGACATTGTCCAACCTGTTTTTGCGCTGGCGTCCTCTCCTATGTCCACCTTCAACAGTGCCTTATATGATGGTCTTGCATGGGCTGTTGTGCTTTGTAACATGTCCAAACCTCACCAATTTATTCATTAAAATACTAATAGCAGTTTTTGTTATGTTAACAGTATGGGCTGTTTTTATTTTCTACAAACTTATATTGAATCAATTGCTAAATCTGCTGCTAAGGAAGTTGGTTCACTGTGTCATGCTAAACAATTTTTCTCATCCAAATCTCTCTGTATTCTTTCAGTTGACTCATTGCATCTTCTTGGACTAACATTTCTGTTGACATAAAGTTGAAAGATTATATTCAATCAATTACTAGGCCTGCTGCTAGAAAAGTTGGTTCACTGTGCCATGCTAGACAATTTTTCTCCCTTGAACCAATCTTAGATATTTATCCTTGCTGTCAGATCTGGTCTGTTGCTCCTGCTATATATGCAAAGATTTTCAATACAATCCAAAGAATCTGCAATATTATTGCTCCTGACATGGCATCTTGGCTTCAGTCATTTTTCCACCAACGATATGTAGGTTCCCTCTGTCTTCTCTATAAATACTGTTTTCTCCTGTCTCAATAGTAAGTCTGATTGTTTTGATAAGGTCATATTGGAAGCTGGTCTCAAAAATGGCTTACAATTCATTGTTAACAGGGGCAAGGAATGGCTTCTTAATTTTAACACCTTCAAAACACAACTTGTCTCTTTTGATCATCTACGAGACCTCTTTCTGCCTTCCATCAGCGTGGCTGATGCTAACATTCTCTGCTGACATGAAATGGAAAGATTATACTGAATCAATTGCTAGGTCTTCTGATAGGAAAGTTGGTTCACTCTGTCGTGCAAGACAATTCTTCTCCCTTGAATCAATCTTAGATATTTATCCTTGCTGTCATATCTTGTCTGGTGCTCCTGCTATATATGCAACGATTTTCAATAAAATCCAGAGAATCTGCAATATTATTGTTTCTGACATGGCATCTCGGCTTCGATCATTTTTCAACCACCGCTATATATGTTCTCTCTGCCTTCTCTATAAATACTATTTTCTCCTGTCCCAATACTAAGTCTGATTGCTTTAATAAAGTCATATTATTAACTGATTTCAAAAAATGACCTACAATTCGTTGTTAACTGGGGCAAGGAATGGCTACTTAATTTTAATGCTTCCAAAACAAAACTTCTCTCTTTAATCATCTACGAGACCTCTTTCTGCCTTCCATCAGCGTGGCTGATGCTAACATTCTCTGCTGACATGAAGTGGAAAGATTATACTGAATTATCTGTATTCTTTCAGTTGACTCATTGCATCTTCTTGAACTAACATTTCTGTTGACAAAGTTGATTGAAAGATTATATTGAATCAATTGCTAAATCTGCTGCTTAGAAAGTTGGTGCACTGTGTCATGCTAGACAATTTTTCTCATCCAAATCTGTCTGTATTCTTTCAATTGACTCATTCCATCATCTTGGACTAACATTTCTGTTGACATGAAGTGGAAAGATTCTATTGAACCTGCTAGATCTGCTGCTAAGAAAATTGGTTTACTGTGTCATGTCAGACAATTTTTCTCGCTAGAATCTATCTGACATATTTATAAGTCAACCATTCATCCATGCCTGAAATATTGTTGCTGCGTATGGTCCCGTGCTCCTGCAATATATTCAGAGATCCTTGATAAAATCCAAAGTAAAAAAGCAGCATTATTAGTTCTGATCTTACATCTCACTTTAGTCACTTTCCTGTGCCTTTTGTAGAAATACATTCATGGTTATAGTTTGGATGAACTCTCTAGATTGCTAGCAAGGCCTCATCATTTTACAGATGAAATTACTAGATAAAACCCTAAATTCTCTCCTAACAGTTGTTTTTATTGCTTGTGGAGACCTCTTCTGGCTTCTTGCTTTCCAGACAAATTTGATCTTCAAAAATTTAGATGCAATGTCAATCACTATCTATGGTCTTCCTGATTACTATTCTTTTATAGTTCTCACTCCTTAATAATGTTTTTCTTTTTCTTTTGCACTTGGTAACCCCTTGTACTTTAGTGGCTTTATTGCCTTTCTTGGGGAAAAATAATTAAAAAAAAAAAACAATGTAAAATGGGGAGACAGAAAAATTTAGCTTGACACAAATTTATAAAATACAATATTAACATAATTATTTCATGAGTTAGATTTGTTAACTCCAAGAAAAAAAGTTCACCCTGAGAATGTGAGGTGGTGGTAAAAGATGGTGAAGAGTATGTCAAACTATTGTTTTGGATTAAATCTTACCTCTCCTTGGCAGAGGAATATCCATCTCAACAGCAAGAAGATGATGGCTCTCCTCAATTTTCTATCGCATGCAGCTCTTCATAACATGTCTTTTTACCAGCCCTCCCACTACTCTTTCAGCCTCTATTCACATAACTTCAATCAAGCAGGTGGCAAGCTGCTCCCCCAGTGCCTCTTTTACCTTTGAGATACCATCTCTAAAAATGCACAACATTATGAATGGACACAGCACAAAGAAAAAGAACTAAAATAATTTACAAGTGTTTCAACAGAAAAAAAAAGAGTGATTAGAACAGTTAAGAATGCCTTCAATAAGATTTCGTTTGGTTTGTTTTGTTTTATGGCTTATCAACCTCAATCAGTTATTTGATGCCAACAAAATTTTTATTGCTGGTAATATTTTTTTTTTAAATGTATTGCTAACTTTTTTTTTTTTCAGAAATGCATTGCTGCTAATTTTTTTTCAATGTATAGCTAGTAATATTTTTATTTTTTTTCAAAAATGTATTGCTGGTAATAATTTTCCTTCAAAAATAATTTATAAGTATTTCTGGCATTAAAACCTATTTTTACACTTTCATAGTGTTTTGACTCCTGTTTGGGGGTTAACTATTTACCCATATCTAGGACTCTAACAGGTGCTACCATAACACCAGCAATTAACAGGTGGTTCCACGCTCCTCAAAACCTCCTGGTCAGAGGCCTTGCTGTTGGATATAGTTTATTGTCATACCCAGGACGGCCTTCAATAAGAGCTGTGGCCACTAATTGCACTAAGTCGCTTGTAATACAAGTGAAAAACATTTTGATGACTTGACATTACTATTTAACATAAATGTTTATCTGAGTTAATTCAATGAGGACATTTTTTTTAATCATTTCATCACAAGTAAGGTAATAATGCCACAAGGACATTAGGGGTTACTGGGAATGAAAGAGAATTAGGAGACTTTAGTCAAGAACTGAGTAGAAAGGACAATAAAAGAACAGGACGCAGGAAGGCAAAAGATGATATTGCATTTAAAATTTTGCAGATTATAGGTGGCAGGGAAGCGAGAAATCCACAGGTGATAAGTGCAAGAAAAGAAACTATTAGAATTGAGCATATGATTGCATCTAGCTAGTTCAACAATAAAACGGTGAGACCTAGCTGTAAAGGTCTGAACTGGTAGAAGTAATGCTCGTGTTCAGGAAAGCATCTATGGAAGTCTATGTTGTTGGCAGTTTTTTTTTTTTTTTAAACTGTGTGGGTGAAACTTTCTTTTTACATTTGTAACATGGTTAAAAGAGGGTGATTTGATTCTGTAGAAGTGGCATGGTATGTTTTAGCTGTAAAGGTCTGAACTGGTAGAAGTAATGCTCGTGTTCAGGAAAGCATCTATGCAAGTCTATGTTGTTGGCAGTTTTTTTTTTTTTAAACTGTGTGGGTGAAACTTTCTTTTTACATTTGTAACATGGTTGAATGAGGGTGATTTGATTCTGTAGAAGTGGCATGGTATGTTTTAGCTGTAAAGGTCTGAACTGGTAGAAGTAATGCTCGTGTTCAGGAAAGCATCTATGCAAGTCTATGTTGTTGGCAGTTTTTTTTTTTTTTTAAACTGTGTGGGTGAAACTTTCTTTTTACATTTGTAACATGGTTAAAAGAGGGTGATTTGATTCTGTAGAAGTGGCATGGTATGTTTTAGCTGTAAAGGTCTGAACTGGTAGAAGTAATGCTCGTGTTCAGGAAAGCATCTATGGAAGTCTATGTTGTTGGCAGTTTTTTTTTTTTTTTAAACTGTGTGGGTGAAACTTTCTTTTTACATTTGTAACATGGTTAAAAGAGGGTGATTTGATTCTGTAGAAGTGGCATGGTATGTTTTAGCTGTAAAGGTCTGAACTGGTAGAAGTAATGCTCGTGTTCAGGAAAGCATCTATGCAAGTCTATGTTGTTGGCAGTTTTTTTTTTTTTTTAAACTGTGTGGGTGAAACTTTCTTTTTACATTTGTAACATGGTTAAAAGAGGGTGATTTGATTCTGTAGAAGTGGCATGGTATGTTTTAGCTGTAAAGGTCTGAACTGGTAGAAGTAATGCTCGTGTTCAGGAAAGCATCTATGCAAGTCTATGTTGTTGGCAGTTTTTTTTTTTTTAAACTGTGTGGGTGAAACTTTCTTTTTACATTTGTAACATGGTTGAATGAGGGTGATTTTATTCTGTAGAAGTGGCATGGTATGTTTTAGCTGTAAAGGTCTGAACTGGTAGAAGTAATGCTCGTGTTCAGGAAAGCATCTATGCAAGTCTATGTTGTTGGCAGTTTTTTTTTTTTAAACTGTGTGGGTGAATCTTTCTTTTTACATTTGTAACATGGTTAAATGAGGGTGATTTGATTCTGTAGAAGTGGCATGGTATGTTTTAGCTGTAAAGGTCTGAACTGGTAGAAGTAATGCTCGTGTTCAGGAAAGCATCTATGCAAGTCTATGTTGTTGGCAGTTTTTTTTTTTTAAACTGTGTGGGTGAATCTTTCTTTTTACATTTGTAACATGGTTAAATGAGGGTGATTTGATTCTGTAGAAGTGGCATGGTATGTTTTAGCTGTAAAGGTCTGAACTGGTAGAAGTAATGCTCGTGTTCAGGAAAGCATCTATGCAAGTCTATGGTGTTGGCAGTTTTTTTTTTTAAACTGTGTGGGTGAATCTTTCTTTTTACATTTGTAACATGGTTAAATGAGGGTGATTTGATTCTGTAGAAGTGGCATGGTATGTTTTAGCTGTAAAGGTCTGAACTGGTAGAAGTAATGCTCGTGTTCAGGAAAGCATCTATGCAAGTCTATGGTGTTGGCAGTTTTTTTTTTTTAAACTGTGTGGGTGAAACTTTCTTTTTACATTTGTAACATGGTTAAATGAGGGTGATTTGATTCTGTAGAAGTGGCATGGTATGTTTTAGCTGTAAAGGTTTGAACTGGTAGAAGTAATGCTCGTGTTCAGGAAAGCATCTATGCAAGTCTATGGTGTTGGCAGTTTTTTTTTTTTAAACTGTGTGGGTGAAACTTTCTTTTTACATTTGTAACATGGTTAAATGAGGGTGATTTGATTCTGTAGAAGTGGCATGGTATGTTTTAGCTGTAAAGGTCTGAACTGGTAGAAGTAATGCTCGTGTTCAGGAAAGCATCTATGCAAGTCTATGTTGTTGGCAGTTTGTTTTTTTTAAACTGTGTGGGTGAATCTTTCTTTTTACATTTGTAACATGGTTAAATGAGGGTGATTTGATTCTGTAGAAGTGGCATGGTATGTTTTAGCTGTAAAGGTCTGAACTGGTAGAAGTAATGCTCGTGTTCAGGAAAGCATCTATGCAAGTCTATGTTGTTGGCAGTTTTTTTTTTTTAAACTGTGTGGGTGAATCTTTCTTTTTACATTTGTAACATGGTTAAATGAGGGTGATTTGATTCTGTAGAAGTGGCATCTATTCATTCAGTCAGTTAAGTGCCATCCGTGACACAAACTTGGGCCATCATGTATCTTTCAATTCATGACTGACTAGGCAGAAGATTTTCTAGCAGTCAGTTGCCATTTCTTTCAGTGGTAGGCTGGTTGGTAACCCAGGCTATAGGGGATCCAGTCTATCCTGCTATTTAAACCATATATGGAAGCAGAAGAGATGGATTCATAGCTTTCTCAAGGTTATTTGTGTCTAAGGGAATAACAAACTCAGGTGGAATTTGAACTCAGCTCTCTGATTCCTATTTCCAAGCCAATATCCATTGCACCATTCTATTAGCATGTTTAACCCTAGAACACTAACCATCGGTATAATATACCCAGCGCAAATTTTCCTATTTTTAATTACAATTTTCAGTACCTGATTTTCTTACCTAAATAATGTTTTTCAGTTCATATTAATGTTAACTCAAAGTACAAAGTTTGAAGTGCCTGCATGTAAAATATTTCAAATAAAGATTTATATTTAATATTTTTTTGATATTTTAAAAATTGGGTATGATATACCCATGGTTAGTAGTGGTGTAACTTTAATTGATGGTTAGTGTTCTAGGGTTAAATTCATGCAGTAAGACAGATCTTCCAGTCTGTTCTATATTTAAAATATTTCAATAAAATGTACCCACTTAAAATACAACTTAAATGATAAAACAGACTATCAGTTTCATTGCTTAAAAATTACAGTTTTTCTTTTTTATTCTGATAAATAAAAATGACAATCAAGCTTTCTAGTGAAAAGCATTTACCTAAAACCAGAAACATGATACATGCGGCCAAAGAGTTCAAAATGGCTTCCAACACAGTTCTAACACTCCGGACAGCAAGAGAACCAACACAAACTATTGTCAGGGAATGCAAATTGTTGCACAGTTTGTGAAGTGAATGGGTGAAACTGTTTAGAAGCCAGCCCAAGATGACAAAGATTAACTACTGCTGTCGATACTATAGAAATTGACTGATAATATGTCAATTCTTTAGATCAGCATTACCCAAACTTTTTTTTTTTCTGGGTCACATTTCCAGAATGAAAATTTGGTTGCAGCTCACCAAATTTTACATGATAAAAAGCACATTTAAAAATAAAAAACAAAGAGAGAGTTAAAAGGATATAACTGCAGATTCGAAGTCAAAACATAATCATTGATAACTCTCAAGGAGACATGGCACAATGGATAAAGGCATTAGTTAGATCCACTGACAGGACCCAAAGAGCATGAGTTCAATACCTGGTTAAGGCTGCGGAGAACTTGGAGAGGGGAATTAGCAGGAGATAACTGACATCCATTAGACATGGTACATGGAACTAGAACAGTCTACCCCAGTGAGCTAAATAAAGGGTTCAGTTTGACATTCCAACCAGCTGAAGAAGGCCAGAGCGTACAACGGCCGAAACGTTGTAATAAATATGGCAACAAATATGAGGATAATAGTCCGAATAATGTAAATAGTGTACATAATACCTCATCTCAGAAACATAGACAGATATTGATAACTCTCTCCTCCAATTTGCAGATCCTAATTACTATATTTTTTATTTTTGATATAATGCAAAAATATCACAATGATAAAATCAGTCAATAATTATTTATAACTATTTATACTGGGACTAATGTATGCAATTATCATTGATAACTCTCTCCTCCAATTTGCAGATCCTAATTACTATATTTTTTATTTTTGATATAATGCAAAAATATCACAATGATAAAATCAGTCAATAATTATTTATAACTATTTATACTGGGACTAATGTATGCAATTATCATTGATAACTCTCTCCTCCAATTTGCAGATCCTAATTACTATATTTTTTATTTTTGATATAATGCAAAAATATCACAATATAATCAGTCAATAATTATTTATAACTATTTATACTGGGACTAATGTATGCAATTATCAGTGATAACTCTCTCCTCCAATTTGCAGACCCTAATTACTATATTTTTTATTTTTGATATAATTTAAAATATCACAATAAAATCAGTCAATAATTATTTATAACTATTTATACTGGGACTAATGTATGCAATTATCATTGATAACTCTCTCCTCCAATTTGAAGATCCTAATTACTATATTTTTTATTTTTGATATAATGCAAAAATGTCACAATGATAAAATCAGTCAATAATTATTTATAACTATTTATACTGGGACTAATGTATGCAATTATCATTGATAACTCTCTCCTCCAATTTGCAGATCCTAATTACTATATTTTTTATTTTTGATATAATGCAAAAATATCACAATATAATCAGTCAATAATTATTTATAACTATTTATACTGGGACTAATGTATGCAATTATCAGTGATAACTCTCTCCTCCAATTTGCAGACCCTAATTACTATATTTTTTATTTTTGATATAATTTAAAATATCACAATAAAATCAGTCAATAATTATTTATAACTATTTATACTGGGACTAATGTATGCAGTTATCATTGATAACTCTCTCCTCCAATTTGAAGATCCTAATTACTATATTTTTTATTTTTGATATAATGCAAAAATATCACAATGATAAAATAATTGTTTATAACTATTTATACTGGATATAAGATAGCAACTAAAACCTGGGTAGACAGAGACCAACAACATTACAGAAATATTTTTTTTTCTTGAAACAGGGAAATTAATGTCTACCAGCCAAGATCATCAAATTGTTAAAGAATGGTTGTTTCCCCAAACAAAAGGGAATTCAGTTTCAACCCTTGCTGTGTCATACACTTTATTTACTCATGCTTTTGATGTTCTATCCTGGTAGATGTTAATTTATAAGCGTCTTTATAAAAAGTAACGTCCACTCAAATAGCTTACTTTTGCAGGTTTGGTTTGTTTTACAGCATATCAACTCATTAGGTTATTTAATGCTGAAATTTAATCTTTTGCAAAATAAAATCTCGCATTCGGACGGTCAAAAAGAAAATTTATTTTTCATAGTAAGACTGCTGTTAGTTATGGTTATATTTTAATTATATTTTTGAAATCAGTTTAATTTCCTCTAGAAACTGCAATACGTAAAATGAATCAGCATTTTGAAAGAGTTCTCTTAATTTTGTTGCTTAGTAATATTTTAAGCGGATTGAATTAAAATTGTTGCAATTTGTCAGTAGGTGTTTTATACTTCTGCAAGTCATTTTAAACCTGAATATATATATTGAAGATCATTGCATTTTTTTTTAAAGACAATAACAATTTACTGATACAAGTCCTGCTAATTAACTCATAGCTAAGGGGAGAAGAGGGGGATACATACCTTTTACAGGGGTATTTTTGCATAAGTGAATATAAATGTAGCCATCTCTTCTACTCCAAACAGCTTCTTATCTCACACCTCCCGTCAGTGGAACTCTCTTCCTATCACTTGCTTCCCTGATAGCTATAATCTTCAAATATTCAAATGTAATGTCAATCGACATCTTCTGATGCCTTGACCTTGACCCCTGTCCTTCTCTTTATCATTTTTCCAAACGCTTCTCTTTATTCTTACTCTCACTCTCTGTAACCCCTTGCATGCTAGTGGCACTCACACCTTGCTTGGGGTGATTTGCTTAAAAAAAAAAAAAATAACTCAACTGGAATTGGAACTCGGGTCTCTGGCTTCCAATTCTGAGATGTTAGCTATTACACCACTCATACATTCAAGCGTACAGCACCTTATTAGGTTGAGTCATAATTAATTTCCATTTCTGTGGAAATAACTCTAGTGATGATCCTAACTGATTGTTCCTTAAGTATATCATACCAGGTTTAAATAGGTTATATATGATAATGTCCAATAAAAAAGGCTGATAAGTATAAATGTCTACAACGAACCCCTAAAAGAAAATTATGTATGTAGGATGTTGTAAGGGTATAAATTAATTTAAAGTTCTAAAAGTCCAATGAAACATGAAATGCACAATTATATGTGCAGCAGTTTCAATGTGGCCTTAAACGTTTCCCTGAAAAGTGCTCTGAACTGATCAATATGAAAAACGTTTTTCTCCTCCATGACAATGTAAGGTTGGATAAAACAAAAATAACACAGGAAAAAAAAAATGTCAGAATTTGATTGGTCTGTCCTCCTCCACATGCCATATTTAAGTGACCTTGCTGTTAAGAGTGAGTGGATTTACTCCACGTGATAGGAAGATGCTATCAATGAGATTACCACGAGGGAACGTAAGAAAACGTTATTGAATTGGAAACAGGGAAAGTGAGAAAGGTGTTGCAAGATTAATTAACAATTGGTAGCAAACCTAAGCTTCCATAGCAACTAAGGTTTTATGGGATGAGGTTTCTAGCTCCATGCATAACTGGATTTGTACCCAGTTTTGTAGAGTGTCCCCAATCAGACCTACCTCTAAGTAGTGACTGGGCTTGACTTCAGTATTTAAATGAAAATTGATGCTTCTGCATGATTTGACCATAGGCAACTTTATATATATATATATATATATATATATATATATATATGTTTATATTAATATAAAACAGAAAACCAATTATATATAGATAGATAGATAGATAGATAGATAGATATATTTTAATCTGACATGTTTCACTTTATTAAATTTTTCCAGAAATCAAGATAAAAATTATAAAAAACAAAGAGACACATATTAATAGTGTGCTGTGTTTGTCTATTTCTTATTCGTTAGATACACGTCACATGTAATGAAGTAAGAGAAAATATTTAAATAAGGTAGTGGATTCAATTGACCTCCTGATTTTTAAAGTTAAAAATTCTACTTGTTATTTTTACATTTTTTTTTCACACGGGCATTGAGCACTTTTTAATACTACTGTTTGATTCAACTGTGACCATTAACCTTTTATATATATATATATATATATATATATATATATATATATATATATATATATATATATTATGTGGTACGTGATCAATTTATATAACATAAATCATTCATACGAATAACAAATAATGAAGCTAATTATGGCAAGAATCACTCCTGCTAACAACATTTAATAATAAAATATAATCAACATCATATCCGTTACTGAATGGTACAATCCTTGTTTATAAATTCTGGTGTTGAGTGGTCTTATTTTTCTACTAGCCAGGGCTTTCGATCGTATCGTTCGATCATCTTCAGGTAGTAAATTAGTTAAGTTTTTTAAAATCCAGGTAATAATTAGACATCGAAAGTGTAATCCGAAAGAAGTCTTTTTTACAATTGTGATATTGTTAACAGTAAGAATAATTTTGGAGCGTGCAGACTTGATGTTGAGGTTGAATTTTGAAATTTTGCGTTCTCGTAGAAGTAGGTTATTTTTTGTAGTAAAAGTGGCATGAACAAAATTGTTCAATAATTATAGTAATGTCACCATTATTATCAGGAAATTCACACGTATGTATATATATATATATATATATATATATATATATATATATATATACACACTGGGTGTCCATAAAGTTTGTGGGCACTTTAAAAAATTTATAACTTTATTTGTATTTGCGATAAAAATAATCTGTAAAAAATGTTATAAAATTTAATGTACCTAGTTTTAAGTATAGCTAAAATAACTAATGTGATTTCAGGCATTACTGTAAATCAGTCGGCAAATGTTTTCCGTGAACTGCAAAATCGTATTACCCTTTGTATTGCTAATGATGGAGGACATATGGAAACTGAAATAAAATTTCAATAAAACCTTAAAAATATAGATTTACTTCTTTCTAATTCTTTTTACAAATTATTTCTAGCGCAAATACAAATAAAGTTATAAATTTTTTACAGTGCACATGAACTTTATGGACACCCTGTATATATAAAACAGAGAACCAATAATATATATATATATATATATATATATATATATATATAGAAGTTTCAGTAAAAATGACTGATAAGGTTCTGTGGTTAAGTTTTTATTTAGTTTTTCATGTGTTTTTATAAATTTCTTCTTTTATGGACATAAATTATATAGAAATTGCCCAAATGTTCTGAGTGCTTTTGGTTATACTTTTAGCCATAATCAAGGATGAATTTTATTTTCACTTTTAATTGAATGTATGTATCTAGATTTATAGGAAGATCTGCAACATACTTGTTGATAATAGAAATATAATAGCCTCATCAACATGTAAAAAATGTCTAAAAACAATAGAAACATTAATAAGAAAGAAAAAGCCAACCCTCAATAATATAAACTGAACACAGCCACAATGTGCTGACCTTGTTTGGAAAATAAAACATATCTATAGCTCTAGATATGCACATAAAACAATCCATACATTCAGTTAAAAGTAGAAAGGAATATTTCATCCTTGATATTGGCTATAAGAATAGCCAAAAGTGCTCGGATCAACACAACATTTGGACAATTTTTACACACTTTATTTCCAGAAAAGGAAACACTTATGCAAGCAGAAGAAAAATTAAATAAAAAAACTTAATCACAGTACCTTTAAGGAAACTTGTGTGTGTGTGTGTGTGTGTGTGTATATATATATATATATATATATATATATATATATATATATATATATATATATATATATATATATATATATATATATATATATATATATATATATGGGGGGGTGCATGGCCAAGTGGTTAGAACATTCACTTTCTGACCATGAGACCTGGGTTCAAATCTCACCACAGTTGATTTGTCAGAAATAGACTTCCTGATCTTATCACTCTAGAGGGGGCTATCTCAATGTGCAGCACCTTTGAAAAGTGCCCGAAAACCACAACAGGGGTTGACCCAAGCCTTGTTGGTGAAATTGGGTAGACAGAAACCTTGGGGGTCATTGGCATTTGTGCTAGCACAAAGTCACAAGTCATCGTGACCAAGGGTTTGTGTGTGCTGGCCTTGTTCATATTGTTGATCACACTAGATAACACGCTCTCTCCCAGAAACTGTAATTAAGGTCTATTCACCATAGTTGCAGTATAAACCACAGGTTGGCTCTGTGGGTGTTGGACCAACACAAATGTGCCTGAGTGAGTGTCTGCAATAGGAATTGGCTAGCCCTCCACTAAAAGACAGGTATCCTCAAATACAAAGGGCCAGCTATATATATATATATATATATATATATATATATATATATATATATACACACACACAAGTACAGGGTTGTTACTGCTGGAATTAAATTCTGATAACCAAAAACACTATTCTTAAAAGAGTGCTCAGTACAGAGTGTATATATATATATATATATATATATATATATATATATATATATATATATATATGAGTTGGGATCAAAAATATATAGGTCAAATATGAAAAGAATTCAATTAAAAAACAAAACAGGAAACATTTATCAATCTCACATGTTTCACTTTTATTCAAGCTTCATCAGAGAATATGATATGGAGTAAAAGAAAAAATTCTGGCATTTTTACCTAAAACATTAACCAATGAAAATCACACAACACAAAAGTAAAAATTCTTTTTCTCTATATCACATTCGCTGATGAAGCTTTAATAAAAGTGAAACATGTGAGATTGACAAATGTCTCCTCTTTGTTCATTATCGTATCATATATAATACTGGAAACATTAACACTCATAGCAACCTATTATTATTATCATTACCTTTTTCAATCACAGCAAAATGTTTTGATGGAGAAAACTTTCTTTAATGAAAACCAGGTCCAAGAATTTGTCAAAAGTTTTTCACATTAAAATCTGCGGAGTTTTACTCCATAAGTGGCGAGGTGTTATTGCAAATAATGCTGAATATATAACTGAATAAAATGCAATGGTATTTGATTTTTTGATGGGTTAATGTGATAAACAGAAATTATTTATGACTCAACCTGTGATTCATGCTTAGACAATCATGTATCTTTCGATACATGACTGACAAGGCAGATTTTTTCCCGCAGCAGGTTGCAATTTCTTTCTGCGGTAGACCAGTTACCATCCAAGGCTATAGAACCCAGTCAGTCCTGCTATTTATCCATAGCTTGGGGGAGAAGAAAAGGATTCACATCTTTCCCACTGGTATTAACATATAAATGAATGTAATGGATTCAACTAGAATTCGAAGTCGGCTCTCTGATTCCGCAATCCGAGCTGCTATCCATGCCTCCTCTTGAATTACTTTTTTCTTTTCTCACTAGGGGTAGATAGGTTCCCATATCATCCAGTTCACACTCCTCCCCAATCTTTTGAACAGGAATAGAGTTTTTTCCTTTGTTTCCTGTTTATGATTAGGTTTCCAGTTCCTTCTAAAGTAAACTTCAACACTATATTTTTAATGTTTCTTGCTAAAACTCTGAACTTTTCACTATTGAATTACTTTTTCTTTTCGCAATAGGAATAGATAGGTTTGTATATCGCCCGGTTTACACTCCTCCCCAGTCTTTTGAACAGGAACAGAGGTTTTTCCCTTGTTTCTTATTTAGGACTGGGTTTCTGGTTTCTTCTAAAATCTACCTCAACCATAAACTTCTAACATCTTCAAACAAATGCAAATAAGGAGAGAGCAGAGAAAATACCAATATTGGTATAGAGAGGGAGGAGAACGAGCGACAAAGAAAAAAAATATAAAAGGCTTAGAGAGGCGGAGGGTAGGATGTCTTTCATCTTTATTCTTTCTCCTCCTTCTGCTTTGGAGCAGTTGGAGAGCAGTCATGAGAAAAGGTGACGTTGAACAAGAAGAACGGGGGAGAAAACAAAAATAAATTAACCTAACCTCGAAGGAGAATGGATTAACTCAAGATTAGTTTCTGAAGAGCTAATCAAAGAGAAGTGGAACAGTTGTCTCTTCAGGGGGTCTTTTCATGTCAGCTCAGAGAGAAACAGCCAATTCAGAGAAATGCATTAATGTCTGAGCTGAAGCGCTTGAGTTTTTGCAATAATGACCCCTTAATTTTCCAAAACACGAGCGAAGAAGCCTAAAAGGGAAAAATTTAAAAACCTCTTTACTCACTTCAACAGATGATAGCAACTAATTCATCTTTTGTGTGCTATGTCCTTTCAGGACATGGGAAATCATGGCTCTTCACAACTTCCTAACCTCCATAGCTCTAAACAATGCTTTTCTCCTGAGTTTCCCACCAAGTCCATTACACAAATTCATTTAGGTAGGTGGCTTAATATTTCCCTCTTTACTTTTGTCTTCAGTATCACCTATGAGTGTCAAATTCTCTAAGTCCTTTTTCCTCATTATATGTTGCTCACTTTCTCGGCAGTTAAATCCAGAAATTATTTTGAGATCATAAGAATTTTTAATAATAATATTTTTAGATAGGAATTTTTTTTAAATCTGAAAATGATTTACATAAATCCTACTAATTTATATTTACTGATATAAGTCCTACTAATTAACCCATACCTGGGGGGAGAAGTATACTAGTTATACTTGGAAATTAAGAAACTTTCAGCAATATTTATACCATCTACAACAGCACTTACACACCATTTAATAGGGTAAAAATAAAATATTTCTTTAAAATGACTAACATTTTATCCAAAAGTACTTGGAACTAACAAAATTTAGGACAATTTTTACATTAACAGATTGCGACAGCTATTAGGGAGATGTGATTAAATATATTTTAATGTTTAAAAAATTTATCCCACAATATTGGCGTACTCAATGTGAGCCCAGGTAAATATAAGTTACACAAAAAATGAAGATAAACAAGCAAGTCATTAACAACAGGAATTACATGTGTGTACAATTGTAATGAAAGAAAAAAATCATTACCAGATTGCAACAGCTATTCGGGAGTATGCGGGTTTTTATACCCTTTGAATTTATGTGACCAATAATTTGTCATCTGTAGAAAATGAGGCTAAAAAGAGCATTGATGCGACATGGCGAGAGAAAACAGGACAACACCAAACTTAGGTGGAAAAAAGAAAGACTTTATATCAGAAAGAAAAAGAAAGAAAAGGGAAAATAGAAAAAATGGGTATCTATCTATATTTATGAGATGAGGTATTATGTAAACTATTTACATTATTCAGACTATTGTCCTCATCTTTGTTGTCATATTTATTACAACGTTTAAAAATCATTGCAAAAAACTGTTTTTTGCGTGGACTTCACTGGTTTTTGTCCGGTTAACAGCTCTTCTCATTTTTGCTGCAACGTCAGGATATATTCGTCTTCAGGTAGAAGAGGGATTCAGTTTTCGGATGCTTTGCTGCAACTGTTGGGACATCCTCGTTCCTATGTTGTATTCTTGGCCGCTCCATTTTCAGACATCTTGTGGTTGCTGGTTGAGTTTTACGGAACTAAATTAGTCCATGTTGACTTGTCAATGGCCCAGGAAAAAAAGAGGCCGTGATAGGCTGCTTTCAGCCCAACCCAGGAACCAACTCCTACAAAGGGAGGCAATTCATTTATCTATATAATATTTTCAATAGGAGATGGGACTATACTTTAATTTTTAAAAAACTTTTATTCAGTGTTATTATTGTTTAGAAAATAAGCATTATAACATAGAACAAATAGCTATATTGTGGAAAAAGAATTTTTGACAATATATACATTTTTTACTTAATTATGGCTTTTTTTAAAAACAAGGAATAAATTACATTCTGTGTATAATATAGCCCCATACGGAATTTTTTTTTTTAAAAAGGTGTACCATATTATTATCCATTAAACATTCAATGTTGTATCCACATAAATTATACTAATAAGTTGCGATTTCAAATTACAAATACCAATGGACACTATAGCAAGATAATTATAAATTATGTCAGGGTTGTTTATGTATCCATTTTGTATTATTTTATTTTTCTCGAGTCGTTTAAAGTTTTCAAAGAATATGAAACGGCAACCTCACAGCATCGGAATTATCTGTCCATTTTTCGAGCGGTAAAAAAAAAAAAAGTCAGATCGTGACAGCTATTTAGGGAGATTTGATTAAATATACTTTAATGTTTAACAAAATTAATCAGTAGTATTATTATTATTTAGGTAATAAGCATTATAACAAAGTGCAAATAGGTATACTGTGGAAAAAAGGAATTTTCGACAATATTCCCATTTTTTCTTACCTATTTATGGTTATTTATTAACTTTTATCAAAAATGACATTCTTGTACACGTAGTTATGGATAATATTATACATTAATTACTATTTTTTCTAATTAATATCTATTTGTGCTCAGATGTTGACATTAATAGCTATCTGCCGAGGTGTTAAAATTTTGGAATAATGCAATAATAATAATTTAAATTTCATCTCTCTGATAGATGTGGCGATCTGTGAAAAAGTATGTAATTTAAGAAATAAGCATTTGTTGTAACATTAATGTTATTAATTAATGCCAGGCTTGTTTAACATACCTATTTTGTATTATTTTATTTTTCTCGAATCGTTTAAAGTTTTCAAATTGGATACTTTGTGTCAACAAACAGAAGAATATGAAACAGTAACCTTATAGCACCAGAATTATCAGTCCATTTTTCTAGCAGTAAAAAACTGACAGATCGCAACAGCTATTAGGGAGATTTGATTAAATATACTTTAATGTTCTAAAAATTATTATTTAGTAATATTACTGTTTGTTTAGGTAATAAGCATTATAATATAGTATAAATAGATATATTGCAGAAAAAGGAATTTTCAACTACATAGACTTTTTTCTTTTACATATTTATAGTTATTTTTTAACTTTTATCAAAAATGACATTCTTGTACATGCAACTATGGATAATAATATAAATTAATTACTATTTTTTTAATTAATAACTATTTGAGCTTAATTATTGACATTAACAGATATCTGATGATGTGTTAAAATTTTGGAATAATGCATAAAAATTTAAATTTCATCTGATAGATGTCACACACTTAAGTTCGGAAAAGAAGACACTTTGGATGTTATGCATGGTGCCAAATATAACTGCTGATTATTCTTTTATTATGTTCCTTATTCAAATACCTCAGTGTTTGGATCATTTGTAAAATAAATTAGTATAGAAGATAAAGAAATTGAACATAGAATTTCAAGATCCTCATTTCTGAATAGTACATTTTACTGTAAAATGTACAAATTTTTACAAGACTGCACCATGAGGGGAAAAAAAAGCTTTTCTTCCGTCTAAAATCAAAATTTTACAATATTTACTCAGCAACAAATGAGTCTGAATGAGTGTTGGAAATATTGCAAGGAAGATTGTATACTTTTTGAATTTTTTATTATTTGCATAATGTTTTAGCCAATGAGAAATCGAGATGCCGAGTTCAAATTCCAGTCATGTTCACTAGATTCACTTACGTGCAAATACCTTTAGGAAAGATATTAATCCATCTATTCTCCCTTCATGACAGACTGGGTTCTATAGCCTTGGTAGGCAACCACTCTACCACCAAAAGATTTGGCACCCAACAGCAGGAACGTCTTCAAATGCTCTTTTCCAACATGACTTGAGCCAGCATGCAAGAGTAGGCTTATAAAATTAACATGAAAATAATATCTCATGTTGATGTGCCATCTGTAAAAAGCAGTGTAAGTGTTTTTTAGATATTCAGCCAATTATTAACCTTTGGCCATCTGACATTATTTTGGATGATATGGGATAACTGCTGATTATTGTGTTATTATGCCCCTTGTTCAGATACTTAGGCATATGTATCAGTTATAACAAATTTAGTATAGGGAAAAGGAAATTGAACATAGAATAGGCTGAACTGGAGGTAGTTTCACCCAACACCACAAATTGCTACAAACTGACATATGGTTGCGTGCTTCACTGAATGCCACACTTACTTTGGTCCATGTCTGTCCGTCCATCACCAGCAGGCAAAATCTGCACCAAACTGGCACACACACATTGTTTCAGTATATGCAAGAATTTAGATAGAGAACTGTCGAAGATCAGGCTTGACTCCTCTCTGTTCTGGCTCTGCTTGAAATTTAATTAACTTCAACAACACTCATTAAAACATATAAAAATAACAACTTTTATTTATGGCACTATGATTGATCATGAATATATAAATAAAAGGGATTTGAAGAAATTTCCTCATATAAGAAATTCTTAAGCTGGGAGGAAGAGATTGACTGGAGATTGAAGTGATGGTTAAGCAGCCCAGAGTTGTTCAACTATTTAAATGAAGGCAGTTGATCGAGTGAGTTTAAAAAATGGTAGAGAGAACAGGACTTTAGCTGATTGAGGCTCCATGGTCATCCAGCAAGGAGAGTGTTGGTCTAATAGCATTAAAACCAGTTCAATCTTACGTCTGCTCTTTCAGCAACTGCTTTTATGGAGGTGCAAACTCTAACTGCACTGTTCTGATTGGCTAGCCAATAATAATGCCTCATCAATGGTCTTGTATCACACGCCTTGAAGGGAAGGAAGGAAAGCTCAATGAACACAATATGATTGATGGTCCAATCAAAATAATGGCTCTATGTCCGTAAGTATTGGAGAGGGAGACAAGGAGCTCCATCCCAGCCCTTCTCACATTGGCTTACCAATCAAAATTGTGACCTAGCATCACTCATATCCACCTTCAGTGGTTCATTTTCCAGAATTCCACCCTTATTTGTCTTGTTTATCATACGTGTCATCATCAATTCTATATGAAAGTGTGTTATATCCCTGATCAAAACAAAACTGACCTGTAAAGATATGCTTTCTGTCACACCTGTCAACAAACAATATCTTTATCAAATGAAAAAAAAAACACTCAAGTTAAATAAACCTATGACTCTACCTAACAATCAATCCCACCCAAGCTTACAATTTCACCTCTCACACTATACTCTATAAGTGACACAAACCAGATAATTCATGGTATTGTATTGTTTTAACATGAAAATATTTTTCTTTCTTCAGAAATAAAAAGTAGATCACAAGTCAACCTTTGACACCAGTCATGGTGTCATAGACAACCTGAAAACTCAGTCATTTTCTTAGATAATCTCTTCAAATCAAGACTTTCATATATATGCCATGCATGGTGTCAAATCCATTCAGAAATCTCAACTGTCAGATGTATACGACCATCTTCTAAGATCGATGGTTAAAATGGCTTTGAGTAAGCAGGGCCTGAAGGTCTTGGCAAACAAAGAACTGTACCAAATAATGGAAACCAAACCACTTGAGGACTACCAACAGCAGCAACAACTAAAATGGATAGCACATGCAACTCAAAGAGAAAATAATGACATAATCAAGATGTAGATATTCTACACTATTTCAAACAAAAAGTTAGGAAGGAAACTCCCATCAATCCTGGAAAGAACAGTAATAGCTACTTGGCTTGAGAAACTAACTTTCCTGAAAAATTGTTTGAAGAGAAAGGTTTTATGAATTTCAACCGAAAGAAGCACTTGGTCAATGAATGCCAATTGTTTCTTTATAAGAAAATGGCTAATATTACCATTACCAATGCCATTTACATCACTATCTCAGTCCTTTCATATATCTTTATCTATTGTAGGCTGTTCATACCTATTTCCATTTATTACTCTTTCCACATCTTTCTCTCTCCATCTATTTACCTCAGTCTTTTCATATCTCTATCCATCTCTCTCAAAACATTTTATCTCTGTCTCTCTCACTCAATATATATTTGTGTGTGTGTGTTTGTGGACCAATATGGGAAAATGATATAATAGCTACTGTATTTGAAATTATCCTGAGAAAGATTTTACAAATTTCAACCAAAAACTGCAGTGGCTGCTCACTCAATGAATGCTAAATGCTCCCTTACAGGAAACAGCTAATATTTCCATTATATATATATATATATATATATATATATATATTGAAAATCTTCACTATGATAAATACTTGGATCATAATTTAAGTATCTGTGGGGATTTCCCAAAAGACCAGTACCCACATTTAACAGAAATTCTTTTTGGACACATTGCTATTCAGAACAGCATGCTCAACTTGGTGGTCATATTTAATAGTTCAGCTGTTAAACTCTTCAGCCTGTTTCAGGTGTTTTCATACTCGGTATCTTTTGGGGAAATATGAACTGAACAATTTATTCAATCTACAGGGCAGATAGTTCTCATAATGTTCTTAGGGATATTTCATATCAGTTAATACTAATCAGTCCTATTCACCTTCAGTTCACTTGTCTGTTTCTTCAACAGACTATGTATAGAAAGCAGAACAATCAACTCACATACAGGGTTCATCTCAAAGATAACTGAAGAAGGCTGGATGGTACAATGGCCATAAAGTTGTGAATACAACAGCCAAGATGATTGATTTTGATCGATTTGTTTTACAGCAGATCAACTCCTTATGGATAGTTTAATGCCAAAATTTAATTTCCTTGAGAGATTTGAGGTAATAAAAATATGATATAAATTATTCTGCTTTTAAAACTGAATACATGACATGATACTCTGCTTTTCTGGATGTAAATGTTTGTGTGGACATGATTATTGCGGGCAGTGATGTGTGTGCTTTATATTCTAGTTTTGTTTAAGTTATATTTTGGTTTCTTTAAGAAATTGTAAGATATTATATGAACTAATGTCATGAAAGAGTTCTTTCATGCTCGTTGTTTGGTTGGTTGATTTGGTTTGATGGCATATCAACACCTCTATGCCGAAATCTAACTATTTTGTATATAATTTTATGCTTTCAAATAAAAAAATTTTTTGTACATAATTTTATATTTTCAGAGTGTTGAGTCTTGACTCAATGTTGAATCTCGCCTATTGCATGGAATAATAATGCAACACAAAATGTACTTGGAACAAGAATGTATTATAACAAGAAAGTGTACACAATAAGTACATATAGTATTTCTGTATATTTCTGGGAAGACGTTCCTGGAGAATGTGTTGACTAGTCGCAGTCGATCAGAGTCTCTAGTTGGATCTCGTGATCCAACTTCTCTTCCTTCTCTCTCGTCTTCCGGTATCAACCATTATTTATATAGTTGGTAGTCACCTATGCAGATTAGGTGGATTCCACCACAACACAGAGTAAAGGTATGATTTTAGATATATACTAGCAGCATGGCCCGGCGTTGCCCGTGCTTGATTCAAAAATCGTACGACTCATACAGCAATTGCTATCACTTGACTTAAAATATTTTTACCCTTCCTTGCCTTTAAAGGAATGCCCTTTGCCATGCTGATGTTGCTACATGCCTTACTTCTTGCCTATCTCACACAGCAAATTTTTTCTAAGCTCTATACTAAACATTAAATCTATTACGAAAAAAGAACTAAACAAAATGAACACAAAACGATCAGCTTTAAAAAAGGACTCGTAACTGGAAAAACCGAATGAAAAAAGAATGTTAACAACAAATACTTTTTCACACCCAACCCAGTTCTGCGGAATCAGAATCAACGTTGAATTTAAGCAAGCGAATGAGACAATTGGTGTAAAGTGCCATGCAGATTTAAATTTTTCCCACTTGTGACGAATGCAGCATGCTAGTTAACATTCATGTCAGTCAGCTGTTGACTCTCATGCTGGCCAATAGAATCTTCCTGCCTATTCGTGGCATCCAGCTATAGGCTCTCACTCTGGCCAGTAGAAAATGGCCGCAAACTACATGAAAACTACCTTAGAAGCATGAAAAAATTGATTATTTCCACTATCGGTGGGAGTTGGGAAATGCAAAGTCAGTGTTGACCTTTCCGCTAACTTGGAGCATGTGCATGTAAATTTTGGTGCAAATCCATCAAAAATTGTGGCCATGCATGCGTTACACACACACACACACACACTGCTTTTTATAGATAGAGATTATATAGATCATAAATGTGTTGTTGGTAACTTTATTATAAAGATGTATTTTTATATTTTTTAGTGTTGTGTTGTCATTTTGTGATAAACAATGAACTGTTGGTTATTTTATTATAAAAATGCACTGTTGATTTTTGTTTAGGAATTCACTATTTACCTACAGCTGGGACCCTAACAGGTGCTACCACTCCAGATCAGAGTGGACCTGGGAACAGCAGCAATTAAGAAGTGGTTCTATGCTCCTCAAAACCTCAAATCTTCTGATCAGAGGCCTTGCTGCAGGATGTAGTTTATCTTCATACTCAGGATGAAACCAAGTTGGACATGCTAATCTGAATAGTAAAGTATATAGTAAGACAGGCACCTGAAGAAGGCTGGAAGGTACAATGGCTGAAAAGTTGAGAATATAACAACCAAGATGAACATCTTTTATGTACCACATCCCTTCATGACATAGGTGATCATGACCTTCCACAGCTTCCTCGTTTTGTCTCTGTTATTGCTCCCAAACCTTGTTCTACCATCCATTCACACAAGCTTATAAAGCACATCATTAGTTGCTTTCATCTGTCCCTCAATCTGTTCTGTGAGTATCAAGTTTTCCAAGCCCTCCTTCCTCATTACATGCCCCAGAAATTTCACCTGTCTCTTCCTGATGTTAAATATGTTTCCTTTTTGTTTCCACTTTCTTCAAAACCTTGTTCTTGCTCACATGTTTGGTCCATGGTATCTTCAACATCTTTCTGTAGAACCATAATTCCGTTACTTCAAGTCTCTTCTTCATCTTTGACGAGATTGTCCAGCATACACTGCCATACAGAAGGACTGATATTATATAACCATTCAGCAACCTTTTCTTTGTTTCTGTTGTCTCAAGTCTCTTCTTCATCTCTGAAGGGATTGTCCACCATTCACTGCCATACAGTAGGATAGATATCACATAACAGTTCAATACTATGATTTTTGCTGTTCCAAATAGTAAAGTATATAAGACAGGCACCTGAAGAAGGTTGGAGAGTACAGCAGACGAAACACTGAGTTTATGTACCAAGATCAGCATGCTGGTCTCCATAGCAAAGTATATAATAATGATAATTCCACAAAAACTAAAATTCATTTCAATACTGTGAAGCAAAACATCAAGAATTGGATTTAGCTAACCTAATGGAGACAAAGTTGGGGTCAACTTTACTATTATACATTGATAAATTAAACTACTGGCTAAAAACATAAGATTAAAAAGCACATGAAATTTGGTGGTCATAGCTTTGGTCTTGGATTATGTGATGACATAGATGGAAAAAAATAAGTATTTTCATTATCCCATACATTTACTTGATTAATATCTTCCTCTCATTTAGCCAAATGCCTTCAGTCATATACAGACACTATACATACTGAGTTCTTCCAGCCCTCCCTCTGTAAGCTGAAAGAGTAACTTTTAGGCCTTAAAGTTATCAGCTTTTGGTGATTACATATTCAATTTACATGGGGTCCTCGACTTACAACAGAATGCCATTCCTACGATGCATTGTAATGTGATTTCCCGTGTAAGTTGGAACATACCAGTGATTTTCCATAAATAAAGACTCAATCATCAACAATCCTACATAGCATAGGACCAGGAACTGACCCATACCATATGGTGACACATTCTTCCACTACACAATGTATTCTTCTGCCATGACACATATTCTCTTGCTACAGTTTTCGTTGTATATATAAAACAAATGGCATAAGTCAAACTAAAATTAATGGAGATATCATTATAGGTCAGGACTTATAACCAGTGAACTTACTGCATATAAGATCCAGTCTTTTGCATTTTCTATTTAGTGTACCTTTTTTTTACAGTCCTTGAAAGAGCTCTGCTAAAGGGAGGAATTAAAACCAATTAAAATTTTGTTTTTATTCATACTTTTTTCTTTTGTTTTTCAGCTTACCTCTTTACAGTAACTGAAAAAGTTTTTGTTCTTCCCTATTCTTTGATTTTAACCTCTTTTGGTAGCAAACACAGAAATAGTAGTGTTGAAAACAACAAATAATTATGCTAAAAACAAGAAAGATAAGGATACTATTCAAAAAACTTTCAAATAACCAGATGTAGAAGTTATTAACAATTTGAAAGCTGTATCCTCACAACATGATTAGATCAACCAATAACACACCTGCTGTGGGTGCAGCAATGGCAGTACACACAATTCTCTGCAGCCTCGTCTGTGGCTTCTTCCTTTTCATAGCAACCTCTGTCATTATAATTGTTAACAAGAGATGACCATGACAGCAGACCTTGTTTGTAGCATTAATAATGACCCCAGCATGTGAAAAAGATGTGTGCTGAAAAGCCCTTCCTGTATATGATATACATGCCAGCTTGAGTAAAACTAAGAATTGGTACATTTAAACTTGTATTAAATAAGCATAGCCAAAAAAGATAAAATACTACAGTCAATTTGTAAAAATCGGTACATTTAATCTTAGATTAAATAAACATAGCGAAAACAGATAAAATACTACACTGTTCATAAGAATTGGTACATTTTATCTTGGATTAAATAAACATAGCCAAAAACAGATAAAATATTAAAGTCAATTTATAACACAGATAATTTTCTCAAATTATATTAACTGTGAAAAAGTCTTTTTTGAAATATGAGAAAGAGAACCAAACAAATTGAATCTAAGTTGGAAAATAAAACAACAGACAACCAATGTCAGTAACCAAATTGATGAGGCTCTAAGAAATTTAATTCAATCAAAGCTGGTTTAGAATAACTGTTTTCAGTTGGATTGTCATTAAAAATCTAAACATAGATCAACATCTATGTATGCTTTTGTGGGGAAATGAGAGAGTGGAATATCTCTTAATTAACAATGCATTGCACTTTCGTTAGGTACACGTACCTAACGAAGGCAAAATGTGTTGCGAAAAAAAAAAGATTTTCAGCTGTCTTATCTGTCCACTTTTTCTGTATGAATTTCTGGGATGAGGAGTTTATTATTTACACTATTTACATCTAGACTAGTATCCTCATCTTTGTTGTTGTTATCACCACGTTTTGGTTGACCGCACATTTTTGCCTTTGTAAAGTAGACACAGTGACATAGATATAGGTGGGAGGGGATGGTCTGACCAGAGATTATTAATTTCTTAATCACTCATCAGGACACTCAACAATATATATATATATATATATATATGTCATTCACAGACAGTACTGTTTCGCTGTATCACAGCTCCTCAGTGCGACTAGACTTCCGAATGCCTCAAGCCAGGATTGAAACACAACTCATTTGGTGTCAGCCAGAGCTATCTTCACTCAGTAGAGTTACACAACTAAATCTAGCATATTGTTTTTACAAATGTAAACAAATGCCAATCAGCCAAAGTGCTCCATTCATTTTACTGAAGAGCTTTGCATTAGTGCAGGTGGCTGTTGTTTATAGAATTAGCTTATCACTCAACAGTGCTCAATTGAAATGTATTTTCAAGAGCTAAATTATGTTATTATATATATATATATATATATATATATATATATAGGAATATTATTAAAAGCAATATTTTGTGGCTAAACTTGTTTGAGTAGGCTGATTTTTTAAAAATCATGTACATCTAATTCTACCAGCATGTCCATCCAAGAGTCATTGTAAATAGAAATAATGTTGGATTATAAATTAAATATTCATTATTTTCTTATATGTATATATATATATGTGTATATATATGTAAAATAAATGCCAATGTGAGTGTCTCACACTTTCTCAATTAAAGAGACAACTCTCAACAGCTCATCATCTTTGTTGAACTTTTAAAATGTAACCTTAAATGTTAATACAATGATCAATTTTGAGTTATTCTGTAGTTTATTGTTGCCTATCTCATCTACTCCTCCATAGCTATTGTGATGAAAACCTAATCAAGAGCCTTCTGTAGGAGCTAGCTTAAAAGCTGCCCTATCAGGCAGCTTTTAAGCTAATATATATAATGTGACACAAGAAAAATTTGTTTCTGCCAAAATATATAGTAAGATATATGGTTTTGTTTATAATAATTGTAATCTAGTTGTGATCTTGTGATGCCCATTTTAACCCTAAAAATACATATATATATATATATAAAAAAAAAATTCAGACAAGGCCAATTCTTTACAATATATATATATATAAACGAAAGTCGTGGTATCGGTAGTAATACCGATGGCAGTGGGAGCTGGGATATTTTTTTAACCTGGCCCATGTGCTTGGACTCTCTACATTGAGCTGATCTTGTGTCACATACCTGCTAGTTTGGGAAAGCAAGAAAATAGATTTGCCTCTCAGCCTTTTGGCTAAGATCAAATTTCTTATCAGCTTAATCTGATTCTCTCTCTCCACTTCTATCTTCCTTCCTCTATTTCTTTCATTTTCATACTGAAACCAAGTAGTGTCTTTTCCACTCTTTCCACACGATCAAAATGGAACAGTCCATTATTTATAAGGTATTGGCAGGATGAAACAGTAATGTGAACGAATGAAGAGAAGGACAAACAAAATTATGGTAGGATATAACACACAAATACACACTCTCTCTCTATATATATATAAAAACAGATTGCGATAAAAATGTTCATGGGTTTCTACGAAATTAAATTTATTTAATAAATGTGAGAAATTTTCTTCTAATCTAATATATTCAAGGCAAGTTTAATGCAGTGTTCCATACAAACAAGCCAAGGACAAAAATTGCCCAATCTCGATGACCACATTGATGTTGGCAGAAGGAAGGTGCTGCTGCAAGGTTAGAATCCCCAAGACTAGGCATTCCTCGTAATTATGAAACAAGAACAAATACAACATTTTTTATCTAAGTCCCCAGTTTAAAAATCTGGGAATTGTTTTCAACAGAAGAAGTCAAATATAACATGAAAATTCAAAGGCACATTGAATTTGTTAAAAAAAAAAAATTCAAAAGCTAAATAAAATATTAAGAAACAGAAAAATATTGATACCAGTCTATATGGTACCAGTCCTCTTACATGGTAGTAAATGCTGGACAATCTCCCACAGATAAACAGAAAATTAGAGACAGCAGAAATATAGTTTAAATTATTTCACACCAAGCAAGGCAATAAAGCCACTAAGATGCAGATGGTTAGAGAATGTGAAAGAATATAACAAAAGAGCAAGAATCAATAAGAAAGAAAGTAACAAGTGACACTGCTATCTGTCTATATTTCTGAGATAAGGTGTTTAAATTATTTATATTGTTCAAACTGTTAGCCTCATCTTTCTTGTCATAGTCACAATGTTTCAGGTGTTGTATGCTCCAGCCTTCATCAGGTTATTGGAATTTCAAACAGAAAACTTTATTTCCAATCACCTGAAGATGGCCAGAGCATCATGAATAAGGCAATAAAGATGAGGACAACAGTCTGAATAATGTAATCAATTGACATTGCATTTAAATTTCAGAAGATCAAACTGAACTGGAAAACAAGAAGCTGGAAGAGAGTTCTACATGTGAGAAAATAAGTTGTTAGCAAACATTTACAGTTACAGCTGTCCATTTCAAATATAAAATAAAAGAGAACTTGCTCCAAATTTAGTACTGTGCTTAAATTTATAAAGTCTAGGTACCACATCAGGAAAGTTCAACAGAACAATTAGCATGAAAGTATTTAAAGAAAAGGCATAAGGAAGCTAGATTACTGCAGTGGGAAAGTAACAGGAGCCAAGATGCCAGGTTAAGACCAATGACATTGCAGATATATATATATAAATATATATATATGTGTGTGTGTGTGTGTGTGTGTGTGTGTGTGTGTGTGCGTATATATTGATATAATTGGAAAGAACTGTTAGATTGATGATCTGAAGTTCTTCAGTATTTTTGTTTCTATTTTCTAAAAAAACCAAGCACCAATACACAATAGAGCCTAGATTATAATTATTGTTTTTTTAAAATATGATTACATCGCAACACAGAATTCACTGTTTTGAAACTAGCCAGCAGTATTTAAGTTTAATTCCAATATTAAACCTTAAAATACTGCTGACCAGTTTCGAAACATAGTAATTTCTGTGTTGCAATGGAATTATATATATTCATGCATACATACATATTTCATATATATATATATATATATATTCATGGATACATACATATATATTTCATATATATATATATATATATATTCATGCATACATACATATATATTTCATATATATATATATATATATATATATTCATGCATACATACATATATATTTCATATATATATATATATATATATATATTCATGCATACATACATATATATTTCATATATATATATATATATATATATATTCATGCATACATACATATATATTTCATATATATATATATATATATATTCATGCATACATACATATATATTTCATATATATATATATATATATATATTCATGCATACATACATATATATTTCATATATATATATATATATATATATATTCATGCATACATACATATATATTTCATATATATATATATATATATATATATTCATGCATACATACATATATATTTCATATATATATATATATTCATGCATACATACATATATATTTCATATGTATATATATATTCATGCATACATACATATATATTTCATATGTATATATATATTCATGCATACATACATATATATATATATCATATATATATATATATATATATTCATGCATACATACATATATATTTCATATATATATATATATATTCATGCATACATACATATATATTTCATATATATATATATATTCATGCATACATACATATATATTTCATATATATATATATATATATATATATATATATATTCATGCATACATACATATTTCATATATATATATATATATTCATGCATACATACATATACATTTCATATATATATTCATGCATAGATACATATATATTTCATATATATATATATATTCATGCATAGATACATATATATTTCATATATATATATATATTCATGCATACATACATATATTTCATATATATATATATTCATGCATACATACATATATTTCATATATATATATTCATGCATACATACATATATTTCATATATATATATTCATGCATACATACATATATTTCATATATATATATTCATGCATACATACATATATTTCATATATATATATTCATGCATACATACATATATTTCATATATATATATATTCATGCATACATACATATATTTCATATATATATATATTCATGCATACATACATATATTTCATATATATATATATTCATGCATACATACATATATATTTCATATATATATATATATATATATATTCATGCATACATACATATATATTTCATATATATATATATATTCATGCATACATACATATATATTTCATATATATATATATATTCATGCATACATACATATATATTTCATATATATATATATATTCATGCATACATACATTTCATATATATATATATTCATGCATACATACATTTCATATATATATATATTCATGCATACATACATTTCATATATATATATATTCATGCATACATACATTTCATATATATATATATTCATGCATACATACATTTCATATATATATATATTCATGCATACATACATTTCATATATATATATATTCATGCGTACATACATATATATTCATGCATACATACATATATATATATTTCATATTTATATATATTCATGCATACATATATATATTTCATATATATATATATTCATGCATACATATATATATTTCATATATATATATATTCATGCATACATATATATATTTCATATATATATATATTCATGCATACATATATATATATTTCATATATATATATATTCATGCATACATATATATATAATTCATATATATATATATTCATGCATACATATATATATATTTCATATATATATATATATTCATGCATACACATATATATATTTCATATATATATATATTCATGCATACATATATATATATTTCATATATATATATATTCATGCATACATATATATATATTTCATATATATATATATTCATGCATACATATATATATATTTCATATATATATATATTCATGCATACATATATATATATTTCATATATATATATATTCATGCATACATATATATATATTCCATATATATATATTCATGCATACATACATATATATTTCATATATATATATATATATTCATGCATACATACATATATATTTCATATATATATATATATTCATGCATACATACATTTCATATATATATATTCATGCATACATACATATATATTTCATATATATATATTCATGCATACATACATATATATATATTTCATATATATATATATTCATGCATACATACATTTCGTATATATATATATTCATGCATACATACATTTCATATATATATATATTCATGCATACATACATATATATATATATTCATGCATACATACATATATATATATTTCATATTTATATATATTCATGCATACATACATTTCATATATATATATATTCATGCATACATACATATATATATATTTCATATTTATATATATTCATGCATACATATATATATTTCATATATATATATATATTCATGCATACATATATATATATATTTCATATATATATATATTCATGCATACATATATATATAATTCATATATATATATATTCATGCATACATATATATATATTTCATATATATATATATTCATGCATACATATATATATATTTCATATATATATATATTCATGCATACATATATATATATTTCATATATATATATATATTCATGCATACATATATATATATTTCATATATATATATATTCATGCATACATATATATATATTTCATATATATATATATTCATGCATACATATATATATATTTCATATATATATATATTCATGCATACATATATATATATTTCATATATATATATATATTCATGCATACATATATATATTTTTCATATATATATATATTCATGCATACATATATATATATTTCATATATATATATATTCATGCATACATACATACATATATATTTCATATATATATTCATGCATAGATATATTTATATTTTCATACACACACACATTATATATATATATATATATATATATATATATATATATAAAGAACAGTGAAATTTATAATTCAGGAATTATTTTTATTTTTAAAAAAAAATCAAAACACATTTCTTATACAAACAGTGGAGCATAATAATTTCCTTTTTTAAAAATATGATTCCATCATTATACAGAAATTTCTATGTTACAAAACTGAAACTCAATTTTTAAATTTAATTATGAAAATTAAACTTTAAATCCAGTGTTTTGTTCCATTGTCATGTGATGTTAGGAATATCTTTCTCATAAATTTACTTAATTTATAATCACAGACAGTCTTAATATTTTGAGTTGTTAAGGTTAAGGAAAATACAATTTATCTTGGGTGCTTGGGTTTTCATTTCCCTAGACAACTTATGTATCAAATATATGTAACTTAAAAATTCAGGTTCAGTTTAGGTAAGG
>OZ038518.1:35259991-35319991 GCA_964036315.1 Acanthosepion esculentum
TACTACTAACACAACTGCTGCTTTAGCAATTGCTACAAATACTACTTTCTTCTTCCTCCCCCTGCATCATCTGAGAGAACCTCCCCCACCAGGTTTATCATCAGCATCATCATTCCAACTGATCCTAGAACGAAGACTCCTACTGCTTCTGCTCTTGCTGCTGCTACATCTCAGAGTTGCCGCTTCTGCACGCATACTGATTTGAAGCTATCCTTCAGAGACTCCAGTCGAAACGTTTTTCCCTTGTTGCACGCTTGTTCTTAAATTTAGTCACGTAAAGACGAAAACCTGAATTACATACGTTCACAAAAATCTTGCTTTTCTCACAGAATTGCCAATTTAGAGTAAAACAAGCAACAAAAAAAAAAGCTAAAAGGATCTTTATTTTTTTTTTAGTGCCTCTCATGAAACTAAATAAGAACTTTAAAAAAATGTAAACATTCACAACAAAGAGGAAAAAAAACAAACAAACAAAAAAGTCGTCTCTTCTGACTGACTGTTTTCATGGATAATTATTAACAGAAAAAAGAAACAGCAAAGTTTGAACCCAAAAGCAACAATGTGAGTTTATTTTGTTTTTTGTTTTCTTATTCATCTTTATGATTTTTATTCTTTGTTGAATATGTTGGTCTTTTAACTACTCCCCTGCCTCACCATCAAACAATAACACAACATTACCCTTTTGGGAAAAATTTCTCACCTGACAATGTATTATTTCATGTCTTTTAAATGGTTCCACACATTTTCTCTTTTTTTTCTCTTTTTTTTTTTTGGCGTTCATTTGTTTTGGGTTTTTACTACACTATTTCAAAGAGTTACGTTTATCTATGTCTTTTAAAGTCAATTTCTTTCTGCAAGATTTCACCTGAATTTCTGAAGATTTCAGCAGCTGATGAAGAATTTTTATTAATTACATTATTGTTCAAAATACTTTTTTTTCCCCAGCACAACTGACTATAGTTTAAAAATATATGCAATAGATTGATTTCACTATTTTATTCTAGCTTTTGTCCATGTTGATAGGCATTTTTGAAAAATGACATGCTTTTCTTTAAAGTAAACATATTACTCTTGAAATCAATACTCTTTTGTCAGTTATAAATGTGCTCTTTGCTATATTCTTATACTAAAGTATTTTTCTATTTTTTTTATGTATTGTGTTCGCCAGCTTAATTTTCAGATTCCTAAGTTTTTATTTCAAACTTTTGTTTAGGTATAAACTTTTTTCTTTTTTAAGTAAGAAAAAATATCAAGCACCAGAGAAAAAAAAATAACACAAATTTGATTCATTAAACATTCATCTTATCTTTAAAAACAAACTTTTGTTTCTGACTAGGATTATTGGTTTAAGAACTATGTAACAGCTAACATTTTTAACATTAAGGCAAGTGTGAATGCATATGTATTCAGATATACCTAGATAGATAGGATCAGACTGAGGTTGATAGATAGATAGATGGGATCAGACTGAGGTTGATAGATAGATAGATGGGATCAGACTGAGGTTGATAGATAGATAGATGGGATCAGACTGAGGTTGATAGATAGATAGATGGGATCAGACTGAGGTTGATAGATAGATAGATGGGATCAGACTGAGGTTGATAGATAGATAGATGGGATCAGACTGAGGTTGATAGATAGATAGATGGGATCAGACTGAGGTTGATAGATGGGACCAGACTGAGGTTTATAGATAGATAGAGGGGATCAGACTGAGGTTGATAGACGGGATCAGACTGTGGTTGATAGACGGGATCAGACTGTGGTTGATAGAGAGATGGGATCAGACTGAGGGTGACAGATACAGAGATGGGATCAGACTGAGGGTGACAGATACAGAAATGGGAAAAGACTGAGGTTGACAGACAGAGAAGTGGGAACAGACAGAGGTTGACAGATAGAGAAGTGGGAACAGACAGAGGTTGACAGATAGAGAAGTGGGAACAGACAGAGGTTGACAGATAGAGAAGTGGGAACAGACAGAGGTTGACAGATAGAGAAGTGGGAACAGACTGAGGTTGACAGATAGAGAAGTGGGAACAGACTGAGGTTGACAGATAGAGAAGTGGGAACAGACTGAGGTTGACAGATAGAGAAGTGGGAACAGACTGAGGTTGACAGATAGAGAAGTTGGAACAGTCTGAGGTTGACAGATAAAGAAGTGGGAACAGACTGAGGTTGACAGATAGAGAAGTGGGAACAGACTGAGGTTGACAGATAGAGAAGTGGGAACAGACTGAGGTTGACAGAGAAATGGGAACAGACTGAGGTTGATAAGCAGGATCAGACTGAGGTTGCTGGATAGAGAGACAGGGACTGACTGAGGTTGATAGATACACAGGGACAGATGGAGGTTGGCACTAACAGAAAAATCATGAAAGGCAGAGATGAAAATAGTTTTAAGATAAACTGAAATATCCTCTGAGAATAAGGTTAACTTGCTCTAAAAACAGAAAATAAAGGATTTAATGGAAGAAATATTCAAGTCAAGTGCAAGTCTACAGAAAAAGTGCGGTGCATATTGATAAAATTAGTGGAATCTCCAAAGTGTGTGTGTGTGTGTATATATATATAAACGCGCACACACACCTGACAACGGCCTGAACACCATCTCTTTTTTTAGTTGCAGAGTAGTGTAATTGCTTTGTTGTGGTCATTTAGACATAGAGCACTGTATATTACTGTTTAGGTAGGTGACTGTCTTTCAGTCTTAGTTTATGTTTCCTTTGCCCTTTTTATCCATTTTTCTCTTGGCTTTTTAGGGTTTTTTTTTTCAATTTTCTTTGGTAACTTGGATTTTTGCTTAATTTAACAATACTTTGGGTTGTTGTAGCATATATATATATATATATATATATATATGTGTGTGTGTGTATATATAAATATATATGTGTGTGTGTGTGTGTATATATATATGTGTGTGTGTGTATATATGTGTGTGTGTGTGTGTGTGTATATAAATATGTGTGTGTGTGTGTGTGTATATATATATAAATATATATGTGTGTGTGTATATATATATATAAATATATATATGTGTGTGTGTGTGTGTGTGTTATTTGTAGTGCAGACTTCCTTTTATACACATTTTATTGAATGTGGCAGATTAAGAAAATATCAATTTTTTTATTAAATTTTCCTACAGAAACAAGAAAAAGATTTTTTTGACTATCACTATTGATGGATCGATTGATTTGTTATTTATGATTTATGAACCTTTTGCGGGTTATTTAAAGCCAGAAAACGTTTTTATATTGAAACATATATTGGAGATAAGAATAATTTTACTGATTACTACTAATTAGCACATAGCTGGGGGCAGAAGGGATGTCTTCATACCTTTTCCAAAGGTATTTGGATGAAAGTGAATATAACGGACCTAACTGGAATTGGAACTCAACTCTCCCATTTCCAATACCGAGACATTATCCACACATCCAAGTCTACAATAACTGGTATTTCCAAGCAGTCACCCATCTAGATACTAACCAGGCTTGACATTGCTTAAATTCGGTGATCATATGAGAACCATTGTGACATGGTTGTAAACCTACATTCAATATAAAACACTGGGCAGAGGCATGTAGTGTGCACTTATTGGATTTTCATTTTCATGCAAGATGACAGAATGGATCAAGATTTTGGCAAAAGCTTGATGATGCTCAAGTTCAAACCATCCAAAATATTTAGCAGGGCTTTGGTGATAATTCCATGGGAAAAACTCAGATCAAGGAGTAGTACAACCACTTTAAACCAGGCCTTGTGTTAGTGGAAGATGAGGCACACTCAAGCAGGCCATCCACAAGCTAAAATGAGGAGCTGGTTAAGAAAATTTGATGAATAGTCATTGAAAACTGTCATCTAAAAATCCAGAAAACTTATCACAAAGGGTTAATAAGCACAAGATCAGTGCATTCAATTTTAATGGCGGATTTGTTCATGTGGAGAGTGTTGGCAAAATTTGTCTGCTCATTCTGCCCATATTATCCAAGTTTTCCTGGTCGAGAACAATACACCACTTGTTTGACAGGCTCATGACCCAGCACTGTATGATTTCTGGCTCTTCCCCAATCTGAAAACTATGCTGAAAGAGAAGCAATTTGAACCGCATGAAGAAATTATGAAAGAAAGCAATGACTGAGCTCCATGGCATTCCAAAGGTGTTACCAGCAGTGGCAGAACCACTGGGAGAAGTGTGTGAACTCCCAATGTCTAAGAGGCATGGTGAGGTAATGGATAGTGGCTCAGACTGAAGAATTGGAGAGCCAAGTTCGAATTCCAGTCAAATCCGTTACATTCACTTACGTGCTAATACCCTTGGGAAAGGTATGAATCCTACATGGCAACCTACTGCAGGAAAAAAAAATCCGCCTTGTCAGTCATGAAAGATACATGTATGTATCACACATGGCACATAACTGATATCACATACCAATCCACCACTCCTTTTCTTTGTTTCTAAAGAAATTACCCATTTCTCAGCACGTTGCTTAACTTTTAGAATGCTTCTTTCACTAGTCTAACGTTTTTGCCTGATTCTGGCTAAAAATGTTTTTTCTGTGGCCATTTTCTTTAAGACTCACCCCATTCATGGAATTTTCTGGAGAACCAAATTTCTGCTGCCTCCAGTTTTTTTTCCTTATCTGTGGGGACATTGTCCAACATTCACTGCCATATAAGAGAATGTATATCACATACAGGGGGCATGGTGGAGTAATGGATAGCGGCTCAGATTGAGGAATCAAAGAGCCGAGTTCAAATTCCAGTTGAACCCATTACATTCACTTACATGCTAATATCTTTGGGAAAGCTATGAATTCTCTTCAGCAGCTATGGGTAAATAGCAGCACAGGACGGGTTCTATAGCCTTGGATGGCAACTGGTCTACTGCAGAAAGAAATGGCAACCTACTGTAGGGAAAAGATTTGCCTCGTCAGTCATGTATCAAAAGATACATGATCACCTAAGTGTGTATCACGCATGGCACATAACTGATATTTTGGGGTAAATTGCTCAATATCAGTTATAGAGTGTGTCTAAATATATTAGGTTGGTGCAAAAATAATGACGTCTTTTGACGTTCAAGATCATGTCAAAAAACGTCATTATTTTTGCACTAACCTAATATAAGTAGACACTGAGGTGAGCACAGAGTGGTGACAGTTTGTTACATGCTTGAACACAACTATCGGGCTATCAAGAAGATGGCATTCAAGCATGAAACAGACTGTTGCCACTTAGTTTTGACTTCAGTGGCCACTATATATATATTAGGTTGGTGCAAAAATAATGTCGTTTTCTCACATATGTTACTTATGTAAATAACAACATTATTTTTGCACCAACCTTATATATATATATATATATATATATATACCAGCCAAATTACCTGCACCTTGCTGTGTGTCACACATTTTAATTTGTAAGAAAATGATGATTGATTTTAAATCACTGTTATAATTTGTGGAGAAAAATGATGCATTTCAATATTACTCAATAATCTTGCCAATGTGACTTCCATCTTCTGGATTTCTCCTATATTTTGGATAGGAGTCATTCCCTTGTTCAAATTTAAATTTAATTTAAATCAAAGGGAAAAAATTTTCAGTGGAGGGTTTGTGCAAAAACAGCTTGATCTGACTTTTTTTATGTGCATTTGATGCAATGCTTTCTTGAATGAACTGATGAGTAGATTTCAACATTGATAGGACAGTTAAATTGTCACAACAAATATGTATTGTAAGGCAATATCCACTGATTGGTGATTTCTTGCTCAACTTGACATCTGTATTGTCTCATTTTGATCTTGCCTATATGACCTCTATCTTCTTGCTTTCTCCTTCTATATTTTGGATAGGAGTCACTCTCATTTTGATATATTTTTATATATGAATCATTCCCTTGTTCAAATTTAAATTTATTTTAAATCAAAGGGGGGAAAAAATCAGTGAGAGGTTTGTGCCCTCCAAAGACCCTCTTTGATCAAGATAATATCTACTTATCCAAGTATCCTGGGTATATAACCCTAGGAGTTCAATAACCAACAAACAAGCAGACAGAGGTTACAACATTTATATTATATTATATTATATTATATATATATATATATATATATATATATATATATATATATATATAATGCTCTTTCTCTATATAACATACGCCCAGATCAGCGATCCATACTTATGGTTTTGTGCTGTACAAAGCTAATCAGTATGTGTGTATATAACACCAAGAGAGACCTATTTGGTAAGCCAAGATGCTATAAAACACCCACAAGTGTTGTCATGTGAAAGACAATTGTGATGTTCAACACCTGTATTTTACAAGTGTGAAATTGACAAGTGTTAACATAAGAGGTGGTAGATGGGGTGAAACCCGCTCCCTTCCAGTACGAAACAATTCACCTGGTTGAAGTACGCAGAACCTCACTACAAACTCAAACAATCTCCCCTCACCCACAAGAAATTAATGGAAAAAAAGAGAAAATCAATATTTAATTAAGAAATGACGAAAATGTGGTATAGTTTTAGAAATATTAAAAGTATTTGTATTACATCTGTTCAGAAGCTCTAATTTCTTTGCAATCACCATCTTCTGTTTTCTTGAACCCTATTCCTTTTGGTCCTTTCCTCAAACCTTCTCATTCTTTTTTACTCCCTGTAACCCCCAGCATTTTAGTGGCTTTATCACCTTGCTTGGGGTGAAATGACTAAAAAAAAAAAAAAATTACTAATAAGGAGGGCTAGCCAGTTAACAAAATATCTGCAATCAAGAAAAGTAACCACATTTATTTGCCTTTTTTCAACTCCTATTGGCCATATTAGTAAAAATTTCTTCATTCACATCTGATGCTACGAGACAACATAATAAAGAGGAGACATTTTTTTTTCTTTCTTTGATGAAGCCATTTCCTAAGTTCCTTTAACTTTTGAGTTACTGTCTTTTATGAATATCAAACATGTAGACACATTTACTATGTAGATGTTTCTTGAAGTTAGTTTAGTGAAGCACTCATGGAAATGAAGATAGAAGGATTCTGCTGCACATGTGGCACTCCCTTCCAATTTCTTGCTTCCCTAACAACTGCAATCTTCAAAAATTAAGTTTAACGTCAATCATAATCAGATTTCTCATTCCCTGTAACTCCCTGCGTTCTAGCGGAATTATTGCCTTTTTTGAGATAAAAGGATTAAAAAGAAATATATATATATATATATATATATTCTGTTGTCCACACATCTCAGCTGATTCATTCTTCAGCCATCATCAGGTGTAACCCATGAGAAAATTATGGAAATTTATTAACTCCAGAAAAATGGCAAACAGAAAAATTTTGAAAATTATCTTATTATTATGAAATTATCTACGTATTTATTTTTGTTTTTTTTTACAATTATGTTCACCCTGTACCTGGCCAAAGAGCCACTTAAGATAAAGCATTACAGCAATACAGTTTATGGAGATTAAACAAGATTGATTTAAAACTTAAACAAGATTGTAATGATTGGAGAAGCCTCTTCTTAGGAGTCAGTTCCAAAAAGCAGCAGTTTGTAGGAAGAAGCTACTCAAGTGGAACTTACATCTCAACAATGGAATAAAAAGGTGTTGTAAACTAGGGAAGATTACTGAATAGTATAATCACATGAAGGTTGATAATGAATAATAATACTTAGGAGAAGAACAACACATATAAGATTCACCAGCAGCACATAGAAATAGACAACTGCTAGAACTGAGTCAAGTGAATTCCACAATGAATCTTCAACTGCAGACCAACATACAGTATTTACTACTGTACTTTTGGGAATGGGGACAGACTCATTATTGTCCATAGGCATGCTACAACAGAAGGGAATGACATTGTTTCACAACAATGGGCATGACATGGCAGGTCTTGGCCAAAATAGTTAGAACTGGTAAAGAACACAAGGTATACAAAGTGCTTTGGTGATTCTAAATTGCACAGCTTCATCTCGCTGCATCCCTTCAGGAGATAGGTGATAATGGCTCTCCACAACTTCCAATCCCTTCAGGCTCTCAGCAGTTTTTCTCCATTTGCTAAAGCTCTACTCCACTGTTCCACTATCCATTCACAGAAGCTCATCAGGTAACTGACTCGCTGCCTTCCCCAATCTTTCTTGCCCTCAATATGCCCCCAGGAGGTTTCAGGCAAAAAATATTATTAACAATAGCAACGATACAAAAAAGATGTTGGAGATATTGCTGAGTCTTCCCAAAGTCAGTTTTTATATACCAAGTTGTTTCACAAGGCTGTGGGCGATTATGGTTCTCCACAACTTCTTCATGTAAAGTAATGTTTGTCTCCTTACTATCCTGTTCTGCCATGCACAAGACCATTAAGTGACCGTTTCCCTATGTCCCTCTTGTTTTCAGTATGTTCTGTGAGTGTCAAATTCTCTAAACACTCTTTCCTCATTATGTGCCCCAAAAATTTCAACATTATTTTTGTGATTGTAACTTCAAGTGATCTTTTTTTCAATTTTCCGTAAACCTTCCATCTTACCCCTATGGTCATCCCAGCATCCAACGCCTAAAATGCGAAGGGAAAATAATGATATAAGATGATGTTGATGTTCCACACTACTTCAAACAAAAGCTTAAGAAGGAAACTGCCATCAATACTAGAAACAGCAATAACAGCTTCTGGACTTGAGAAATCTATTTACATGAAAAATGTTTTTAAGAGAAAAGATTTTTATAAATTTCAACCAAAAGCAGCACCGGCTGCTCAATCAGTGAATGATGAATGTTTCCTCATGGCTATTATTTACTGGTGCTATAGAATTATAAACAAAGATCTATACCAAATGACAGACACCACATCACTTGAGGACTCCAATAGCAGCAAAAGGTAAAATGGATTTCACATGTAACTCAAAGAGAAAATAACTTAATCAAGACATTGATGCTCCAAATGAAAAGTTAGGAAGGAAACCACTGTCAATACTGAAAAGAGTGATAACAGCCACTGGACTTGAGAAAACTCTTTTTTATTTTATTTTTTTTGAAAAAATTGTTTCAAGAGAAAGATTTTATAAATTTCAACTAATAAATTCTGGTCAAGTTCATTACACTCACTTTTGCACAAATACCTTTGGAGAATATATTAATCCATTTCTTCTCCCCCCAGGCTATGGGTTAAATGAGAGGGCAGACTTGGATTTCTAGCTGTGGTTGGTACCTACAGTCATTGGCAATGCAAAAAGATTTTAAAAAAACACTACAAATTCAGCTAACCGGTTATTGCTCATTACTTCTCAGAAAAAGTAATTAAAATTTTGTGCACAACAACTAAAAAGGGAAACATGAGGAAAGAAAAAAAAAAATATATATATATATATATATATATATATATATATATATATATATCAATAATATAATGACACAAGTACAACTATAGACACTAAGTCCTAACAACCAATCCTTTTGTTGGCCTCAGGATAGTTTTGTTTGCATAAAGAGGGTTCAAATATTTTTTACATTATTTTCACTATATATTTCAGTGATGGATTTTTATTTCTTAATCTAACAGATTTTATTACTTAAACATTATTTTTCGTGGATACCTATATTCGAGTAGACACGCCATGTATTTATTAAATAGTATATTTATTTATTTATTTTTGTCTACTGGATATTTGAGAAATCTTATTAAAGAAGAATATGCACTCTCCAGCAGGATTTGAACCTGTGCCGCCCCCCCCCCCCGCCTTGGTAGGAGAAACCATCATTAGATCCAATGTGCTTTAGACTGACTCAGCCACAGAGTGCATTATCAATCAAGCAAAGTTGAATTGAGAGAGAGAGTCAATTAACCATTCATTAGTTTATTTACTATTGTCTCTTTAGTTCTCTGTTAAGCATTTTCTTGACTAACATTCCGCTCGCCCAGATATGTGTTAAATTCTACTAATTTTATATATTACTAATAGGTACTATTGATGTTTAGTATAAATGGTAAATATATAAGACAATTTGGTAAACCTATACTGATGGGTTTTGTCAATGAACCAGTGTCATTAGAAAAGAAAAAAAAATAATTTTATTACACAAGATTTCTTTTTTGAATGACGCCAGTAAAACATGTCAAAATAGATGTTTTCCCAAAATCATCTATTTACAAATTTGCTATTCTATTGCATTCTCAGACAACTTTACTCACACACACTTCTGTGAGTAAAGTGAATGAAATTCTGACAGAAGTGTGACTATATGTATGTGTAAGTGTGACTATATGTATGCGTAAGTGTGTTTAAGCATGTTCCGTCAAATATAGTGGACAGAGAATGTTAACCGTTTTACTAAGTTTCTCCTGGAGTCAAATAAGTCAATTGACGAAACATTGTGACTTGTAAATCGACTCGGCGAAATTAAATTTCCACCTGACATCAAACAATTTATTAAGCAAAAGAAGAAACTCATTAAAATGAAAGACTCCTGAATAAATAGTCTTCTTTCTTATGTGCTGTGTTTCCACAGGATGTAGGTGATTATGGCTCTCTCCATTTTCCTGTCCTACTTAGCTCTTAATAAAATTTGTCTCCTAAACCCTGTTCTGCCATCCATTTACTCAAACTCACAAAGTAGGTTATGCATTGTTTCTTCTATCCTACTTACCTTCAATATGTCCTGTGAGTGTCAGATTTTCCAAGCCCTCTTTCCTCATTACATGACCTAGAAATTCCAGCTGTCACTTCCAGATGTTAAGAATAGGTTTCATTTTTGCTTCCATTTTCTATAAAACTTCGTTGTTCACATAATCAGCTTGTGGTATCCTCAGCACGCTACTGCAGAACCACTTATCTGTTGCTTTAAGTCTCTTCGTCTTGTCTAGCACACACTGCCATACAGGAGGACGAATATCACGTAACAGTTTAGTACTCATTCTCTTGTTTCTAGCAAAATAATTCAGTGTCACACTTTCATCCTCTGTTAAAACATTTCCCAGATATTTAAATTTTTGTACGTCTTGGATTTTGCTATCTCCAATTTGGGCTCATCATTTTGCTAACAACCATGCATTCTGTCTTCTTGCAGTTGATGTTTAGTCCTTTCCTTCACTAAGTCCTGTATGCATTCTTGTGGCTTCCTTTCTGTGTCAGCTATCACCGGGGTCATCATCATATTTTATGCTGTTAAGGTTGTGGCTACCAATAATGAATCCTGGAAGGTTTTCTAATTCTCTCAGAATAAATTCATGTTTAAAATAAAAAAATCAGCAATATTATTGGCTTCAGTATCTGTCTATATTTCTGAGATGCGGTATTATGTACACTATTTACATTATTCGGACTATTGTCCTCATCTTTGTTGGCATATTTACAGTGTGACCCGGATATAAGATAAACCCGGATATAAGAGAGATTTTCTCAGATCCCAAATTAGAGCCATACTTACCTAAACAAAATAGACCAAACCCAGATATAAGAGAAGCCCAGATATAAGATACTTCTTCTCCGGTCCCGACAACTCTCTTATACCCAGGTTACACTGTTTTACAATGTTTCGGCCGTTGTACGCCCCGGCCTTCTTCAGGTGGATGGAATGTTGAACTGAACTCCTCAAGAACACATGGCACAGTAGATAAAGGTGTTGGTTAGATCCAGTGACAGGACCCAAAGAGTGCGAGTTCAATACCCAGTTAAGGCAGTGGAGAACTTGGAGAGGGAAATTAACAGGAGATAACTGACATACATTAAACATGGCACGTGAAACTAGAACAGTCTTCCCCCAGTAAGCAAATTAAGGTGTCCAGTTCAACATTACAACCACCTGAAGAAGACCAGAGTGTACAATGACCGAAACATTGTAATAAATATGCCAACAAAGATGAGGACAATAGTCCGAATAATGTAAATAGTGTTATCGGTTTCAGTCACTTTCCCACAGCTGTAAAATTGCTTCCCTGTGCTTTTTCTATAAATACTTTCATCGTAATTGTTTGGATGAGCTCTTTGCTGTAGTATCTAGACTTTATAAATTTAAGCGCAGTACTAGATTGGCAATGAGGTCTCATCAATTTACAATTGTCAGTGTTGTGTCATAAATAGGAAAGGTTGGCACACATAAGTAATTTATTGTAGGGAATAAAACAGTACACAATTGAGAATACAGACTAATGTAATAAACAGTTAATCATTAATTCCTCCCCCTCTTTAAATAGTCTTCGACTAGTCCATCTTGTGGGGTGTTCAGCTACTCCACAACAGTTAGATGTAACTGTTAGTTTTATGCTAACTGTTTTTTTTACATTTCTCCCTTGTGGAACTCTCCAGACTTTTTACTGTCTTCCTGATTACTTTTCACTTGCCCTTGCTCCTTAGTAATGTCTCTGTTTTCTAATTCTTCCACACCCAGTAACCTCTTGTGACTTAGAGGCTTTATTGCCCTCTGCTTGGGATGAACTTGATTAAAATTTTTAAAAAGGTTGCATACAAAAATTAATCTTAGAATAAAAAAAAAACAACTGGTAATCAAAACTTATAAACATGAAAGATCATTATTTACATTTTTTAAATATGGATTATTGTCCCAATCTTTGTTGTTATCCCAACATTTCAGCTATTGTGCCCTTTGGCCTTCATCAGATGCTTGTTGATGTGACTAACCTTCAGGGAATTTCTGGACCCTTTATTTAATCTGTAGAGCTAGATTGTTCGTGTTCTGCTGTCCAAGGGATATGCCACATAGTTCTTATTTTGTACTGTTATTGCTTGACCCGTTTCCACTTGAACTCAGCAGAAATTGACAAGCAATACCTGAGCAGTACTAAAGTAAGAACCAGACGAGCTATGTTTAGACATGATCAACAGAAGAAGAACAATCTAGCCTCATAAATTAAATACTGTATCTTGTATATAATCCGAGAAATTTCCAAAGAAAATTAAGGGCAAAAAGGAGGGGTGTATTATACACTGCTTAAAAAATACCCTTCATTTGAAAAAGCAAGATTACAAACACACTCAGTTTTGCTCACAAGATAAAAATTATTTATATTTTGATTTTTTTGTTATAAAGATTTCTCTTTATTCTTAATGAAGGACATTTTTTTTTTCATTTTCATAATTTATTAATATATAGGAATATAAGAAAGACATATCAAACAGAAAAGTATACAAGATTAATTAACACCTTAAAATGTATTGCTGGTTGTCTTGCGTTTTTTTTCCTTAAGCCACTGTTTTCACTTATTCTGCTCTTGGGGAAGATAAAATATACCAACCTTATGTTGTTTGCTATAGTTACTATGCAATTGGTTGCATAATTTTTCAACATTTTGAGAAAAAGATTTTGAGATAATGAAATTAAACTGTTATTTTCTAAGAAAATCAGGTCAGTATGTTTTCCTGAAAATTTTATTTTAATGGATAATATGGTAAAACTTTAAAAAAAAAAATTACATAGGGTTGACTGTATTCTGTGGCAGTATAATATTCAAGACTACTTTATTCCAAAACCTTTTTTCAAAAAATAACAGTGTAACCCGGATATAAGAGAGTTGTCAGGACCAGAGGCGAAGTCTCTTATATCAGGGTTTCTCTTATATCAGGGTTTGTTCTATTTTGTTTAGGTAAGTATGGCTCTAATTTGGGGCCCGGATAAAATCTCTCTTATAACCGAGTTTCTCTTATATCCGGGTCTCTTATATCCGGGTTACACTGTATCAGGTATTATATATGGTTGATTTATTTTTTTATGGTTCATCAACCCTTTGTGTGTTATTTAAAGTCAAAACCTATTTCAGATTGTAGAGGGTTCCTTACAGTACTCATTGTTTCCAAGTGGTCCCCATCTAAGTAATGACCAGCTCAATGTTGCTTCACTACAATGATTGAATAAGAACCAATGTTTACATAAACCTCTATTATATCATATTTTCTTGTTTGTAATATGAAAAATTTTGAAATAGAATTAAGAGCAAGAAAAGGGCAGGGTTGTATTACACACAAGTACATATTTTCAGCAATTTTTACTCGGCTTAAAAACCCTTTATTTGAAAGAACAAGATTGCAAATATACTTAGTTTTGCTCACAAGATAAAGTTTATTTATATTTTGATTTTATTGGGTTTTTTTTTTTTCATTGTTTATTAATATACATAAAAAAAGAGATATTAAGCAAAAAAGTATGATAGATTAATTAACACATTAAAATATATTGCCAGGTATGTCTACATGGCACCATTGCATGAAAATGCAAAAACAAGTTTTAAAACAGAAATTAGAAGAAACATGCAATAGTCAAACATTCATCTCTATTCTTTAATATCATGAAAAATGTAATCTTTTGCTCAAATATATGTATGACATTGAGATTTTTTAATGGATAATATGGAGGAGGCACGGTGGAGTAATGGATAGCGGCTTGGATTGAGGAATCGGAGAGCCGAGTTCGAATTCCAGTTGAATCTATTACTTACATGCTAATATACTTGGGAAAGGCATGAATCCTCTTCTTCTCCCCCCAGCTATGGGTAAATAGCAGGACAGACCAGGTTCTATAGCCTTGGATGGCAACTGGCCTACCGCAGAAAAAAATGGCCACTTTCTGTGGGAAAAAAATCTGCCTCATCAGTAATGTATTGAAAGAAACATGATCGCCTACACATGTATTACACATGGCACACAACTGACTGATAGTACAACTTTAAAAAAATAAAAATTGACATAGGGATACCTTTACTATTGGGTTGTATTATACTCAAGGATATAATTTATTCCATGTTTTTAGCTTCATTAACACAGGGTTATATTATATACAAGAAAATATGGTAACAGGTTCACAGTTTGAAGTTTCCTGAAGTCTACCTGGATCGACATGCACCTGGTGAAGATGGAAGAGTATAAAACCAGGAATAATGCAATTACAACAAAGATGAGAACAATGTTTCATTTGTTTGTTTGTTTGCTTAGGGTTTTATGGCATATCAGACGCCATAGACTCCCAAGTCGGTATCTACGCTGACGACACTACTATTTACTCCTGCCTCAAGCACAAATCTACTGAGGCGGACAAAATTAACCTGGCAGCTCAAATTGAAAAGGACCTCCAATCGGTTGTGGACTGGGGAGAGAAATGGATGGTCAACTTTAATGCCTCTAAAACAAAACTGCTCTCCATTAACCACCACAAGGACCCATCCCTGCATCCCATCAGAATGTCTGAGGACCAACTTCTCGAGAGTTCCTCTCTGCGGCTGCTCGGTCTCACGCTGTCCGATGATCTGAGATGGAACAAATACATCGAGTCAATTGCATCATCCACCGCAAGAAAAGTTGGTTCACTGTGCCGAGCCAGGAAATTCTTCTCCCCTGAATCGATCCTCCAAGTCTATAAGTCTACCATTCGACCTTGCATGGAGTATTGCTGCCATTTATGGTCTGGGGCCCCTGCGTGTTGCCTCGGGGTTCTTGATAAGATCCAGAGATGGATATGCAATGTGATTGGCCCTGATCTGTCATCTCGTCTGCAGTCGCTCTCTCACAGACGCAATGTTGCATCACTCTGCCTTTTCTACAAGTACTTCCACGGTAATTGCTCTGAGGAGTTGCTTTCGCTTGTCCCTAAGCCTCGTGAATTTAAGCGTCCTACGAGGCTGGCATCCCATTCCCACCCCTTCACCGTTGAAACTGTTAGGTGTAGACGTCTTTTCTACTCCAATAGCTTCATGTCTCACACATCTCGCCTATGGAACTCCCTTCCCTATTACTGTTTCCCTGACAAATACAATCTCCAACGGTTTAAGTGTAGCGTCAATCGTCATCTCCAATTGCCTTGATCTATCCACTTCCTGACATCTTTCATTCCTATCTGCTCTCACTCTATATCTCCCGTAACCTCCCTACCTCGATCGACCCTCCGTCCTTCTCTTTCTCCACATCCCTTCCTTTACCACTCCTATCTGCTCTTCCTCCAACCCTTCTGTAACCCCTTGCGTGATAGTGGCCCCCTGGCCTTGCTTGGGGTGATACGCTTAAAAAAAAAAAAAAAAAATATCAACCACTATGGGTTATTTAATGCCAGATCCAGTTTCCACATATTTACTAAATATATATACTTTGCAAACGTAATTTAAGGATAACATTAGCAACATCATTGTTTCAAAAACATATAGCTGGCAACATCATTGTTTCAAAAATGTATAGCTGGCAACATCATTGTTTCAAAAATGTATAGCTGGCAACATCATTGTTTCAAAAATGTATAGCTGGCAACATCATTGTTTCAAATAATATAGTTGGCAACATCATTGTTTCAAGAAAGTGTAGTTGGCAACATCATTGTTTCAAAAAAGTGTAGTTGGCAACATCATTGTTTCAAAAAAGTGTAGTTGGCAACATCATTGTTTCAAAAAAGTGTAGTTGGCAACATCATTGTTTCAAAAAAGTGTAGTTGGCAACATCATTGTTTCAAAAAAGTGTAGTTGGCAACATCATTGTTTCAAAAAAGTGTAGTTGGCAACATCATTGTTTCAATGTGCTGGAAAAGACCTGGAAGTTCACTATTTTCCCATAGCTGGGACCCCCAACAGGTGCTACCACCCCGGGTCAGGGTGGACCTGGGAACACCAGCAATTAAGAGGTGGCTCCATGCTTCCCCAAAACCTCCTGATCAGAGGCCTTGCTGTTGGATGCAGTTTAACGTCGTACCCAGAATGTGTTTCATTTGTAAATTTGCTCTTTCAAGTAATATTTTTTAATGTTCTTTATAATACTTTTATCCAATAATTGTTGTTATATTTTGTATATGAATTGTGTATGCAAATGTAACAAACTTTATGAGACAGTGGTTGTAAAAATTACTTTTTTAGATTAGTTTTAAGTTGAAGAGCAAAAGAACTGTTGTGGGAAAATTAAAGAAAACTAATAAAGAAAATAATAGTAAAGAAAAAAATTTATTTTCCCATGATGCAATTTTATGATCCCAATCTGAAAAGGACAGAATTTTTCTCTTTCCTTTTTTCAATGCGATCATTCAGATATGTTTTCAACAGCCCTACCATAAAGTAGAGATCTGGCCATCCCAGCTCAGTGCAAGGCTGTCTTGAATTCAACCATCTTTACCTGTTTTTAACCTTATTTCCCATAAATATTTTCTGAACAAAAAAAGGAAAATGGTCATCTTCAAGAGACATTTAATTTTGTTTCGATATACACAACATAAATAAAATAAACGTACATAGAAGAAGCTAAAGTTTTTTTGTATGCTACTTCCATCTTCTTTGTTTATATATTGAACACGCACCTTCACCTAAAAATACACACAAAATCAACAACCTTGTTAACATCCACACCATAAAATAAAATACCTTCCCTCTTCCCATACAACAAAAACACAAATATTGCAATGTAGACAAGCACACAAACAATATCTAATAGAACTTCTTTTTTCACAAGTCCAATAAAAATTTACTCTCTATGACATTGCAATGTAGACAAGCACACAAACAATATCTAATAGAACTTCTTTTTTCACAAGTCCAATAAAAATTTACTCTCTATGACATTGCAATGTAGACAAGCACACAAACAATATCTAATAGAACTTCTTTTTTCACAAGTCCAATAAAAATTTACTCTCTATGACATTGCAATGTAGACAAGCACACAAACAATATCTAATAGAACTTCTTTTTTCACAGGTCCAATAAAAATTCACTCTCTATGACAAAAGACCACTAAACATGTTTTCAATCATGGTATTTTTTCATCCCAGAAATTCAAAAACAAAAGAAAATATAGATTTTTATAATCTTTTGAAACCCCCCAAAAATCACAGTTGATTTTGTTTACATTATTTTTAATCATTTCACCCCTCTCCCTGCCCAAGTAAGGTGATAATGCCACTAGGACACGGGGTGGGGGGGTTACAGGGAGTGAAAGAGAATGTGAAGACTTTAGTGTTGAGAAGTGGGGAAAAAACTAAAGGAACAGTATTCAGGAAGACAGATGGCGATTGACATTGAATTTAAATTTTTGAAGAATATAGGTGTCAGGGAAGTAAGAAATTGGAAGGGAGTTTCACAGATCTGAGAAAAAAAGGAACTGTTAGAATAGATGTGGCAGTTGCATCTAACTAGTTCAACTGTAAATCGATAAGACCTAACTGCCAATCTAGGCATCACAGACATTTACTTAACGGATATATTTATGATGGGATGCTGAAAAGTTTTTAACCCTAACCTACTTTACGAATTATGGCCAAACAGAATTTATTTGGTTCTCTTCTTGCTCAAGCCCAAACCTTTTCAGCAGCCTTTGTAAATAGCAGAGTACTAGACTGTAGGTAGGGAGGTTTATTGTTTAGTTTTTGAATCTTCATATAAAATTTAATGAAAGAACGAATTTCAACTCAATGCATTGAAAAACATTCCTATTGTTCATGTTTCATCCAGAGTAGATAAATTTACATGGTAGACTATTAGACTGTAGGTTAGAGGTCTACAGTTCCACTGTAACTATTTAGTTCAGGGTAGCATATTAACTATATATATATATGATGGACTCCCTCATCATTTTCAATATATGAGGGATCAATGTGTTCCGCCCTTGATACCTTACTTGTGTTTGTGTCTTTGATGACTTTTAAGGCCAGCTTCAGACCCATACAACATTTCACATACATGACAAGTAACAGCACCCCTTGTAAATGTTGCATAAATATCAGAGCAGTGTTCAATTGTAATGTCTATGCACAGTTTCCTAGGCTTGGCACGATGAGAAGCCACTTCCTCAAAGGATGACACACAGATATTAACAACATTTCAGTTTTGCTTAACTCTATTCTTGGATCTCAACATCAGATTTTCCCAGTTTCAGAAAACTGTCATGCAGTTGGGTGTACAAGAGGATTTTCAGTGTCCTCTCATTACTTATTAAAAATGACACTATGCATCCAGTTTTGCATTTTGAAAACAATACTAGATATTTTATCTCCTAGATTACAGCCACAATTTGCACAAAGACACCTTTTGTCAGATATAGCAAAATAGATCAGACTGATAACTTTTAGTACTTTCTTATATATATATATATATATATGTGTGTGTGTGAGTGTGTATACATAATATATATATATATATATATATATATATATATATATATATATATATGTGTGTGTGTGTGTGTGTATACATAATATATATGCGTGTGCATGTGCATATATATAATATATGTTTGCATGTGCATATACATATATATATATATATATATATGTGTGTGTGTGTGTGCGTGTGCATATACATAATATATATGTGTGTGTGTGTATACATAATATATATGTGTGCATATACATAATATATATATTTGTGTGTGTGTGTGCGTATACATAATATGTGTGTGCGTGCGTATACATAATATATATGTGCGTGTGTGTATACATAATATGTGTGTGTGGGTGTGTGTGTGTATATACATAATATATATGTGTGTGTGTGGGTGGGTGTGTGTATATATATATATATATATATATATATATATATATATATATATATATATATATATATAATACATATACATGCACCGACATTTTGGTGAACCACCCAGTGAACCATAGTTGCACACCAAAATGTAGGTGCATGTATATGTACTAATTAATATACATCTTTGCTCTGTATAAACACATCGAGCACTATCATGTTTACACCTCATGTATAAATGCGATGATAATTCATTTGCTTGCCCGTGTATGCACACCAGTGCACACGTACATGTCTGCTTATATCTGGCCGTTTCATTTGTCTATCCTACAACTATATATATATATATATATATATATATATATATATATATATATTAACCCTCACTACTAGCATGACTGACCATTAAACAATTTTGTAACTGTTCATATTCAACACCTGACTATTGCGTTGTGCGTAAAACAGTTGTGCTAGTGGTGAGGGATAATATGTATATTTTTTAATATATATTTAATAGCTCTGTTACATTACATTGATCACCAGTACTATATATATATATATATATATATATATATATATATATATATATATGTGTGCATACATATGCAAACACAAACAGTCCAATGACCAGCAAAGAGAGAGGCATTACACTACTCCTTGAAAAGACTCTCGTCTCTTGAAGCATCAGCTATTGCCATTGGCTACTAAAGTGGCTGACAGGCAGATTGAGCAAAAAAAAGAAAAAGAAAAAGTCATCCAAGTCACATCCCTTTCAGAAGAAAACTATGGAGCCAAAGCCGAACCAAACAAGAAGTCATGCAATAAAACTAGTTTTATTTCAATTAGCAGACCATTGCCTGCAGCTCCTGAATCAGATATCAGTGGGCCTACAGCAGACACAGTACACTCTCCAAACTCTTTGCTTTTGAAACTAAACCATGAGTCTCTGAATATATATATATATATATATATATATATATATATATATATATACAGGGTGACCAAAAAAACCGGGAATTTTGGAGTGCGTATTGCCAGACATGAGCAAGTGGCAACACTGCGAGACAGTGACCTTGAGCAAGTAAACATTTCGTCATTTTAGTAACGAGAATGAAATTCACAGTATCCCAGCTGAGATGTTGCAGCAGTCAATGAGGAATCTCAACAGCAGATTTCAAGAATGCATTCGTACAGGAGGACGCCATCTACAGGACGTAATTTTTAAAAAATGAAAATTCCATCATTGTTTCTTAAATGGCATGTTTTAAGGTTTCAATTACTATGAATTAAATATTTATTTTTTCTTCCATCACTCTTGGTTTTATTGGATTGTTAAAAAGTTCCCATTTTTTGGGGTCACCCTATATATATATATATATTTAGGATAGGATAAAAAACAAATAGAAAACATTTACAAATCTATTATATTTCCCTTTTATTAAAGTTTCCTCAGATAATGAGATATGGAGACAAAAATCTCCATTATTTTTTTTTGATTTTGTATTGCTTGATTCTCATTGGTTATTTGGATACCACTTGCATCTGGCTAGTCAAGGAACGTTCATGTATCATAATTTTAGTTTGTCTATGCAGGATTCAAATGATAATGTTTTTGTGTGTCTAAGAGACATTATTTACATTTGGAGTTTGTCTGCATGTTGATTTGGGAATGCTGAGACAACCATTTAAATTCACTTTCAATACTCAGAAACAAGACTGGCCATAAATTTGATTTTACAAATGTCATGTTAACGGGGTGAATTGATTTAAAATAAAATTGTGTATTTGTGTAGCAATCCCTCTTTTATACAATTTTCATTATAAATGACTGACAAGGTACTGCAGTTAACCTTTTTATTTAGTTTTTCTCACATTCTTATAAATTCCTTGCTTTCTGGACATAAATTATGTAGAAATTTCTAAGCGCTTTTAGGCATTCTTTTAGCAATATATATATATGTATATATATATATATATATATGTATATATAAATAAAAAGAAAGAACAGTAAGTTATAAAATCCGGTGTTCTTATAGATATTTTTATTTTTACACAATAGTGCTCAATGTAAATTTACAGAGCATTAATATTATAAATTAATTGATTTAAAATATGTTTTTTTCGCTACACAGTGATAACCATGTTTCAGAAATGGAAGCTAAAGCCCCTGAATTTAATTTTGTTATTAAACCAAAGACATTAGTTCCATTTCCTCGTCAAGCGAATTTTGGAGTAACTTTTTTTTTTCTTTTTTTTTTTCAGAGAGAACAGAATATATATATATATATATATATATATATATATATATATATATATATATTCTGTTGAGCTCTCTGGAGAGGAAGTGTGGATTTGTAAACAGTAACTATTATGGCTAATAATGCATGACTCTTCAGTAAATTGAATTGAGTTCATTCAGTCACTATGTATTTATCTAAAAATAAATACGCTTAAATTGACCTTCATCCCTGCCATGCACCAACGGCTTAGTGGTAGAATCCCCGACTGATGCCAATTCAGTTGGATTTCAATCCTAGCTGGAGGCAACCGGACGTCTAGCCACACTGATGAACTGTGATACAGCAAAACAGTCTGTCTGTTATTGCATATGGCTTCATGAATATGTTTTACATGCAAATTGTACAAGGAACAAAAAATTTATTAACAGTTATGAAGGACTGGAAATTGTGGAGAGCCATGTCAGCCAACGTCCTAAAGGAACATGGCACATATAGAAGAAATCTTTCTAAGGGTTTTTGTAATGGGCTGATAGTATGCTTCAAACATTATAGACTTATAACATTTTTCCTGAATAAACTTTGCTAATATACCTATGCATCTCTTATACTGTCAAATATGGTAATTCACAGAAATCACTGAATCGTGTTATAGATTTTACTACTTCGTACTAATCAATGGACATAGAATCCAGATCTAAAAAGCAATAATGGCATTTAGAAATATTAACCCTTTCAGGTGGAAAGCACCCAAATGCACCTGCTAGATTCACCTGCTTAAAGACCAGGAGTTCCTGAATGCACCTGAAATCAAGTAGGACAGAATTTCAATACACAATTTTAACAGCCATCAAATGATTAACTTAGAGGCGCTGGAAATCTACTGAAGTCGTTGATTTTCAAAACCATAGCTGAATAATCTCCTCAAATATGAAGAGGAGACTTCAACCAACAGAAATGTGGTTCTACAGTAGGGTGCTTAGGATATTATGTGAGCAACAACAAAGTTTTAGAGAAAATGCAAACAAAAAGGAAACATATAGCTAACATCAGGAAGTGATAGCTGAAATTTCTAGGGTGCATAATGAAGAAAGAGGGCTTGGAAACTCTGATACTCACAGGACAGATTGAAGGCAAGAGGGACAGAGGAAAACAATGTGTAATATACTTAGCGAGCTTGAGTAAATGAATGGTGGATCAGGATTTAGGAATATCTAAAAGATAAAATTTATTAACAGTGTTATATAGGAATAAAGTGTCGCTGCCGACACTTGAGTTTGAACATAGATTGCCAGTGAGCAAACACAGGCGATCCCATTATTGAATTAAGTAGACCACAGGACCATAGAGGAAACGTAAGTAAGAGATTGTGTGACATCTAATTGATTGCCATTTCTAGTCTATCCTCTATATTATATGGATCTCCATTTCTAGTCTATCCTCTATTACTATACAGACTGCTATTCTCTACTCTATTCACTATACTATTTCTCCATTCAGAACACTATACATTGTCGAAAGTGACAATGAGTATTCGTTGGCATTACAAAAGTTGCTGATCTGAGATGGAACAAATACATCGAGTCAGTTGCATCAGCCATCGCAAGGAAAGTTGGTTCTCTGTGCCGAGCCAGGAAATTTTTCTCCCCGGAATCGATCCTCCAAGTCTATAAATTGACCATTCACCCTTGCATGGAGTATTGCTGCCATATATGGTCTGGGGCCCCTGCTGTTTGCCTCAGGGTTCTTGATAAGATCCAGAGACGGATAGGCAACGTGATTGGCCCTGATCTGTCATCTCATCTGCAGTCGCTCTCTCACAGACACGCCGTTGCCTTGCTCTGCCTTTTTTACAAGTACTTTCACAGTAATTGCTCCGAGGAGCTGCTTTCGCTTGTCCCTAGGCCTCGTGAATTTAAACGCCCCACGAGTCTGGCATCCCGCTCCCACCCCTACACCGTGGAAACTGTTAGATGTAGATGTCTCTTCTACTCCAATAGCTTCATGTCTCGCACATCTCGCCTATGGAACTCCCTTCCTTATTCCTGTTTCCCTGACAAATACAATCTCCAACGGTTTAAGTGTAGTGTCAATCGGCATCTCCAGTTGCTTTGATCTATCCACTTCCCTTCTCCACAGCCTTTCATTTTTCATTCCTATCTGCTCTCGCTCCAAATCTTCTGTAACCCCCTTGCCTTGATCGACCCACTGTCTTTCTCTTTCTCCACATCCTCTCCTTTACCACTCCTATCTGCTCTTCCTCCAACCCTTCTTTAACCCCTTGCGTGATAGTGGCCTCCAGCCTTGCTTGGGGTGATACGCTTAAAAAAAACAAAAATGAGAGATTGTCAATATCACAAAAAAAGAGCTACAAAGGAAAAGAAATTGTGGAGAGCCATGATCACCTATGTCTTGAAGGGACAAGACATATAGAAGAAGGACAATAAAAATGTAGAATTTGGTGTAAGAAATGAAGAAGGTAACAAGGAAACCATTTAAATATCTTCACCAAGAATTAATGACAATTTTATTGCCTACATCCTGTGGAGACACAGCGCATAAAAAAGAAAAATGTCATATATTAAGATTTTTCAGCAATTTGGTCGAGACTCCAGTGATTTAATAAATAAAATCTCTTAAGGACTAGAGGGGTAAACATGCTTCGGTTAAAAGCCTTTCTCAGAAGTTGAACCCAAGTCATCAGAGTTTCCAATCAAACATTATTCCAATGCAGAAAGACTTCTGAATATTTTCCTTTTTATATTTATAAAGAATTTAAATTAAACAAAGACAGTTGGCTTTCTTGCGTGTTGATTTAAGATAAGCTTAAATGAAAAGCAATCAACAATCATTGACATTGGTGTTTCTTGAAGTTCTTCTCATTAGAATAAAGACAACTCTTGGAATTTAATTAGGAAGGGAATGTTGAGTATTGATTTTCTTCGTTATTAGCAAGTAGTGTCCCAAGAACAATCGAACAAGAACAGAGTTATAAAAAATCTTTCTGGACTCGGTTATTTCAGGAGATAAGCATTCATGAGTTTCCAAATTATTTTATTTCTTTTTTTTCATGAAAATTATTTTCAGCAGCATTTATATGGTAAGCAGTTGATTCAGAAGTAAACCAATTGGAAAACTTCCCAAAATACATGCCATATTTACTAATATAGATATACATGGTTATTCAAAGAGTATGAACGAATTTAATGACTCATTGCTTCAGCTCTCAAGCATTGTCATGGAAGGAGTCAGTGACCATTTAAAATAGGAGTTTTCTAAATTCTGAATGGCTGTCACAGGAGCACTGTAGTCACATCGTATCTCCATCAATATTCAGTTGTTTGTTTACCCCTGGAATGGTGAATCCTCAGCAAAGGGTGTTCTGCGGTCTCAAAAACAAATACGGTTGTGATAGTGCAGCATGCTTTTCGAAGGCAATTCGACTTTAATCTGCCTCTCCTAAGAACATTCGTCAGTGGTTTAAACAGTTTCAAGAGATTGAGTGTGTGTAAATGAAAAGTCCAGGATGACCACAGGTTGCAGAGAAACAACTGACGAGAATCTATACTGCATTTGAGGAGGAGTCCATGGAAGTCTACAAATTGAGCTATCCATTAGCTTGCACTCTCTCAGCATGTGCTAAGAAGACGTCTACATTTGAAACCTTACAGACTACACTTCATTCGGGCTCTTACATAAGGCCTTGCTCTTTGTGATTGGCCTGCGAGATCCCCAGACCTCATCGTATGTGATTTTTTTTTAAAAGATCGCATTTATGTTTCACGACCCCCCCCCTCCTCCCAACTAACCTCTATGACCTTAAACATCGAATAACAACGGTGATCAACTCAGTGGATCATGATATGCTGATAAGCATCTGGGAGGAATTCAGTTATTTATGAGCATTCTTAAATTTAAAAATTCTGAAAAACTAACATTTTTACTTTTTGGCGGCTCAGATTGAGAAATCGGAAAGCCGAGTTCGAATTCATTACATTCACTTACATGCTAATACACTTGGAAAAGGTATAAATCCTCCTCTTCTCCCCCCAGCTATGGGTAAATAGAAGTGTAGACTGGGTTCTATAGCTTTGGATGGCAACTGATCTACCACAGAAAGAAATGGCAACCGACTGTGGGAAAAAATCTGCCTCGTCAGTCATGTATATAAAGATACATGGTCACCTACACGTATACCATGCATGGCACATAACTGACTGACTGACTATATAAATAGTTGTAGTAAAGTAAAATCCTTACATATGCCTTGATGAAGCCCTTTTTCTATATATAGATATATATATATATAGATAGAGAGAGAGAGAAGGTGTATTTAGACAGCAAGAATTCATCCAAACCAATTTTGCTAAATTCAACCAATAAGGTGTGTCCATTTAAATTTCTGTAATATTTTTCCTATTTTCAAATATAGTGTTGCATGACGAAATCAAAATTGTATTAAATTTTATAAACATATTGCATTAATTTTTATAAAATATTAAATTTTGCTAAATTCAACCAATAACGTCTGTCTTTAAATTTTTACAATATTTTCGGTTTGGTTTGTTTTTGTTTTATGGCATATCAACCTCAATGGGTTATTGTAGCATACCTACAGGTGATAATGGGTATGTCCTCATTCACATCAATACAGTAGTAAATACTGTATGTTGGTCTGCAGTTGAAGATTCGTCTCCAGCTGTGCTGGTCAAAGTCTCTGCTTCTGGGCAGAGAGGATCTCCAGACTAGGCTATGCCAAAGGGCAGAGTCACATCCTGGGAAACAGCTACCCAACCATGTTTTATATGAGGTCTACAGGGAATTTTTGGCCAAGCCTACAGGCTTGGATACCCCACATTAAATTCGGCCTTGTGCCTCATTTGAACGCATGGAGCAGTTGGTAGATATCCTTCATTTTGGAATTCACTTGACTCACTTCTAGCAGTTGACTAATTCTTCTACACGCTGCTGGCGAAACTTACATGTGTTGTTCTTGTCCTAAGTATTATCGTTCATTACCCACCTCCATTTGATTAGTCTATTCAGTAACCTTCCCCAGGTTACAACAGTTATTTAATGCTGACAAGAGTTTTGATGCTGGTAATATTTTTGTTCAAAATCGTATTGTTGGTAATTTTTTTTTTTTTCCTTCAAAAATGTATTGCTGGTAATATTTGTTTTTTCAAAAATGATTGCTGGTAATATTTTTTCTTCAAAAATTCATTGCTGGTAATAATTTCTTACAAAAATGTATTGCTGGTATTAAAATCTATTTTTACACTTTCATAGTTTTTTGACCCCAGTTTGGTGTTAACTATTTGCTCATAGCTGGAACGCTAACAGGTGCTTCCACCCCGGGTCAGGGTGGACCTAGAAACACCAGCAATTGAGAAGTGGTTCCATGTTCCTCAAAACCATAATATTTTTCCTATTTTCAAATAAGGCATTGTACATTAGAATCAAAATTATAGATAAAGTGTCCAAAGTTTGCTTCAAGTACTTCTGACTATCTCAGTCATTATCAAAAACTGGGTGTTGCCAGTCAGACAGACAAGATTTTGTTAGATATATTTTTTGAGCACTAGAATTCAAATATATCCAAAGTTATGTCATGTGTAACAGTTAAATGAAGCTAGACCATACTGAAAAAGCATAGATGTAATAAAACTCTCTGGCAATGATGGTTTGAATAACAGAGTAATAATTTTTATTGCTTGTAAAAATCTACAAAGATAAATCTTCCTTTATCTTTAACTCATCTAAATTTTGAGTAAAACTCCTCCTATAAATCCCACGCAAGAAGTGGTTTTATCTGTCAAGAGAAAGACAAATGGATGATATTCTTTATGCTAATTAACCTCATTTTCAGTGGCATCATCATCTTCCTGATTTTCTTCTCACACCTTCAAGATTTATTTTTCCAAGAAAATTTTCTTGAAAAAGTTATTTAAAAAAATAAACAAGTGTTTACTCCTGATAGCCGCCTCTGTATTAAATTATAGCACCTTATCCATCAGATAATTTTAAGAAATAAAACAATGAAAGTAACGCTGAGAAAAAAAATTCTTTTTGGTAATCAATAATCGGCTAAAACTAAGTCATCTGTATTTTGATGCTATTTTTTTTTTTTTTTTGGCAATTCTTAATGAATATTACACGTTTTCTTTTAAGTTTTTGCCATCATTCTTTGCTCAACTCTTACATTATAAATGCTCTGGCACAAATAATATCAAAGTGTTAGTGGCTAAATACTGGTTGCAGTATATTCCAAACTTGTTGAAAGTTTCAGGTTTGGCATTACTTCTACTGTAGCTGAACAGAATCCATATATCCATTTCTTAAGGATATTTTTTAGCAGCCTTGACAGACAGAGAGATGAGTCGAGTGAGACAGAAAGAGAGACAGGCCATGTGGTGCAGACAGAAAGAGAGACGGGTCAAGTAGGGCAGACGGAAAGAGAGACGGGCCGAGTGAGACAGACGGAAAGAGAGACGGGCCGAGTGAGACAGACAGAAAGAGAGACAGGCCGAGTGAGACAGACTGAATGAGAGACGGGCCGAGTGGGGCAGACGGAAAGAGAGACGGGCCGAGTGGGGCAGACGGAAAGAGAGACGGGCCGAGTGGGACAGACGGAAAGAGAGACGGGCCGAGTGGGGCAGACGGAAAGAGAGACGGGCCGAGTGAGACAGACGGAAAGAGAGACGGGCCGAGTGAGACAGACGGAAAGAGAGACAGGCCGAGTGGGGCAGACGGAAAGAGAGACGGGCCGAGTGGGGCAGACGGAAAGAGAGACGGGCCGAGTGAGACAGACGGAAAGAGAGACGGGCCGAGTGGGGCAGACGGAAAGAGAGACGGGCCGAGTGGGGCAGACGGAAAGAGAGCTGTAACAGACACTACCAGACATACATAAATATGACCACAAGATACATGCACAGACAAAACTTATCAACCAAATCCTGCAAAGACCAATTATAATAGATAGACAAATACGTAAGAACTGCACCCATGAACCCTGCTTAACCAATGAAAAACAAGACAAAAATAAAAAATACCCAAATTTTCTTTTCTCTTTCATGTTTCTTTGTTTTGTTGTTGTTGCTTAAACAAGAGCTAAACATGTTAAATTTTATTTTGTAGTAGTGCGGCAGCTATATTTTGAAATACAGTTTGAGTAATGCAAGAAATTGTAGGATATTATATTGATTGGTTGTTTCATCGTATTTTGAACAGATTTGGGTAAAGTCTCTACAATTTGTTACTATGTGCGTATTGCTGGTAATTTTGCTATAAATATATATTGCTGGTAATTTTGCTATAAATATATATTGCTGGTAATTTTGCTATAAATATATATTGCTGGTAATTTTTTTATATAAAAATATTTCTGTATTTTTACTACAAAAATGTGTTTTTTATACTTTCATACTTTTTGCTTGGGGGTTCACTATTTTCTCATATCTGGGGCCCTAACAGGTGCTACCACACCAGGTCAGGGTGGACCGAGCAACAGCAGCAATTACGTAGTGGTTCCATGTTCCTCAAAACCTCCCAATCAGATGCCTTGCTGCCGGATGTAGTTTATTGTCATACTCAGGACTACAACTACCAATAGTTATTTTTAGCAAATATATCTTCAGTATAACCAGGCTAAAAGTGGACTTGAGGATATTTAACCATTTACAAAATGTGCAGAATGAATCTTTGTCTCTCAGAATATTGAACATTGTCTGTAATGTCTAATTAACAGCTGGCACTGGGATAAAGTCTAAACATGTTTCGTTAATCATTCTTCATTCATTCTAAAAACCAACTGCAAACAAGGAAGTGTCAGCAAAATTCACCAAGTCTATAGAAATTCTCCACTCAAAATGCTTGCTTGAAACAGGCATATCACATGATATCCCATTAACCAATGAAAATGACAGATTGACAAACACATCATGTTTGTTAAAGAGCACACTTTAGCCAGATGGGTACACAGTCTGGGCAAACAAAGTTGCACTACTTATTCAGAAGTGCTTGTATTGAAACTGTTGCTGACTACAAAAGCACCAAGACACAGCTCTAAAGCAAGAGCAATGGACAGCTGTCAAAAGGTTTTGTAGGCCAGTCTATTGTCATCTAGTCGTCAAGTGTTCAAGCTCCATTTTCAAATGTGAATTATTTTTTAAATTATTTTTCTCCTTTTTTACAACCATTTGATCGAACAGCAACAAAGTCAAATTTCTTTTCTTTTTTATACTCCTGTTATTAATACAAAATTAATTATTCATTCTAAGTTTTAAAAAGGCCAAAATGAAGAAAAAGAAAAAGTAGATTTCAAAAATTTATTAAAAACAAATACTAAGAAGTAGAAACATATTCAACACATTACTGGATTGGAAAAGGTTCAAAGTTATTAAAACTTTTTTTCAATCTTGTTTAAATGTGTTGTATAAGAGTAAGTGTTGTTGCCAACACTGTAGTTTGAAACTAGATCACCAGTGAGTAACACAAGTGATTCCATTAAGGAGATCACATGATCATACAGGAAGTGAATAAATAGGAAGTAGTGTGATGACTATACGATCACTGTTCACTCTTCTTGTCTATCCACTATTGCGATCAAGTTCACTCTCTATTCTATTACTATACAGATTAAAATTCTCTACTGATCATTATACTATTTGGCAATTACTACTTGAACAAGTACTACTAGTATGGATATTAGTAGGCATTACTACTACAACTAGTAACGGCGTTTACAAGTCTCGACTACAATGAGCATTTTTGAAGTGATAACATCCAAACAACATCACAAAAAAATGCTTGTTAATTTTTCAGATTTTGTGTAAATTTAAATTCTTATAATTTGTTTCAACTCTTAAAATGGCCAAACCAAAAGTTGTTTTGTGTACTGCAATTTGCAAAGTTTAACCTTAAAATAATAAACTTTAAACCTTTCATGATAGAGTGTATGTAAGAGTTCAACATAAAGTCAGGTGTGAGTTTAAGGTACAATAATCTCTCAAAGCACAGAGCCTCACTGAGGGGCTGAAACTGTTGCTGACTACAAAAGCCTCAAGATAGAGAGCAAGAGCAATGGACAGGTTCATAGGTTCAATCTATTGCAGAAATCAGGGAGAGTCCTTGAATATAAACCAAGACTGCTTACTTGTAAAGGGAAAAACTAGAATTTGCAGTATGCCTGATAGTCAAAATAGTCACATGTCTCCCACTGGTGCCAGAAGGCACGTTTAAGCCCAGTTTAAAGAGAACTGAACACTGATTTTCTAAGCAGGTAGATCATCACTACTTGGCAAATACTTTTTTTATATATAATAACCTCTGTAATAAACCAGGTGATGATGATAGCTCAAATAAAGCATTCTGACAATTCCTCAAAATGAAATATTAAATTATATAAAGGAGACAATACAAAACTATTATGATAACCAAAAATTACATCAGAATTATTTTTGGTACAGAGGAGGGGGGTGGGGTATAGTGGATATAAATGTTGACTAATCTTTTATTACTGTCATATAGTAAATTATTTATGTCTATCTTTCATAGATGAGGTATTATGTACACTATTTACATTATTCGGCCATTGTATGTTCCGGCCTTCTTCAGGTGGTTGGAATGTCGAACTGAACCCTTTATTTCGCTCACTGGGGTAGACTGTTCTAGATCCACAGGCCATGTTTAATGGATGTCAATTATCAGTTATCTTCTGTTAATTCCCCTCTATTCTATGTCCAATTTCCTTTTCTCCTATACTAAATATTTTACAACTGATCCATACACTGAGGTATTTGAACAAGGGGCATAACAACACAGTTATAACTGACACCTGAAGATGACCAGTGGGTAATTGGCTGAAACATTATGTCAATAATGACAAAGCATACAATTTTCCTTGTAATATTTCCAACCATTCAGCCTTATATGTTGCTGTGCAAATATTGTAAAGGTTTGATTTTAGACAAAAAAAAAAGCTTTTTTTTTTGTTTTGTTTTTTTCAGTGGTTGATGTCACATAAAGAAGTATTGTAAAATTTACAATTTAAAAAGGAAAATTCTGAAATTCTGCAGCAACATTACAACAAACTTAAAAATTTTATGTTTGTTTGTTTTTGTTTTATGGCATATCAACCTCAATGGGTCATTCAATGCCGACAACTTTTTTTTTTCCCTGGTAATATTTTTGTTTTGTCAAAAATCTATTTCTGGTTATATTTTTTTCCTCAAAATTGTATAGCTGGTAATATTATTTTCCAAAACGTATTGCTGGTAATAGTTTTTTTCTTCAAAAATTTATTTCTGGTAATAAAACCTATTTTTACACTTTCATAATGCTTTTTACCTCAGTTTTGGGGTTAACTATTTGCCTATAGCTGGGACCCTAACACGTGCTACCACCCCGGGTCAGGGTGGACCTGGGAATATCAGCAATTAAGAGGTGGTTCCACACTCCTCAAAACCTCCTGATCAGAGGCCTTGCTGTTGGACATAGTTTATCGTCTTACCCTGGATGCATATGTAGTTTATTGTCATACCCAGGACAGAAAAACTTTATGGCACATCAATTTTTATATAATAGTCATATAGATGCCCCACAATATCTTGTATGACCTCTGTTGACCAAATCTGTTTTGAACCTGAATTTATTTTCGTTTCTTATAGCAATTGAATTAAAATGTCATGTTTAAATGCCCTAGCAACACTTGGTGCTGTTATATTTAAAAGTAAAAATTTAACCCTAACAGTAAGATGCATGGGTAATGAAACTGTCCGATGCTCGGAAATGGTCATATAGGAAGAAAATGAGTAACTACTGACACTGAGGTTCGAGCACAACACTCTGGACTTATGAATAAATGCTTTCTGCCAGGTGTGAATATAGTGGTGTCACTGGAGTGATTATTGAATGGAGAACTATCCAGTCGAATTAGTATGAATTATTGTGATTTGGGTTTTGATTTAGGATTTACCATACATTAAATTGCGGTAGTAATTAAATACTGTTTTGTCTTAACATTGAAGTCTTGAGTTACACCTAATTATTAACGGCCAGAATATGTCACAAAAGTTAAACTCACGCAGGAAGAAAAAAAAAAGGTGGGAGCTGCTATAGGAAGAAAATGAGTAACTACCGGCACCAAGATTCAAGCGTGACACTCTGTACTTATTAATATATATTTTACACCAGGTGTATAAACAGCGGTGTCAGGCTACTGACTGAAGTGATTATTGAGTGGAACTATCCAGTCGAATTAGTGTGAATTATTCTATGTCGATAATTTGGTTTTTGATTTAGGATTTACCTGATGTTAAGCCAAGCCGCGCTACTAACAAGGTATTCACTGAAATGGTTAATTATCTTTGGTTGACTTTTACTTCGTTGTTCTTGTTAAATATTTATTTGCATTTGTAATTAAATACTGTTTTTACCTTAACATTGAAGTTTTGAGTTATACTTAATCATTAACGGTCACCATATGTCACAAAAGAAAGAGGAACTGATGATGATCTCTAGTTCATATTTTCACAAATACCTTTAAAAATGGTGTGAATCCAATCCTAGTTCCCCCCTGCTAGAGATTAAATAATAGAGCAGACTGGGCTCTCTAGACTTGATTGGCAACAAGGAATTTTGAGAAGGGCAATTGTGAATTCAAAACTACTTGGTGTGCTAATGAAGATATACAAGCTCTTCAGCTTTGTAATCTATCATGAGATAGTGACTCAATAAAAACATTGATCCCCCAGCAGTCACTGATGTAAATTTTAAAAAATAACATGGAGGTGCCTCATCATGAACTGTTCAAAGATAAACAAAAATTTATGGAATTCATCTTTTATTTTTCTTTAGATTTACAGATGCAACAAGTATTTTGAAACACATTTAAAAAGTTCCATGTCACAACTATTATGGGACAGAAATGGTAAAATAGTATCTTTTTCTTGGGGGGGGGGTATCCACCTGCTGCTAGTGCATTCTCAGGAGTCCCACTAATAGGTTAACAGTCGTGTTTGCTTGCTTGATAAACAAAAAGAAAAATATCATCCCATTCTCTTGTTTTAAAAAATGCATTTTCATGATATGACACCATCCAAGTATAGACCTAAATGACTGCATTGGCCAGTCATTGTCACATGATATGTTTGCTGCAAGTCAGTGTTTTTCATGTTTGACAAGACAGAGAGACAATTCTGTCTGTCTGTAACCTAACGCCATTTCTGTTAAACCAAAGATGGATCTGAAACTAAGCTATTGTTATGGCCAGACATTTTACTTAGAAGCACGTCAGGCAAATGAAAGCCTTTTCCTCCAACGCAGAATCAAGTGAAACACGATGATGGCTGCTTAAAGGCAACAAACATGTTTCTGACGAGTGTTGTCTTCTTAGAATACTATCTCCATTTTCAATGTTTTCGGCTTCTTCTGTTAATGTCATCTCAGGTCATTCTGATTTGGAAAACACTACATAATGAAAATTTAGTCTAAAGATAACTGGAGATTCTACCAGTCGAAAACATCATCATCAGTGCCTTGACTGCTCCAATCATGGTGTGTGTGTGGGGGGGGGGTAATCTAAGTGCCGAAGAAACAGACAACCTCCTCCAAGATAATCGGTTGGCAGTGATTCTCAGGAGTTCCAGCACTGTCATATCTGTCCACTCTTTGATACTGTCTGAATAGCTTCTCCCCCCCCCTTTTTAAAAAAAAAAATAAATAAATAAATAAATAATCAGTGTTGTAACCTAGGAAAAGTTTACTGACTAAGAATAACTAAAATGAAGGTTGGAAATGGAACGACAATATTTATAACAGAAACAACATACAAGATTCGCCAGCGGCGTGTAGTAAGTAATCAACTGCCAATGGTGAGCTACAGTCAATAGGTACAGTATAACAATAAGTATCATGTAAGGCAATAAAGCCACTAAGACACAAGGGATTATAGGATGTAGAAGAATTAGGAACAGAAACATTAATAATGAGCAAGAAGAGAAAAGAGTAAACAGGAGGACAGTAGATCGTGATTGAGATTGCTTTTAAATTTTTGCAGATTAAAGTTGGCTGGAAAGCATAGAGCCAGAAGGGAGTTCCACAAGTGAGAAATACAAAAAAAGAAACTGTTATCATAGAATTTACAGTTACATCTAGCCAGCTCAACTCTAAACAGTTGAGATCTCGATGACAGTCTAATACTGTGCATAAATTCAAAAGGTCTTGGTACCATAACGAAGAGCTCGTGCGAACAATTACTATGAAAGTATTTATAGAAAGACAGAGAGAGGCAACCTTACAGCGGTAGGAAAGTGAATGAAACCAAACTGCCAGATCAGGACCAATAATATTGCTGATTCTTCTTTGGATCTTATCAAGGAGCTCAAGGTAAATAGCAGGGGCACCGGACCATATGTCGCAGCAATATTCTAAGCATGGAGGAATGTTAGATTTATAGAAATGTAAGATAGAATCTATAGGGAAAAACACACACAGTGAACAGATTTTCTTAGTAGCTGACCTAGCAGTGGATTCAATATAGTCTTTCCATTTCATGTCGGCTGAGAACATTAGCCTGAGCAGGCACAACGAGGCACTTTCCTGGAAGTTAGCATCAACTATACTGATGAAAAGCAGAGAGGGCTCTCTCAGATTAATAGAGAGCAGTTTAGTTTTGGAGGCGTTAAAATTAACAAGCAATCTTTTGCTTCCATTAACAGACTTGATGTCGTTTTGGACATCAGCTGCCATTTTGACTTTGACAGACAGATTAGCCTTACTATCAAGGCAGGAGTAAATGTTTGTGTCATCAGCATAGATATCAAGATCCATCCACTCTTTTATGTTGTCAGAACAGCTCTTGTTTGGTTTGGTTGTTTGGGGTTTTATGGCATATCAAGCACTATGGGTTATTTAATGCCAGATCCAGTATTTACTAAATATATCAAAAACGTATAGCTGGCAACATCATTGTTTCAAAAAAGTATAGCTGGCAACATCATTGTTTCAAAAACTGGCATCATCATTGTTTCAAAAAAGTATAGCTGGCAACATCATTGTTTCAAAAACGTATAGCTGGCAACATCATTGTTTCAAAAAAGTATAGTTGGCAACATCATTGTTTCAAAAATTTATAGCTGGCAACATCATTGTTTCAAAAAAGTATAGTTGGCAACATCATTGTTTAAAAACGTATAGCTGGCAACATCATTGTTTCAAAAACGTATAACTGGCAACATCATTGTTTCAAAAACGTATAGCTGGCAACATCATTGTTTCAAAAAAGTGTAGTTGGCAACATCATTGTTTCAATGTGCTGGAAAAGACCTGGAAGTTCACTATTTTCCCATAGCTGGGACACCAATAGGTGCTACCACCCCGGGTCAGAGTGGACCTGGGAACACCAGCAATTAAGAGGTGGTTCCACGCTTCCTCAAAACCTCCTGATCAGTGAACAGCTCTTGTGCTGATGAATCAAGAACATACTTAAAAAAAAAAGAAGCTTAACCCAACTCAGAAATTTCTTTTATTACATTAAAAAATTCTTTGAACAGCAAGAAATTATTCACACTATATTATTATTATTATTTGTCTTTTATGTACCATGTCCCTTCAGGGTGTGGATAATCATAGCTTTCCCCAATTTCTTATCCTTTGTAACCCTAAGCAACACCCTCAACTCCCAGTTCAACACAATCCTGTTAAGTAGGTTAGTTGATGTCTCACTCTGCTTCTCTTGCCTTTAATGTCTTATGAGTATCAAATTCTCTAAGCCTGTTTTCCTCACATTATATTAATAGGATAAATTCTCATCCTTGACAGTAAAATAGACACTGATTGCAAAAGGAAACAAAAAATAGTGTCTTTCACATCAGTATATTAAACATAAGACAATTTAATTTTTAGACTTTTCTTTATTGTAAAGTTGTTTTATACAGTAATCTATTCTACCAGCCAAACATACTAAAAAAAGAAAATTAAAAAGAAAAAAAACAAATTAATCCAACTAAGAAAATTATTTTTCTAAATTAAAGAAATTCAAGCGTCTGTCATGTTCACTATCTGAAAATTAAAAATGCAGTTTGAAATTCTTACAAGGTTACAAAATACAAAATATAAAAAGAAGGCCAGACAAAAGAAGATCACCAAATACAACAAATATAAAAATGCTACATGATATAAAGTCAAAAAAGACAACAGATGTAAAGAGAAGAGTTGACAATAGAAGATTATCAAATGCAACAGATATAAAAAGAAGGCCAGATTATAGAAGGTTACCAAGTACAACAGATATAAAAAAGAAGGCCAGACTAGAGGAGGTTACCAAGTACAACAGTTATAAAAAGAAGGCCAGATCATAGAAGATTAGCAAATGCAACAGACATAAAAAAGAAGGCCAGACTATAGAAGGTTACCAAGTACAACAGATATAAAAAAGAAGGCCAGACTAGAGGAGGTTACCAAGTACAACATTTATAAAAAGAAGGCCAGATCATAGAAGATTAGCAAATGCAACAGATATAAAAAAGAAGGCCAGACTATAGAAGGTTACCAAGTACAACAGATATAAAAAAGAAGGCCAGACTAGAGGAGGTTACCAAGTACAACAGTTATAAAAAGAAGGCCAGATCATAGAAGATTATCAAGTACAACAGATATAAAAAAGAAGGCCAGACTAGAGGAGGTTACCAAGTACAACAGTTATAAAAAGAAGGCCAGATCATAGAAGATTAGCAAATGCAACAGATATAAAAAGAAGGTTATAAAAATACAACAGATGTAAAGTGAAGGGTAATGAGATTTTAGAATGTTTCCAAATACAACAGCCATAAGAAGGCTGGAGGGTATAGCATTCTTATGATGGCAATCAAGATGAGCACACTATGCTAGATATATTGCTGTATAATAATCCATTATTTCAAGAATTGTAATAGAAAGTGTATCTTTAATGCCATCAAATATGGTTTGTATAAAATACTGCAACAATGATTTGCAAGTATGCATGTAGGATTTTGAAAGCAAGCCTGTGAGTGGACAATGGGTTTTGAAAGCAAGCCTGTGAGTGGACAATGGATTTTGAAGGTTGAGGGCAAATATCTCGGAATTATAACTTATGCAAATGAATGCAAAAAATATAAAATAACAAAATAAACCAATCAGAGAGTGGGAAGGAGAAATACAAGAAACAAGAAGAAGCAAAGAAAATAGAATAGGTTTCTTGAAGCAATCCTTAGCAAACTTTAAATGGAGAAGTTTCAGAAATATTTTTCTGATATTATTTTCAAGAGGATTATTGGGTGCAATCAGCTGGAATTCTTAACAGAAAACATTTATTCTTTGATAATTTATGGCTTTTCCTGGATACTCTATGAAATGGCTATATAAATAAAACATAAATCTAAAATAATGTTTGATGTGTTTTTATATATATATATATATATATACACACACACACACACATACATACATACATACACACTTCAACATGGTGTAATAGTTAGCAAGCTTGTCTTGCTAGACCAATTATGACTGAACAGTGAGTTCAGTTCAATCCTCACTGGGTGACCCATACTTTCAGCCTTTGTACCACATATAAAATACTCTGAGAAAACCACTATTTTATATTTATATATATATATATATATATATATAAAAGTGAACATAGAAGTCAACACTTAGAGGCGACAGTCTGTTTCATGCTAGTGCAATCGTCAGGCAACAGTTGCCTGATGATTGCACTAGCATGAAACAGACTGTCACCTCTAAGTGTTGACTTCTATGTTCACTTTTATATTTACACACGCTCTATCTCTGATATTGAGCACTTTATCCCATAAATATAGCACACTTTAAGACTATATTTCTTCATATATATATATATATATATATATATATATATATATATATATATGTATGTAAAAGTCAATCTTTTACAATTGTAAAAAACAAACTTTTTCTACAGGTTAACTCTGAGAATTTTTATATATATATATAATTTTTATAAAACTATATACATATATAATCCAATATTACTATACTCGATTAATTTAATATGTTTATATATAATTTCACCTTTATAAGTAGATGGCTTATACAGTCTTAATCTATTAAACTGGTATAACTACGGTATTTTATTTAAAAAAAGAGTTATCCCCCTTGATATTTTGTTTATTTTTAAATTTAAATAATTTTTTATATTTTTTTTAATTCTTCACCTTTCAAACTTAAGAATTTGAATGATATAAATTATTAATAATTCTAATATTTTAGGCAACAATAATTAAATATAACAGTTTTAACACATAATTTTCAATCATTACCACAAGAACATGAACCCAATAAGTCAGAATATGCTCCACACCTAAAGATTGTGAAAACTGCATGAAGCTCAGTCGTGTTATCAAGTTGGATATTATGTATAGTCACTAATATATACTTATAGCTCTGTCTCATAACAGTGAGCACTGTATTTATAACACCTGAGGAAGAAATATATATATATATATATATATAAAAAGACAAAAGAAAAACTTTTCTTTATCAACATGTTTTGTCCCCTAAAGAACTTTATCAATGCAAATGTGGAAATTTTATTTTGTTACTTGTATTTATACACAGAAGTGAAGGTAAAATACTATTAATTTTGTCTTAGTAACTATAAGCAAGATGAATCTTAACTTCAAGAAATACTCAACTCCAGTCAACAAAAATCAAGAAAATTAAATTAACTATTTATTACAAAAAACTTAAAACTGCTAACCTCATCATTAAAAATAATAATTCACCTGCAATATCTACATTACAGAGAACCAATATATTTACGAATTTACATGTCTCGTAAGGAGTTGTCTTCCTGACCAATCAAAATTTGTAAATAATTATATTGGGTACACTACAACATGCTTAACAAGAAGACTTGCATTACATCTCTCTGACCATAGCACAATTAGGTCTCATTTAAATACACAAATACACAATTCAATCTGAATTATACTCCTTGATAAAACAAATATAATAGCATTCACCATATCTCCAAAAAGGCTAAAATGATGGAAGCATTATTAATAAAAAAAAGAAATTAAAAAAGAAAGCCAATACTCAATAATGTCAATTATGAACATGGTTACAATGTGCTGACTGTGTCTGGAAAATAAAACATTCTATAACTCTAGATACATACATAAAACATTCTATAACTCTAGATACATACATAAAACATTCTATAACTCTAGATACATACATAAAACATTCTATAACTCTAGATACATACATAAAACATTCTATAACTCTAGATACATACATAAAACATTCTATAACTCTAGATACATACATAAAACATTCTATAACTCTAGATACATACATAAAACATTCTATAACTCTAGATACATACATAAAACATTCTATAACTCTAGATACATACATAAAACATTCTATAACTCTAGATACATACATAAAACATTCTATAACTCTAGATACATACATAAAACATTCTATAACTCTAGATACATACATAAAACATTCTATAACTCTAGATACATACATAAAACATTCTATAACTCTAGATACATACATAAAACATTCTATAACTCTAGATACATACATAAAACATTCTATAACTCTAGATACATACATAAAACATTCTATAACTCTAGATACATACATAAAACATTCTATAACTCTAGATACATACATAAAACATTCTATAACTCTAGATACATACATAAAACATTCTATAACTCTAGATACATACATAAAACATTCTATAACTCTAGATACATACATAAAACATTCTATAACTCTAGATACATACATAAAACATTCTATAACTCTAGATACATACATAAAACATTCTATAACTCTAGATACATACATACATAAAACATTCTATAACTCTAGATACATACATACATAAAACATTCTATAACTCTAGATACATACATACATAAAACATTCTATAACTCTAGATACATACATACATAAAACATTCTATAACTCTAGATACATACATACATAAAACATTCTATAACTCTAGATACATACATACATAAAACATTCTATAACTCTAGATACATACATACATAAAACATTCTATAACTCTAGATACATACATACATAAAACATTCTATAACTCTAGATACATACATAAAACATTCTATAACTCTAGATACATACATAAAACATTCTATAACTCTAGATACATACACAAAACATTCTATAACTCTAGATACATACACAAAACATTCTGTAACTCTAGATACATACATAAAACATTCTGTAACTCTAGACACATACATAAAACATTCTGTAACTCTAGACACATACATAAAACATTCTGTAACTCTAGACACATACATAAAACATTCTGTAACTCTAGACACATACATAAAACATTCTGTAACTCTAGACACATACATAAAACATTCTGTAACTCTAGACACATACATAAAACATTCTGTAACTCTAGACACATACATAAAACAATGCATATATTCAGTTAAAAATAAAATAAAATTCATCCTTGATAATGGCTAAAAGTATAGCCAAAAAGACTTGGAAAACATTCAAACAATTTTTATATAATCTATGTCCTGAGAAGAAAAAAAAAATATGAACACATGAGAAAGGTCAAAAAAAAAAAAAACACCAGACCTGGTCAGTCATTTTCAACGAAACTTGCATAAAAGAGGTATTGCTCCCCACATACCCATATAACCACTCTGAAGATGGCTCATGTGAGCCAAAAGCTTAGATCAAAGATATATAGGACAGTTAATAATCTGTTGGTATATAAACCAAGTGGATCCTAATAATATAAAATATTAAAACTGATCCACAAAAAGAGCTCAATGTATATATTATAACACAGCATATAAATTACAAAATAAAGAAATCCCAAATTACCTCATTAGAATAGCTATTTCAATTAGTATTAATATGCTAATATTTTTCAAAGCGTATTAACTCTAGTTAAAATAGGTATTCTGATAAGACAATTTGTGATTTCTCTATTTTGTAATATATATGTGTGTGTGTAATTGGGTAATTCCACATGAGCAAGATAAGGTTTTTATCAGGTAATCCCCAACAGCATTCTTGGCAGACCATATCTAATTCACCACAGACCTTAAACCAGATATAAGCCAAAAGTGTGGAGCCACCCTCTGGAGTCAATAATTGATAAGTTTCATCCATTTTTTAATTTAATTAAGTCATACCAAGCTATGGTGTAAGAAGTAAAAAAAATAAATAAATAATGTAAAGAAAAAAAAGAAACCATTTAAAGTCTTTTCTATGGTGATAGAAATCGATGCTGAAATTATTTAACCTTTTAGTGCATTCTTTCCAAATTTTTAGAGAGTGGGTTACCTAAAATTTAAAATCTGCCAGCCCTAACATTAACATTATCCAGGTTGATTAGGCAGAAAGGACTAAAATTTTGGGACACCCAATCCTAAACAGGAAACAACTGATAAACTGCTACACCTGTTCAAAAGAGAGGGAAGGAGTGTGAACCAGAATATAGGTGAATTACTTTCATTATTATTATTGAAATTATGATCAGATCCTTCAGGAAGAGAAAGTCCCTCTAGCCTAAATGAGCTAGTAAATTAGTTTATATATATACATATATAATTATGAAATGGACAAAGTCCGACAATTATTTTAAGACATTTTTAAGTTTATACGTTATTTTTTATAGATACAAATATTTAAGTAAATGCTCTGTTTATAATAAACAGTATTAACAACATTTACCGGCCTGAATGTCTTAGAAATTTTCATAGAAAATATGCCTTGTCCAACAGGAATCTAACCTGTATCCTATACGAAACTGTCATATCGCCTGACATGCTTTTACCGATTTTGCCACAGAAGAGCGTTTCGGTTAACAAGGTCGACTTTACTGCTTTTAAACTACAATTTTCTATGATTTTCTCATGTACATTCATATCCGTTCGATGCGTATCCAAATGTAAACAAATGACATCACACATTATGAAATGGACAAAGTCTGACAATTATTTTAAGACATTTTTATGTTTATACATTGTTTTTTTTTATAGATACAAATATTTAAGCAAAAGCTCTGTCTATAATAAACAGTATTAACAACATTTACCAGCTATATGACAGTTCCATATAGGATACAGGTTCGATTCCTGTCGGAAGATGCATATTTTCTATGACAATTTCTCAGACATTCAGGCCGATAAATGTTGTTAATACTGTTTATTATAAACAGAGTATTTACTTAAATATTTGTACGTATAAAAAAAGAATGTATAAACATAAAAATGTCTTAAAATATATATATATATATATATATATATATATATATATATATATATATATATATATATATTAGTTGCAGCATAAACCAGGTGGGCTCTGTGGGTGTTGAACAAACACAAATGTGCCTGAGCAGATATCTGCAACAGATAGCCAGCCTCAGAGTAGGGTGGGCATGGAAATGAGCAGCAGACCATTATATATATCCTTCCTATGAATAAAATTCCTATTCTGTAGACTTGAAAAATAAAGAAAGCAATGATAAGTTCTCTTTCAGAACTCTGATAATCTGTTAGCTTATAGCCAAATCACGGTTCTTGTCTGATCCCCGAAGTTTAGCAACATTGACCTTGGTCAGTACCTAGATGGGTGACCACTTGGGAATACCAACTATTTTTAAGCTTGGATGTGTGGGTGGTGCAATGAATAATGGTTCAAAATAAGAAATTGGAGAGCAGAGTTCCAATTTCAGTCAGGTTCACCAATATTCACTTGCATCTAAATAACCTTGGGAAAGTTATGAACCCATCTTCTCTCCCCCAGAAGCTATGGGTTCATCAGTAAATTATTATTTCAAGCAAAAAAAAAAAAAAACAGTTCTTATTACTTAAAAATTATTATTTATAAAAAAACAACAAAATAAAAAAAAAGCAATTCTTACACTCTAAAAATATTTACTGGTTTTAAATAAAAGGTTGATAAGCAGTAAAAAAAACAACAACAAAAAACAAATCAATCATTGAATCAATCATTCAATCTGTTCTTGTCAGAATGTTATAAATATCTCCTTGGTTCAATATTTTATTGTCAGATTTATATTTCAAAGACATCTTAGAAATTTTTGTCAAGACCAATGGTCATTACTGTACTATCAACAGCCTAGTGAACGGCTAATCAAGATGAAAGCAATAAGTCATCATTCTTTTGGCAAATCCATTTTATTGAAATGACAAAATAGATTGCATTATAAATGCAACTTGACAGCTGTAAAAGTTGATTGAATGAGAAAAATTCCGCTAATTTCTAAACTGACAGTTTCTTTAAACGGATACTGTCTGAGACTTTTTTTTGATCATTATCAAATATTTTTCAGTCCATGTAGTTTAAATTAAGTAACAGTTTTTGTTCTTATAATCTCTACTTGTTTTGACTTGATCATCCTCACTTTTCTTCTCTTTCATTCTCTGCTCAACTTAGTCTGCAATCAAAAATCTTGAGTAGAGTTAAAACTCAGTGACAAAACGTTCAATCTCCAGGCAACAGACCCAAAAAAACTCACAAGGCTTCCATAGGGCTCCACTTGTTGATCTTATTCAACTCAACAGGGGTGACATTGCCATTAAAAGTTAAAGTCCCTAGCTGGATGACTGAAAGGCATGAGTTCAATCCTTGCATTGGGCAGAACATTGTTATTTTCCTTTTCAACCACAATTCAAAAATGCATTGTTTCTCATCAATTTCACCGAAGACAAGACTCAAGAGCTACTCAAGGTAGAGGGATGCTGAATATCATGTTGTATGAACATAGGAGGACGTAAGATGTGCAGATTGTGAAAATATGGAAGAAAGATAATGGTCGACTCAAGACTTGAAGTTAAGATTGTAGCAATCACATAAGCATCTCCAAGATAATCTGTTTCATAAAGTAGCCGTTCTAGGGAAGAATTTGTTCGAATGGAACTTCCTTTTTACCAGTGAAGGAAAATGTGCTGAGGTTGTGAAGAACTATTTTGTTCTATCTTGGCAGTCTGGACATTGAGCACTTTACCGCATAAGTTGGGATTTGCCTTTCAGTCTTTCTTTTTTCTTTCCTTGTTCAGGATTTTTTCTTGTCTAAGTTTATAGATTGTCTTGACAAGTTGTCTGTTGGCCATACAAACATTGTGGTTTTTTTTAGTACATATACATATATATAAATATATATATATTTACATATATACATAAGATTAATACAAATATAAAATGTGTCACTTCGCTGATTGATGTTATATTAGAGAAAGAGAGAGGCCCATTTGTGAGTGCGTGTATGTATGTGTATATATATATATATATATATATTATATATATATGTCATCCACAGACAGACTGTTTTGCTGTATCACAGCTCTTCAGTGTGGCTAGATATACGAATGCTTCAAGCCAGGATCGAAACCCAACCAATTTGGCATTAGTCAGAGATCCTACCCCTAGGCTATCATCACACGGCAGAGAGAAAGAGAAATTTTAACGTTTTTTTCTATACAAAATATACCAGTGGTCCACAGTTGTATGGATATAAGTTTGTGACCCTGAGTGAAAAAGCATGAAACCCAGGGTTACAAACACATAACCCTACAACTGAATATGTTAGTTCTATCACTGATATTGAGTGCTTTCCACTAAGCACTGCACATACAATATATATATATATATATATATGTAAAAGACAATAGGAAAACTGTAATATTAGCCAATGCATTTTGTCTAATGTGAACTTTTTCAAGGCAAAAACGAAATGAATTTATTAAAACAAAGTAACCAATAATAACAAAACAAAATGTCCTTAGCAACTGGAAGAAGATTTTGTTTTGTTATTATTAGTTACTTTGTTTTAATAAATTCATTTCGTTTTTGCCTTGAAATGTCCACATTGAACAAAACACGTTGGCTAATATTACAGTTTTCCTATTGTCTTTTACATTTATAAATATTGTCTTTTTCTACAGGTTAACTCTGAGAAATTTTTTATATATATATATATATATATATATATATATGGAATCATCAGAAAAAAATATTATTTCACAAAAATGTCTATGTTGCTCTTTCGAAATCATTTTTATCTGATGATGCTGGTGTATAGTTGAAACATGCCAAAGTAAAACCTGTCTTATCATTCCAAATTGTTATATATTTTTACCACATATTTCATGCATTAACTATTGGAACAACATGTGGTGGTGCCTCTAAAAAAGCCCTTGTCAGATAATGACCCAAGAGTCAGGCATCATTACCACTAAGCCATGGTATCCCAACAGGACTAACCCTAGACTTTGTTGGTTTGCTCTCATATTGTGGGAGTACCAAGTGCAAACACATACAGTCTCCTCTCCAATCTTAATGTCTATATCAACCGGACATTAGTCAGATATATCAGGCCTGAAATGGTAATGACACCTCAGCATGTGATGATAACAGAACAAGTGCTAAATGTAATGCCAATACTTATAGTTTCTTTGACATGAGCCCAAGGAATAAAGTGTTGCTGCCGACACTGGAATTTGAACACAGATCACCATAGAGCAAACATAGGTGATCCCATTTTGAATAAGTAGATCATGCGATGGTAAAGGAAATGTATACATGGGAATTAGTGTGACATCTAAGTGATCACTCTCTGAATTACTTCGGAAGTGTGCTTGTCAAACTCTCTGCCCAGAGGCAGAGAGGAACCCAGACAAGCCTGTGTCGAAGGGGTGGTATACAGCTACCTGACCCCATTTTTACGGGATCTATGGGGAATTTTGGATACCCCACTATAAACTTGGCCTTGTGCCGTATCCGGCCGCGTGAGGTGGTTAGTGAATATCTCGCTATCCAGATTACTTCTGAGTGTGCTGGTCAAACTCTCTGCCTGGAGAGTTGTCAGGAGGCTGTGGTAGAAGCAAATGGCAATTTCATTGAATAAATTTACTCTTTCGTATTCAAGATATTTTTGTGTAATTTTGGTAAATATATCTGTTAAAATGAAATGGCAGTGTTATTTTCATTTTTGTGTAATTTAGATGACAGTTTATCCATCACTCACTGTATGGGATTTCTTAAAATGTAAAAAAATATATAATTTGTAATCTGGAGTTTTTTCTTATATATTATTATTGATTAAGCACTCTAGATTATAGATTTAAAGAAAAATATTTTCGCTTAAGAAAACAAGTAGGATGAACATATATATTTTGGTTTACATTGGGAGGATCAGTTTACATTGAATTTACATAGCAAACTGAACCCTCTTTTAACTTTTAGATAAGTTAATTGAAAAAAGTACTTTTTTTGTAGATATTCATGATCAGTGGTGCTTAATCTACAAATGACATAAAAAGCCTTTTGGAAAAAGTGATTATTTCTGGACACAATGACTATTCAACAACTCCATCGACTTTTGTTTACACGATTAAAATTCATCCAACTTGCCAAAAATTATGAATTCTTTAAAATAAATAAAGATTTTTTTTCACAGATTCAACAACTTTTTAAACATTTATTTGATTGTCTCATGCATATTCCAAGACATTCTGAAAATCTCTCTGGAACTTTTCGATAATTTTCCTATTTTTTTTTTTGACTCTCGAAAGATTTGCTGCAGAAATTTGCTGCATACAATCTTCAGCTTATTTTTAATGCCATGCACCTTCAGAATGTAGGTGATCATAGTTTCCACAGCTTCCTCTGCTTTATTATCCATGAATTGTCATCACTTTTGGGGGGGGAAATAGTTAAATTGTTTCCTCACTGTCTTCTCGATGGTTTTATATTCAAAATCATCCTTTTGCCTAAACTCACTGCCACCCAGTCTACCTCTTTTTTTAAAGAAAATTAAAAGACTTTAGAAGGAACTGGAAGCCAATCCTAAACAGGAAATAAGGGATAAACCTCTACTCCTGTTCAAAAGACAGGGAATGGGTGTAAACCTGTCAATAGGTGAACCAAAAGCTGAAATGAATTCAAGCATTTGTGTGAAAGTGAAATTTACAGTCTAGACTTTAATTTGAAATTGGTTCAACAATTCCTTTTTCCAGGTAGGTAACAATTAAGCCATCCACACATCCATTATCAACAGAACTTACTAAAATTGAAAGAAAACACTTATTCAGTTTTTCCTATTTATAAAATAAGATTATTTTTTTTCTTTTTAGATATTCACTGGCTTCTGTAAATTTTTTGTAAATTTTGATTTCTATAAATTTTTGAAACAAATTCATTTACTTCTGGAAATTCTTCTGCAAAATCACTGGCTTCTAGAAATTTATGTACAAATTCACTGGCTTCTATAATTTTTATGTGCAAATTCACTGGCTTCTGCAAGTTTTCTTGTAAATACTGGCCTCCGTACTTCATAAGTTGTAAAATTTAATCAAATCCCCACACGCTGAGAAAATATGACAAATCAATTTCACTTTAGTCTAAATATTTCGGCTTCCACAGTTTTCGTTAAATTCAATATTTGCAGAATAAAAAATGATTTTTTTCTTTCCATCTTTGGCAATTTTGTAATAAACAGAATTTACTTTTTATCTTTTAGTCAGTGGTATCTTGTTACAGCCACCATTATCTTTCTCTCTCTCTTTCTTGTCTAAAGAAACAAAGTGCTGATGACATTCCATTTAATTACTCTGCCACTGTTCTTGAAAATGCACACCTACATCTGCTCAAACCACAGGAAATGTCTGATTTTGACAAGAGAAAAGCAAAATTCTCTATTTGAAATAAAAAGATTTCCATAGAAATATGCATTCACAAAGACGAAAACAATGGCTCGTTTTCACTATGAATAATGACATATTTCCAAGTCGTCATTGCAAGTAGATGCAGGACAATCTGCTCAAAGATGAAGAAACTTACAACAACAGAAATGTAGTTCTACAGAAGGATGCTGAGAATATCATGAACCAAATATGTGAGCAAAGACAAATTTTGAGAGAAAAAGGAAACAAAAAGGACTTAACATCAAGAAGAGAAAGGTGAAATTCCTGGAGTACATAATGAAGAAAGAAGGCTTGAAAAATTTGATACTCACAGGACAGATTGAAGACAAGGAAGGTAGAGGAAAACAGTGTATAACCTACTTAATGAACTTGAGTAAATGGATGGCGAAATAAGGTATAGGAGAGATAACAAAAAGACAAAATTTATTAAAAGCTACAAGGGACAGGAAGATGTGGAGAACCATGGTTGACTATATCATGAATGGACACGGGACATAGAAGAAGAATGAACTAGTGTAAATAATTGACAGAACAAGGTTTAGGAGAGATAACAAAAAGACAAAATTTATTAGGAGCTACACGGGACAGGAAGATGTGGAGAACCATGGTTGACTATATCTTGAATGGACACGGCACATAGAAGAAGAATGAACTAGTGTAAATGATTGACAGAACAAGGTTTAGGAGAGATAACAAAAAGACAAAATTTATTAAGAGCTACAAGGGACAGGAAGATGTGGAGAACCATGGTTGACTATATCTTGAATTGACATGGCACATAGAAGAATGAACTAGTGTAAATGATTGACAGAACAAGGTTTAGGAGAGATAACAAAAAGACAAAATTTATTAAGAGTGACAAGGGACAGGAAGATGTGGAGAACCATGGTTGACTATATCTTGAATGGACACGGCACATAGAAGAATGAACTAGTGTAAATGATTGACAGAACAAGGTTTAGGAGAGATAACAAAAAGACAAAATTTATTAAGAGCTACAAGGGACAGGAAGATGTGGAGAACCATGGTTGACTATATCATGAATGGACACGGGACATAGAAGAAGAATGAACTAGTGTAAATAATTGACAGAACAAGGTTTAGGAGAGATAACAAAAAGACAAAATTTATTAAGAGCTACAAGGGACAGGAAGATGTGGATAACCATGGTTGACTATATCTTGAATGGACACGGCACATAGAAGAAGAATGAACTAGTGTAAATGATTGACAGAACAAGGTTTAGGAGAGATAACAAAAAGATAAAATTTATTAAGAGCTACAAGGGACAGGAAGATGTGGAGAACCATGGTTGACTATATCTTGAATGGACACGGCACATAGAAGAAGAATGAACTAGTGTAAATGATTGACAGAACAAGGTTTAGGAGAGATAACAAAAAGACAAAATTTATTAAGAGTGACAAGGGACAGGAAGATGTGGAGAACCATGGTTGACTATATCTTGAATGGACACGGCACATAGAAGAATGAACTAGTGTAAATGATTGACAGAACAAGGTTTAGGAGAGATAACAAAAAGACAAAATTTATTAAGAGCTACAAGGGACAGGAAGATGTGGAGAACCATGGTTGACTATATCTTGAATGGACACGGCACATAGAAGAATGAACTAGTGTAAATGATTGACAGAACAAGGTTTAGGAGACATAACAAAAAGATAAAATTTATTAAGAGCTACAAGGGACAGGAAGATGTGGAGAACCATGGTTGACTATATCTTGAATGGACACGGCACATAGAAGAAGAATGAACTAGTGTAAATGATTGACAGAACAAGGTTTAGTAGAGATAACAAAAAGACAAAATTTATTAAGAGCTACAAAGGAATTTTGTGTGGGTCTCAAACTGGCCATAAAAGTCATTGAAGGCACAAACACAAATAGAGCATTAAAGGCGGAACATTATCTGACCCTCAAAAACAATGGGAGAGTTCAGCATTTATAATGGAGTCTTCTGATAGTTAATTTTAATAATTCTGTTGCAGTTTGCTTTTTATGCTTCATCAGTAATTTTTTTTATCAGCACAGAAATATATTTATTTTGAAATTTCAGGGCTTTAATAATCTTATTGACAATTTTAATATTCTGTTCCCAGTTTATTTGATGGGTGTTATTAGCATCGGGTTTTCTAACTGTATTTACTTCAGGTTCAATGACAGGAAGAAATAGAAATAATTATTTTATGGAAGTTTCATTTTTAATCTCCTTTTCCTGCAAGCAAAACTCATCAAATTATGATTTGATTTTTCTAAGCGAAATCACATTTTTAAATTCCTACATTATTAATTACTGGCCATAAAGTATGAACAAATGTCAAATACAGTTTCCAGCAATATTTTTTTTTTTTTTTTTACAAGAGTGATTTCTGTCTGTCAGATAAATGCCATAATTTTGCTAGGATTGAATTTTTATTTCCTTTATTAGAATTTAAATTGTTTATTCATTTTAGGTCAGGGATATTAAACTAACATCTGCAGGCCCAGAATAATTTCAAATTCAAAATTAATTTGATAAAAATAATTTTAAAATTCATAAATTCATGAATGTCTTTAAATCCATCATTTTCCTAAAATAAAAATTTCTGGGTTGGAAAATTATCATTATTTGCATTATTTACATCTTCATTGTTGTCATTGAGAAGGCAACTGGAGTAATGGATAACGGCTCGGATTGAGGAATCAGAAAGCCGAGTTCGAATTCAAGTCGAATCCATGACATTCATTTACATGCTAATACCTTTGGGAAAGGTATGAATCCTCTTCTCCTCCCCCCAGCTATGGTTAAATAGCAGGACCGACCGGATTCTATAGCCTTGGATGGCAACTGGTCTACTGCAGAAAGAAATGGCAACCTACTGCAGGAAAAAATCTGCCTCATCAGTCATGTATTAAAAGATACATGAACACCTAAGCACGTATCCCGCATGGCACATAACTGATTCTTGTTATCATAACACTTGGGCCATTGGGCTTGTTGATTCAGATAGCCTTCGGGAAATTGCACACTGTATGTAAAAAAGATATATAAACTTTTATATACTATGTTGTAACCTAGGGAGGGTTAATGAATAGAATACTCACACAAAGTTTGGTAATGAACGATAATACTTAGGACAAGAACAACACAACAAGAACAGCGGCACACAGAAGTGTATATATACATTATATTTGTGTTTGAAAACCCTACAGTACTAATGATGTGTTAATGACCCACAGTATTAAAAGAAAATGTAACCTAGGGAAGGTTACTGAATAGAGTAATCAAATGAAGGTTGGTAATGAATGATAATACTTAGGACAAGAACACACATAAGATTCACCAGCAGCGCATAAAAGTAGTAGTCAATTGCTAGAAGTGAGTCAAGTGAATTCCACAAAGAGTCTCCAACTGCAGACCAACATACAGTATTTACTATTGTATTTATGTAAATGGGGACATACCCATTATCATCCATAGGTATGATGCAAGATACTTGAATAATGTTAGGAAAATCAATGACACGTGGAAAAAAATTTTTTTTTGCTTAGAAAATCATTTAAAGGGCACTTCAACATGGTGTAATGGTTAACAAGCTACCCAGTCCTTACTTTCCAGTCTTGATAGAGTTCAAAAGTGTCTCAGAGTCCCTGTTGGAGAAGAATTATTTTCCAACCTCTTTAACACGGGTGGGATGTGGTGAGCCTCTCTCGCTATTTCCATGGAAAGTTCTCAGACAAACTTGCTTCATTTTGTAACGTCCAACGTTCACACAGCAAGGACCCACCATGCCATTTACATTGTAACAAACCACCCACCTTCCCTTCATATTCTATCGGTGAGAAGTAAGTTCCACTCAAACAGCTTCTTCGCACAAACCAATGACAAGTGGACAAATTTTTTTTTTTTTTGGTGCAACTAATTTTGAGAAATTTGACAAATGGGAACATTTCATTGAAACTAGATTTGATTACATGTCCCACCTTTTTAAGCTTCATCAAATTCAAAAATGAAAGACAAACATGTGCATGCATTTGCTTAAATAATGAGTCATAGTAATTCTTCCCTAAGCTGGGATTTCTTGTGATTAAAGAAAATAATGGAAAGAATGAAAATAAGCGAGTTTAAAAAAAGTCTTTTCTTTCATTCTTGTCTTGAATTACGAGAAATCCCAGCTTCGGGAAAAAGTAATGTGATTCATTATTTAAGCATATACGCATTTCCTTCTTTCATTTCTGGATCTGATGAAGCATAACAAGTGGAGCTCCGGTGGTGGTTGGCTGTCACCACTGATGACAGCTCTCCAGAAATACCTGCAGCCAAGCCGTCCCCAAATGTAATGCACTGTATTCCATTAGATCTTGTCAGTACAGCCGAGAGGGAGGTCATGTAGTCTGGGCAGTATATGGCCTCCATATACCATTGCCCAGGTCTGTGCCCTGGAGAGGTCATTCCAGTCTCAGCACCGAAGGACTGAATTTTGACCAAATAAAAGAGCAAGCTTTATTCTGCAAGATAAACGGATGCCGACTACATATTAGTAAATTGCTGACAGCCTCTGAAGACTGGACAGACAGGTCCACCTATGAAACACTGGAGTTGGGATGCTGAAAGTAACATCAATCAGCTAAGTGACAGACATTTACTCATATTAAATCACACACACACACACATATATATATATATATATATATATATATATATATATATATATATATATACACACTCACAAAGATTTAGTTACTAGAATATATATATATATATATATATATATATATACACACACACAAAGATTTAGTAACTAGAATATATATATATATATATATATATACACACACATACATAAAGATTTAATAATTTGAATAAATATATATATATATATATATATACACAAAGATTTAGTAACTAGAATATATATATACACACAAAGATTTAATAACTTGAATATATATATATACATACACAAAGATTTAGTAACTAGAATATATATATATATATATACACACATACAGAAAGATTTAGTAACTTGAATATATATATATATATATATATATATATATATATATATATATATATATATATATACACACACACATAAAGATTTAGTAACTTGAATATATATATATATATATAAATATATATATATATATATACACCCACAAAGATTTAGTAACTAGAATATATATATATATATATATATATATATATATATATATATATATACACAACGATTTAGTAACTAGAACATATATATATATATATATATATATATATATACACACACACAAAGATTTAGTAACTAGAATATATATATATATATATATATATATATACACAAAGATTTAGTAACTAGAATATATATATAAATATATATATATATATACATGACTAAGCTGGATTACCATCAAGGAGAATGGTAAATATATCAGACAATTTTTTTTAAATTTTACCTCGGTATGTTTTGAGGTTGTTCCAACATCACAGCATCAGAAAATCAATTATGGTTCACAATTTTTCTTTTCTTCATGGGAAATGAAATCTTCATTTTCAGATGGAACAAGATCATCAGCCAAAGACTAGACAAAAATTCTTCCAAAGTGTCATCATATATATATATATATATATATATATATATATATATATATATATATATATATGATGGACTCTCCCGTCGAACTCGACATATGAGGGTCAGGCAGATCAGTTCCCAGAAACTGAAAGCCCGACACCGACACATGAGATTTGATTATAATGGTGAAAGCTTTGTGCAGGGCCATCCACACTTTTTGGAGGGACGAATAAAGGGACCTGGTGCAACGGATGCCACAGTGTCCCCAAATGACCCTCCGCAGGTTTTGAATTCAGAGTTGTCCCTCTCCTAGACCAGTTGCCATCCAAGGCTATAGAACCCAGTCTGTCCTGCTATTTACCCTTAGTTGGAGGGAGAAGAAGAGGATTCACACCTTTCCCAAGGGTATTAGCACGTAAGTGAATGTAATGGATTCGACTGGAATTCAAACTCGGCTCTCTGATTCCTCAATCCAAGCCGTTATCCATTACTCCACCGTGCCTATATATATAAATATAAAAGTGAACATAGAGGTCAACACTTAGAGGTGACAGTCTGTTTCATGCTAGATGCAATCGTCAGGCTATTATCTGATATATTTACCATGAAACAGACTGTCACCTCTAAGTGTTGACTTCTATGTTCACTTTTATATTTACACACACTCTATCTCTGATATTGAGCACTTTATCCCATAAATATAGCACACTTTAAGACTATATATGTGTGTGTGTGTGTGTGTGTGTGTGTGTGTGAGCAGGTGGTGAAATGGATAAATTCCCAAAATAAGAAACTGGAGAGTTAAATTCAAATTCCAGCGAAGCTTGTTACATTAACTCACACACAAATACTCTTAGGAAAGCAATTAATCCATCTCTTCGCCCCTGTCGTTAAAGGTTAAGTAGTATAACAGACTTGAATCTTTAGCCTTGGTTGGCTACATGTCTAGGAGAAAGGCAATTCTGATTTTGAAACATGAGCAGGGCTGTTGGTGTACATCAGTTTTCTATATTCAGTTCTTTTAAAAAATGTAGATGATTCTGCATAAACCTTTGCCACTATAATCATATCATGTGTGGGGTAGTCTGACTGTTCAGCTCTATGAGCTAGATTGTTGAACCCTCACATGTCGAAGACAATAGGAGACTCCATGATATATATATATATATATATATATATATATATATATATATTAAAAGATGTAAGACAAATTGGAAATCTTTTCTTTCAAAACTGTTCTTGATATATAAAAATTTATATATCGTTATAATATATTATAAAATACAATAATTTTTTTTTGTTTTGAAAGAATTTGTTAATAATTAGAAATAAAATAGCAATTTAAAATAAAACCTGAACTAGAGAGAAACATGGTTCCCAAGATATAACTCATCGAGATATGTTATATGGTAACAAAATTATCAAAATATTTAGTGAACCTAATCATGGATTACAATTTAAAATCATACTTGAACTGGTAAGAAATATGGTTCCCAAAATGCAATTCTCTTTGAATAAATGATTGGTTTCTTTTCTATAGCTTATCAATCCTTTGTAGGTTATTTAAAGCCAGAAAATATTTTCAGATTGTAAAAAAATTAATTTTATTTTCTGAATTAATATGCATTAAATAATACAAGTTTTACTAATTAACCAAAAACTTGGGGGAGAAGAGGTGGATACATACTTTATCCAAGAGTATTTGTGTGTGAATATAATGAACCCAACCAGAATAGGAACTCAGCTCTCCAATTAACAATTCTCTGCCATTATCCATTACACTGGTTGCACATCCAATCTTACATCATATAGTATTCCAAGCAGTCACCCATCCAGATACTGACCAAATTCAATATTGCTTAACCAGTGTTAGTCACCAGTATTTCAATATGATATAATCATAAGCCTCTTTGAATAAATAATCAGAAAATTTAAAATACTTTAAGAATCTTCATCATTAGGATTCTTCCCAGAATTAATTTGATTGGATCCATTGGAATTCTGGAATGAGAATAGAACTAAAAATCTTTTGCAAAGATAATAAAATTAAACAGGCAAAGAATTTGCTTCTTTGTTTTTTTTCTTGTGAAATATTAGAAAATTCCATTCCAGCAAACTACTCAAAATCAGACAGCAAAAATTAGGAAAGGAATCTTATTAACAAAATTTGTTTTTGTGCTGGTCTCTGCCAACACAGACACTGCACATTTGGAAAAATATTTCCTTAAGCCATACTGTGACCAAATGGACTTCTGACAGAACAGTGGGAAATAAGATAAAATAAAATAATAAAATAAAAATAAAATTTTAAAAAATCTCAGTCAAGGTAGCTCATAATGAAATGATGTGATGAAAATGTACATCATGTTGGTTCATCCTTACCCTAACCGTAAATCGAAGATACACATCAGAATGATTTAAAGAGAACAAAGAAAATAAAAAAAAGATCCTTGATGATCAGAAGAGGCTTTTCCAAATTTCTTTAAGAATTTCACCGTAAGCAAGGGAATAATGCAACTAAGACGCCAGGAGTTACTGGGAATGGAAAAGAAGGAGAAGACTTTAGTGATAAGAAAGGACAATAAAAGAATAACATTCAGGAACCCTGGCAATGGCAGTTGACATTGCATTTAAATTTTTGAAAATTGTAGGTGGCAGAGAAACAAGAAATAGGCAAGAAATGTGAGAAAAGAAACCTTTAGAATGTAGCACCATATCCTCACCCAACTGAACCCATGAACTCCACAAGACCGGCCATTGATCTAGTATGGTCCAGTATTACAGGTTAGACACAAGTCTCCAGTTCCCAATGTCAATTCGAAGCCACCCTCCAGCCATGTTGTGATTGTTTTGATCCTGGAGAGCAGTCATCAGATTGTAGAAATCCAGAAGCTCTCCATTAGTCTACCTGCGAGTTCGTTGGGTGGGAATCGGGTTAATAGAAAAAAAGATATAAACTAAGTCGATTCGATTTTGGAAGGACAAAAGTTTTTTTTTATATATAAAAGCAAACACACAAAAAAAAATAATTCTTGTTGCACAAGGTTAAATGTTTCTTGTATGTGAACAATAACCAAACCAACACAAATACTTCAAATAATTTCAGTAAGGAGAGATGTGGCCTTCATTTTAACCCTTTTTGGTCTGTTCTTAGTGCAACTACTACAACCTTCGATGTTCCTGTTCTCAGTAGTAGTAATAATAGTAGTAGTAGTATTAGTAGTAGCAGCAGGGGTAGTGATACTTAGATGTTAGCAGCAGCATTTTGCTTCTTAACCCTCAGCTTCAGCAATATACAGCAGACACTTCCTTTTCAATCTCTGACATCTCTCCACTCAGTTCGACTGCATTTGAAGACAAACGAACCCAAAACTCTCTCTCCACTCAGTTCGCTTGCCTCTTTATTAAGAGAATCGAATCGCATGTCCCAGACTGGTAATGTATCTGTTTTTCTAGTGCAAACATAATGACATACTACCAAAGTACAACTTAACTTCTCCGAGAATAATCTATTTACTTTTTCATCAATTGGTTTCCAAGGTTCACAACAAGACGCTATTGTTTATCACACTGCTATTAATTACTGTGATGCTCTTTATAAACTACAGAGAATCTTGTTTCAAAAATAAATTCTAGATCAAAACATCCTTTATTTTTACTTTGATTCTTATAGTGTCAAAATCCATTTCTTTTTTTAAAAGTTCCAAATTATTATTGTTGTTCCAGTAATTTTCTGTTAGTAATCTGATATCCTTTGTACACTTACAAAAAGACTGTATTTCATGTTCTAAATTAACTTTCTGTAATATTTACATTTCAAAGTCTTTACAGCATCTTCGTTATTCAAAAATGCCTCTCTTTCACCTGGTGTCCTCTGTCTTACAGTATATCCTCCTCTATTATCATTATTATTGTTATTATTGTACAGAATAGAAATTAAGTATATATCTAGATATTTCAACTAAAGCATTAAGACCTAATAGCCAATCTAGTAGTATGTTTCAATTGCATCATCCACCGCAAGGAAAGTTGGCTCCCTGTGCTGAGCCAGGAAATTTTTCTCCCTGGAATCGATCCTTCAAATCTATAAATCGACAAATTCACCCTAGCATGGAGTATTGCTGCCATATATGGTCTGGAGCCGCTGCTGTTTGCCTCAGGGTTCTTGATAAGATCCAGAGACGGATATGCAATGTAATTGGCCTTGATCTGTCATCTTGTCTGCAGTCGCTCTCTCACAGATGCGACATTGCCTCGCTGTGTCTTTTTTACAAATACTTTCACGGTAATTGCTCCGAGGAGCTGCTTTCGCTGGTTCCTAGGACTCATAAATTTAAACGTCCCACGAGGCTGGCATCCCGTTCCCACCCCTTCACTGTTGAAACTGTTAGATGTAGACGTCTCTTCTACTCCAATAGCTTCATGTCTCGCACATCTCGCCTGTGGAACTCCCTTCCTTATTCCTGTTTCCCTGACAAATACAATCTCCAACTATTTAAGTGTAACGTCAATCGACATCTCCACATCCTTTCACCTTTCATTCCTATTTGCTCTCGCTCCAAATCTTCTGTAACCCCCTTGCCTTGATCGATCCACTATCTTTCTCCACATCCTCTCCTTTACCACTCCTATCTGCTCTTCCTCCAAACCTTCTGTAACCCCTTGCATGCTAGTGGCTTCCAGCCTTGTTTGGGGTGATAAGCTTAAAAAAAAAAAAAGTTGTAGTGTCAAGGAGGAGAGCTCATTAGAACAACTGCCTTGAAAATATTTATAGAAAAGACAGAGGGAGGTCACATGGGAAAGTGATTAAAGTCAAGATGCCAGGTCAGGAACAATAGCATTATAGAATCATCTTTGGATTTTGTCAAGAATCTCTAGATATATATGCTGGAGTACCTGACTAGATATGGCAGTAATATTCACTACATGTTAGATTTATAAATTTGAAAGATGGATTCTAACAAGAAAATTATCTGACACGACACAGTGAATCAACCAATTGATTCAAAATAATCCAGAAGTCAGAAGAAAACACGAGACCAAGTAGATGCAATGATTTCTCCTGGGGGTTAGCATCAGCCATGCTGATTTGGGGCAAAAATGGCTCATGTACATAAAATTACTAATCAACCATTTGGATGAAGTAAATATTACAAATACACTTATTGGTACATTTGTAACTGAAACTGACTTACTCCCCGTGGAATCAAATATCAAAATATAAAGCAAAAAGAAAAAAACCTGATAACATGTTACATAAATTAATTTTTCACAAGAATGATTTTCAGAGTTACTTTTATCCAATATTTCATTTTTACTTTTATTGGATACCCAGATTTGCATTGACTCTCCATTTATTTGATATTATTAATTGTACTCTGTAGTTAAGATAGTATAAGTACATTGGATGTAAAGATGGTTCCTTATGCCAATGGGGATGGAGGTTCAAATTTCTGCTGAAGACATTTTTCTTTAATAAGATTTCGCAAATATTCAGGACAATAGACAAAAATAAATATATTAAATAAATGGACCATCTACTCAAATATGGGTATTCACTAAAAATAACATTTAAATGAAAAAATTTGATATATATATATATATATATATATATATATACACAGAGAGAGAGACAAAGACATACCTCACCTGTTCATTCATCACATAAGAATATAATATATGAATAGCTTATTTCTTGATTAAATAGTGATTATCAATAAACACCTGTCACATGAGATTAGTTTGCAGGTGTCTGACAATTTGGTGTGTATATCTGTGAGAGTGTGTTTGTGTGTGCACACACATGTGTGTACATATATATACATGTGTGTATGTGTTCATGTGTGTGTGTATATAGATATATATATATATGTGTGTGTGTGTGCGTTCATGTGTACATATATATGAATGTGTATATATGTGTATGCTCATGTATGTGTGTGTATATATATATATATATATATATATATATGTGCGTGTGTGTGTTCATGTGCACA
>OZ038518.1:35322491-35357491 GCA_964036315.1 Acanthosepion esculentum
TCACTGAAAAACCCTTGGCATTATTCAACTAGAAAGAAAACAGGTTACAGTCATTTTGTGTCAGCCCCACTATATCTTCCGAACTCAGCAAAGATGAGAAGAAAAGATCATTCAGACCTTCAGTAATGGTACCAACATTCATACTCTGGCTTCCATTTTCAAAGTCCATTCAAGAAACAGAATGGTGAATAACTTTTTAAAAAATAAGAGAGAAACAATAGAGAGGAAAATGGAATCAGGAGATCACAACAAGAAGGGGGATCATCCTTTCAACTTAGAGCTAAATACATTCTTATTGTTCAAAGTAGAGCCCAATTGTGTTATAAAAACCTTGGATAAATTCCAGTAAGATATCTTTAATCATTTCCAAGATACAATGGTTCAAAGCTTAATCTAACAATTGTACAATTTTATTGTTACCCGATTTCAACAATTTTGCTGTTGCACCCGTTATATATATGTGTGCATGAGAGAGAGAGAGAAAATCTGATACATAAATTTTTATATACCAGGACAATGTTAGGAAAATTTATCACAAACCTGAACGTGAAATTTGTTACAACTACTTCTGAAACATTAAAAGACTCCATTAATACCAAATAAAACAATAAGCTTAAACTTGGAGGAATCTACTCTGTCACCTGTAAGAATTGCCACAAGTAATAGAAACCTTGAGGAATTTTCCAAAGCGAACTGGAGGTGCTAAACAAAAAGAGAGATATCTTCAGTTTTAACACATAGACTTTCTTGCATCTGAATAAAATAAAACTCATTCACGTATTTTATATATGGAAGAATATGATATATAATTTCCTACGTATCAGAACAATGTTAGACAAATGACTGACAAAGAGGAAAATTCTGTGTAACGTGTTTTGTCCTCATCTTCAACACAAAACAGAAATCTCATCTATTTAAAAAAACAAAAAAAAGAATGAACGATAAAAACAAACTTAACAAAACAAGAGACATTACACTATGTACCATCTCTATTACAACTGAAAAGAATTTACACTATTTACATTATTTGGACTATTGTACGTTTTGGCCGTTGTACGCTCCGGCCTTTTCTTCAGGTGCTAGGAATGCCGACTGAGTGTGAGTTCAATACCTGATTAAGGCAGTGGAGAACTTTGAGAGGGGAATTATCAGGAGATAACTGACATCCATTAGTCATGGCATGTGGAACTAGTACTGTCTACCCCAGTGAGCGAAATAAAGGGTTCAGTTCGACATTCCAACCACCTGAAGAAGGCCGGAGCATACAACAGCCAAAATGTTGTGATAAACATGGCGACAAAGATGAGGACAATAGTCCGAATAATGTAAATAGTGTGCATAATACCTCATCTCAGAAATATAGACAGATACTGAAAAGAATTAATCTAAACTTAACATAAAATAAATTCTTGCTGTAGATTCAAATTCTCGTTCTGTTTCTCTCGAGCAACATCCTCAGCATCCTTCAACTTGTCTCTTTCATTTTCCAAAGCAAGATGGAGGTGCTAAACAAAAAGAGAGATATCTTCAGTTTTAACACATGGACTTCCTTGCATCTCAATAAAATAAAACTCACTCCCATATTTTATATATGGAAGAATATGATCTATAAATTCCTATGTATCAGAACAATGTTAGACAAATGAATGGCAAAGAGGAAAATTCTGTATAATGTGTTTTGTCCTCATCTTCAACACAAAACGGAAACCTCATCAATTTAAAAAAAAAAAAGAATGAATGATACAAACAAACTTAACAATACATTACACTACCTACCATTTCTACTACAATTCAAAAGAATTTATCTAAACTTACATAAAATTTCTTACTGCTTTTTCCAAAACAATAAGAGACTTAATACAAAACAAAATAACAACCTAATACCTGAAGCAGGAATTTACTCAATAACCTGTAATGATTGCCACAAGGAATACATAAGAGAAACCGCAAGATATTTAAATAAAAGATTATACATGATGTAATAGAATAACCTGTCACGCCCATGAGTAACTACACTATAGGTAGTAACTACCTATAAGTAACTGTAAGTCTATGGACGACGGAGTCTAACTGGGATCTGTTGAATACAACAGACTAACGTAAGAACTACTGACTTTCCAATAGTAGCACTCACTACTAGATTGACTTGTGATGACCTTGTGCATAACTTACTTTTATTCTTATTGTACTGGTTTTTACAATAAATCTTTATTTATTTATTCCCCCTTGTTTTTCAAGAATATATTCCTATTAGCACGGAATATAACAGTGGCGATGAGGATGAGATGTGTATGAAAATGGCACGTAAACCAGTTAAGACCAAGATACTCTGAAATTGTTCATCAGGGTGATGAAGAAATTCCAATGGATGTCCTGTATGACACATTTGAAATAACACATGGATACATCTCCTACACCAGTGTTGCCCGTAGGATCAAGATGTTATTCACCTCAAAAGAGTACAAGGGAAAGAAAACCCACAGTACAGTTAAGTCCAGATCCGAAAAAGAGAAAGTATGAGAAAACTAAATTTTCTAGAGGAAAATTTCAGCTCGTGGGGGGGGTGGGTGATGTAATGGAATAACCTGTCACCCCAATGAGTGATAGGTTATTCCATCACATCAGAACACAAAAGGAATATTTTACAAAACAACTGAGTGCATTAGTTGCTTACTGTAATGAGTTAGACCACAATTTTAATTTTAAAAAATGCTACTTTAATTAAAAGAGAAAGCAATTTTTGAATCAAGCATGGACAAAGCTTGGCCATGCTGCTAGTTATAAATATTAGTCACCCACAATTTACTAGGACTCTTAAGGAAGATTCTGGTCGAAAACACTAGGATTTTATATAAGTCATATTACTGGAAACATCTGTGAGAGAAGCTCAATATATAAAACATCTGACATCCAGTATAAATCTCACTTTATTCAACAGTGGAAATGACATGTTGAAGATTTTTTTTAAAATAGAAAGATACCCACTCAAATTCCAGCCACACTCAACTCACAAAGCTCAGAAAAAACACTCCTTCAAGTATTCAAACAACACAAAAAATACATCTTAAAAAGTCAAACATGAAAAGAAATTAACAACAAATCATCTTGAAAATGGATAAAGAAGTGGCCGAAAGCACTTAAGACAAGAAACAACACAGGCAATTTTTGCACTCCTTACTCCCACCAAACGGAATAATGTAAGAATGTTGGAAAAACTAAATAAAAAATTAATCAAATTTTCCTTGTCTGTCATATTCAACAAAAAATGTTTAAAAGAAAGGTTGCTGCTCAAATACATACATACTTACATACATACATACATATATGTGTGTGTGTGTGTATGTATATTACTTTGAGGAAGAAAATTTAACAAGCATCTTTGTAAAGTATAGAGACAATAGAAAGATACAGATAAACAATCTAAATTTTTTTTTTAAGCTTTTCACCCCAGGCAAAGCTGGAAGGCACTAGCACGCAAGGGGTTACAGAGGATTTGGAGCGAGAGCAAGTAGGAGTGTTAGAGGAAAGGATGTGGAGAAGGATAGAGGATAGATCAAGGCAACTGGAGATGTCGACTGACGTTACACTTGAATAGTTGGAGATCATAGTCATCAGGGAAACAGGAATGAGGTGCGAGATATGAAGCTATTGGAGTAGAAAAGATGTCTACATTTAACAGTTTCAACAGTGAAAGGGTGGGAACGGGATGCCAGCCTTGTAGGACGCTTGAATTCATGGAGCCTGGGAACCAGCAATAGCAGCTTATCAGAGCAATTACCATGGAAATATTTATAAAAGAGACAGAGAGAGGCGACAGGGCATCTGTGAGAGAGAGACTGCAGACAAGAAGCCAGATCAGAGCCAATTACATTGCATACCCGTCTCTGAATCTTATCAAGAACCTTGAGGCAAACAGAAGGGGCTCCAGATCATATATGGCAGCAATACTCCATGCAAGGGTGGATGGTTGCTTTGTAAATTTGGAGGATCGATTCAGGGGAGAAGAATTTCCTGGCCAAGCACAGGGAGCCAACTTTCCTTGCGGTGGGTGAAGCAATTAACTCAATGTAGTTGTTCCATCTCAGGTCAGCAGACAGCATGAGACCGAGCAGCCGCAGAGAGGAGCTCTCGAGAAGTTGAGCTTCAGACATTCTAATGGGATGCAGGGAAGGATCCCTGTGGTGATTAATCGAGAGCAGTTTTGTCTTGGAGGCGTTAAAGTTAACCAGCCAATTCCTGCCCCAGTTCTTATTGAAGTGTCATTTATATAATTTCTTGTATTTTGGTAAAACTTATTTTACAACATTTCCAAAAAAACAAAGCAAGGCTCAACAAAACACAGAAAAATGTTCCTGTAGTAAAATAATAAAAACGTTCCCAAAATATAGAAAAATATCAATTGTAAACAGTTACAATATAAAGTATCCCCATACTCAATTCCCAAGTTGAAAATTCAGCCAGTCTTATAAATACACACTACACTAGATACAAAAGAAATTAATGAATGGATTTATCTTTTATAGATTTTCAAATTAAATGGTTGTGTAAATTTGTCCATAAATTGAATACTGCTGCCACATCTGGTCTGGTGCTTGTGCTATGTATTTAATGATCCTTGATAAAATCCAAAGAAAAGTCTGAAATTTAATTCACTTTCATATCAGCATTACATATACTTCTGGTGTCTTTTCTATAAATATTTTCATGGTTTTTTTTCTAATGAGCTTTCCTCTTTTGCATTGGCAGATAGGTTTTGTCATTTTACAGTTGAAACTGGTTGAAAAAAAAGATGCACAATAAAAAAAAAATTAATAAAATTAGTAAAGTGATAACAAAACATTTAGATGGCTTTAACAAACTAACAAGATGGCTACATTTTATTTTTGAAGAGTCAACAACAAAGGGAGGTTATTAATAGTAAGTCAAAAGGGAAATTACGAGGAAAAGACTTGTTCGCAAGAGGAGACAAACAAGTGATCAGAATACCACAATTAGCATTGAGGATATCACTGATCAGAAAGCAGCTGGCAATGGACTTGATATCTCACAGATTTGGCTGTGCATACAAACCTCACAGAGTGGTCATGAGGTCAGCAAAGAGTTCAAAGGAAGACACAAAATTGGATCTGAATGCATGGGGGGGGATATATACAATCACTTATACCATTGTAAGTAACAAGGGTCAACTAAAATCTGAAGAAGGACACAACAGCTAAAATATTGTGGAAGTGATGTAATGGAATAACCTGTAACCTCCATGAGTGACTACACTATAGGTAGTAGCTACTTGCATGTCAATGGACTACAGTGTCAAAAACCACAGAGGAATCAACAGGAAATCACTCCATCATTTTATGTCAATTAACATGTAATAAAGAAATGGAGATTACAGCCATACCACATTGAAACACTGTTTCCCATCCAGTCTCAAAAGTTAAGCAACATTAAGCCTGGTCAGTACCAGGATTGGATAGTTTGTTTGTTTAACCAGCATATCAACCTTCATTGGGCCATTTAAAGCTGAAAAGGCTTTTTTTTCTTCTTTTTCAAAAAAGTATAGCTGGTAATATTGTTTTCCAAAAAAGTATAGCTAGTAATATTGTTTTTCAAAAAAGTATAGCTGGTAATATTGTTTTCCAATAAAGTATAGCTAGTAATATTGTTTTTCAAAAAAGTATAGCTGGTAATATTGTTTTTCAAAAAAGTATAGCTGGTAATATTATTTTTCCAAAACCGTATAGCTGGTAATAATATTTTTTTTTCAAAAAGAAATGTGCTGGAAACTGGAAGTTCACTATTTGCCCATAACTGGGACCCCAACAGGTGCTACCACCCCAGGTCAGGGTGGACCTGGGAACACCAGCAATTAAGAGGTAGTTCCATGCTTCCTCAAAACCATCTGATCAGTGGCCTTGCTGTTGGATGCAGTTTAACGTCGTACCCAAGACGGGTCAGTACCAGGTGCTATGTTTGTTACATTCACTTATATGCTAATACTATTAGCATTGGAAACAGAGGGTGCCACGGGCCCCAGGCATCCATATGAGGGGGGCACATCCAATCAAAGAGTGAAATTTAAATTTAGTTTATATTTAATTTGAATAAAGTGTTTATTTCATGCTTCATCTAATTTTACACATTTAAAATGTCTTCCTTTCTCACATTTCTTTTCTCAGTACAAGTTTTGAGTTTTAGGGGCATACAATAAATAAGTTGGCCCCGGGCATCACCAAACATCACCAAATCTCTGCATGTCACTGGATAATACTCTTGGGAAAGATATGAATCCATCTCCTCTCCCCGCAGCTATCAGTTAAATAGCAAAACAGACTGGGTCCTATAGCCTTGGTTGGCAACCAGTCTACTTCAGAAAGCAAGGGCAGCCTACTGCAAGAATTTATACCACTTGTGACTACTAAAATGAAAATACATAGATATGGGTTTTGAGAAAATTTGAACAAGTGAATGTGCATTGAGGCAAATAGAACCTTGCTTGATTGTTAAGGTCTTTGTAGCCAAGCAGTCAAAGCATGATGGATCAGACAATGATTTCTTCAGCAAAGGGGAACACAAGTTTTAATCCTACCAAAGAGCACATTTTTTTTCCTTGTAACACTCTAGTAAGTACCTGATATCTCATGCTATTCTCCACCTTCACATGAGACAGGCCAAAATGTAGTACTATTGTCATATTTCGGCAGGAACTGCCCAGTCCCCACTTTCCAGTCTTGATAGAGTTCAAAAGCATTTCCAAGTCTCTGTGGGTAACAAATTATTTTCCAACCTCTCTCTCAGAGGTGGTATGTGGCAAGCCCCTGACTGTTCTATCAGTACTTCCATAGAAAGTGCTTGGATGAATTACATTCCTCAGTTCCAACTGGTTTAACCTTGAAAGCTAAGACCCACCATGGTACTTAAATTGTAACAAACCATACTCATCCCCTCCATATTCCATCAGTGAGAAGTAAGTTCTACTCTAACAACTGCTTCCCACAAACCACTGCTCTATGGAGCAGACTCCCAAGAGGATGCTTTCCCTATTACTTCTATGTTAACCTGTTCAAGTCTAGAGTTAACCATTACCTTCCCCTCCTATCCATAAGAACTATTCCTCTACCTCAAGTGTCCCCAGGACTTATACAGGGTGAACCTTACAGTAAAAAAAAAAAATTCTCTTTATAGATGAAACATTTTTTTTTTTTTAAGCTTTTCAACCCAAGCAAGGCTGGAAGCCACTAGCACGCAAGTGGTTACAGAATGTTTGGAGGAAGAGCAGATAGGAGTGGTAAAGGAGAGGATGTGGAGAAAGATAGTGGATCGATCAAGGCAAGGGGGTTACAGAAGATTTGGAGCGAGAGCAGATAGTAATGAAAGGGGAAAGGATGTGGAGAAGGGAAGTGGATAGATCAAGGCAACTGGAGATGTCGATTGATGTTACACTTAAATAGTTGGAGATTATATTTGTCAGGGAAACAGGAAACATAAATCATTTAAAAAAACAGAGCATCTTCTCAAATACAGGTATCTGCTAAAAATAACATCTGAAGTTATATATATATATATATATATATATATATATATTTAAAGACATTTTTATGTTTAACATTCTTTTTATAGATACAAGTATTTAAGCAAATGCTCTGTTTTATAATAAACTGTAGTAAATAACATTTACTGGCCTGAATGTCTGAGAAATTTTCATAGAAAATATTCGTCCTCTGACAGGATTCGAACCTGTATCCTATACGGAACTGTCATTTAGCCTGACGTGCCTTTTTAACTGATTCAGCCACAGGGGATCGTTCGGTTGGCAAGGTTGAATTTACTGCTTATAAACTTCAATCTTCCATGAATCTCTCACGTACATTCATAACTGCTCATGGCGTATCAAATGTAAACAAATGACGTCACACATTATGAAATGGACAAAGTCCAACAATTACTGAAAGACATTTTTATGTTTAACATTCTTTTTATAGATGCAAGTATTTAAGTAAATGCTCTGTTTATAATAAACAGTATTAAATAATATTTACCAGCCTGAATGTCTGAGAAATACATATATACTGATGTAATGGAATAACCTGTTACCCTCATGAGTGACTACACTATAGGTAGTAACTACCTATAAGTATCTGTAAGTCAACAGACTACAGAGACTAGCTGGGATCTGTTGAGTACAACTCAGACTTACTCAAAAACTACTGACCATCCAATAGTAGCACTCAACACAGAATTGACTTGCGACAACCTTGTGTATAACTGTTACTTTTATTCTTATTGTACTGGTTTTGTACAATAAACCTCTACTTATTTTATCCACCTTGTTTTTCAAGTATATATTCCAATTAGCACAGAATGTAACACACACACATATATATATATATATATGTAAGCAAATATGTGGATGTAGATCCGACAGTATGATGAAAATGTGGAAAAGACAAAGCAAAATCCGAATATGTGAGTTTACTGTTTTTTATTTCGTTTTTGTTTTTTGTTTCTCTGTCGACGTATTGTTTAATATATCAACATTCCTAGCAAGAGTAATGCTTGACAAACGTACCGATAAGCTATAGTTTTAAATAGGTCCCCGCCTTTCCACTTAGGTTAAAATCTCTTCCCTGAGAGCAGGTTTTCGCAGCGCCGCCCACACGGCGCCAGCGTATCCGAATCCAAGAAAGAATACTCTGACTTTAGAATTTCAGTTTTTCTGTTTCTAGTCCTGTATATATCGTCTCTTCATTTAACTTAAATTTAATATAAATATGTCTCCAGTAACCATGTCCTGAAGAAGGTCTATTTGACCAAAATGTCTGACGTCGACAGAAAAAACAAAAACAAAACAAAAAACAGTAAACTCACATATTCGGATTTTGCTTTGTCTTTTCCACATTTATATATATATATATATATATATATATAACTTAAAAATCATAGTTTGAAAAACTGTTTCTTACTGTCTTCAAGATTACCAAACAACCTCATGGTGCTGATCCAGAGAATTCACCATAGAGCTCACTCTCAACTTTTATCCTGGTGTCTTATTTCCTGTGTTGTTTGTGCCAAATGTCTTCAAGATTCTGATGGTGTGTGGAGTATTTGAAGAAGTGGAATGGTATTCAGATTCTTTAAGTATCTGGCATACACAGGTGAAGAATTTGGAATGATGGCAGCTTTCAAAAAAGTACTGTCAACAATACTAGTTGTACAGTTTGAAGCAGAACTAATAAGACAAATTTTTCTTTGAATTTCCGAGATGGATAAGGGTCATATTATAATTCTGCTTGTAAGTATATTAGTTAACACATGTGTTATGCCATGCCATTACCTCTGATAAATAATGGCCCAATCCATTTTGATTTTGAGAAAAAACAGAATAAAATGATCTATCAGAGGTACTGTTTGGTTTTAATGAGCAAAAGAAAGGAAGGAAGGAAGGAAAGAAAGGAAAAGAAAGAGAGAAAGAAAGAAAACAAGAAAGAGAAGAGAAAGAAAGAAAACAAGAAAGAGAAGAGAAAGCAAAAAGAAATAAAACGAAGGCAAGAAAGAAAAGAGAAATAAAACAAGAGAGAGAGAGAGAGAAAAGTGAAAGAAAACAAGAGAGAGAAAGAAAACGAGAGAGAGAAAGAGAGAGAGAGAGAAAGAGAGAGAGAGAGAAAGAAAACGAAAAAGAGAAAGATTGTTAGGTCATAAAACATGCCCCCTACAAACAAATATCTTTATTTAAGATGACCCCCCTCCCTCCAACCTCCATGTCACTCTCTATTTTTGTTGGTCTATATTTATCTCTCTCTCTCACTTACTTTTTTAATCCTTATGTCCTTTTCTCTCTTTTTCTTTTTATTGTTTCTCTCTTGACCAAGTGTGACACAGACCATATATGGGCACAAGAATATTAACATGTAAACAAACAGGACTCATGCAAATTACACAGATTTACTAATAAACTTTTTAATGCTGTACACTACTTCTTTTCAACCGATGACCATTCCCAGATCATTATAAGTGACATAATCTCTCTTTAAAATACTCAAATATCAACTAATCATTAGGTCACAAAACATGATTTAATCTCTCACCACTAATAGCTGACTTTATCTAAGATGACCACCCAGATCCAATCTTTCTCTGTGTTACACTCTGCCTCGCACTCTACACCCCTCCCTTTCTGCCTCGCACCCTATGCACCTCCCTTTCTGCCTTGTACCCTATGCATCTAAATTTCTGCCTTGCACCCTATGCCCCTCCCTTTCTGCCTCGCACCCTATGCACCTCCCTTTCTGCCTCGCACCCTATGCCACTCCCTTTCTGCCTCGCACCCTATGCCACTCCCTTTCTGCCTCGCACCCTATGCCCCTCCCTTTCTGCCATCGCACCCTATACACCTCTCTTTCTGCCTCGCACTCTACACTCCTCCCTTTCTGCCTCGCACCTCTCTTTCTGACTCGCACCCTACGCCACCCTCTCTCTCTGTCTTACATTCTACATTTCGTTCTGTAACCCTCTCAATACCTATGATACCAAGCATGACACACACTATACGTAGGTACAAACATATTGATATATAGATGATTGTAAAGCTCAGATTAAGAATGCAATAGGGGAAGTTCCAGAGTTATTGTGAAATTTTCACTCGTACAGCTTTTATATATATATATATATATATATATATATATATACCAGCAGTCTTTGTCCAAGTGTTTCATTACTGGGAATTTATGTCATTCAATTGGAGCAGTTGAAGTTTAAAGTCAGCCCACCTAAAAATCAATATTAGTAACAACAATTGGGTGCAACTGAGGCACACCACCAAATGTGTGTGTGTGTGTGTGTGTGGGGCAACAATTTCAAAGGGGAGGGGCGCTGAAAAGGGCCATTTTTGCGTTCTCAATCTTGCAAGGAAGAAACCTCTTCCATGGACTGTCAGAATAATAATAATATACAATAACTTTTATTTATAATATGTATTTTTTTATAATTCTAATAATCTTTTGCATTAGATTTCAACTCTCTAAATTGATTGTACGCTGTTTTTTTTTGTTTGTTTTTTTACAGACATTAAATTCTGCCTTTAATTTTTGCTCAAAGTGTAAAAAATCATTTTTTTCAATTTTTCACCTTCAAGGTTGCAATTTTTTCCAGTCAATTGGAACCCAAAACCGGCAAGGAAGTATTGTCTAACAAACAAAAAAAATTTCATCGAAATTGGATGAAAACTGTGGAAATGCATAAACAAAATCCGATCACACACAAACATCCATACACACACACACACACACACACACACACACACACACACACACACACACACATTTTGAGAATTATATTTATATATGTGTGTGTGTGTGTGTGTGTGTGTATATGTGTGTATCTTTTTTTCTCTCTATTTAATTTATGAATTAATAAATAAATTCCACTCAGTTTCTTTCCAAGAACTGCTGCTTCATGGAACAACCTCCCAGCAGGATGTTTCCTTATCACTACAATGTTGACCCCTTCAAGTCTAGGGTTAACTGTAATATTTCCTACATAACCTCATGAACTGCACCTGTTGCCTTTTCTTAGGCTCATACAAAACCACACAGTAACGCTCTACCTTGAGTGGCTCTTGGGCCTTGTATTGGGTTACTGTTAGTAAAAAATAAAAATAAGATAATACCTTTTTATACCATTAACTACAGATATTTTGTACATCATTTTATATTTTCGGGGTAAATATGCCCTTTAGATATATAGTTTCAAGTTCGGATTGTTGGTAATTTATTTTTTTTAAATATATTGCTTGTAATATTTTTATAAAAATGGATTGCTGGTCATATTACTATAAAAACATTTTTATACTTTTTAGCATTGTATTGATTTTCATTTTGCTATAAAAAAACATTATTAATTATAAATATATACTGTTGGTCATTTTACTATAAAAAATGTATTCTTGGTCACTTTGCTTCAATAATGTATTGCTGGTATTTTTATACATTACTAGTGTTTTAATTTTAGGTTGGGAGTTCACTATTTACCCATAGAAGAGACCCTAGCAGTTTCTACCACTCTGGGTCAAAGTGGACCTGGAAACAACAGCAATTAAGAGGTGGTTCTACACTCCTCAAAACCTCCGATCAGAGGCCTTGCCGCTGGATGTAGTTTATCATCATACCCAGGACGTTCACTATTTTATCTAAGAGAAAGCACAAATTCATGGGACATCTATACACTTAATGTATTTATCTTTTTTTTAACGTTTGGGAAAATAAACAGACACAAACCGTATTTCACTTGGATTTCATTCGAACATATGTGTCTCTGCATGTTATCACTGCAACAAGATTTCACTGCAAGTGATAAAGAGACCTGCAAAGCTTCCAATAACCAGTCATGTCTTCAATCCAACCCCACACCCAAATAAACTGACCTTGCTTTTTGCTGTTAAAACTCTATAATTTCTTTACATTTTTTTTGCTAAGAAAGCACTGTAATAGAACAAGGCCAACTTAACAAAACTCACCTCAACAGAAAATTGCATAAAAATGAAAACAATTCCCAGATGGCAAAATACAAAGAGGCAGGCAGTAAACATTAAGAGTGAAATAAAACAAAAAACATCTGATGACTTTTTTTTTATGTTCGCACGGTTTCTTTCTTTCCCAGAAAGGCAAGCAAGCATTGTAGCTCTCTTCGAACCAACAACTTTGACTACAGTCTAGAAATTAAGTAACTCAAAAATAGGAAAACCGTTTACAATTTAACAACAAACAAAATAATGTCATCATTAGGATGTACAACACTGAACAGCAGTCATCACACGGTAAAGACGTTTGCAATATATTTTAATAAGACTGTTCTATTCTAATATTTTCTTTACTAACACATCTCACCTGTTGAACTCTCTTCAAATTTTTTGCTTCCCTGCCATCTACAACCTTCAAAAATTTAAATGCAATGACAACTGCTATCTTTGGTCTTCCTGAATGCTGTTCTCTTATTGTCCTTTCTCCTCACTAAAGATTTCTTATTTTCTTTCACTCCCTGTAATCACTTGTGCCACAGTGGCATTATTGCCTTGCTTGGGGTGAAATGATTAAAATAAAAAAAAAAGATCAACTAAAACCTGTTAGACACAATAACCAAAATACCGTGGAAGTCACAAGGAAGATGATGGCATTAGTCTGACTGTAAATAATATAAATAATGATAAGTCCTCAGCTTATAAATTCAGACAGGTTTTTAACATGTTCACTGGGACATTGCATTGTCTCTGTATTTGACAATATATCTTTTGGAAGTTTTGATATTGATGTCTGTTCTATTCTAATAGTTTTTTTCTTGCACTTCTCACCTGTGGAACCCTTTTGATTTCTTACTTCTCTGCCATCTACAATCTTCCAAACAAAATAAATAAATAAATAAATAAATAAATAAATAAATAAACAGTATCAAATAGAAGAGAAGAGCCATTTTTCAATTAGCAGCTGATGAATGCATTGTGCATGAAACTCAAAGTGAGGAAAAAAATGTGTGTGTGTTTATGCAACATATCTTCATTCAACCATGTTTGGTTGAATAACCTAGATATATTATGTCTATTTGTTTTAATCCTCTCAGATTCATGGATCAATTTCTTAGTGATGTTACAAACCGGAGTAAGAAAGACGCCATAGTTTTGGTTATTTCTTTTATTTTCCTAAGTACTTTCAATCTAATCCAAGATCATTTTCAGGGGTGAATTTCTAAGACAAAAAATAATGATCTTGGATGAGATTGATAGTACTTGGGAAAATAAAAGAAATAACCAAAACTATGGCATCTTTTTTAATCAGTTTTTTAACAAAACTAATAAATTTATCCATGAATCTGAGAGGATTAAAATAAAAATAGATAGACATAATATGTCAAGAATATTCAATCACTCTAAATTTTATATATAAATCTGGTATATCCAACTTAACTATTCGCAATGATTCTTCCCCCCTCCCCATTAGCGATTTGCAAAAAACCAACATAGTATACAAATTCAAGTGCCCTTTGGGAGATTGTATTTCCAAAGGATTAAATAATATTTATGTTGGTCACACCACAAACTCGCTTTCACAGCGCTTAACTCTACATTTAAATGATAACTCTAACATTTTTAGATATTTAAAACAACATGCCTGCCCGTGTACTCAATTCCAGAAAATCATTGTTTACAATACAACAATATTTAAACATGAAAACAATAAACAAAAATTGAAAATCCTTGAAGCTATATACATAAAACAGTTGAAACCTAACCTGAACGAAATTAACTATGAAATCTCCACAAACATTCTTACATGCCTATAATTTATAACAGAAGCCATTGGTTTATACCAACGGCTTCCCATACTTAATACTTCTCGTTTTTCACTCTCGCGTGGTCATGTGTGACGTCACGAGCTGCGAAGCGATTTTCATTTCCTCATCTCGTACATGTTACTTTGAGCTTATTCAAGCAGCAAGGGCGGACTATCATTGTCGTTTTGTCTGTGTGTTGTTTGATTTATTGAAATTGTCATCTTTGATAATGGCTTATGTAAGCTGAAAGCTTCGATTGGATTTAAACATGTATCAATATGGTGTTTTCCTTTCGTCTTTCAACGATAATGTGATTAAGCTTATCAGACAATATGAAAGGAACTAACTTAAAATAAATTGACAAAACCTGTCTATATTATTTAATAAAACATGCATTAACATATATATATATATATAGTAGAATAATACATTTCAGGATGCATCAAGGATGGTCTTCAGTGATGCACTGTCTTCATCGCCGATTTCGGGTTTTGCATCATATCGGCTCAAACAGCAACCCCGACCCGATTCCAATATGTATGTGTGTGTGTGTATATATATATATATATATATATATATATATATATATATAAAACTCCAATAAAATTAAAACTGATATCATTTTCACCCACGCACCCACAAGCCACTCTGCTTCTTTTTTTTCCTTTTAATATCCATTCGCTGCCATTACTTCTTTGCAGATATTTTCTGTCATGTGAGATTCCATGAATTTATTGTTAATTGCATTTTGGTTTTCTAAATGTTTGCAAAATAGATGAAAGCAAATGCCAACTCAAAATTTCTTGGTCAGACCTAAGAAAAATGTAACAAAAATTTACTTTGTCTATAAACATAATCTCCATTCATTTCCAAGATTTTTCTACTTTGGTATATTCTTTCTGTCGATAATATATCATCTACGAATGTCTCTAAATGAATCTAAAGCATACTTTGGATGAAGACCAGCCTTACAATTCATCCCTTCAGTTTAACTTCATCATTAGTTATAGCAATAAAAAATAATATCAAATTATAAATAAAATCCAATAATTATATATATATATATATATATATATATATATATATATATATATATATATATATATATATATCTCCAAATGATACAAAGAACAGATGAAGTAAAAATCTACTGTTTAAAAGCATTTACTTTTTAAAAAAGTGCTCAATACAAAGTAGAGCAATACATTATTATTATATTTTTATTATAAGAGATTATAATAAAAACATTTTGAAATCATACACAAAAGCTTTCATGTTTCAATACTATGATTGTATTTCTTCAGGTGATGTTAAGTAACTGTAATCATAAAATAACCAAGTAATCATAGTATTGAAACATGAAAGCTTTTGTGTAGTGATTTGGAGTGAGAGCAGATAGGAATGAAAGGGGAAAGGATGTGGAGAAGGGAAGTGGATAGATCAAGGCAACTGGAGATGTCGATTGATATTACACATAAATAGTTGGAGATTATATTTGTCAGGGAAACAGGAATAAGGAAGGGAGTTCCACAGGTGAGATGTGCGAGACATGAAGCTATTGGAGTAGAAGAGATGTCTACATCTAACAGTTTCATCGGTGAAGGGGTGGGAACGGGATGCCAGCCTCGTGGGACGTTTAAATTCATGAGTCCTGGGAACCAGCGAAAGCAGTTCATCGGAGCAATTACCGTGAAAGTATTTGTAAAAAAGACAGAGCAAGGCAACGGCGTGTCTGTGAGAGAGCGACTGCAGACGAGATGACAGATCAGGGCCAATTACATTGCATATCCGTCTCGGGATCTCATCAAGAACCCTGAGGCAAACAGCAGGGGCTCCAGACCATATATGGCAGCAATACAGGATTCAAGAAAACAGAAGATGACAACTGACAGTGCATTTACATTTTTGAAGATTGTATTTATTAGAGAAGCAAGGAAACAGAAAGGAGTTCCACAGGTGGTAAGTGTAAAAAAAAGAAACTGTTGAAGTAGGAGTGATGGTTGTGTTTAGCTATTTCAACAGTAAAAGGGTGGGACCTACATGCCAATCTAGTAGCACGCTCAAATTCATGTAGTCATGGTACCAGGGAAAAATGCTCTTCAGAGCAATTTCCATGAAAATATTTGTAGAAAAGACAAGGGGAAGCCATGGTATGTTGGTGAGAAAGTGACTGAAGTCAAACAGACGGGTCAGGATAGATTAGTGTGCCCAACTTACATAACAAGCGTCAATCATAGATTTATTCACATGGAATTAATTCCAAAGAGAATGGCAGTTCAGTAAGGTATTCTGAAAAATTGCAAGCGTTCCAACAATACATCTGCAGAATAAAGCCGGAAATGAATTTTTTTTTTTTTTTTTTTTGCATTGTGACAACTCATGGTTATATTGCAGTCAACAAACAGCAAGAAGCATGAAAATCAGTTGTTGCACATCCAACCTTGATCTGGCGCCATCCGCCTTGTGATTGTCCCCGAAATTGAAAGAGGCATTAAAAGGTCAACATTTTTCATTTAATGGCAAAGTTGAAACTGCTTTGTGCAACTGGATCAAAAGTAAACCAGCAATTGTCTTCTTAACACAAATGTTCATAAAAAGGTGCAGTACTAAATGATGACTAAGTTGAAAAATAAATTTGACATTTTGAAGAGAACTAAATTGACTTCAGTTTGATACCAGTTTCATTATTCTATCTAGCCTGAAACTTGTTTTAGAGGATTGGAGTTTTTATTTATTGATCAATCCTCATAATTTTGAAAGTAAATAAATCTACCGTAAATTTTGTCTTATACAACAATTCTAAAAAAGAAACCTTAAATTCTGAGTGATGTTTGTTGGTACGCTAAACTTGGCCTTGGCACCATAACTAATAACATACATGAAAAGATTCACATTATCAAATAAACTGATAATAAAATTAATAAAACCATTTCTACTTTATACATTACTAGCATAACTTCATAATAAATTGCCTACTCAAAGATTAATTCCATATCAATGAAATCAACTTGTATCCATGCAAGCTCAGCTGAGTAAATGTAAACATCGAATTATGATTGCATTCACAGCATTGGAATGTACTATTATAGTGATTGTCGATAAAGTATAAGTAAATGGCCATTAGTACACCAGGCTGTTTGATTAGATACTGAAAGAAGAAAAATGATGGTGTCTGTATAAGAATACAGGTTTGATTCCTGTCAAAGAACACATTTTCTACAAAATTTCTTGAACATTCAGATTGGTAAATGTAATTAACACTGTTTAATTAAAAACAGAGTATTTACTTAAACTGTGTCTATAAAAATAACATATAAACAGAAAATATATTAAATAATTGTTAGAATTAATCCATTATATATATATATATATATATATATATATATATATATATATATATATATAGATAAATAGATATATAGATAAATAGATATATAGATATATATAAAATAAACAATCAAATCCAAAATAACCTCATATGGGGAATAGCCTATTTCGGCAGACAAAGATATCAGACACCTGTCTTATCAACCCCAGTTTGGACGGAGTTTGTGACTATATAGTTAGGAAGGGCAGGAAGTAGAATTTAATTTTTTTAGCTTTCACAGTTAAAATCTACTTCCTGCCCCTCCTAACTGTATAGATACAAATGCAGTCCACACTGAGTTGATAAAGACAGATAACTGATAGCTTCGTCTGCCGAAATAGGCTATTCCCCATATGAGATAATTTTGGATTTTATTGTTTATTACTTATATTGCTCTGTATTAATAAATACATTGAGCTCTTTTTGTAGGGTAAGTTTTCATATTTGATATTACTAGGATCCACTTAGATTATATACCAATGGATCTTTTACCTTTACTATATATATAAATATATATATATAAATTATATATATATATATAGTGGCTTGGATTGAGAAATTGAAGAGCCGAGTTAGTATTCCAGTCGAATCCATTACATTCACTTACGTGCTAATACCCTTGGGACCTTCTTCTCCCTCCAGCTATGGGTAAATAGCAGGACAGAGTTGGTTCTATAGCCTTGGATTGCAACTGGTCTAGAAGGACAACTCTGAATTCAAAACCTGCGGAGGGTTGATTGGGGACCTTGTGGCACGTAGTGCACCAGGTCCCTGTATATAGCCCTTCAAAAAGTGTGGATGGTGCTGCACAAAACCTTCACCACTATAATCAAATCTCATGTGTTGATGTCAGTTCCTATGAACTGATCTGCTTGACCCTCATACATCGAATTCGACGGTTGAGTCAAGTATATATATATCCAAATGTAAAAGAATGAAGAATAAAATTCCAACGTTCAAAACATTAATTTGAAACAGGGCTCAATACAAGAGTAGAGCAATAAATATTTATTATACAGTCTTACATTAGAACATGTAAGTTACTACTACAAAAATGTACATTTTGTTTCGATGTTGAATAAACAACGTCTCATCAGGTAGTTAACAATGATGGTTTATTCAACATCGAATTTGAATTCCAATCAAATCCATTATATTCACTTATGTGCTAATACCATGAGGAAAGATATGAATCCTCTTCTTCTCACCCCAGCTATGGGTAAATAGCAGGACAGAGCGTGTTCTATAGCCTTGGATGGCAACTGATCTACTGCAGAAAGAAATGGCAACCTACTGCAAGAAAAAAATCAGCCTTGTCAGTCATGTATCTTTCGATACATGATCACCTAAATGTCTGTCACGCATGACACATAACAGACTGACTGACCTTACATGTTCTAATGTAACAGAGTATGATACTACTCAACTCTCCCATCAAATTCGACATCTGAGGGTCAAGCAGATCAGTTCCTAGGAAACCAACAGCCCGACAACAGCACATGAGATTTGATTATAGTGGTGAAGGTTTCGTGCAGGACCATCCACACTTTTTGAAGGGACGAATACAGAGACCTGGTGCACTATGTGTCACAAGTTCCCCAAACAACCCTCCACCGGTTTTGAATTCAGAGTTGTCCTTCTCCTAGACCAGTTGCAATCCAAGGCTATAGAACCCAGTCTGCCCTGCTATTTACCTATAGCTGGAGGGAGAACAAGAGGATTCATACCTTTTCCAAGGGTATTAGCACTTAAGTGAATGTAATGGATTCGACTGGAAATCAAACTCGGCTCTCCGATTCCTCAATTCAAGCCACTATCCATTACTCCACCATGTAGAGTATTATATATATAATTTCCAGCAGTCTTTTTTTAAGAACTCAAGTGGAAACACAGGCAAAAACATACTTTCTGCAAAAAGCTTTTGCACACACCTTGTATTATTAAAACTTCAAATAGCACTTAAATATGAAATGGATATTGATTGCCTTTAATCGTGCCAAAAGAAACGGGTCAAATGATTATAAATGTGTGAGATACAAACTGAAACTATCCATCAAACACATGACTGAGACAGTTTAATCCAAGCAAACGACTTCTTGGACTTGTATTTTGAATTATTTACATGATTTTCTCCGAATAATGTTTCAAATGATTTTTGTTTGTTTTTTTTCAAAATCTTTTTTTTGTTACTGAACTTTACTTTGATTATTTAACGAGTTCATATAACTTTTTGTCTTTTGCAGTATTTTTGTTTAATACGATTTTTTGTTATATTTGTTTTAATGAGGTTTTTTTATTTTTAAATGTTAATTGAAAATTTCACATTGTAAAATGAGATCTGAGAAAGACCAAATAAATTAAGAGAAGTCTTCAGAAATGAAGATTAGAAAAAATTACTGAACTTGCTGCACAAAAATAAAAGTCAAAACATGAAGTGACATTTTTATGATATTCAGTGCATTAACATCATCTCAGTTTCTACGTATCCATTACAAATAAACATATCATTTATAAAAAAAAGAAAAAAAATTAACCGGATGTCTACCTTACAGGCAAATATTAGCAGAGTGACATAACTGGCAATACAAATGCAGAGATGCTCAGTTTTGTCCTAGTGTTACCACAAGACAGAATCTTTACAAGGAATGGATATCAATACAGAAAAATTCAACTATCAATATTGATATCATCCGATCAATAAAAACAAATGTTTATCTAATCAACAGAGAGCAATTCAAAGTCATTCTTTGAAGCCACCCAGCCAAACAAAGATATATAAATATATCTGTAGAAAGTGAATTAGACTAAGAACTTTTTTTAATCCAAATACACTTCCGAAAAACCCTTGAAAAAAAAGTTCTCATGCCCTTCCGAAAAACCATTGAAAAGTTCTCATGCCCTTCCCAAAAACCATTGAAAAGTTCTCATGCACTTCCCAAAAACCATTGAAAAGTTCTCATGCACTTCCCAAAAACCATTGAAAAGTTCTCATGCACTTCCCAAAAACCTTTGAAAAGTTCTCATGCACTTCAGAAAATCCTTCAAAAAGTTTTCATCCCAATATACTCCCCAAAACATTTTCTCAAATGTGTGAACCAGTAGACAAAATAAACACTGCTTAATAAAAAACTGAGCATCAACAGGTATCCCCTAAATCTGTATATAATAGTACAATTTAAATATGATACTATTTTAATTTTGAACGAACTATGAATCAGCGTCCATCCCATGAGCATCTGTATACTTTTTTTTTTTTGAAAATAAACAATAAGCTACATCTCGTACCCAATAAGTTGGGTAACCAACAAAACTTGGGTATATGTGTATTTATTAACATATATCTCTTAGCTCTCTCTAATCACATTAAGCACTCTTGGCTAAATTTGGTAATTATTTATTTGCTTACCAGCGTATGCACACCAGCACACGTGTTTATGGTCACTAATATCTAGTCATGTCATTTACCTAAAACTATATATATAATTTCTCTATATATTATATATGCATGGTAATTATTGGAAAGCGCTCAATATCAGTGATAGAGCTAACATGATTGCAAAAACGTGAAACCCAGGGTTACAAACTCATATCCATATAACTGAGTATATATATATATATATATAGAAAAAAACAACTAAAAAGTTGTAAATCAAAAAATAATGTTTTTTTTATGAAAGTATTTATTTATATTTTTTTATATATATGTAATTTGATATTTCAGATCGACCTCGATCTTTCTTCAGCAATAACTGGTTTTAGAGGTTTGTCCTCAAGTAGCGTCCGTCATTAATCATTTCACCTCAAGCAAGGCAGGAGTTTTACTAGTGTGTAAGGGGTTATAGAGAGTGAAGGTAAGAGAAAAGACTGGTTATAGGAGGGATTGAGGAAAGGACAAAAAGAAGGATGGGGATCAAGGTATCAGAAGATGATTGACTTTAGATTTAAAGTTTTTAAGATTGTAGTTATCGAGGAAGTAAGTAAGAGGAAGGGAGTTCCACTGTTGGGAAGTGTTAGAGAAAAATTTGTTGGAGTAGAAGAGGCAATTACATTTAACTGTTTCATCAGTAAAAGGGTGGGACCTAAATGCCAACCAAGTAGCACACTTAAATTCATGCGGTCAGGGCACCAAGGAAAAGAGGTGCCAAAAGTCGGTAAATACCAGGCAATATTAAAAAATGTGGGCAACTACAGAGACAAACGTATTCCATTTGTTATTTCCTGGTGGGGTCCTTTTCAAAAAGGTGAGTGACACAGGAAATGCAAAGTAACTTGAAAAGGCACATCTTTTCAAATACCCACTCATCCTGCTGACAGCTTTTGTTTATATTTGTCTTAAATTCTCCACCTGTATTCATCCCTCATCATAAATGCTTTCACAGCCTTGCAAAACAATGTTACTAAGCTTCAGATAAGTGACTAATGTGCAGCTAGCAGAAAATCTTTTACCAATCTGAACTGGGTGGGTGCCAATTTGCATTAGCATGCATTTCCCTAGAAGACTATATAATCCAGGAACATTCAGTCCAGGAACCTTTCAACACTATCTTATATGGGGGTATTCTCAGCTCAAATGAAGTGGAAAGACAATATTAAATCCATTCCTAAGTCAGTTGCTAAGAAAGCTGGCTCACTCTGTAGTCCTAGACAATTGTTCTCTTCAGAATCTATCTTAAATATCTATAAGTCTATCATTCATCCATGCTTAGAATATTGCTGCCACATATGGTCCAGTGCTCCTGCTATATATTAGGTTGGTGCAAAAATAATGTCGTTTTCTCACATGAAGTTGAATGTCAAAAAACGACATTATTTTTGCACCAACCTAATATTTAGAGATAATTGATAAAATCCAAAGAATCAGCAATATATTATTGGTCCTGATTTGGCGTTTTAGCTTCAGTCACTTTCCTACCACCGTAAAGTTGTCTCCCTGTGCCTTTTCTATAAATAAATAAATAAATGGTAATTGTTCAGATGATCTCTTTGCTGTAGTATGTAGAGTTTATGAATTTAAGCACAGTACTAGACTGGTGTTGAAATCTCATCAATTTGCAGTTGAGTTGGTTGGATGTAACTGTAAGTTCTATGCTAACAGTTTCCTTTCTTGCGCTTCTCGCTTGTGGAACCCTCTTCCAGCTACATGTTTTCCATGTCAACTTTAATCTTCAAAAATTTAAATGCAATGCCAATCACTATCTACTGTCTTCCAGATTATACTTCTATTGTTCGCACTCCTTAGTAATGTTTTTGTTTTCTAATTCCTCCACACCCAGTAAACCCTTGTCTTAGTGGTTTTATTGCCTTACTTGAGATAAATTCAATTTTTAAAAAAAATCTGTTTTTATTCTTGTTTTATTGTTCTCTTTCAATAGTGTTTTTTTTTTCTCATATTTTCTAACACTCAGTAACCCTTTGCTTCTTAGTGGCTTCCTTGGGGTAAAAAAAAAAAGAAAAGAAAAAAGGAGAGAGAGACCTAATAGACTAGGTTTGTATCGATAATAGTATTACCTGTCATTTGGATGCATTGAAAAAAATAACTGAGCGGTCATACAATTTTTTTAGAGTCATATATAGACCAAGCAGTATAAGAATTGTAGAGGCACATCACGAAACAATCAAGGCTACAGCCAAAAGGAGTGATACCTCTCCAACTGCGAATATTTTGGTACAAATTAGTACATAGATTACTAAAAGTGAAGAACTCGGGGAGTAATTATTTCAATAGTGTTGAGTCTTGACTCATTGTTGAATCTCGACTAATGCATGGAATAATAATGCAACACAAAATGTACTTAGAACAAGAATGTATTATAACAAGAAAGTGTACACAATATTTACATATAGTATTTCTGTATATTTCTGGGAAGACCGTTCCTGGAGAATGTGTTGACTAAGTCGCAGTCGGGCAGAGTCTCTAGTTGGATCTCTGTATTCGCTCCCTCGTCTTCCAGTACCAACCATTATTTATATAGTCAGTAGTCACCTATGCAGATTAGGTGGATCCTACCACAACAAATAGAAATGGCAGAAACTCAACAAAAAAATAAAGATCCAGTGTTTAAATTTCAGGAATTGGATAGCAACACAGCATGGCACACACAGGGTGATGCCACAGATATATGTGGAGAAACCTTGTAAGAGTGGAGAAAAGAGACACAGACTTTGACAGTTGATATGAAATCAATCTACCTACAGCTTCATGCCGTTGAGTAACTATGGAAATACCAGCCGGTGAATTACAAGGGCAGAACATACGACTTAACGGGATTGCAATTTGGACGGAATTAATTCTGCCAGCAAAATCATTGTTTCTGTTCTCAAGACAATGTTGATGCAGGTGAATAAGATGAAAATATATTGGGGGGGGGGCATGAAACGGTGGTGACAGCAAAAGTAATAGATCATTTGAAGAAATTTGGTCCAAATGAAAAACTGCCGGAACTGTTGAGAGAAGCCATGAAGCTCAAATTGAAGACAGACAAGATGGATATGGTAGGTGTTTAAATAGGAAAGAAGATTCCAGAACTGAAAGTAAATCTGAGTCAACAGGAACTACTCTCCACATGCAGAAAGCTGATAGGCTTCCATATTGCTGCATTGCTCTGAAAGTCATCTTTTTATACGAAGGAGCGAGCTGGAAAGCTAAAGTAGGGAAACGGTTGCTATGATGGGAGAATATAATCCAATGAGAGGGAGCTGGTATAAGCCTACATAAAAAAAGCAATATGGTGTAGTGCTGCTATTTACATTTGAACTAGTCCTCATCTTTGTTGTTTTTATCCCAATGTTTCAACCAGCAAGCCTTCCAGACTTCTTCAGCTGCTTGTCGATCCAGGTAGACTTCAAGGATTTTTTTTAATGAAATCATTATTCAAAGTACAATTGTTAGCATTCCACTGACCATGTCTACTCATATCCCATCTAATTCTTATTTACTACTAAGTTATTGCTCGCCCAGTTTCCACCAAGGATTCACTGCCCAATCTAGGGATTGAACACACAATTAGTATGCCACAAGATTCTTTAACCAATAATCTACTAGACTAGTGTCCCATAGGACAATCCTGAGTCTAGAACTTCAAGCTTTAAATATAATATACCAGCTTCTACTTGCCATGCTTGACTGCATTCACCACAACTTCTCTTTTCTTACTGCTGCTGTCAATTCTCTCTATTTATTAATAGTTCCCATATTATACTTATTAGTATGGTAGGTCTGCTGAGGAGGTCTTCATAGCCTAGCATATGTACTCATTTCTTCAGACGTCTGACTTTATACTATTTTTCTATGACTAACATTTTTACTTCACAATGGTTGGTGACTAGTCTTTTCCCTGCACATATTTTGTAGTGTTTACAATGGACATTGATTCATTTGATTTTTACAGATTATCAACCCTTTGTGGGTTATGTGAAGATGAAACATTTTGGATTATAAATTTGTTTTTATTTTTTGTGAGCGTGTAAATATTTCATTATTAATTTTCTGAGAACAGCAGTGATTTTTTTTCTGATGCAAGTATTACTATTTTACCCATACCTGGGGGAAGAGATGAATTTATATCTTTCCCATGGGTATTTGCACCTAAGTGAATTAGACTGCTCAGCTACAAATAGTAACACAGTTAATCAAGGTTCTATTTTCTCTTTCAAAAAAAGCACACTTTCTTGTTCAGATTTTTCTCGAAAGTCCATATCTGCTCAGTTTTGTAACTGAAATAGAAACAAACCAATTCCAAAAGAGTTAAATGGATTTAATTTTTAATGTAACATTTTTAAGTAATAAAAATTTTGGATTAAAAATAAATCCATTAATTCTTTAGAAACTGCTTTGTTTTCATTTCAGATACAAAACTAAGCAGATATGGGCTTTGAAGAAAAAATCTGAACAAGGAAATGTACATTCCTTAAAACGGAAAACAGAAACTGGCCTAAGCTGTTCTAGGTGGTATGAAGGTGGAAGACATAACAACAACTGATTACAATCAAACTGAAGTAACTGAACTGGATGGTATGTTAAATGGCATCAGTTTAGCGATTGTATTACATTGAAATGGCTTGGACGAATGAAATCAATGATTACAAATGATAAAGATCTTAAAAAACAAGAAATATTTAAGCAATGTATCTTAGCAAAACACCATCTAGCCTTGTCGATTTTCCATCTCAATGGAAACAATAAAACCCAATCTGTAGAACATGCCTTATTCCAACATGCTTTCATTAAACACTGACATTATCGAATTTCACCACCCACCCAACTATTTACTTTCCTCTATCACTATTACAGTTGATGCTAGCAAAGTTGATTAGAAGCCAAAGCAGCAGATATATATATATATATATATATATACATATATATATATATATATATATATATATATATATATATATATATATGGTGAGATTTATAGGTAAATTGTGTCCATTTTATATTTTTAATTTGCAACCCCTTTGATTATTTATTATGTGAAGGGTGCAGTTTAGTAAGAGAACAACAAAGCTCCTTGTAAAACCAAAGATGAACTGAAGGCAAAGGTTATGGCAGCATTCATCAACTTAAACAAACAGACTGTCCAGAAGAGTTGCAGGAGATTCCGAAGTTGTCTGGTGGCCATGGTTGGAGCCAATGATGATTTTATTGAATAAATTTACTCTTTAATATTTCAAGATATTTTGGTGTAATTTTGGTAATATATCTGTTAAAATGAGATGACAATGTTATTTTCATTTTTGCATAATTTAGATGACAATCCATCACACTCTCACTCTCTCTCTCTCTCTATATATATATATATATATATATATATATATATATATATGTTTTCACTGGGGTTGATAAGACAGACAACCGGTATCTTGATCTGCTGAAATAGGCTATTCCCCATATGAGGTGATTTTGTATTTTATATATATATATATATATATATATATATATATATATATGAATAAAAGTGGACACATGTCAACATAGAGCAGTGGGAGTGTTTCATGCTTGAACACAATCTTCAGGCCTGAAATCAGACAGTCGCCACTCGGTGTTGACCTTGGTGTCTGCTTTAATATTTACATATGCTCTCTGTCATTGACCACTTTTACCCATAAATATAGTACACCTTGAAACTATATTTTTCTCATATATTTCATATTTTTACTTAATTTTTTGAATATCTGTATGTGCATGCGTGTGTGTAAATAAATATATATATTTATATGAGTTAGAACCAAATATAGATAGGAACCTGACAGAATGATAATTTTTTACTAATATATATATATATATATATATATATATATATATATATATGTTTTTTTTTAAATAAAAATAATTGCTAAGAACACCTGATTATAAATCTTACTGTTCTTTTTTATTATTGTTCTTAGCAATTATTTTTATTTAAAAAAAAACACACATATATATATATATTAGTAAAAAATTATCATTCTGTCAGGTTCCTATCTATATTTGGTTCTAACTCATAAATATATATATATATATATATATATATAAATACACACACACACACACACACATTAAAATATTAAAAAAAAGACAGTAAATTTATAATCAAGTGTTCTTAGCAATTACTTTTATTTAAAAAAAAAAAAAACAGTGCCTGATACAATTCTGTAATTATTTTCTTCTTTAAAATATGATTCCATCAATTGGATGCATAAGCTGTCTAGGGAAATTAAAACCCAACCACCCCTAAATTAAAATATTGAATTTTCCCTAACCTTAACAACTCATAATATTAATATTGTCTGTACTTATAACTTAAGTAAATTTCTTAAAAAGTTATTCCTAGCATCACTTGACAATTGGAACGAGACTATGGATTTTAATTTTAATTTTTATAATGAAATTTATAAATTTAGTTCCAGTTTTGAAACATAGAAATTTTCTATTTTGCGATAGAATTATATTTTTAAAAAGAAAATAATTTTTATATATATATATATATATATATATATATATATATATATATATATATATATATATATATGCAGTGCTCAATGTAAATTTACAGAGCATAAATATTATAAATTAACTGATTTAAAATATGGTTTCTTCACTACACAGTAATAACCATGTTTCAAAAACTGAGCTAAAAACTTCAAATTTAATTATATAATTAAATTGAAAGCATTAGTTCTGTTTCATCATCAAGCGAATTTTGGAATAACTTATTTTTAAATTTACTGAGTTTTAAATGAACATATAAATTCATAATTTCCTGTTTCCAAGGATATAGAGAAATCCAATCATTTAGACAGGGGTGGTAGTGTGTTCATTTTTATTAATTATTGTTGCATCAATTATGAGTTTGTTCGAAAAGAGGTTAAGTTTAGGGAGGGTAGGGGTGCAATTTTTTCAATGAATTCTGACATCCATTAAACGCATGTTGTCTGGGTTTTTTTTATTATTAATGACAAAGTTTTTCAACATTTTTTTCTGTTAAATTCATACTAGTATACTTAAAGATTCTTTCTAAAAGGGGTGTTTAGGTTAGAATACATTATATTTAACTACAATTTTTTCAAACAATTATTTTGAGACATTTTTATGTTTAGACATTCTTTTTATAGATACAAATAAAAATGTCTTAAAATAATTGTCAGACTTTGTTCATTTCATAATGTGTGACGTCATTTTGTTTACATTTGGATATGCTTTGAGCAAATATGAATGTATGTGAAAGTTTCATGGAAGATTGAAGTTTAAAAGCAGTAAAATCGACCTTGCTAACTGAACGTCCTCTGTGGCTCAATCGGTTAAGGCACGTCAGGCTATATGACGGTTCCGTATAGGATACAGGTTCAATTCCTCTCGGAGGACGAAAATTTTCTATGAAATTTTCTTGGACATTCAGTCTGGTAAATGTTGTTTAATAGTGTTTATTATAAAAACAGAGCATTTACTTAAATATTTGTATCTATAAAAAGAATGTATAGACATAAAAATGTCTTAAAATAATTAAGTTATGTTCGAAAAAATTGTAGTTAAATAATTGTTGGATTTTGTCCATTTCATAATTATATATATATATATATATATATATATGATGGACTCTCTCATTGCAGACAACAAATAAGGACTCAGTAAAATAAAGAGGTTCTCAACTTTTCTGGATATACATGTGTCCCTTAAAGCCTGCAGGTGTTTGTCAAACTTTTAGACAGATTGAACATGTGGTTGAACCATTTTACTCAACTGGTTGAGGATCAACTGCCACATGTTTCCATGAGTGGACAGCAAGGCCTGCTTTACTGTGTGTGTGTGTGTGTGTGTGTGTGTGTGCATATATATATATAAAAATATGGAATAAAAAAACATAACTTTTGTTTTCTTCTACCAAAATACCATCTAGCCAGACCAATTTGCAATCTAAGAAGCAACTAGGTAACAAAGGACGCTGAGAGTACCATGGACTGAACACGCGAACAACAACAAAGTTTTCAAGAAAATAAGGGAAAAAAAGGACACTTATACTTAGAATCATACAAAGACAACTGAATTTTGTAGGCCATATAATGAGGAAAGAGTGCTTAGTAAATTTAACACACAGAGAATATTTTGAAAGCAAAGAGGACAGAGAAAAGTAGCCAATAACCTATCTAAGGAGGTTGTGTAAATGGTAGTCAGAACAGGGAGAGATAGCAAAAAGACAAGCATTACTAAGATCTACAAAGAACATGAAATTGTGGAGAACCATGATCGATCATTTTCACTGAAAGCTTTACTTTCGAGAACAAAGTTGAATGCTGTTTGGTGAGGAAATTCTAGTTGGGGATATGAAAGCAATCAGAGAGAGTTGTGGCTGTAGTATGCTATTCAGGAGATTTGGATCTAAAGAAATTGCACAGCCTCCATCATTTGGCTAGAAAAGGTGACCCTGATGTAACTATGGAAACCACTTGGCTGGTGATAAAGACAAGGTGTCATTCAATAGATTCCATAATGAGTGTGCATGACAAGAAGGAAAAATCCAGACAGCAGACAATCAGAAGAGTTTCTATCTTTCTATGATGAATTGTGGCCTCATCAGAGTAGAGGTATATTAAGGCAGAAACTTCAGTTAAAAATCCCTGGACTACTAAATGAAGTATTTATAGAATAGGAGCAAGTAGATTAGTTACTTACCTATCAACTTGAAGCACTAAAAATGTCACTTCAAAAGAAAGAAAATAAAACACTTTTTTTTTTTTGGTGTTACATATAGACCAAGCAGTCATGAAACTGTACAGATACATCATAAACCAATGAAGGCTATGACCAAAAAAGGAGATATCTCTGAAACTGAGGCAATATTTTCAGACCATTTTTATTTCTTTAAATCAACCTCCACTACTCCCCTCAAATTGAGTCTCATAGTCAGAATGCTTGTTCTAACCACTCAACCATACATCTAATATATATATATATATATATATATATATATAAAATATTAATTCAAATAACTAATAGTAGTGGCTAGTCATTGCCGACCTGGTTATTTGAATTAATATTCTAAAGCTCTGCCATTTCTTATGGTATAGAGCACTTTTATGCCAGAAGGCTGCTTTTGGACAATCTCTATTCAGAGCTTCTCATTTAAACACTGGATTCATATATATATATATATATATATTTCAGATAGAGTATATATGTAAAAGGACAATATGAATAAAGAAAAACAAAAACTTAGCCAGGCGAAGATAAGTTTTCCTTCTCTCTCTCTCTCTCTCTATATATATATATATATAATGTATATAAAATTGTGTATTTAGTCAGCAATCCTTCATTTATGCACATTTCATTAAAAGCAACAGACACGGTACTACGATTAAGCTTTTTATTTAATTTTTCTTGTGTTCGAACAAGTGATTTCTTTTTGGGACACAGAGTGTATAGAAACTGTCCAAATGTTCTATAAATCTGAGCGCTTTCGGCTATACTTTTAGCCATTATCAAGGATGATTTTATTTTTTCAGCTTAATTGAGTGCGTGCATTGTGCGTATGTTTTTAGTGTTATAGAGATGTTTTGTTTTCCAAACACACCATATTGTGGCCATGTTGGTAGTTAATATTATTAAGTGTTGGCTTTTTCTTTTTTTTATTATTAGGATTTCCATTATTTTCAATCTTTTTTTACAGGTGGATGAGGTTGTGTGAACACAAGAAAAATTAAATAAAAAGCTTAATCATAGTACCTTGTCTGTCATTTTTAATGAAACATGCATATATATATATATATATATATATATATATATATATATATATATATATGATAGAAAATTAGGAAATCAGTCGATTCCGTTACCTTCATCTAAAACTTTAGGTGTTTTTGGTGAATTGATTTCCTAACGCTTTATTTTTTTAAAAATAAAAATTTATGAAGGCTATATTTTTTTTTAAATAAATAAGTGAATAAGTGCATGAGGTGTAGTAGAAGGTAAGAAGGAGGAGGAGGCGGGAAAAATCAAGTGTATTGGATATATATCAATGGTGAATTAAATGAAATATAAATACGTTCTTTTTATCCCACTTAAAATTAACTCAAAAGGAACTTTTTAGTATGAATACAACGGGACATAATTTCTGATATATATATATATATATTTATAAAAAAACAACTAGTAAAGACTTTTGCCATCTTAATTTCTGTAGTGAATGCCTTCTTAGATATAAAATAGGTGTTATTAAAAATTTCCTCACAAGAACTCATCCTCTCGCACACTTTTCTTTAAAGAATTAAAAAATATAAAGCAAACACTGATTAATAACAGATTTCCTAATCAACTGTTGGATTTCCACATTAGGTGTTTCTTGTCTAAGGTAACTAATAGCAACGACGAGAATAGAAACATAAACAATAATATTAATATTTTTTATAAAAATCAGATGAACGAAAATTATAAACATGATGAATGCAGAATTAAGAACATTATAAAAAAATGCATAACACCAGTTGACAATAGCAAAAAAATTAGATTAATTATTTATTATAAGAAATTTAAAACCTCTAACCTTATAGTTAAAAATAATAATTCACCTCCTAGAACAAAAGTAAATAGAGCAAATATTATTTACAAATTCAAATGTCCATTAAGGAATTGTATTCCTCAACAATCAACTTTCGTAAATAATTATATAGGCCACACTACAACATGTTTAACTTGCAGACTAACTCTACACCTTTCTGACAATAGCTCAATTAGATCTCATTTAAATGTTCATGGAGACCTACCGGACACTATTCAGAACATACTTGTTGACGAGACTAATATAATAGCATCATCCACATGCAAAAAAAAGGCTAAAAATATTGGAAGCCTTATTAATAAAAACAAACAAACCAACACTTAATAATATTAACTATGAACATGGACATAATATCTTGACTGTGTTTTGAAACAAAAAAATGAAAACATTTTATAAAACATACACACAACAAACTATTTCTAATTTTAACAGTTAAAATATAATTCTTGAAAATGGCTAAATGTATAGCTGAAATCGCTTGGATAAAAAGAACATTTGGACAGTTTTTATATAATTTATCATTCGAAAAGAAAAAATTATTAGATCGCATGAGAAATTGTATAAAAAAACTAAATAAAAGCCCCTTGTCTGTCGTTTTTAATGAAATATGCATATTTATATATTTTTTTTTAATTGGACAGAGTCCGACAATTATATATATATATATATATATATATATATATATATATAATAAAAATACAGTTTTAAAGGTATGCTATATTTGTGGGTTAAAGTGCTGAATATTAGAGATAGAGCATATGTAGCTATAAAAGTGGACTTTAAGGTCAACACCCAGTCTGTTTCTTGCTTAAACATCATCTTCAGACCTGAAGATCGTCTTAATGCATGACTGTCACTGCTGGGTATTTACTGCCATGTCCACATTTATATAATTTATTTTTGAATCAATTCACCCCAAGTAAGGTCTTCACTCCTTGTAACGTCTATTTCTTGCCTTGATAGAGTTCAACAGCATCTATGTGGCCTTATGGGTGACGAATTATTTTCCATTCTATGACCCTTTTCCCCACAGCTAACCTCTTACTAGTCTATTACTATGGCAAAAATTCTAAGCTACATTCATTATATCCACCAGTTCAGACCTTCACAGCTAAAACCTGTCATACAGTGTACAATGGGACAAATCATTACTATTTAACCCACACCTGGAGAAAGATGGGTTGATACCTTTTACAAAATGGGTGAAAGAGAATCAAGGAGAAATTTAATTCCGCATGCCTAATTCACTTTTCAAGCTGATATCAATAACTATCCACACAAAAGAGTAGGATCTCTGATACCCTGGGAATTGTGCAAAAGATTTCGTTTTTAATTTAGCACAAACCAGATACTATCCTCATAAAATATTGTGATATCCAGACAGACTTCTGACCACATCACTTCTCAATCCAGGCAAATGATCCAGACTTATATTTTCTTTTGTTTGGTTCCATGCATCTGCAAAAAAAAGCTGACAGACTTGAAACTTTCATACAATTATCAAAATTGTTTCACTTTCTCTTAACAACTCTGAGGAGTTGATGAAAAATGATAAGCCTGGCCCACCACCCAAAATTTGATCAAAGATCTGAATTTTTCTTTTTGGCTTTTGAAAACCTAATCCGTCAAGCCAAGATCTTCTCATCTCCCCCTCATAGTAATCTAGGTTGATTTAACAAGATTCCTTTCTTTCTTATTCTTTGCATCCATTTGATATGTGAGCACTAATCAGTGGAAGAATACGAGTGTAGGTGAAGTTTATTTTCTTTACCAACAAGACAAAAGCATGTCTATCCACCTACTTCCCCTCCAAGCAGACATGCTAGTCAAAATGGACTTGTGCTACCTTTTTTCCGTTCTTAGCTTTTTAGGAAGCCTTTTTAACTTTGTAAATAAACAACGGTGTTGTCTGACATGCATTTAGGAGGAAAGGAAGTTTACAGAAACAACTCAGTGGAGAGAATAAAATTATACCTGTTTATATGCAAGATGTATATTTTAAAGTAATACACAAAATGTGTGTGTGTGTGTGTGTGTGTGTGTGAGTGTGTGTGCGTGTGCGCACACAGGGATGCTGAAAACACTTGGTCATATCAAGAAGTGTTTTTTTCAGAATAAATGTTTGGTCATTTAATCAGATTTTAACAAGTATGCAATGTTGAGAGCTTTTACCATCCCCTAGTATATTATATATAGATAGATAGCAATTTGTTAAGAAAGGAAAATATTTTTTTCTTATTAATCCAACAATTATTTATTAATTACATGTTATTTTTAATGGATACTCATATTCGAGTAGACGCCCCGTTTATTTATTAAACATTATATTTATTTATTTTCATCTACCAGCCTGAATAGTCCGGAAATTTTATTGGAGAAAAATATGAACTCTGTGGCAGGATTTGAACCTGTGTTACCCTAAGGGAAATCATCATTAGATCTGATGTGTAATGACAGTTTCCCCTAAGGGAATGTAGGTTCGAATCCTGTCAGAGAGCACACATTTTTCTGTAAGATGTCTCGAACTTCTAAGTCTGTAAATCAGAGTAAATAAAAAAGACACAAACACAAATATATACAGGGTGTATCAATACTTTTACAAACATCGGGGGTGAATTCCTAACACCAAAACAAGGACAAAAACCTATATAAACATATAACCACAAATCCTTTGTTTTTGAATTAAGTTTACAGAAAGTTTATAATAGATGACACCATATTGTCATTAGGACTAGGTTACATTTGTTATTCGTGTACCTTTGGGGCTAGTCTGTCTTCAGTGTTTAACGTGTGTAATAGTGAGTTAACTGAGAAGTGTTCCATTTAACAATGGCAGGATATTCATATCAGGAGCAGGCAGATATGATTTTTACATACGGAGGCGGGAATGGTAATGGGCGGGAGGCTGCATGGATATATCAGATTGCATTTCCAGACTGAAGGCAGTCGAGTGATCCTACCTTTGCTGCTGTTTATCATCGTATTGCTGAGACAGGATCTGTGGCACCATAAACTATGGAACTAGGAAGACCGAAATTGGCACATACACCTGACCCCTAAAGAATAGATTCTACAGGCTGTCAGTGATGATCTAGGTGTCAACACACATCAAGTGGACAGCATGTCATACATCTCATAGTATCGCATAGAGGGTACCTCAAGAGCAGCTCCTGTATCCATATCATTTGCAACATGTGCAGAGTCTTTCAACCTCTGATTACTCGGTATGGGAGAACTTTTGCTTATAGCTTATCGCACAAAATGATGACCCATTGTTTGTCTCTTCAGCC
>OZ038518.1:35359991-35372491 GCA_964036315.1 Acanthosepion esculentum
TATATATATATATATATATTTATATAGATATTTAGATATATATATATATATATATTTATATAGATATTTAGATATATATATATATATTTATATAGATATTTAGATATATATATATATATATTTATATAGATATTTAGATATATATATATATATATATATATATATTTATATAGATATTTAGATATATATATATATATATTTATATAGATATTTAGATATATATATATATATATTTATATAGATATTTAGATATATATATATATATATTTATATAGATATTTAGATATATATATATATATATTTATATAGATATTTAGATATATATATATATATATTTATATAGATATTTAGATATATATATATATATATTTATATAGATATTTAGATATATATATATATATATATATATATATATATATATATATTTATATAGATATATATATATTTATATATATATATATATATATATTTATATAGATATTTAGATATATATATATATATTTATATAGATATTTATATATATATATATATATATATAGATATTTATATAGATATTTAGATATATATATATATATATATATTTATATAGATATTTAGATATATATATATATTTATATAGATATTTAGATATATATATATATATATATATAGATATTTAGATATATATATATATATATATATATATATATATATTTATATAGATATTTAGATATATATATATATATATATATATATATATATTTATATAGATATTTAGATATATATATATATATATATATATATATATATTTATATAGATATTTAGATATATATATATATATATATATATATATATTTATATAGATATTTATATATATATATATATATATATTTATATAGATATTTATATATATATATATATATATATTTATATAGATATTTATATATATATATATATATATATTTATATAGATATTTATATATATATATATATATATATATTTATATAGATATTTATATATATATATATATATATATATTTATATAGATATTTATATATATATATATATATATATATATATATATATATATATATATATATATTTATATAGATATTTAGATATATATATATATATATATATATATATATAGATATTTAGATATATATATATATTTATATAGATATTTAGATATATATATATATATATACAGACACAGACACAGACATTAACCCATTGATATCCACCATTTTGGCATAGTACCCTTTAATGGATTATTGGTAGAAAACCTATAATTAATGCTCTATTTAATTAGTGCTGGATTTTTCTTCAAAATCTATAATTAGTGACAGATTTTCATTTCAATATTTGTAATTAATTTTTAGAATTAATACTGGATTTTATGGTGTGTGTTAATGGCTCGAAACAAATACATAAAGAAACTTTTATGCAAATACACATGCATGAATTATTCACGCAATTTACAAATGCTCACACATAAAATGGCGCATAGAGATCTTTGCACACGTATACTTAGAGCCTGTATTAATGTATATATAATAGACCAAAACCGGATATAAGAGAAACCCGTATATAAGAGAGTTGTCGGGACCGGAAACAAAGTATCTTATATCCGGGTTACACTACATATATATATATATATATATATATATAAAGATATATATAATATATATATACATATATATATATATATATATATATATATATATATATATATATTTATATAGATATTTAGATATATATATATATATTTATATAGATATTTATATATATATATATATATATATTTATATAGATATTTATATATATATATATATATATATATATATATATATATTTAGATATATATATATATATATTTATATAGATATTTAGATATATATATATATATATTTATATAGATATTTAGATATATATATATATATATTTATATAGATATTTAGATATATATATATATATATATATATATATATATATATTTATATAGATATTTAGATATATATATATATTTATATAGATATTTAGATATATATATATATATATATTTATATAGATATTTAGATATATATATATATATATATTTATATAGATATTTAGATATATATATATATATATTTATATAGATATTTAGATATATATATATATATTTATATAGATATTTAGATATATATATATATATATATTTATATAGATATTTAGATATATATATTTATATAGATATTTAGATATATATATATATATATATATATTTATATAGATATTTAGATATATATATATATATATATATATTTATATAGATATTTAGATATATATATATATATATATTTATATAGATATTTAGATATATATATATATATTTATATAGATATTTAGATATATATATATATATATTTATATAGATATTTAGATATATATATATATATATATATATATATATTTATATAGATATTTAGATATATATATATATATATTTATATAGATATTTAGATATATATATATATATATTTATATAGATATTTAGATATATATATATATATATTTATATAGATATTTAGATATATATATATATATATTTATATAGATATTTAGATATATATATATATATATTTATATAGATATTTAGATATATATATATATATATTTATATAGATATTTAGATATATATATATATATATATATATATATATATATATATATATTTATATAGATATATATATATTTATATATATATATATATATATATTTATATAGATATTTAGATATATATATATATATTTATATAGATATTTATATATATATATATATATATATAGATATTTATATAGATATTTAGATATATATATATATATATATATTTATATAGATATTTAGATATATATATATATTTATATAGATATTTAGATATATATATATATATATATATAGATATTTAGATATATATATATATATATATATATATATATATATTTATATAGATATTTAGATATATATATATATATATATATATATATATATTTATATAGATATTTAGATATATATATATATATATATATATATATATATTTATATAGATATTTAGATATATATATATATATATATATATATATATTTATATAGATATTTATATATATATATATATATATATTTATATAGATATTTATATATATATATATATATATATATTTATATAGATATTTATATATATATATATATATATATATTTATATAGATATTTATATATATATATATATATATATATTTATATAGATATTTATATATATATATATATATATATATTTATATAGATATTTATATATATATATATATATATATATATATATATATATATATATTTATATAGATATTTAGATATATATATATATATATATATATATATATAGATATTTAGATATATATATATATTTATATAGATATTTAGATATATATATATATATATACAGACACAGACACAGACATTAACCCATTGATATCCACCATTTTGGCATAGTACCCTTTAATGGATTATTGGTAGAAAACCTATAATTAATGCTCTATTTAATTAGTGCTGGATTTTTCTTCAAAATCTATAATTAGTGACAGATTTTCATTTCAATATTTGTAATTAATTTTTAGAATTAATACTGGATTTTATGGTGTGTGTTAATGGCTCGAAACAAATACATAAAGAAACTTTTATGCAAATACACATGCATGAATTATTCACGCAATTTACAAATGCTCACACATAAAATGGCGCATAGAGATCTTTGCACACGTATACTTGCAAAGTATATCTATCAGTCTATCCATGATATCACTAAGCATGAAAGCGACAAGGACTGGATTGATTATCAAATCAAATCGAAGCTAAATCTCCAGTGGGGCATGTGATGTGAAGCCATCAGAAGAGAAGGTCAAAAGCAGGGCAATCTCTTTTTTTCCGTTTTTATGATCCACAGCATCAAAAGAACTCAACTGATTACTTGATGGATTGGCCGATCAGGAAAAAAATAAATAAATAAAAAAATAAAAATCAAAGGATCTGCATTCTCTGATTACAATGATCCAGAGCTACTAAGGCTCTGGGGGTAGGTGGCACACGATCACCACGCATTATTTTTCCTAGGTTTGATATGAATCACGGCCATATCACATTGAAACACTTTCTCTTCCAAAGTTAAGCAACATTGAGCCTGGTCAGTATCTAGATGAGTGACCAATGGCAGTTTTATGGCATATCAACCTCAATGGGTTATTTAATGCCGACAAGATTTTTATAGTCTGTCTATATTTCTGAGATGAGGTATTATGTACAGTATTTACATTATTCGGACTATTGTCCTCATCTTTGTCGCCATATTTGTCACAACGTTTCGCCCGTTGTACGCTCCGGCCTTCTTCAGGTGGTTGGAATTTCGAACCGAACCCTTTATTTCGATCAACGAGCCATGTTTGATGGATGTCAGTTATCAGTTATCTCCTGGTAATTTTTCCCTCTGAAAGTTCTCCACTGCCTGAACCGGGTATTGAACTCACACTCTTTGGGTCTGTTACTGGATCTAACCAACGCCTTTATCCACCGTACCATGTGTCCTTGAGATTTTTATGGCTGGTAAAATTTTGTCAAAAATTTATTTGCTGGTAATATTTTTACTTCAAAAATGTATTGCTGGTAATATTTTTTTCTTCAAAAACATATTGTTGGTAATATTTTTTTTTTCCTTCAAAAATTTATTGCTGGTAATAATTTTTTACAAAGTATTTCTGGTATTAAAAGCTATTTTTACACTTTCATAGTGTTTTTTTATCCCAGTTTTGGGGTTAACTATTTGCCCATAGCTGGGACCCTAACAGGTGCTACCACCCCGGGTCAGGGTGGACCTGGGAACACCAGCAATTAAGAGGTGGTTCCACACTCCTCAAAACCTCCTGATCAGAGGCCTTGCTGTTGGACGTAGTTTATCATCTTACCCAGGACGGGCTGTAAGTTTGGATGTAAGGGTGGCATAAAGGGCTTATTGTGATATCATGTTGAAACACTGGTTCTCATACAATGACCAAAGTTAAGCAATATTGTGCCTGGTCAGTACTTAGATCAGTGACCATGTTGAAATACCACATGCTGTAAGCTTGGATGTAAGGGTAACATAAAGGGCTTCCGGCCAAATCACTGTGAAATACCAGTTCCCTGTACAGTAACCAAAGTTAAGCAATGTCATGCCTGGTCAGTACCTAGGTAAGTGATCACTTGGGAATACCAGTTGGTGTAAGTTTGGAATGTGTGGATGGTGCAATAGTGGCTCAGAATGAGAAATCAGAGAGCCAAGTTCAAATTCCAGTTGACTTTGTTGTATTCACTTACACACAAATACCCTTGGGAAAGGTACGAATGCACCTCTTCTCTCCCTTGCTATGGGTTAAATATTAGGTCATATTAGAGTCTTCAGCCATGGTTGGCAACCTGTCTAAAAGAAGAACCTCTGAATTCAAAAACTGTACAGGAATCATTTGATTAAGGCATTTTTGAATCGTACACTGATATTTTTATATACCAAAATTTGACTAGTGCATATATATTACTTGATTAGTAAGGTAAAACATTCTTCAGTTTAACCATAGAAATTCAAAATTGATTTTTTTTATAGTTACCAATTAATTAAAAAATTTTTTAAATTTAAAAATGGAAAATGGGTAATTATTTTGCTTGTCAAGTATTGCATTATCGAAGTAATTGCAGTAGTACTAAAAAATGAATGGTTATAAATAGATAAATTTTATAATATAAACTGATAACAAAAATACATATTTGATTATTTGTCTATTAAAATTTTTTGATTTTTTCCATGTTTATTTCAAAGGTTTTAAAAGGTAATTTCTAATTTTTTGTTAAAAAAATTTACAATTTAATTAGGTACAGAAATTTACATTTATTAAAAAATATCAAAATATAAAAGATGTATGCATTTGCTATGGAAAGATTATAAATAAAATTTTCTGGTTAAAATACTAATGATTATGAAATGTTTGGAAAATTTGAAAGGGCAATTTCTCAGAACTGCCAATTATATGAAGAACACAAGAATACCATGTGGCAAACCACAAAGGTTTTCATAAAAAATGAGATTAATAAACTATTCATAGTATTTTTATTGTATTTTCTTATATGTACCGATATTTTAATAAAAAAGTACAACATTGTTTTCAATTAGGCAGCATCTTTTAATGTACACACTAGCTGCACTAATCAAAGGATTCCTGTATTTAACCCTGGTAAAGCACACACTATGAAGCTAATGAAAGAAACATGGAGTTTACAATGACTATCATACATTACGAAATGGACAAAGTCCGACAATTGTTTTTGAGACATTTTTCATGTTTATACGTTCTTTTTATAGATACAAATATTTAAGTAAATATAATAAACAGTATTAACAACATTTACCGGCCTGAATGTCTGAGAAATCGTCATAGAAAATATGCGTCCTCCAACAGGAATCGAACCTGTATCCTATACGGAACCGTCATATAGCCTGACGTGCTTTTACCGATTTCACCACAGAGGAGCGTTTTGGTTAGCAAGGTCAATTTTACTGTTTTTAAACCACAATTCTCCATGATTTTCTCTCATAAATTCATACCTGCTCGATGCAGTTTATGATAAGCAGAGCATTTACTGAAATATTTGTATCTATAAAAAGAACATATAAACATAAAAAATGTCTCAATGACCATCAACCTGACTGCAGTCGGCTTTCTCTATATTTCTTTTCATCTTGTCACCCGTTTTGTGCCAAAGAAAGTACAAGAGTTAAGCTTACTTAGGGTCAACTCCTTATGCTCGCAGCATAATATTAGCATTTCTGTTTATATGTGATATTTACAGATACTAATATTTAAGTAAATGCTCTGTTTCTAATAAATAGTATTAACAGCCTGAATATCCAAGAAATTTCATAGGAAATATGTGTCCTCTGATAGGAATCAAACCTGTATCCTACATGGAATCATCATATGGCCTGACATGTTATACCATTTAGCTACAGAGGAAGCATCTGGTGAACACGGTCAAATTATTGCTTTTAAACTACAAATTACAGTAATTTAACCACATGTGAAGTAGATATTATTAAAAAGTTGGTATTTACCAATTACACAAGCAGGGTTTTAACCATAAGGTTTTTTTTCAGGTGAAATTACCAACTTATATATTTTAACACTATTTCACTTTTTATATACCTAATACCATAACAAGTAGATACAAAGAAAGGGAGGGATATATATATATATATATATATATATATATATATATATATATATATATGATGAAAAATATGGAAAAGATAAAACAAAATCCGAATATGCAAGTTTACTGTTTTAATGTCGTTTTACTGTCGGCATCAGACGTTTTGGTCTAGTAGACCATCTTCAGGACATGGCTAAGGTCTCTATCTTGGGAGCGCGTTTTTCGGAGCATCGCCTGCGTGACCCCAACATGGTGCCAACGTGACGCCAACCTGACCGAATCCCAAAAAAAGGAACGCTGACTTTAGATTTTCAGTTGTTCTGTTTCTGATTCGTCTTGTGTCTATCATCTTTTCATGTTGACTTAAATATTGTCTAATCCTAAGTATGTTTCTAATAACCATGTCCTGAAGATGGTCTACTAGACCGAAACATCTGATATCGACAGTAAAACAACATTAAAACAGTAAACTTGCATATTCAGATTTTGTTTTGTCTTTTCCATATTTTTCATCATACCGTCGGATCTACGTCCACATATTTGCTTATATATATATATATATATATATATATAAGAACTGTCATATAGCCTGATGTGCTTTTACTGATTGAGCCACAGAGGAGCGTTTCGGTTAGCAAGGTCGATTTTACTGTTTTTAAACTACAATTTTCCATGATTTTCTCACGTACATTCATATCTGCTCGATGCGTATCCAAATGTAAACAAATGATATCACACAAAATGTCTTAAAATAATTGTCGGACTTTGTCCATTTCCTCACACCAAAACAAAGACAAAAGTCCAAATAAACATATATCCGCAAATCCTTCATTTTTGAGTTATTAAGTTGAAAGTTTATGGTAGGCGCTGTTGAATGTACAATCCAAGAACAGTCCAAAAATACTTATTACCATAGTTTCTGGTGTCACAGATACTGTCTCAGCAATACAACAATAAACGGCAGAAAAGGTTAAATGACTTGCCTGCCTTCAGTCTCGGAATACAATCTGATACAGCCATGCGACCTCACGACAATACGCAAAAGGTATTATCTGCCTCCATATGTAAAAATCATATCTGCCTGCTCCTGATATGAATATCCTGCCATTGTTAAATGGAACACTTCTCAGTTAACTCACTATTACACACGTTAAACACTGAAGACAGACTAGCCCCAAAGGTACACGAATAACAAATGTAATCTAGTCTATATGGCAACAGTGTGTAAACTTGCTTTAAACTCAACTCAAAAACAAAGGATTTGCAAGCATGTTTACATAAACTTGTGTCGTCATTTAGTGTGAGGAACCTGCTCCTAAAGTTTGTAAAATTGTGTATGTGTGTATGTGTATATATATATATATATATATATATATATATATATATATATATATATATATATATATATATATATATACATACATACAGGGTGTCCCAAAATAATGTATACACTATTTAAATATTAATAGTTAATAATACATTACCGTGATGTGAGTGCATATATGGATGAAAATATGCAAAACAGATGGACAAGGGACAGTTGAATACCCACCTAGATCACCAGATTTGACACCCTTGGATTTCTTTTTGTGTGGGTTTCGAAAAGGCAAAGTTTACAGCAGGAAACCTCAAATAATTGCTGAAATAAGAGTAGCAATTGAAAAAAAAATGTGCTCAAATACCAGAAGAAATAATGCTGAACGTTTGTAGATCTATTTCTTCAAGATATGAAAAGTGTCTTGAACAGAATGGTAACCAGTTTGAGCACTTGATCTGAACTCATCATTCTGCCATTGTCGCAAGTAGCTTTTATCTTATTAAAGTTAATTTTCTGTTTTTTTTTTTTTGTATATTTTACTCTCAAATTCTTTAAATGTGTGTTCTTTCTCTTGTATTAATCTTATTTACAAGTCAAAAGTACATAAATTAAGTCATAACAATTCAAAGAGTGTATACATTATTTTGGGACACCCTGTATATGATAAAAATATAGTTTTAAAGTATGCTGTATTTATGCATTAAAGTGATCAATATCAATTGCTCGATAAAGATATAGTGTATGTAAATATGAAAGTGGACATTGAAGACAGCACAGAGCAAGAACAGTCTGTTTCATGCTTAAATGCAGTTGTCAGACATGACCTGGAAATTGTCCTTAAGCATCAAACAGACTTATCACTGGGTGCTGACATCCATGTCCACTATATATATATATATATATATATATATGAGGTTAGTTAATATGTATTTGTATTGATTTGATTTCCTCCAACTTCTACATGCGTACCCATGTGCAACAATGCATAAAATAGTGCAAACAATGCATTTTATTCTCCTGTAAGTTTGTTTTATGTTGTGTGAATGTGCAGGTGTTATATTGGAAAGTAGTTTAGAATGAGAAATTGGAGACCTAAATTCATTATATTCAGTTACATATAAACATCCCTGCTATTGGTTGAATAGATTGGTCTCTTCAGCCTTGATTGGCAACCAGTATACAAGAAGGACAACTTTGAATTCAACAACTGTATGTAGCCCTGGTGATGCATATACTATACAGCTAATGAAAGATCCATGGAGTTCGCAATGACTATCATCCTGACTACAGCTGACTTTCTTATCATGAATAAAAATCTGCCAGTGGAGTGTGTGGGTGTCCACCTTAACAGGGTCAATTGGTAATGTTCCAACCCATATAAAACCAGAATATTTTGAATGCCGATTTTCAAAGCAAGCATGTTCTGCCCATTTGAATGATTTATGCAACACAATCTTCCTTAATCTATTGCTCTCACATGGCCTTTTGTCAGATAACATTGGGTTTATTAAACTGCTGCATATATAAGTGCTTTGCTTTGATATTTAAAGTTCATGCCTTTTCTAAGAAATGTAAGGCAACTAGATTTTCTTGATGAATTTTACAGCATGACAATCCTTACTGGATTATTTCATGTCAAATCATTGTTTTTTGGGGTTTTTTTTACTATACTCATGTGCATTGGTCAAGTTTATACCATAGTTTGTAAGAAAGCACAGTTCTGTATTTATACTAGAGGCAAGCACTCTTCTGTGTTTATACCAGAATTTGTAGGATACATTTGGTTGTATTTATACATGGGTTTATAGGTAAGTCGCAGTTATGTTTATACTCAAGTCTGTAGGTAAACACTGATTATATTTATACCAGAGTCTATAGATAAAAATTGATTATGTTTATGCTTGCGTTTGTAGGCAAACACTGGTGACATATTCTGGAGTCTGCAAGCATCCACACAATAGGTGGCACCCTTTTAACATGGATGTTATCCCTCTGCAATTATGCAGTTGGCTTAATTTTAAGCTCTGACAACAGGGCAAAAAGACACAGGATGAAATTAAATTTTAGTCCCAGGGAGAATTTTTTTTTAAATAATTAGAGGAATTGTTTAAAAATCCTCTTCACCAAGATGAATTTCAGAAGAGGGATGTTTTATTGCAAAAACACATTAAGAACAATCTATGACTTAGCTTGTGGCAGACTCATTGGCAGTTATTTACATGATTTACAGACAGACAAATATCTTCATCTCAGTCACTATTAACACAATACTTTGGCTATTGTGCCTTCTTGTCTTCTCCAGGTGTCTGTCAATCCAGGCAATCTTTGATGAATTTTGAACTTAACTGTTTAGTTAATCTTCTGGGTAGATTGTTCTCATTCCGCTGAACATGTCTAGAGATATCTCTTCTTTTTTTTTTTTTTGCTTGTTCACTCAATACAAGGCTTAAGTGCCACTCAAGGTAGAGTTGCTGAATTAGACAAAGCAAGGGTTGCATACTATGAGGATATATAAAATAATAGTTAACCCTCAACTTGAAGAGGTCAAGATTTTTGTGATCAGAGAAGTATTCCCTCAGGAGTCTTGTTCTTTTTTTTTTTTAATAATACTCAATTATTGTTAATCTTATTTCACTGAGTCTGTACTACCCAGTTCAAGGATTGAACCCACAAACCAATACTTTAATCTGTTAGACACTTCCCAGAAATCATTGGTAGCTTTTTCACCAATTCCAAGAACAACATGATTAAATAGGCTAAATGGATATGTTTGCAAATGTCAAAACAAATTTGGTGATAACACATTTAAAAATCCGTGTTCCTATTAATGAATCACGTCGTTGGCAACTTTACCAATAAAACAGAGCATTTCTAGTTTCTGTTAACAGGAGCGAATGGTTTAATTACCTCAGATTAGTAAAGGGGATGTACCAATAGTTACTTTGAAGGCAGATAAATTAGGTACAAAAGAAACTGAAAAATAATAGGTGAATGTCATTCAATATATAATTGTAAGGTATCTATATCTGATTAACAAACAAAATGATATCTGTCTATATTTTTGAGATGAGGTATTATGTACATTATTTACATTATTCGGACTATTGTCCTCATCTTTGTCACTTATATTTATTACAAGGTTTCGGCCCTTCAGTATCTGTCTATATTTCTGAGATGAGGTATTATATACATTATTTACATTATTCAGACTATTGTCCTCATCTTTGTTGCTTATATTTATTACAAAGTTTCGGCCTTTCAGTATCTGTCTATATTTCTGAGATGAGGTATTATATACATTATTTACATTATTCGGACTATTGTCCTCATCTTTGTCGCTTATATTTATTACAAAGTTTCGGCCCTTCAGTATCTGTCTATATTTCTGAGATGACGTATTATTTACATTATTCGGACTATTGTCCTCATCTTTGTCACCATATTTGTTTCAGCTGCTGTACACTCCGGCCTTCTTCAGGTGGTTGGAATGTCAAACTGAACCCTTTATTTCACGCACTGGGGTAGACTGTTCTAGTTCCACATGCCATGTTTAATGGATGTCAGTTATCAGTTATCTCCTGTTAATTTTTCCCTCTGAAAGTTCCCCACTGCCTTAAACACACATGGCACAGTGGATAAAGGCGTTGGTTAGATCCAGTGACAGGACCCAAAGAGTGTGAGTTCAATAACCGGTTAAGGCAGTGGAGAACTTGGAAAGGGAAATTAACAGGAGATAACTGATAACTGACATCCATTAAACATGGCACGTGGAACTAGAACAGTTTATTCCAGTGAGCGAAATAAAGGGTTCAGTTTGACATTCTAACTACCTGAAAAAGGCCAGAGTGTACAACGGCTGAAACGTAATAAATATGGCGACAAAGATGAGGACAATAGTCCAAATAATGCAAACAAAATGATAGACATTTTTGTTAAT
>OZ038518.1:35377491-35387491 GCA_964036315.1 Acanthosepion esculentum
AAAAAATAAAGAAGCGAGAACAATAAAAGAACAGGAATTCAGAAGAATATGGCATTTAAATTTTGGAGATCAACATTAACTGGAAAGTAAGAAGCCAGAAAAAAAATTCCACAAGTGAGAAGTGTGAAAAAAGAAACTTAACATACAACTTTCAGTTAACCTAGCCATTGCAACAGTAAAATGATGAGACCTTGCCACCAATCTAGTACTGTATAAAATCTAGGTGCCATAGAAGAAAGTAATATTTTGTAAAGTAAAAAAAAAAAACGTGGCACAAGGTCAAAAGAAGGAATGGGGAAGGTTGATCATCTTGTCTTATAATTAAACCTATCTAGCCACAATTACTGACCCAAACATAACACAGTATTCCTGACACCAAAACAACACATTCTTACTTACCATTCATACTACATAACATTATATGTTAATGTCTCTATGAAATCTTAACTAGTCTGAATTTCTAAAAGTTTTTATCTCTTTACTAACCCCCCCCCCCAAAAAAAAACAGATCACCTGTCATCCCAATGTACATATGACATGAGTTTGATGGGAGGACACCCATTGGTTGTCTTCCCGTCATAAATTTTTGTAATGAAGGAAAAAAACAAAAAAAAAATCTCAGTTTTTTAATCATTTCACTCAAAGAAAGGTGAGTGAAATGAGCGGACTTTAGTGAAAAGAAAGGACGTAATTCAGGAAGGCAGAAGATGGCGATTGATGCTGCATTTAATTTTTTCAGGATTGTAGGTGGCAGAGAAGCAAAAACCTGGAGAGAGTTTCATTTGCAAGAAGTGCAAGGAAAGAAACCATTAGAAAAGAACTTACAGTTACATCTAGTTATTTCAACAGTGACACGATGCCAATCTAGTAATACGCTTAAATTTATGCGGTCAAAGCATTAAGAGTGAAAACGATATTTATTCTACAAAAATACAGAAATGTAGCACAAGACCAAAATGGGTGGATGGGGAAGGCCGGCCTTTTTCTGCCTTATAATTAAACCTATATAGCCACAAATGCTGAGCCAAACATACCACAGTATTCCTGACACCAAAACAACACATTCTTACTTACGATTGCTTCATAACATTCATAATACATCAAAGTCTCTATGAAATCCTCACTAGTCCACATTTGTAAAACTTTATCCCTTTAATAAATAAAAACAGCAATTTAAAAAAGTCTAAATCCCATTGTGTATTTACAATGTATTTTAATATATATTTACAAGAAAATAATTTTAGTCATCATATCTATATATATATATATATATATTGTAATAATCATATATCTATATATATATATATATATTGTAATAATCATATATCTATATATATATATATATATTGTAATAATCATATATCTATATATATATATATATATATATATTGTAATAATCATATATCTATATATATATATATATATATATTGTAATAATCATATATCTATATATATATATATATATATATTGTAATAATCATATATATATATATATATATTGTAATAATCATATATATATATATATATATTGTAATAATCATAATATATATATATATATATATATATTGTAATAATCATAATATATATATATATATATATATATATATATATATATATTGTAATAAGAAAAATCCACAATCTCTATTTGTGACAGAAACATCAGTTAACAAAATTAATGCAAGACTTAAATAATTTAAAACGATCATTCATCCGACCACTCACTCGAACACACATTTATTAGGAAAGTGATATTTATTTGCATGATTATACAAAATATGGCACAAGGCCAATAGGAGGAATGGGGAAAAATGACAGTCTTCATGCGTCTTAACGTTAAACTTAGCTAGCCACAAACACTGACCCAAACATACCACAATATTCCTAACACCAAAACAATGCATTCTTACTTACCTTTCTTACTACAATCGCCATAATACCTCATTGTCTCTATGAAAGTCCTAACTAGTCCCCATATATACAATTCATTGTCTGTTAGTAATAAATAAAGCCTTCCCCACAATCATTAAATGCAACAAAAACTTCAATTAACCGGACAAAATCAATGTGGGACTTTAATAAGATAAAACATTCATTCATTTCATGCATTCACTCAAACACACACTCATTCAAACACAACAACAAATATGAAAATCATGCCCAAAACGAAAGACGCCTCACATCCACCAAAGAACCAACATCACTGATCACCTGACAAGAGAGGGGATGGAAATATTAAACCAAAGAAAAAATGGGGGCAGAAATAGAAGGGGGCCAATGAGCATACATCCCCTTGCTAAGTTAACTGGAAGGAAGAAACTAAGGACACTTATTAGGAAGTTACCATGAAAGTATGGAGGTTTTGAGGAGCATGGAACCACCTCTTAATTGCTGGTGTTCCCAGGTCCACCCTGACCCGGGGTGCTAGCACCTGTTAGGGTCCCAGCTATGGGCAAATAGTGAAATCCCAAGGTGTGTCCGCATCCTGGGTATGACGATAAACTACATCCGTGTCCTGGGTATGACAATAAACCACGTCCAACCAAAAGGCCGTCGATCCGATCAAACGGCTGGTCATGTCATGCCCCATCACATCTAACCCATCCCAAAACAACTACAACTTACAATTAACTTTCCCACCCAAACCCTACGCTAAATATACTAACACCTTACCCCTAAAATGTGATGGAAAGCGGTGGCTTAGGGTCAATCAGTAGAAAAAAATTTAAACAATGATGTTGCCAGGGGTACGTTTTTGAAACAATGATGTTGCCAGGGGTACATTTTGAAACAATGATGTTGCCAACTACATGTTTTTGAAACAATGATGTTGCCAGCTATACGTTTTTGATATATCTAGTAAATACTGGATCTGGCATTAAATAACCCATAGTGGTTGATATGCCATAAAACCCCAAACAAACAAACAAACATGAAAGTATTTATAGATAAAGCACAAGGGAGTAGGAAAGTGACTGAAGCTGAAATATCATTTTTAGAACTGCTGGGTGATTCCATTTGTTTCACACTATGTGACCATTATAGAGCACTCAATTGCTATCCATATATTCCGATAAAACCAATGAATGGAAAGTGACATTACACAGTTTCATGACAGAAACGCCTTCGTTCGTAACTTTAGCATCTCTTATGATAAAATGAATTCAACTTTGACAATCCTCACAAGTTGGGCAGCCAAGCGAGAAGTTGAATTATCTGCATGCATGAGTCTAGCCTTGAAATATTCTTCCACTGATTAACCTAAAAGGTTGCAGTGAGTGGACACGGATTGTCAATTCAATCAATTATTTGCCACAAGCTGGAAAGAAACATGGGATAATCCTTTTTTTTTTTAAACAATGATCATCACCCTGTACAAGGCCTGGAGTAAGAGATATAATTTATGAGGATATGCGGGGAATCACTCAGCAAAAAAAAAAAAAAATTAAAATATACATACTTTTGACAGTTCTTGATTAAATCAATAAATGTAAACCAATAATTGTTAAATTGATTACATTCTCCCAAAAGAGTTCATTCTCCCAAAAGAGTTCATTAGATAGATCAAATCAATTTTTAAAAAAAGGGACAAAATTCTTAAGACATGGACTTTTATGCCTGCAAAAAACTAGGTTTCAGTTCTTTCTAAAAACTAAGACAATGCAATATTTATCATTTACCAATTTATAAATAAATAAATATGAAAACAATTTTTTATTCCTAAAATTATAAACATTTACTAAATTATTAAAATATGTGAAGAAACATAAGGAAATCCTTATTGTTTACCATTTTATAAATTTTGAATCAATTGGCAATTAGCTGATGTTTTACCAACAAATTCAATAAACAATGTAATGAATAGTGTTTTTTTTTGTTGCCAGTTGTCAAGAATATATATAAATTCCCTTCCATATGTTTAGGTTTCATTACAATTCTAATCATCATTTTTTAAAACAAACACTGTCAAAGAGTGAAGGTAAAAGAAAAGCAGTCTCTTACTCTGGGCCTTTTACAGGGTGATCATCATAGTAAAAAAAAAAAAAAAAAAAAAAAAAATGCAATAAAGATTATCCCATGTTTCTATCCAGCAAGCTTATGGGAAATAATTGAACGAGTTGATAGACTTTTCCCACTCACTGCAACCTTCTTCTAAGGGAAACAACCATCAGGCCTGGCATAGGTTAGACCATTCAGCTACTGAAAGGTTTCATAAAAAGCAAGCTTTCCTTACCCTATTTAAGAAAAGCCAATCTCTTACGGTCATCAGCAAAAGGATGAGCCCGAAATGCAACTTGCAGGTCAGGGACACTAAAATCAAGCAGATGCGGAAGTTTAAATATCTGGGAAGTGTTTTGATAGAGGACGGTAAATGTGATGCTTAGATCCAAAGACGTATTGGGATGGCCAAGGACGCATTCCAAAAACTAGCCAGGATTTGCAAGACAGGAGGAATTCTGTCTTTCTTTGTTTGTTTGGGGTTTTATGGCATATCAACCACTATGGGTTATTTAATGCCAGATCCAGCATTTACTAAATATATCAAAAACGTATAGCTGGCAACATCATAGTTTCAAAAACGTATAGCTGGCAACATCATTGTTTCAAAAACTGGCAATATCATTGTTTCAAAAACGTATAGCTGGCAACATCATCGTTTCAAAAAAGTGTAGTTGGCAACATCATTGTTTCAAAAACGTATAGTTGGCAACATCATTGTTTCCGTGTGCTGGAAAAGACCTGGAAGTTCACTATTTTCCCATAGCTGGGACCCCAACAGGTGCTACCACCCCGGGTCAGGGTGGACCTGGGAACACCAGCAATTAAGAGGTGGTTCCACACTTCCTCAAAACCTCCAGGATTTCTTTGGTAACAAAGAAAAGAGTACTGAGTTGCTACGTGACGTCTGTCCTCCTTTACAGCAGTGAATGTTGGACAGTCTCCTCAAAGATGAAAAAAAGATTTGAGGCAACAGAGATATGGTTCTACAGAAGAATGCTGAGGATATTGTGAACCTAGCATGTAAGCAACGATGATGTTTTTGGAAAGCTTATACTTAATATCAGGAAGAGGCAGATGAAATTTCTGGGACATGTAATGAGAAAGGAGGGCTTGGAGAACCTGATACTCACAGGTCGAATAGAGAGAAAGAAAGACAAGAGGAAGCAATGCATAACATACCTGGTGGGCTTAAGCAAGTGGATGACAGAACGTGGTCTGGGAGAGGTGGCAGAGGGATGAAACTTATTGAGAGCTACAAGGGATAAGTGGAGATCCATGATTGCCCACGTCCTGAAGGGACATGGCACATAAAAAAGAATCTCCTGTTCGGATCCCACTAAGCTTGTATCTGCTAATTTTATTTTCTTATCGTAAATGTAAACTCTAAAAAATTAATGGATTTTATTTAAAATTCAATTTTCTTTCTTATTACTTTAAACATTAATACAGTTTAAGTATTCTTTATCTGTAATTTCAAAATCCAAAACCTTTGAAAATCACAAAGTTTTCTCAGGTGCTGACATGACTTGCCACAAATAGAAAATTTCAGAAAGCAACATGGCTTCCCATAGAATGTTTTTTGCATTAAAATGCCGACTTTCTTCAGTTTTTATTACAGTTTAACTGTAATCAGAATCCATGTTTATTTTGATACAAATACTGTACCAGTATGTATTGTAACATTTTAATCAAAACACGGCATCATTGGTAGAGACTGATCAATTTGGAAATATTCCTTCTCACATTCACAGTGATGTCATCAATGATGTACCTCCATTCCCTCCAGTTTTTCACACCTGATGTAGAAACAGTTTTTGGTGTTGCATTTATATATTTTTGGTAAGTAGTGAATGTTTTTTTGTACACGTAGAGAAAATACAAAGCATTATTTTAATGTGAAAAATTTCACCACTTAAAAATCTATGTGAGTATTACATGACTAGCATTATTACCTGTAACTGTATGTACACAAAATTTATTAAATTTTATATAAAATTACTTTCAGGGTATATGTTATTTATATAAAACTACCTCAGGGAAAAATATATATATATATGCTCCTGAAAATTTATTTCGGTTGAGCTCTCTGGGGAGGATGTGTGGGTTTGTAAACAGTGACTATTACGGCTGTGTGTTTATCTAAAAATAAATACGCTTAAATTCACCTTCTTCTCTGCCGTGCGCCAACAGCTTCAGGGTAAAATTTCCAACTGACACGAATTCAGCCGGTTTTCGATTCTAGCCAGAGGCAACCGGACGTCTAGCCACACTGATGAGCTGTGATACAGCGAAACAGTCTGTCTGTGGATGACTATATATATATATATATAGATATATATATATATATATATAGCTGTGTTATGAAATGTAAATCGTGTCTATGATCGGGTTCCATTCCCAAGCTGCCCCATTTTATAGATGCTATATACAAATTAAATATCCTGTATTCCAAAATCCCAGAAAATCTGAAAACCAAAGCAAGAAATTGGTCCCAAGAACTCAAGATAAAGGATTCTCAACCTGTATTAAAGAATACATGTGCTTGAGAAGGTTGATTTGGTCTTTATAGTTTATCAACCGCTTGCAGGTTATTTAAAGCCAGAAAATATTTCTAGATTTTAAAATGTTTTTGATGATAGTGATTTACTGATACAAGTTCTACTAATTTTGATCAGCTAGCATTTTTTAGTGGGAGGGAAGTCCTGTTCATAATATTGATAAGAGTGTACAACTAATACCTGATTGATTTGCATTTTACAGTTTATCAACCTACTGTAGGTTATTTAAAGCCAGAAAATTAAGATTTTAACAAGTTTTTAGAGATAATAATAATTTACTGATACAAGTCCTACCAATTAACCCATAGCTGTGGAGAAAAGAGGTGCATTCATACCTTTCCCAAAGGTATTTGTATATAAGTGAATATAACAAACATGACTGGAATTAGAACTCAGCTCTCCGATTTTCAATTCCAAGTTGTTATCCATTACACCACCTGCACATCCATGCTTACAGCACCTAGTATAACCAAGCGGTTACCCGTCTGAAAATAACTGCAATGTGATAGGTCTTGACCTGGCATCTCAACTCCAGTTACTTTCTCACAGATGTGATGCGGCTTCCCTCTGTCTTTTCTACAAATATTTTCATGGCAACTGCTCTTACAAGCTATTTTTACTGGTGCCCCAACTGCATGAATTTAAGCATGCTACTAGGTTGGAATCTCAGTCCCACCCTTTTACAGTTAAATGTAACCGCCTCTTGTACTCCAACAGCTTCTTCCTTCACACTTCCCAACAGTGGAACTCCCTTCGTCTTACTTGCTTCCCTGATAACTATAATCTTCAAAAATTTAAATCTAATGTCAATCGACATCTTCTGATGCCCTGATCTTGATCCCCGTCCTTCTCTTTATCCTTTCCTCATACACCCCTCTTTACTCTTACTTTCACTTTCTGTAACCCCTTTTGTGATAGTGGCACTCCCGCCTTGCTCGAGGTGAAATGCTTAAAAAAAAAATTTTTTAAAAGTAAGTAATAATGTCAGTTCTTGCATAAAATCCATTAATTCCTGAGGAAAAATGAATGTAACGAACTTGCTGGATTTGAACTCAGCTCACAGATTTCTCTTTTCAAGCTGCTAATAATTACACTGTCTGCACATCCAATTATTTAAGCACTTAGATAAAATATTAAGTAAAAATACATGCATCAAGGCAGATGCTACAATTTTACTCCGCTGGGTCTAAAAACAGAAAACTTAAAAAATATTTTTAAATGACTTGAATCCTATCGTAGATCAATTTGCATCAGAGTAAGCAAAGATGATGCATTTGTAAATGTCAAGTCATACCATAATTTATTAATTAAAAGATTAATAAGACTCACTTGTATTACTAAACTGATATTATGAGTAAAAATTATCTAAAAGATGGATGTCAGTCTGTCAGATGCCTGTTTGGATAGGGGCAGACTTTAAATGCTTGATATCACTGGAATTTTCCAGAGATAAGATCCCCCCTATAATTGTCAGTTTTTCAGGATGTACAAACAGCAGGTCAGAGGGCAGATATGATTCAGCTGTTGAAAACATATCCCAACACTCAACATAAAAAAATGTTTTAAACTTACTATTCCAAGTTATTATTCTTGTCTTAGTTGGCATTTTGGGAGAAGGAAAACAAAAGAAAATAAAGAGAAATGATAAAAAAAATTATTTATATATATATATATATATATATATATATATATATATATATTTTAAACATGTTGTGTTGAATGTTAAAGACAACATCGTCCTGCATATTTTCTTTTGAATTTTCTCATATTTTCTAATGAGACTTTTTATTTGAAAATTATATCGAAATAAATATTGTCCGTACAATAACCTACTTTCATACGGACAATATTTATTTCGATATCATTTTCAAATTAAAAGTCTCATTAGAAAATATGAGAAAATTCAAAAGAAAATATGCAGGACGATGTTGTCTTTAACATTCAACACAACATGTTTAAAAGAAAAGTTGCTGCCAAATTACACACACACACACACACATATATATATATATATATATATATATATATATATATATATATATAATGATGTGTGTGTGTATACAGGGTGCGATGGATAAATTCTCTTCTAAATTATGCAAAAAATGAAAATAACACTGACATCTCATTTTAACAGACATATTTACCAAAATTACACATGGTGCAGAGTCCTGTTGCCAGATATAGGATCTTCCAGCAGCCAACCTCTTGATCCAGGGCAGCTACCACCTCAGGGAACTTAATGTAGGCCCCCATGTTGAATCTGATGACCTCACTAAAAAATTCATGAGTTCTTTTCTTATGAGAATGATCAGAGTGAGTTTTCCAAGCTGCCATACCTTCAAAATCACCATTAGACTCTCTTCAAATCCTCTGCAGTCCTCAAATTGACACCCAAACACTCTGAAATGTTTGTATTGGAGTTTCTGGCATGAATGCCAAGCAGCACAACATGACATTTCCAAATTTCTGACTGAGTGAATTGCATCATGGTGGCCTTGTTCTCACAAATGGTGCCTAACTGAGCCTACTACTGTAGTGTGCAAAATTTAAAATATAAAATGGTAACAATTTACCCTGTAAAATGGGGAAGTTTGGGAAAGGAACCCAAGCATAAACATGATATCTCTCTACATTTCATAACGCAACATTTACATATACCATGAAGGTAGCTTTATATAAATAACATATACTCAGAAAGTAGTTTTATATATGACTTAATAAATTTTTTGTGTAGATACAGATAATGAGGCTAGTCATGTATGCTCACATGAACTTTTAAGAGGTGAAATTAAGATTTCACATAAAAATAATATTTTTGTACCTTCTGTATGTGGACAAAAAACATGATCACTACTTACCAAAAATATATAAAAGCAATATCACTCATTCTACATCATCTAAAGAAACTGGAGGGAGATGGTACATCAACGATGTTATCACTGAGTATGTGAGAAGGAAAATTTGTAAGCTATCAATCTCAAACAACGATGTGTTTTGATTATAATGTTACAATACATAAAGGTACAGTATTTGCATAAAAATAAAACATGGATTCTGATTACAGTGAAATGTAATGAAAACTGAAAAATGTCAGGATTTTAATGCAAAAATCATTCTATGTGTAGCCATGTTGCTTTCTGAAATTTTCCATTTGTGACAAGTCATGTTAGGTAGTTTTATATAAACAACATATACCCTGAAAGTAGTTTTATACATAATTTAATACATTTTGTGTAGATACAGATAATGACACTAGTCATGTGATCCTCACATGGACTTTTAAGTGGTGAATTAAAGATTTCGCATAAAAATGATTACAGTTAAATGGAAAGAAAACTAATTACAATTAAATATAATGAAAATTGAAAAAAAAGTCAGTATTTAATTTCTAATGCTACAATGCAAAAATCATTCTATGTGTAGCCATGTTGCTTTCTAAAATT
>OZ038518.1:35392491-35399991 GCA_964036315.1 Acanthosepion esculentum
TTTGACTGATTCATCTGCTGGGTAAGGAGGTTAAACTACATCAACAGAAGAGGAAACTACAATCTGATTCATCGTGAAAGAAAATGATATGAAGGAGCTGATCTTAAAAAGCATACCAACTCAATAGCTCTTTTTCTTTTATATGCCAGCATCCCTTCAGGAAATAGGCAATCGTGGATCTCCCCAACTTCCTATCCTTTGGAGCTTTATGCAGGTTAGTGACTCTCTCTTTTTGCATTCAATAAGACCCATGATTTTAACAATGTGATATATGCAAAGAGATATAGATATGGACAGAATGGGATATATAAAGAGATGTAAACAGACAGATACAAAATTATACAGATATGAACAGACTAAGATATACAGAGGTCAGTCAACCAGTTATGTGCCATGCATGATACACGTGTAGGTGATCATGTATCTTTCGATACATGACTGACGAGGCAGATTTTTTCCCTACAGTAGGTTGCCATTTCTTTCTGCGGTAGACCAGTTGCCATCCAAGGCTACAGAACCTGGTCTGTCCTGCTGCTTACTCATAGCTGGGAGAGAAGAAGAGGATTCATACCTTTCCCAAGGGTATTAGCATGTAAGTGAATGTAATGGGTTCGACTGGAATTTGAACTCAGCTCTTTAATTCCTCAACCCAAGCTGCTATCCATTGCTCCACCATGCCTCCCTTTACAGAGGTAAAGATGGAAAAAAAAAAAAAAAAAAAAAAAAGGTTTGGTCTGTTTTACAGCATATCAACCTCAATGGGTGATTTAATGCTGATAAAATTTTTGTTGCTGGTAATATTTTTTTCCTTCGATAGGTGGATAACAGAATGTTGTCTGGGGGAGGTAGCAGGGGGAAGGAAATCTGCAAGGGATAGAGGGAGGTGGGGAGCCATGATCACCTATGTCCTGAAAGGACATGGCACATAAAAAAAAAGACAGGCTCGACTGGCAGCAAGGTCTCATCATTTTACAGTTGAAATAGCTAGATGTAAAGTTCTATGCTAACATTTCTCCTGTCGCACATCTCCCTTGTGGAACTCTTGCCTGGTTTCTTTCTTTGATTTTTCAGGAATCTAAATGCAATGCCAATTGTTATTCTGAATTTTTGTCCTTTTATTGTTCTCTCTGCTTAATGTTTTTCTTCTTCTCATATTCTTTCACATTGAGTAACCCCTTGCATCTTAGTGGCTTTATTGCCTTGCTTGGGGGTGAAATGATTAAAAGAAAAAAATATCATTAAGAATTATGATTCACTGAAATTTTCACAGTCAGTAATATTAAATCCCTAAAGGACTTCAAGTAGACATTTCCTCATTAATGTATACATGAAATAAGTAAAGTTTGGTTTGTTTTGTTTGATGGCACATCAACCTCAATGGGTCATTTAATGCAGACAACTTTTATTTTCTTGTATACTTTTGTTTTGTCAAAAATCTATTTCTGTTAATATTTTTTTTTCCTGAAAAATGTATAGCTGGTAGTATTATTTTTTCAAAAAACATAGCTGGTAATATTATTTTTTCAAAAACATCTATAGCTGGTAATATTATTTTTTTCAAAAAATGTATAGCTGGTAATATTATTTTTCAAAAAACATATAGCTGGTAATATTATTTTTTCAAAAAAATGTATAGCTGGTAATATTATTTTTTTCAAAAACATGTATAGCTGGTAATATTATTTTTTCAAAAACATGTATAGCTTGTAATATTATTTTTTTAAAAACATGTATAGCTGGTAATATTTTTTCGAAAACATATATAGCTGGTAATATTATTTTTCCAAAAACATGTATAGCTCGTAATATTATTTTTTTAAAAACATGTATAGCTGGTAATATTTTTTCAAAAAAATGTATAGCTGTTAATATTGTTTTTCAAAAACATATAGCTGGTAATATTATTTTTTCAAAAACATATAGCTGGTAATATTATTTTTTCAAAAACATATAGCTGGTAATATTATTTTTTCAAAAACATGTATAGCTGGTAATATTTTTTGAAAAATCATATAGCTGGTAATATTATTTTTTCAAAAAACGTATAGCCAGCAACAATATACTTTCATAAAAAAATCATATAGCTGGTAATATTTTTTCACAAACGTATAGCTGGCAACATCATTTTTTCAAAAACATTATCAGAGGCCTTGCTGTTGCTGTTGGATGTAGTTTATCGATGTAGTTTATTGTCATACAGGACACAAAATAAGTAAAAAATTTTTTGATAATCCTAAATAATAACAGCAACATTAAAAGGAAGTTAAAAAATTTTTACTACATTTATATTGATTAATTGATTTATGTTTATGGATTATCAACCCTTTACAAGTAATTTAAAAACAGAATTTTGGGGAAATAATGATTTACTGATCAAAGTACTATTAACGAACATGTAGAGAAGAGATGAAGTCATACCTTTCCCAAGAGTATTTGTGCATACATGAATATAACAAACCTATCTAAAATTGGAACTCAGCTCTCCAATTCTCAATTCCAAGCCATTATCCATTACCCTACACACATATCCAAGCTTACAGCACCTGGTATTCCCAAGTGGTCCCCCATTTAGGTACTGACTAGGTCCAACATTTCTTAACTTTCGTGACCATACCAGGGTTTCAATATAATATCATCCTAAGCCAACTACATAAAGAGAACAATTTCTTAATGATGTCAACATGAGAGGATGTGAAGGAAATAAATTACAAGATACAATAAAGAGATAAAAAATATAGCTAAATATTCTTCTCTTGCTGATAGACTTTTTTTTACTCCTGTGGCAGTGGAGACTTCAGGGGTTATTGGCCCTCATTCGATGGTGTTCCTTCGGAGGATTGTCGCGATTGCATCTCGATTAAGGAACGAGCCTCGCGAAATGGAGTGCTTCTTGCAGCGTGTCTCACTGGCGACGGTTCGAGGTAATGCTTTCTCCATCATAGCGGCTGGCAGAGGATAGAAAAAATTGTTTATAGTTACCTTGTTCTGGAATTGTCATCATTGGTCGACTGAACTTGCTTTGTTTCAATGACTTTTGTTTTCTTATTATTAGTTACTTTGTTCAATAAATACGTTAATTACGAAAAAAAAAAAAAAGCAACAGAAACTAAACCAACACCAACAATAATATAGACTTGGGGTCATCAGAATTCTGACCAGTAAGTTTCTATCCTGGGCCAGACTACACATTCTGTAAAATTATCCAATCATTAAATTAAGAATTATGATAAACAAAAACAAAACATGAAATTTTCAATGATATTTGCATGTAGGTGAATATAACTAAAGTCTGACTGGAATTGGAACTCACTGATTTTTCAATTCCAAGCCATTATCCATTACACCACATGCACATCCAAGCATACAGCATCAGGTATTCCCAAGTGGTCACCCATCTAGGTAATAAACAGGCTCAATGTTACTTAACCACAGTGATCATACAAGAATCAGTGTTTCAATGTGATATGGCCATAAGCCAACTAAATTTATAAAGAGAACAATTCCTTGAGAATGTCAACATGAGTGGATGGGAAGGAAATGAATTAGAATATACAATGAGCATCAAAACAAAAACAAAGCCAACAACAATAAGTCCAAGACACCAGAATATTGACCAGTAAGTTTCTATCCTTATTGTCGTAATATCATTAAATTAAGAATTATGATACAACAGAAAATTAAGAAAAAAATCATGAAATTTTCACAGGTATTGGTAGTAAAATATTAAATACCTGAAAAACCGAAAGTTGACAATTTGTTCTTCATTAATGGTTTTATGCAGACACTGTTGGCAGCATCACAGTAAATTAAAAGCACTACCTTCTATTGCTTCAGATTGAAGAAAGAAGTCAATGAAAGATTTTCAATCTATTATCAGCTTCTGAATATTCCAAGCTTTAATAATTGGTGATTGCCTTCTCGGCTAACGTTCTTGTCTGACATGAATTGGAAAGACTATTGAATCCATTGCTAGGTCTGCAACTAAGAAATGTGGTTCACTTTGTCATGCTAGACAATTTTTCTCTTCAGAATCTATCTTATATATCTGTGATTTATCCGTGGTTCGAATATTGCTGATACATATGGTCTGGTGCAGCACCTATTTATTTACATGTCCTTGATAAAAACCAAAGAAGAATCAGCAATATTATTGGCCCTGATCTGGCAGCTCAGCTTCAGTCACTTTCATGGTAATTGTTCGGGTGAGGTCTTCACTATGGTCTCTAGACTTTTTTTAATTTAAGCACAGTACTAAATTGGTGGCAAGGTCTCCTCAATTTACAGTTGAGTTGGCTACATGTAACCGGAAGTTCTATGCTAACAGTTTCTTTTCTCACACTTCTCACTTGTGGAACTCCCTTTCAGCTCCATGCTTTCCAGTCAATAGTCAACATAATTCTACTTACATTATTCGGACTTTTATCCTCATCTTCAAGGACACATGGCTCAGTGGATGAAGACATTGGTTAGATCCAGTGACCCAAACAGTTGTGTGTTCAATACCAGGCAACAGCAGTGGTGAACCAAAGAACTTGGAAAGTTGAGTTACATGGAAATAACTGAGACATCTGGAAGTGGCATGGCACATGGAACTAGAACAATCTACCCTGGTGAACGAGTTAAAGGGTTCAGTTCGAAATTCCAATCACCTGAAGAAGGCCGGAGCGTACAACAGCCAAAACATTGTGAATATGGCAATGAAGATGAGGATAACCATCCAAATGATGTGAATAGTGTAAATAATCATAATACCTCAATCACAGAGATATAGACAGATATAATTCTATTTGCCAGGTAATGACACTCATTTTTCAAAGCCTTCTGTACTCAGCGACATTAAAGATGCTTACACCGATATACAAAGGATGTATTATTTAGCACATTCCTGGCTGCTTTCAAGAAGAAAAGCTTCATCAATAAATACTGCTAATGCTTTGGCAATGAACATCCATTCTATTTGTAATGACGCTATTGATAAAGATGGCTAAGACAGTTGAGACAAATAACTTTTTTCAAGGAATCTAGAAAAATGGCGTTAATGTGTATTTTGGAATAATGAATTCATTCCAGACTAAAATCACAAACCCAAGCAAACACTGAATTTTCACTGATCATGATGAATGGAGCCGTGATTGACCAACTGGAATTTAAGCTCACCACAAACCTCCAGAAAAATGCTGGGAAAATGGTCGGTCCCCTGTACCATTCTAATAAGTTCCTGACTCTTCCCACTATCCTCTACAAGAGCCAGATCAAACTGAAAATGGAGTACTGTTGCCATATCTCAATAAAGTCCGAAACTGCCTATGCAGACTTGTGAGCGGTCATTTGTTCCCACCTGACATCCCTTTTCCCACAAATTGCAAGCATATCTCTTATCTATCACTATTTCCATGGAAAGTATTCAGATGAACTACATTCCCTAGCACCCCCAGTTCTAATTTTCACAGCCATTCCATGCTTGTTGTAAAAAACTACACTCATTCCTTTCATAGTCCATTGTTGGCTATAAGTTCCACTTGAACATCTTCCCATGAAGCGCTAATTTGTGTAACTGACGCCTAAAAAGGCGCTTCCGTGACCATGAAAATATTAACCAGTTCAAGTCTATGGTTAACTGTTATCTTCCCCATATTCCCCCATAAACTGTGTCTCTTACCTCTTACTCTGTAACTCTCTACCTCGAGTGGCTCTTGGGCCTTGTAAATGGTGAATATTATTGTAAAAAATTTTAAAAAAACTAACTTTATCAGTTGAGCTTCTCATTGAAAATGCTGTTCAATACTGAAGCAACCAAGATGGAAAAAATCATATTTGTGAGAGATATATATATATATATATGAAGAAATATAGCTTTAAGGTATGCTATATTTATGGGGAAAAATGCTCATTATCAGATATAGAGCATATGTGAATACGAAAGTGAGCATTAAAGTCAACACTCAGAGGTGACAGACTTTTTCAGGAGCATGAAACAGTCACCTGTGAGTGTTGCCTTCGAATGTTCACTTATATATATATATATATATATATATATATATATATATACACACACACACACACACACACACACACACACACACACACACACACACACACACACACACACACACAAGGTCACAAGGTGTCTCAAAAATAGTTTTACAAACTTTGAGGGCAGGTTCCTTACACCAAAACAAGTTCCCAAACACATGCTCACAAATCTTTCCTTTTTTAGTTATTAAGTTTAGAGAAAGTTTACAGTAGACCACACTGTGTTGCCATGTAGACTAGGTTACATTTGTAACTCGTACATTTGTGGCTAGTCTATCTTCAATATTTAACATGTATAGTAGTGAGTTAACAGACAAGTGTTCCATTTAACAATGGCAGGATATTCATATTGTGAGCAGACAGATGTGATTTTTACATATGGCGGTGTGAATGGTAATGGACATGAAGCTGCACGGCTGTATCAGATTTCATTTCCACACCAAAGGCAACAGAGTCATCCAACCTTTGTTGTTTATCATAGAACTGCTGAGGCAGGATCTGTGGCACCGCAAACTATGGATCAAGGAAGATCCGCTTGTATGCCTCACCATGAAGAACACATTCTACAGGCTCTCAGAGATAATCCAGGTATCAGCACACATCATGTGGCCCTAGAATGTCATACATCTCATAGTACCACATGGGGGGTACCCTCAAGAGCAGCTCTTGTATCCATATCATTTGCAACATGTGTAGTCTTTCACCTTCCGATCACTCACCACAGGAGAGCTTTTGCCTATGGTTTATTACACAAACTGCCGATCCATTGTTTTTCTCTTCAGGTATGTTTATGGGTGAGGCAACATTTGGAAGAGATGGAATAACAAATTGACATAACCAACATTTGTGGGCAGATTTGAATCCCCATGGTACAATACAGGCTGGATTAATGTGTGGGCTGGAATTGTAGGTGACTGTCTGGTAGGTCCATATGTTCTCCCAGCACATCTTACAGGAGACATCTACAGGGACTTTATTTTGGACACACTTCCAGACCTGCTAGAGGATGTACCCCTGCTAATACAAAGATACATGTGGTTCATGCATGATCAGGCTCCGGAACATTTTAGTCACATTGTTCGCAATGCACTTGCTGACATCTACCATGAAAAACATGGTAGGACCGGTTTCATGGCCTTCATATTTCCCTGACCTCAATCCTTTGGATTTTTATCTGTGGGGTGACATAAAATAATTGGTTTATACGGCAAACATTAATAATGCATAGATGCTTCATCAACGTGTCAGGGGGGCCTGCAAAACTTAAAATTGACACTGTGTGGGTCCACCAGTCAATGATCCAATAGATGCATGTTTATATGGATCTTTTACCTTGTTTAGGTGTCAGGAACCTGCCCCCAATATTTGTAAAAGTATTTTTGATACAATATATATATATATATATATATATATATATATATATATAGGAAAGAGGTTATAATTGTTCCAACAAGAGAAAAATTAATA
>OZ038518.1:35404991-35452491 GCA_964036315.1 Acanthosepion esculentum
GGAAACTTAAATAAAATTTCAATAAAACCTTAAAAAATATAGATTTACTTCTTTCTAATCCTTTTTACAAATTATTTCTATCGCAAAAACAAATAAAGTTAGACATTTTTTGAAGTGCACACGAACCTTATGGACACCCTGTATTTCAGGCTAATTGAAAATCAAAGTAAATTATGAAGGATGCTAAGTAGCAATATAATGTCTCATAAATGAAAGTGAGTAAATGTTATTGTTGCAGTTTAATATATATATATATATATATATATATATATATAAAAATTTTGTTAGAAAGATTCTGCACAAAAACTTATTGTACAGACTAAAATGAGAATTGGAAAAAAAAAGGTTCCTAATAATATTTAATATAGTTATATTTATTTATAATATATGAATTTTTACAGAGAAGAATTAAAACTTTGTTATTGACAATTGGATTTTCAGTGGGGTTTTTATTTAGAAAAATAATTGTTTTCCTTTTTTTTTTTACTTTAACCGGTTTCGTTTAACTTTGCAAAAAGTTTTTAACTGTTTCTCTCTCCACATGCTGATGTTTATATTTTAAACAAATGAAAAAAATGAAAATCAAGGAGGCTCAGCTGTCTATATGTCGTTTATGGTAAGGGGAATTTGGTAGAATCTATTTATGCAATAAATTAAGTATGGGTTTGAACTTATTGATGAAAAATGTTTCCTTATTAATCTGCTTTTATTCAGTGGTACTGTAGTTGCACTGGTAGAACTTTTTTTTTTCTTAGAAAAATAATTTGTTGTTTTCCTTTTTTTATACACTTTTTTTTTTACTTTAACCAGTGTGACTACACTAGTTAAAGTAAAAAAAAAAGAAAAATAGCCCCACCTGACAAACCCAGTGAATCAAAAATATATATTGCCCTACCAATTATCACATCTACAATTGGAAAGAATCTACAGTGTAACCCAGATATAAGAGAGTTGTCAGGACCGGATACAGAGTCTCTTATATATACATTAACACAGGCTCTAATTTGGGACCAGATAAAATATCTCTTATATCCGGGTTACACTGTATCTAAACTCAACATAAAATTTGGTACTGCCAAATCTAAAAGAATAAAAGCCAAAACTAAACAAAACAATAAGCTAAAACTCGAAGGTATTTACTTGATCACCTGTAATAATTATCACAAAAAATACATAGAAACTTCAAGGAATCTTAATAAAAGATTATATGAACACAAAAAGGACATTTTACAAAACAATACATCAAGTGTGTTGATTACCCATCATAATGAGACTGACCACAATTTTGACATAAAAAAATGCTGCTCTGATTAAAGCAGAAAACAATTCACGCGGACAAAAATGTCTTGAGAGTGCCTTGATCGCAAGGTCATCTACAGTAAATTTGCACCCTGGCTCTTACAACATTTCACCATTCCTGGCAGAACTTCTATTATCACAGTGTGGGATATCTCCTAACAAACTGAGAAAAACAAAAAGAATCGAAATGAAATCAGCTAGATTAGAAAAAAAAATTTTTAATTCCTCATGCATGTGCGTGTTTAGTTGCAGTAATATAAGAAATTTAGTCCAATAAAATCCTAAAGGACAAAACATGTCACAAGAAAAATTTGCCACTTTGTCATACATTTTTCCACAATTTTTCTCGATATAAGAAAATACATATCGTTATTATATATATATATATATATATATATATATAGTATGCTATTTCTAACCTTAGTTTCAGACCAACAAAGGTGGCACTTTCTCAACACTGTCTCCATTTCTTGCATTGAAAGAAACACTTAGATTTATGCCACCAATAATGTTTGCACTTTACTTAAAAGTCATCACAAGAAGTAAATGTAAGCAAATTAGGCGACGGTTTTTACAAAAAAAAAAAAAGAAAAAAAGAAAAAAAAGAAAAAAAGAAAAAAAAGAAAAAAAGAAAAAAAAAAGAAAAAAAGAAAAAAAAAAGAAAAAAAAGAAAAAAAGAAAAAAAAGAAAAAAAGAAAAAAAAGAAAAAAAAGAAAAAAAGAAAAAAAAGAAAAAAAAGAAAAAAGAAAAAAAAGAAAAAAGAAAAAAAAGAAAAAAGAAAAAAAAGGAAAAAGAAAAAAAAGAGGAAAAAAAAAGAAAGAAAATCGATGAAACAGCAACAGTCATTTCAGTATAAACAATTAAGAGATAGCTTCCATATCACCTGTGGCTAAGAAGTGAACTCGTGTAAGACCAGCCAAAAATTGAAGCATCCACATACAATTAATTCCAGATTCAAAGTACTGTCAAACTATACTTCTTATGTGACATCTACCTTCAGAACATGGGCAATCATGGGTCACCATAACTAAGTACTAAGTCTCTTGTTGCTATACTTAATTTAAGTTCATCCACTTTTTAGTAGGTTTTATTTTTCATTCTACATTGTTACTATCACACTTATGTCCCTTCAGGATGTAGGAGATCATGGCCCACCACAGTTTCCTTTTCTATATTCTCTGTAAATTGTCTTCTTGGAAAAGATAGTGGAGTTGTTACCTGTTACCTTCTCCACAGAATTCAAGGTTTTCCTTCTCTTGGATTGGTTGCCACTCAAGGTTAGTGAGTTTAGTCTACCCTGGTATTAAACCTGAAGCTGGGGAGAGAAGAGATGGATTCATGCCTTTCACAAGGACTTTAGTGCAAAAGTGAATGCAACAAACTACGGTGAAAATTGAACAATAAATGGAGAATGTTTCCTTATAAGGAAATGGTTAAAATTAACATTACCCCTGGTTATGAGTTTTCACCCTCAATGAACAGAAGTCTGCTGCCAAGAGCATCGCTCATCATACACGTTAGTGTCAACATTGCTAAAATGCATATTCATTGCCTAACTGTGCTCACATCCATTGTTTGTTTTCTATAAACATTCAGCGATTATCTGTTTTTATTCCTCATGGAGAGTTCAATGACACAATGCTACTTTTTCAGACACATTTTCTTGTCAGATATCATTTTGCCAGACAATCTATGTAACAATGTATAAAATGAGTTATTGGTGATAAATTTCCACCTATACTACTATACCGCCAGTCTCAGGCATCATAGGCTAACATCATAAAATTGCAGAAATTTTTTTTTTTTTTTTATATATATATATATATATATATATATATATATATATATATATATATATATATATATATATATATATATATATATATATATATATATATATATATATATATATATATATAAAAGGAAGCACGGTGGAGTAATGGATAACGGCTTGGATTGAGGAATCGGAGAGCCGAGTTCAAATTCCAGTCAAATCCATTACATTCACTTACGTGCTAATACCCTTGGGAAAGGTGTGAATCCTCTTCTTCTCCCTCCAACTAAGGGTAAATAGCAGGACAGACTGGGTTCTATAGCTTTGGATGGCAACTGGTCTAGGAGAAGAACAACTCTGAATTCAAAACCTGCGGAGAGTCGTTTGGGGACCTTGTGGCGTTCGCTGCACCAGGTCCCTGTATTCGTCCCTCCAAAAAGTGTGGATGGCCCTGCACAAAGCCTTCACCACTATAATCAAATCTCATGTGTCAGTGTCGGGCTTTCAGTTTCTGGGAACTGATCTGCCTGACCCTCATACGTCGAGTTCGACGGGAGAGTCCATCGTATATATGAGAGAGAGAGAATTATTAGTAATGATGTAAAATAGTTCACTTATATCTGTTAAAAAAATGAAACTCCTCCATTATGCAATAGATGTCAAGTAGCTCTCACAAACACACACCCATCATTTCAATCAAACAAAAAAATATTATCAACCAAACACCACAAGTCTTTGAAAACACTAAACCAAACAATAGTCTCAACGATAATCAAACTTTATACGAAAATATAAAACATAAAAGTGAGTAAATGGATCTCTCCTCTGATCTTGCCCAAACTACCCAATGAGGAAAAAACTGGCTGGTTACATTCAATGCCTCAAAGACCAAGCTTTTCACATTCCATTATCACTGATCTGACCCTGAACTACTACCAATCAGGATGAACGGAGATGCTCTCAGGGAAGCACTGTGCCTTGAAAGACTGTTGAGCCTCAAACTCACACCTGACCAAAAGTGGAACTTATGACCCACTGCTAAAGATGCAGCTAAAATAGTTTGCTCTCTGTAACACTTGAGTAAATACCTGATTCCTCCTGTTAGCCTCTACCTTTACAAGAGCCAGATCAGGCCAAAAATAAAATACTGTTGCCATATCAGGGCAAGTTCTGCCCAGACCTCACTCTCCTGAGTTCAAAAGCATCTCTGACTTTGTGGGTGATGAATTATTCTGCACCCTTCAACCTCTCTCAAATATGTGCAATGTGGCAGGCCTCTCACTGTTCTGCTACTATCTCCATAGAAAGTGTTGAGACAAACTACATTCCCTGGTGCTGCCGAACATGCCATGCCACACACACAGTAGGAAACCACCCACATTCCCTCCATATTTATTCAGTGAGAACCAAGTTCCACTTGAGCAGCTTCTTCCCATGAACCACTGCCCTATGGAGCCAACTCCCAACATGATCTTTACCCAATCACTACAATCTTCAACTGTTCAAAGCTAGGGTTAACCATTATCTTCCACTCCTACATGTACATATGCCACCCCGCCACCAAAACATAACTCTCTACCTTGTGTGGCACCTGAGCCTTGTAATGGGTGAAAGAAAAAAAAAGAACCACACACACTATATATCATACATACATACATATGTGTGTGTGTGTGTGTGCATGTTTGTGTGTATATATATATATATATATATATATATATGCATGCACTCAAACATACAAACACATTATATATGTAGACTGTAAGAAACACACACACATATATACACAAAGAAATACACACATATATACACAAAGAAATACACACATATATACACACATATATACACAAAGAAATACACACATATATACACAAAGAAATACACACGCATTCATATATATATATATATATATATACTCAGAGAAACACACACACATATACTGAGAGAAACCCGCACACATATATGTATATACTGAGAGAAACTCACACACACACATACATATATACTCAGAGAAACACGCACACGCATACACTCAGAGAAACGCGCACACGCATACACTCAGAGAAACGCGCACACGCATACACTCAGAGAAACGCGCACACGCATACACTCAGAGAAACGCGCACACGCATACACTCAGAGAAACGCGCACACGCATACACTCAGAGAAACGCGCACACACACACATTCATGCACTAACTAAACTCCAATCCACATTAAAATACTTAAACTGATGTACTGGGTTTATATCCTATACAAATGCTAATACTGACAGATAAATTATTCCTCACTGCCTCAGAATATCAATTTATTTTAAAAGAAAACAAATAGAATAAAACTTAAAAGGAAAACCGAAATATAAATGTTTCAGTCAGATAAATGTATTTTACTTACATTAAATATCATTTCATTCTTCATCTTTGCCAATTGAAGTAAAACGTTTTTTTTTCCAACAGATGTGAATCATCAGCCAATGCATTCATTTAAAAACAAATCTTTCTCTTGATCTTAAGTAACATTCTAAGTAACTTTATTGATTCTTTGTATTCACTAAATCTTTTTTTTGTTTCTCCCCTGAGTAAGTAAAAATTACAGGAAGTATACTTTTGATTGTCAGAAGAACATTCTAAATGCAGCAACTGGCTTTTAAATAACACTTTTATTTTATTCCTGATTTCGAACATTTATTCTTTTATTTTAGTCAATTTAAAGAGAATTTTTCTTAGAATTCTACTTACCGACACTTATATATATGCCCGACATAAAATTAAGTTAGACTAGCAAGGTAACCCATGTACACAAGCATTCAGAAAACTCGGATGCACACATTTAATTTGAATAATTACAAACTTTTACAAAATCATTTGCAAACTCAGAAGATTGAGAAAACATTAAGGAATTGAAAGGATTTAAAATAATGAAGATTTTTATGACTTATCAATCTTTTTAAATGAAAGTATTTTTTCATCAGTTTCACCCCAAGCAAGGCAGTAAAGCCACTAAGATACAAGTAATTTCAAGATGTGGAAGAATAAGGAACAGAAACATTAATAATGAACAGTATTTACATTAGTCAGACTATTGTCCTCATCTTTGTCGCCATTTTTGTCACAACGTTTCGGCCGTTGTACACTCCAGCCTTCTTCAGGTGGTTGGAATTTCGAACCAAACCCTTTATTTCGATCACTGGGGTAGACTGTTCTAGTTCCACGAGCCATGTTTGATGGATGTCAGTTATCAGTTATCTCAAGGACACATGGCACAGTGGATAAAGGTGTTGGTTAGATCCAGTGACAGACCCAAAGAGTGAGAGTTCAATACCCGGTTAAGGCAGTGGAGAACTTTCAGAGGGAAAATTAGCAGGAGATAACTGATAACTGACATCCATCAAACATGGCTCGTGGAACTAGAACAGTCTACCCCAGTGATCGAAATAAAGGGTTCGGTTCGAAATTCCAACCACCTGAAGAAGGCCAGAGCGTACAACGGCCGAAACGTTGTGACAAAAATGGCAACAAAGATGAGGACAATAGTCTGACTAATGTAAATACTGTACATAATACCTCATCTCAGAAATATAGACAGACTAATAATGAACAGTAAGAGAAAAGAGTAATCAGGAACCCAATATAATAGTGACTGACACTGCATTTAAATTTTTGCAGATTAGAGCTGACTGGAAAGCATGGAAGCAGAAGGGAATTCCACAAGCGAGAAAAGAAACTGTTAGAATAGAATTTACAGCTATATCTAGCTAGCTGAATTGTAAATTGATGAGACCTCAACTCCAGTCTAGTACTGTGCTTAAATTCAAAAAGTCTAGGCACCATAGCTCACCCCAACAATTACCATGACTGTATTTATAGAAAAAAAATACAGATAGGCAACCCTACAGAAGTGGGAAATTGACTGAAGCTGAGCCACCAGATCATGACCGATAATATTGCTGATTCTTCTTTGGATTTTATCGAGGAGCTCAAGGTAAATAGCAGGAGAATCAGACCATATATGGCAACAATATTCTAAGTATAGATGAATGAATATGACTTATAGATATGAATGATATATTCTGGAGAGAAAAATTGTCTTGCACGACATAGTGAGCTAACTTTCTTAACAAGCTAACTTAGCAATGTATTCAATGCAGTCTTTCCACTTCATGTCAGCTGAGAATGTTGGCACTTTATAAAAAGGAGTAATCAATGGAAGAAAGGTTTATTCTCCCATTTGTATATCCCCTATTATGGGCATTATTATATCCGTGATATAATAATGCCAAAATCACAGACAGAATGGAATGGCTGAAAGGAAAAGGAATGACAAACATGCTTTGTTTTCAGAGAGATTTTTATACCACTAAGACATACACAAAATTATATATACATCTATACACATGTTCCATGCAGAGAATGATATAGCATATATATCTAAACAGCGAGAAGTGTAAGGAGAATCAAAAAGGATGGGTCTTACATATAATATGGAGATACACCAGTGTCTCTGGAGAAGCCATGTTTAGGACTCCAGATGCATCTGGATGCATCTACTATGTCCCAGGCAACAACATATTCCACAAAGGGAAACCGGCAAGTCTTGGGTTTTCCCAAATTGAGAACTGCAAGCTGGAGTTTCTTTCTTTATCTGGAAAAGAAATATTCCCAAAGGGAAACAGCACTGTGTGCTTGTAAGCTGCTGGGGGAATCGGATTTAGCCTCAATCTGGGCTCTTTGGTGCAGGTTAAAAAGTAACTGCTCGTTTTGGCTGCTGTAAACAAACTGAATGACTGGCCACACTTGTCACTGTATGAAATGACATCACTAAGCAACCATTACATGACTCATATTCTTATATTTAGTTTATTTCTTTTTACCTACTCTAACTAATCATAATGATTATTTTTTACTTATGCGCTCTTCTGACAAATTTTTTTTATCTTGGACATAAAATATTGGCTAAAGATTTTTGCATATTTTATGGGGTTCAGTATATATTGAATGGCTGATTTGTTTTTTTTACCAACTATTTTCAGGCTATTTAAAGCCAGAAGATTTTTTTTTACATTTTGAAAAATTTTGGATATAATAATGATTTATTGATACAAATTCTACTAATTAAGCCAAAGCTGAGGGTAAAAAAGGTGGATAAATACTTTCCCAAGGTTGTAACTGAAGAAAACAAACCCAACTGGAATTGGAACTCAGCGCTCCTGTTTTCAATTCTGATCCGTTATCCATTACACCAACCACACATACATCACCTGGTATTCCCAAATGGTTACTCATCTAGGTATTGACCAGGTTCAATGTTGCTTAAGTTATATGATTTACAGGAACCATTGTTTCAATATGATATGGCCATAAGTCTGGATAGAAACATTTTAAAGTGTTTAAAGACAGAGAAAGATGACAGGGATCAAAGAATGGATGGATGGATATATACTTGTATAGTGTGACCCCCTGAATTTGGGGGCATGAATTTTAACCCCTCCAGAAAAAAATTAACTGTGCACAAAAAAATAAATCATAAAAACTATACAGTATATACGGTAGTAAGAATAACAGATGGAGCAAAAAGTTGGTTGAATTATGCCCAGTGAATGACAAAGTTTTTGAATATTGCTGCCACATATATTTAGAGATTCTTAATATAATCAAAAGAAGAATCAGCAATATTATTGGTCCTGATCTGGCATCTCTTTCAGTCACTTTCCCACCGCCATAACATCACTTCACTGCCCCTTTTCTATAAATGCTTTCATAGTAATTGTTCTGATGAGTTATCGTCTATGGTACCTAGACTTCGTGAATTTAAGCACAGTACTAAATTTTTGGCAAGGTCTCATCCTCTTACAACTGAAATGGCTAGGTGCAACCATAAGTTCTACACAAACAGTTTCTTCTCTCATATTTCTGGCCTGTGGAACTCTCTTCCAGTTTTTGCTTTCCAGCCAACTTTGATCTTCAAAATATTTAAATGCAATGTCAATCACTATTTCAGGTCTTCTTGATTTCTTTTCTTTTATTGTTTTTGATCCTTAATGTTTCTCTTTTTCTTATTCTGTCACTCAGTCATCCCCTTGTACCTTAGTGGCACCACTGCCCATATATAAAAACAGCCAAGAAAAATAACAGAACTCGTGGCCTGACGATTGCATCTAGCAGGAAACAGACTGCCACCTCTAAGTGTTGACTTCTATGTTCACTTTTATATTTACACATGCTCTATCTCTGATATTGAGCACTTTATCCCATAAATATAGCACACTTTAAGACTATATTTCTTTATATATATATATATATATATATATATATATATATATATATATATATATATATATATGGCCAGCTATTCACATTTTGTTAGCATACGCATCTGAATTTGTGACATAGTAATTATGATTTCAATCTCTAGGTCAAGCAGTGTGTACTTGGATTCGGAGGAAATGTCTGAACAATAACTGAACAGTACTAAAAATAAGAACTGGACATGATATCCCTAGACATGGGCATTCTCCCTCTATATATTAAATAAAAGGTTCAGCTCAGAAATCCTTGTAGGTTACCCAGATTGATATATACCTGATGAAGGCCAGAGAGCATAATGGTCGAAATGTTGTGATAACAACAACAAAGATGAAGACAGGAGTTTGAATGTAAATTATGGTAACTCCTCATCCCAGAAATACAGGCAGGATCTTGGGCGTTATATCTGTGACTGGAATATGAAAACAGAGATTCAAAATTAAGCCTTCTCTGGATTTGAATCCTAAATGCTAATGCCACAATCAAACATACTACCTCTGAAACAATAACAATACATCTTGAATTAAATGATCAGTGAAATAGAATCCATTTTTAAAAATAGAATTCCTAATCTTTGCGCAGAAAGAAAGGTGGTAAAAAATAGCAACGGATTAATTATGAAAAACTTTATCGATCAACGACGAGATTTCTTTTTATTCCAGCATATAACAAAGACAATCAGCTTTTGCCGTTATATTTTTTTATATATTATTCAATAAGAGTACAAGGAGGAGACAAGCAGGTGGCTGCTTCATTCTTTTGCTTCAAAATATGACAAACACCAAGTGAAACTGACACACAGCGTGCCATTTCGATACCTTCATACAACATATTGAGACAGTTACCAGATTATTTCTACCTTTTTCTGTGTTTCTCAACTTTAAGTGAATAATCAATGGTGTTGTAAAATAGTATATATTAGTGGTCAATACTCAAGCAGTAAACAACACTCATATTTTTCATGTCCTCATTTTTTTCAAATTTTTATCATAATCACTTGTCAGAAATAGAATTTATATACTTTCCAAAGTCCTGGTTTTATTATATACAGGTTATGATGGGTAAATTATCACCATTTTATATTTTTAATTTCGTACACGCGCATTGTTTCTTTTTGATTTTGTCAACTACATGGTATAATAGGATCAGTTGAGCACTGCCTGCGAGAAAAAGAGCACCATGACACAATTCACTCTGCCAGAAATTTGAAAACAGCATACTGCACTATGCGGCATTCACACTGGAAGCTCCAATACAAATATTTCAGTTCTTGCGACCAACACTTCTTCAGAAGGTCTTGTTGTTATAATTGTGTTGTAGAGTTATTTCCTCAGTGGAAACTGTATTTGGACTAAATTCGTCCGAAATATGTTCAACGTACAAAAAATCGTTAGGAACTTGTTATAATAAGTATTACGCAGAGTAATCGCGTTGTGGTCGCTCCCTACTTTCGTATTCGACTCCTACTTATATTAGATGGGAGAGTCTATTATCTATAAACTAGGTGTGTTTCACCATAACAAATCGGGACGAGACACAAGACAATATTCACAAGAACTAAATAGTAGATGAGGAGGGGAAATTTAATTTCAGAACACAACTCAAACAGTTTATTAGCAAAAATAATTACCAAATAAAAAAATAAATGTTCCAAGTGAGTATAAAAGAGAAAAGTATTACTCACACCTCCAAATAACCTTAATGTTTATCTGCATAGACTTGGGTGATGTATTTTAATACAAACCACTTCTAAAATCTTCCAATGGTGAGTGGACCAAGCTCTACGTAAGATAGTGAAACAATCATCGGTATATTGATGTGGACAGTTAGGGTTATCCAAAAGGTGCTGATCATTTGCTGAATTATACACTGCTTAGCCTGCTCTTGTACTTTCAGGAACATGTTGACTGATACGAGTCTCTAGTCTCTGATTGGTCCATCCTATATATGCAGCATCACACTGACATTTAAATTTATATACCGTGAAACTGAGAGGAACACCAAATAGGTCTCAAAAATAGCATCTAACTTTATAATTGAAAAACTTGATGTAATACATGCCGATACCTTGTCAGCAATTACTTAACTATTTCTACCTGGACTAGTTTTAGCATCCTGGCTAAGACGTTAAACTACGTCCAGCAGCAAGGCCTCTGATCAGGAGGTTTTGAGGAGCATGGAACCACCTCTTAATTGCTGGTATTCCCAGGTCCACCCTGACCCGGGGTGGTAGCACCTGTTAGGGTCCCAGCTATGGGCAAATAGTTAACTATTACCAGCAATACTTTTTTGAAAAAAATTATTACCAGCAATACAATTTTGAAAGAAATATATTACCAGAAATAGATTTTTGACAAAACAAAATATTACATGCAATAAAAATTTTTGTTGGCATTAAATAACCCATTGAGGTTGATATGCTGTAAAACAAAATAAATCAAACTAAACCAAACTAGACTAGTTTTAAATAAAGAGGACACAAAGAGGGATCAAAACCCACCAGTTCCTTGAAATGCTTAATTTTCCTTTCAACAGTGGACTTGATGACATTAATGGAAAAACCATTATCAATGAAAATACCACAGATTTTCTCTAGTTCCTGATTAAGTGTACACAGGGGGACAAATCATCAACACACAATGAACTAGGGTAGAAATGAATTTGATCTTATGGGACTTAGGAACAATGGAATAACATTTCGTATACGAACCGGTGAACATAGATTTGCGAGAAATGCTGATGATGAACAAACAATTCAGAATTGTCCTTCTCTTAGACCCATTGCCATCCAAGGCTATAGAACCCAGTCTGTCCTGCTATTTACCCATAGCTGGAGGGAGAAGAGGATTAATACCTTTCCCAAGGGTATTAGCACATAAGTGAATGTAATGGATTCAACTGGAATTCAAACTCGACTCTCTCATTTCCTCAATCCAAGCCGCTATCCACAACTCCACCGTGCCGCCCATACATACACACACATATATTTAAATTCAAAATGATATTAGATTTAATGTGTACGCATGTGAACATATACTAGTATGAGAATGTGTACTTAGCCAGTAGTTTTTCGTGGATCAAAATCTAATTGAAGATGACAGACATGGAATTTATTTTTTTTTACTTAATATCTCTTGTATACAATAACAGGGCATATGTTAGACTGTAATGAAATTAAATATTATCCAAATGTTTTTGATTAAGTGCTTTCAACCATCCATACATCTGGTCATTATCATGATACAATGGGGGGTCTGTAGACGCAGGTCACCTTCACTTTTAAACTGTTGTTCATTATGGTGACGTCATGCACCGGGCGACTTGCAACTGAGATTCTTCAGTGGATATATGTATCATCAGTTGTTGACTATGTGTGTGCGTTTGTACATGTGTTTGTATATATGTTTTTCATCATTTTACCCCAAGCAAAGCAATAAAGCCACTAAGGTGCAAGGGGTTACTGAGTGCAAAAGAATATGAGAAAAAGAAAACATTATTAAGGAGAGAGAATAAAAGAACAGGAATTAAAACAGAAGACAATGATTGACATTGCATTTCAATTTTTGAAGATTAAAGTTGACTGGAAATCAAGAAACCAGATGAGAATTACACAATTTTCTAAATTATATTAGCTTTTGTGTGTGTGTGTGTGTGTTTTAATCATTTCACCCCAAGCAAGGCAATAAGGCCACTAAAACACAAGAGATTACTGAGTGTTAGAAAGTATGAGAAAAACACTATGAAGGAGAGAGAACAATAAAAGAACAGAAATAACTAAGACAGAAGATAATGACTGACATTACATTTAACTTCTTGAAGATTGAAGTTGACAGGGAAGCAAGAAGCTAGGAGTAGTTATAGAAAAAGCACAGGGAAGCTACATTATGGCAACGGGAAAAAGGTTGAAGGTGAGATGCCAGGTTAAGTCCAATAACATTGCAGATTCTTCTTTGAATTTTATCAAGAATCTATAAATGTATAGCAGCTGCACCAGACCATATGTGGCAGCAATATTCAAAGCATGAATGAATGATAGCTTTATAAATATGTAAGACAGATTCTAGAGATAAAAAAATGTCTAGCACAGCATAGTGAACCAACTTTCCTAGCAGCAGATCTAGCAATTGATTCAATATAATCTTTCCACTTCATGCCAGTGGAAAATGTTAGTCCAAGGGGGTGAAATGAATCACTCTCCTGGAGTATAGTATCAGCCACACTGATGGCAAGCAGAAAAGGGTCTATCAGATGAGTGTTAGAGAGCAATTTCATTTTATTATAAGAAGGCATTGGAAATGATTTTAATCTAAGAAGGCATTGGAAATGATTTTAATCTAAGAAGGCATTGGAAATGATTTTAATCTAAGAACGCATTGGAAATGATTTTAATCTAAGAACGCATTGGAAATGATTTTAATCTAAGAAGGCATTGGAAATGATTTTAATCTAAGAAGGCATTGGAAATGATTTTAATCTAAGAACGCATTGGAAATGATTTTAATCTAAGAACGCATTGGAAATGATTTTAATCTAAGAACGCATTGGAAATGATTTTACTACAGGGATTAATATTAGAATGATCTATAACAATGAAAGGCCAAGCTTTCCTGTATCAGTCAGTTATTTCCTATGCATGATAGACACTTAGTCAAATATGTATCTTTCAATACATGACTGACGAGGCAGATTTTTTTCCACAGTAGGTTGCCATTTCTTTCTGCAGTAGACCAGTTGCTATCCAAGGCTATAGAACCAAGGCTATAGAACCCAGTCTGTCCTGCTATTTACCCATAACTGGGGGGAGAAGAAGAGGATTCATACCTTTCCCAAGTGTATTAGCACATAAGTGAATGTAATGGATTAGAATGGAATTTGAACTCAGCTCTCCGATTCCTCAATCTGAGCCGTTATCCATTACTCCACCATGTAACAACTAATATCACTATTGCTATAGAGCAAGGCCAATCTTATGAGGGCGAAAAGACCTACCAAAATTTCTAAGAGAATAATGCTATGCAGATAACATAATGTTTGATAGCAAACTCACAGGAAAAACTAAATCGTTATAGAAGATGAGAGAATCAAGTAGAAAGGACTAACCAGTCATTCTAAGATGATGGAATGCAAAGCTAAAAGCGTAAGTGACAGTCTAACATTGCGATATATATATCAGGACATCAAAACCAAACAGGTGGAGAAATACAATTATCTTGGAAGTGCAATAACAGACAATGGAAATTGTGACACAGAAATTCCAAAGTTGGTTGGTTGTTTTATTTTATGGCATATCAACCTCAGTGGCTCATTTAATGCCAACAAATTTTTTTAAATAGATTCATAACGATAGTTTGGTAAAAAAAAAAGTTGTGTATGTATACATATATATTTGAACCATTTTTCAATTACTCATATTTTTGAGTACAATCCAACTTCTTTTAAGAAATTTACTATCTTGGATGGTTTTATTTTCATAATTTTTTTTTTTTTAATTACTCACTTGGTAATATTTTGTTCACACTAGATCAAAATCTACAAACTCAAACAGTATATGTTTCACTGTAAATTTTAATTATTGCTGATAATTTTTCCTTCAAAAATTATTGCTAGTAATAATTTTTTTTATTACAAAGTATTTCTGGTATTAAAACCTATTTTTACACAAGTTTGGGTGTTAACTATTTGCCCACAGCTGGGACCCCAACAGTTGCTACCACTCCAGGTCAAGGTGGACCTGGGAACACCAGCAATTAAGAGGTGGTTCCATGCAAAACTGGCAAATCAGTCAATGAATGCCAAATGTTTCCTTGTTGGGAAATGGCTAATATTACTATTACTCTTATTGCTGTATGTTTACAGTCATTTTCTGGAATGAGGCCAGGAGATTAATTCCACATAGGGCACATAATGAGGAAAGAAGGCTTAGAAAATTTGATAGCCACAAGGCAAGAAAGATAGTGGAAAACAAAATGTAACGTTTTTTTTTTAAAATCATCTCATGCAGGGGGGTGACAGGGAGTGAAAAGGAAGACTGAGGATAGGGAGGATAGAGGAAAAGATGAAAAATGAATGGGATTCAAGCAAACTTTAGTAAATGGATGGTAAACATTGTTTTAGGAGAGACAACAAAAAGACAAAATTTAGTAACAGCAACAAAGAACAGGAAGTTATGGAGATCCATGATCTTCAATGTTCTGATGGGATATGCCACATAGCAGAAGAAACATGTAACTGAGTGGCAAAACTAGGTTTATGAGAGATAACAAAAAGAAAAATATTATTAAGAGCAACAAAGAACAGAGAATGGAGAGCTATGATTGCCAATGTCATGAAGGGACAGGGCACATAGAAGATTACTTTTTTTTAATCATTTCACCCCAAGCATGGCAATAAAGTATAACAGAGAGAGAGTTTGGGAACCACCCACAAACACACACACATATATATTTTTTTTTATTGAAATTGGAGTAGATTTGAACAGTGAAATTAGATCAGAACAAGTTTGCTTATTGATGGGAATCTGATCTAACCCATTTTGAATTGGGTCATTAGGAAGACAATGTAAAGATGATCAAGATAATTTTTATCGGTTAAAATTTGAAATAGAGCTTACTAAGGCTATGAGGAACTTTGAAATTCACATGATTTTGGGATGAAGGCAGCACTCGTGATAATCGCGTGTGGGCCAAGGGTTGATTTATGATCAGCCAGGTTTATCTATATAAACGAGCACAGAAATCTGTTGACAGAGTGGTTGGCTCATCTGCCGTCAAGTGCAATCGAGCTGGGTAGAGAGAGGTCGGAGACTGGAAGTGACATCAGAGATTGGAACCAAACACCCGCTAACATATTTTGTTGATATAAGTACGAAGAAGCGAATTACACCTCCAACAATCTAAGACTCTACTGCTACTATTATTACTACCACTGGAAACGGAAACATCGAACAAGCTACAAGAATCAAAAGGTTGTTTTGGGGCTTCTCTGTCAAGTGCAGTCGAGCTGGGTGGAGAGATATCGGAGACTGGAAGTGACATCAGGGATTGGAACAAAACCCCCGCTAACATGTACTGTTAATATAAGTACCAATGCTTCTGCTACCACAAAGATTACTACTACTTTTACTACCGCCGAGGAGGAATGTAACTATAAACTTTAAGCCGCGCACAGAAGTATTTATCTCTCCATCACAAGAGTCATATATCGTTCTGAGATGATTTCACAACAAGCTAATCACAACCCACTCTCTCTGTGTCTAGAATCCAGTGTATGAGTTTTTACATCAATTATTTTCTTTTCTGTAACCGGTTTCTTGTCTATACTATTCTTTTCTGCTCTATAAAAGACATTAACAATTCAACCATTGAATAGTTGTCTGTCCGGCTTTCTGCAGATATATATTTTTTTGTTGGTGCATTCTAAATTTCTTAGCACAGACTCTTCAGCCGTGTCTACATCTTCAGTCAACCGTGAATGGATGAACATCACTTCTGCTTTCTGGATCAAACCAAACACAACGTGGGCAGGAAGCAGGATTAAACCAGTGGACCAGTCGAATAATCTACGGATACTCAGGTGACCTACGGTCACTCCCTTAAGTTCGGTTAAGACCGAGTAGACACCTCAACCCAGAGAGTAAGACGTCGGAGGTTGAAGGGCTGGGGCGAAAGTGTTAGAAAAGCCACTTAGATGAGGATACTGACTGTTAGAGAATATGAAAAAAAAAAAACACTATTAAGGAGAGTGGACAATAAAAGAATAGGAATTATGAAAACAGAAGATAACAATTGACACTGCTTTTCAATTTTTGAAGATTAAAGCTGACTGGAAAGCAAGAAGCCAGAAGAGAGTTCCACAAGCAAGAAGTGCGATAGAAGAAACTATTAGCATAGAACTTACGGTTACATCTAGTCATTTCAACTGTAAAATGATGAGAACTTGCTAACAGTGTGGTACTGCTCTTAAATTTGTAAAATCTAGGTGCCATAAAGGAAAGTTAATCTGAACAATTACCATGAAGGTATTTATAGAAAAAGTACAGGGAAGATATGTTGCAGCTGTGAAAAGTGTCTTTTATAGAAGCTAATATTTCAGAATCACAAAGTGGAATAAAGTTTTCTAATTTATTTCGAAAATTAATAGCAGTAATTATTTTAGACAATTGATATGGCTCAACTGAATAGCAGTGTCATTGGTTGAAACCAAAAGACAAAGTCAGTGTTATTTTCGTTTCAGCAAAAAGTATTGAAGCTGAAGCTCCCCCCAGCCCTTCATGTCATTAAAAATATCATTGCCTGTGCTAAATTAATATCCTCTTCTAAAGCAATTTTCTCTCAAGAATCAACAAATATTAAATGAACATTCCATAATAATGGCTTTCCTAATCACACTGTTGATGAAGAAATAAAGTTATTTTCATAGACAATTTATCATGATAACATGCAATAAAACACTATTTTTTGTAGCCAGTTACATAAAAATACATAAAAGAATAAAAGCAATGATAAACATAATCAATATAACTCCTACAGATACTAATAACTACCGAAGATTCCTCATATATAAATTCATAAAAGGATGAATGTTTTCTCTGTGTCCCCACTTTACATCAGTAGTACAAAAAAAGTACAGCCTGTACTACTGATATTGATTGATTTGTTTTTTTTACAGTTGATTAACCTTCTGAAAGTTATTTAAAGCCAGAAAATATTTTAGATAAGAATTTTTCGGAGATAATAATGATTTACAAATACAACTCTTACTAATAAACCCATAGCTAGAGGGCTAAGAGGTGGATTCATACCTTTCCCAAAGGTATATATAAAGGGTGTTTCAATAAGACATATCAAAGTCAGCAGTAAATAAATCAGTTTTATTGGTGAAAATTTATTTATTTCTCTATTGGATCTATTTAAGTCATGGCGATTAAGTGTGAAAAATAATTGTGCCAAAATTTCCGTCAAATCTGAAAGAAAAAGAAAAAAAATCATTAGACACTTAAACTTAATTCTCATTTAAAAATCGGTCCAAGTTATTGGAACACCATTTATAATATAATGAACCAGACTGGAATTGTATCTTTGATTTCTGATTTCCAATTCTGAGCTGTTAGCTGTTAGACTACCCACAGATCCAAGCTTACAGCATTTGGTATTTCCAAGTGGTCACCCATCTAGATACTGACCAGGCTCAATATTGGTTAACTTTAGCCATTGTACAAGAACTGGTGTTTCAACATGGAGAGTGAATGCTGAAATTTTTCATTTTTTTTTTTAAATATGTGTTTAAGCTGATGTTTAAATATGTGTTTAAGCTGATGTTTAAATATGTGTTTAAGCTGATGTTATTTAGTCCTTGTGCCTTTTCTATAAATACTTTCATGGTAAGTGTTTTGATGAGCTCTCTGCAATGATACTAATACTAATTAATATTATACTAATATAATACTAATATTATTTTCTTTAGTTTCTTGTAAATAATTTTGTATTCATATTGTAAATACTCATTGGGGTTAGTTTTTAGATTTGTTATTTTATTCCCCTCCCCACAAAGACACTGAATTGTAAATATGGAGACTAGTTAGTATTTTCATAGAGACAGTGAGGTATTATGGTGGGTGTAGTAAGAAAAGTATGTATGAATATGTTGTTTTGGTGTAAGGAATATTGTTCGTACGATTGGGTCAATGTTTGCGGCTAGCTAAGTTATAGTTAAGACAGAAGAAGACTGTTCTTTCCCAAATCCCCCCTTCGGCCTTGTGCCATATTTCTGTGTATTTAACAGAATAAATATCGCTCTTTGCGATGATACCTAGATTTATGAATATAAGTGCAGTACTAGATTGGCAACTAGGTCTCATCAATTTACAGTTGAATTGGCTAGATGCAACCCTAAGTTCTATGCTGATAGTTCCTTCTGTCACATTTCTCACTTATGGAACTCTCTTCTAGCTCCATACTTTCCAGCCAACTTTGATCTTCAAAAATTTAAGTGCAATTTCAATCGTTATCTACTATCTTCCTGATTACTCTTCCTCCTTAATAATGTTTCTCTTTTTTCTTATTCTTTCACAGTCAGTAATCCTTTGTGTCTTAGTGGCTTTACTGCCTTGCTTGGGGTGAACCCAATTTTTTTAAAAAAAGTTTCTTTTTTTTAATGTTTTTATCGCTTTTCTTGCGTGTGTAAGTATGTGTGAACAGTTTTTCTCCGATTTCAAAGATTCTGACATAATATTGATATGGAAGGTTTATAGCACAAGCTGTACAAAAATTATTTAAAAAAAAAAAAATTAAAAGACAAGACACAAAGAAAAATTCTGTTGGATTGTTCAGAATCAGGAAAGGCTATGCCAACTCTTTCTGTGTGTGTAAAATAAAAAGAAAGAAGCAAGCAAAAAAATCATCACAGTTTAACCTATATTTGGATCATCTGAGATCAGCCTTGGAGATTTCCGTTTTTTTTTAAATTGGGAAAGAAAAAATTAGCAAAAAAGAAAAAATATATAAACAACAAAATAAAAACATCCACCTAAAAATGCTTATTCATTGCAACCTCCCATTTCCAGCATTTTTTTTTTATAACTTTTTTTAGGTCATTAAGATGCGTGAGGATCATTTTTAATAGCAACATCTAGGCCAACAAGAGAAGGTCTCTTCCAGCTGGTAAATTCCTGATTTCAAGATGCTATTATTATGACTTTCTCTACAGTTGTCTCATTTATTTTTATCGATGTCTTCAACAGAGAGGAGTAAAGAGAAATTGTTTTTAGCAACAGTAGTGACAAAGGGGGAGGGAATGCGAAGAGGAGAGAAATAGAAGAGATGTGGGAAGTATTAGCAGGAGAGGAAGGAGGGAGATGGAAACAGAAAAAAAGAGAGACTGACAGAGAACTTTAACAGATTTTTAATAGATTGCATCGATTTTCAATTCCTTTTCACTCAATATCATTCATATAGGATAATTTTGTAGTTGAGGCATCCAAAAACTCCAAAATAGGAAGAAAAAAATTCTATCTATCTATATATATCTCCAAATAAGTTTGGATGAATAGTGGCTGCCTAAATATAACTTTTGTATGCTTGTGTATGCATTCATTTCACGGGGCCCATAATAAATTCTACCACCATTCAATCAGCATCGCACAACTACATCTTAAAAGACAACCATGAAAAGAAATTAACAACAAACCCCTTGAAAATGGCTAAAGAAATGGCCAAAAGCACAGACAACAAAAGACACTACGAACAATTTTTACACCCACTACCCACACCAAACAGAAAAATTTAAGAATACACAAAAAATTCAATAAAACATTCAAATTTTTCATGCCTGTCATATTCAATGTTTGAAAGAAAGACTGCTGCTCACATACATATATGTTAAATTTTGCAATATATGTATTATATCATAAAGAAGTAATTATACAAAGAATTAATTAACAATGTTAATGTGATTAATGGAAAAATCACTTTGCTAATAAGACTTAATGAGACATTAACTCACTATCAATTCCTTGAATAACACAATCCTTATATTTGAATTGTTGACAGATGAAATTAATTGCCCAAAAGATGCTTTTAAAAATATGCTATTTATTAAGAGTTATATTATTTTTGAACATTTGATGCCGGAATGATAGAGTACTTGTTTAAATATTTTATTTTACTAAGAGGAGTTATGGCACATTTTCAGAGAAAAATTTATGTTATTTAAAAAATAATATTCAAATATTTATACATAAATGTTTTTAATTGATTCAACCTAAACTTTAAAGAGGAGTGAATTTGAAATTTGGACAGTTAAAAATAAATTTCCATGAACTCGCGACTTTTATTTAGAGTCTGCAAATTCAATCTAAGGGAAACGATAATTGAAACAAAGCAACTTCAGTCGACCAATGATGACAATTCCAGGACAACGTAACTATAAACAAATGTTTTTTTTCTATCCTCTGCCAGCCGCTATGATGGAGAAAGCATTACCTCGAACCATCGCCAGTGAGACACGCTGCAAGAGCCATTCCGTTTCGCGAGGCTCGTTCCTTAATCGAGACGGAATTGTGCCAATCCTCTGAAGGAACACCATCGAACGTGGGCCAATAACCCCTGAAGTCTCCACTGCCACAGGAGTAAAAAAAAATCTATCAGCAAGAGAAGAATATTTAGCTATTTTTTTATCTCTGTGTCTCGGGCGACAAACTCCGGCTCAACCGCGGACCTGATCAAATTACCGGCCGAGAATGTTTAAATGATTCAAGTGAGAATTTTGTTTGAATTTAGTAATGTGATAAATCCACAATTTTTTTTTGTTGCATATTTTGTTCAGTTAATAGTGACAGGGATTAAAGTATAGTCCTGTTAACAGAGTAAAATGTTTTAGTATTTTTTTTTCCAGAATTTACTACGGATCTAAATTTTTGTAAATATTTTAAATTGTGCAGTATATATATCATAAAGAAGTAATTATACAAAGAATTAATTAATTTAAACAAGAACTCTAGCATTGCAGAATTGCACATTCAAAAATAATATAACTGTCAATAAATAGCATATTTTTAAAAAGCATCTTTCAGTCTACACTACATTTATTTCGTTTTGGTGTTTACCTGTAAATGGAAATATTACACCCTGAAGATGACAATTTGAAATTGTTGAAAGTACTCAAACCAAGACCATTAATTCCATCTGTCAACAATTCAAATATATACACAGACATAGCAACAATGATAGTCCGTTTTTGTTTGCATGGAAGATTTCCAAGCAACGACAAACTTGTGCATATGAGATACTGGAAGCAAAAAATCGCACCACGGCCCATGACATCACACATGACAACACGTGAGTGAAAACAAGAAGTGTTAAGTACAGGAAACCATTGATATAAACCAATGGCTTCTGTTATCAATTATAGGTATTTAAGTATATTTGTGGAGTTTTCATAGTTTATTTTGTTCAGGTTAGGTTTCAACTGTTTTATGTATATAGCTTCAAGAATTCTTAGTTTTTGTTTATTGTTTTCATGTTTAAGTATAGTTGTGTTTTCAACAAGGATTTTCCGGAATTGTGTATGCGGCCAGGTATGTTGTTTTAAATGCCTAAAAATGTTAGAATTATCATTCAAATGTAGAGTCAAGTGTCATGAAAGCGAGTGACCAACATAAATATTATTTAATCCATTGGAGATGCAATCTCCCACAGGTTACTTGAATTTGTAAACTATGTTGGTTTTTTGCAAATTGCTAACGTCATTGCGAATAATTGGATATACTAAATTTAGTGGAGTATATGATTAACGGAATTTTTTTTGCTAGTATCTGTTGTAGATATATTAGTATTTACCAATTTTTTTAGTCTATTTTCATCTTGTTTATAATTAGTATGCATTTGATTGCAATATAGGAGATTAATATGTTTGGGATTAGTTAAAGCAGTATTATGTTCTATGTGCTTAGTATTGAGATTTCTAAGAAAGCATCTTATTTGTTCATCAACTGTATAGTTTGGAAAGCTATTATTAATAAGTGTTTGTTTTATATTTTTTAGTTCACTGTAAAAAATCTGTTTTGTGGATGAATTAGTTTCTGCACGATGTATTAGATTTTTTATAATTGCTATTTTGTAATAATATGGACATTCGCTCTTGTAGTTAAGTGTACACGAATTTATGCTGGTAGGTTTTTTATATGGTGAAATAGTAAATTTGTTATTTGTTTATCAATATGTCAAGGAAGGGAATTTTATTAATAGTATTGAGTTCCTGCATACACACTAATGCATCCATACCATCAAAAATGATGGCAATTGTTAGAACGTTTTAATAGTGAGATACAATGAAACATAAGTCTTGAAATACTGTATTGAGATTCAATAAAGCAAAGATAAAAAATTTACAACTAAAACTTATCCTGGCTATGACGGTAAACTACATCTGCGTCCTGGGTAAGACGATAAACTACATCCGACAGCAAGACCTTGCATCAGGAGGTTTTGAGGAGCATGGAACCACCTCTTAATTGCTGGTGTTTCCAGGTCCACCCTGACCTGGGGTGGTAGCACCTGTTAGGATTCAGCTATGGGCAAATAGGTAGCCCCCTAAAAGGGGTCCAAACACTATAAAAGTATAAAAATAGCTTTTAATATCAGCAATACTTTTTTGGAAAAATTATTACCAGCAATACATTTTTGGAAAAATATTACCAACAATACAGTTTGGGAAAAAAAATATTACCAGCAATTAAAATGTTGTTGGCATTAAATAAACCATTGCGGTGTCGATATGCCGTAAAACAAATCAAACCCAACCAAACCACAACTAAAACAGAGGCCAATGAACCCTTTAATTAATCCATCCCCTTTATATTTTTTTAAACATTAGTATCTATGATTCATTGATCACTCCTGGTTTTATATAAATCACTTTTTACTCAATATCTTTTCATGTTAAAAATTTTATGCGTTTAAGGTAACAGTGAAATGGAAATATCTCTCGGAAGAAAAAGATTGACAACAGGGTGATAAAAATGGCAACAGCAAAGCCTATTTTAAAACCAAGTTGAAGCAAGACAATCACTTAATAGACAAAGGTATCTGCATGCCTCACATGAAAGGCTTGAACAAATATGACTGCAATCTAAAAAACATGGGAATAATGAGACTGATTAATTAAATGGTCCATTTTGCTGGGAACTAATTTTGTCTAAATGCAGAAAAATATTTTATCTGTATAGATTATTAAAATGATTTAGACAAGTAACCAGTCTTGAGTTTTTTAACTTAAGTTGATTCCCTTCCGACTACTGTTGTGAGAGAAAACATGAATAAATACACCTTGATAATTATTATATAATGTAATAATTGCTAAAAATACATCTAATATGCAGTAATTTCATGGGGCTTGCTGACAACCATAGTTTCTATTTACAGTTGATGGTTAGCCTCTTCCAGTTTTCCTTTATTACCCTGACTAGAACAAACTTTGGTTTTCTTTTTTGTGTCTGCCAGTGTCATCATGTTCTACTTTGTTCTTTCATGTAGAAAGCTGATTGGGGTTGGGGGGGGGGGGGTCATCAAGTGCTTTGTAAACCTCATTGTCTTATTAACATTTGCTTCTTTCATCCATTTATATCGGTTCCAAATTAAACTAAGCACAACTGATTATCATATTTTTGTTTTGTTTTTTTTTTCATCCATGAATTTGTCTTGAAAAGTAATGAAAAAATACAATATATAAAATTCACTATTTTCTCGCTATACTACTGAATCTTTATATAAAATTCTGTGACTTCTGTTAGTCAATCCATCATCACACCTAAAATAGCCATACATTGACTGATCAAAACTAAATTTGGGGAGATGGTCAAACAGGTAAGGGGAAGTACAAAGTACTGTTGATTTTACTAGGCTGTTTCAAAGCTACAAAGTAGGGTTTTTGCCAAATATTTTTCAAACAAATCAGCTATTTTTTTTTTCTTTTTACTTTTTTTTTTTTAAGCTTTTCACCCCAGGCAAGGCTGCAAGCCACTAGCACGCAAGGGGTTACAGAGGATTTGGAGCGAGAGCAAAAAGGAGTGTTAGAGGAAAGGATGTGGAGAAGGATAGAGTACAGATCAAGGCAAGCTTATTCAAATTTCATCGATTGGATTGTAAAATATCGACAAAAAATGTCAGCAATAACTTCAATGATATAAATATTGTGAGGACTTCAACACACATCAGCTTGTTGCAAAAATTGCTTGTTAAAATTCTTTTTTTAACAAGAAGAATCTCAAGTCAATGTTAAAAATTGCCACAAAACATTAATTTTATTTAAGATGGAATAATATATCATGATATGTCTAATTTGCATTTAGAAACATTGTCTTTATTTTCAATTTTTCTCATTGGCTCAGCAAAATTGCATACAATCCATTATTGTACATAATTATGTTACAACAAAATTTGTATTTTATATTAATACTACCTTATGAAATTTGAAATATATTAGAGTGGGTGTCCCATATCATAGATGGTGGGGGAGCACAAGACCCTTTCATCAGCCCTGCTTTCACGGAGCCAGACTTTTCACCTCCCAGCTTTATAAACATCTTCAGACAATCAGCCAATATCATTACAAGAAAACTACCATCTGCCATCCTCAGTGCAAGAGAGGTATCTCTCATTGCCCTGGCAACATTAAATATCAGAGACATGATAGACAAAAAAAAACATAATATACTTGGCATATTACATTGTAAGGTTCCTTGAGGAAGTATGATTTTTAATCCTTTCACCCATGCAAGGCAATAAAGCCACTAGGATGCAAGAGGTTACTGAGTGATAGAGAATACGAGAAAAAGTACTAAGGAGAGAGGACAATAAAAGAGGCAAGCCAGGTTCAAATCCCAGCTTTCACATGAATGCCCTTGGTAAAAGCATGAATAAATCTCTTCTCCCAGCTATGGGTTAAATAAAGATTGGGCTCTCTAACCTTAAGTGACAGTTAACCTAGGAGAATGATGGCTTTGAATTAAAAAATATGGTGATGACAACAACAGACCTTTCCATCATCTTTCCCAAAAAGACATAGATATTCAGAGATAATAAAGAAAAGGAATCTGTGGAGAGCCATGATCACCTCTGCCCTGAAGGGACATGGCATTAAAAGAAATAATTATACTATTTCTATCTTATTCTTTTCATCTAAAAAATTTTTTTGGAGATAATGAATAACTGATACAAGTCCTACTTGTTAACCCATAGATGGGGGGGAGAAGAGGGGATTTATACGTTTCATACCTAAATGAATATAATAAACCAGGCTGGAACTGGAACTCAGCTCCCCAATTTCCAATTCTCAGTCATAATAAATTACACTACCTGCACATCTAAGCTTGCAACACCTGGTATTTCAAAGCATTCACCCACCTAGATACTGTCCAGGCTCAGTGCCACTTAACTTTGTATGGTGTTTCAATGTGATATAGACATAAGCCTTTTCATTGCTCAAGCAATGATACATACATCTTGCCCAAAGTCCACCTGGAAAAGCACAATGTGTACTGCACCAGTTTTGTCTTGTTTAAACTCGAGATGAAAGCCACACTCTTAAAAGGTGAATTCCTCAAGAGAAAGTAAAAAAAACACTTGATGATAATTCTCTTAAAAATATCCGAATTCTACAAAATCCTTACTTTCAAGAGATTCTTTAAAATGGAATTACTAAGCCTTGGAACCAAGGGAAATCAATTTAGTACATCACCAGATGGCATTAATGGTTCTTGTGCAATGCTGATAAGTTTCTTGATTCCAAAAATACATTTCTAGATTTGTTTTCTTATTTTTTTCTATTTTTTTTATTCTTTAATTTATGCCATTATCACAAAGAATTAAGGACTAGAATTAAGAAAAAAAAAAAAAAAAAAACAAGCCTGGAAATCCTGCTTCTTTTTCCTTGATGAGAGAAAGGAAGCGCAATGCATAATATTCTGCAAATGCTTGAATGAACATTTCCAAATTTAGGAAAATCAATGTATTCCTGCAGACTTTTTGAATTGAAATATTGCAGCAATTGGAGACAGCATGGCTTTAAATATGGTTGACCGAACAACATACAGATATGTCAGGAACCACATTCAACATGGAATGAAAAACAAAAAAGATTTTTACTAGAATACATAGATATTTATTTTTATTAATAACCCCCAGAAATTTACTCTGTGTGTTTTACAAAGACAATTTTTCAAATAATTCTTAAATGAAAGTGAAATAACAGATTTTTATTGATTTGTTTTCTATGGCTCCTTAAGCCTTGGCACGTTATTTAAAGCCAAAAAATATTGGGTTGGTGAATAATTATTTTGTAGGCAAATTTTCAGGTTATAAAAATGTGTGTTGATGATCATACACTCTGGAATAAACATTTAAAAATGTTATTGTTGAATTGTTATGTTTCTTTTTGCATAATAAATATTGTTTAAAAACGCTTGATAATTATGCACCAACCAAATATTTGTGAATTTTCATTCAAAATCCCAGGCAGAAGGGTTAAAATTGTTCAGGAACACAGGGCTCAAAGAGTTAATGGTAGTAATACTGCCACTCTTGTTTTTACCATTGTTGTAGTGGTAAAGATCTTACTAATAATCATATTAATACTGATAATCTTAGTGCTAGGAAGTTTATTAATCGTCATAGTAGTGTTTGTAGTAGACATAATAGTAACTGCTTTAATTATAGTGGTAATAATCAACGTAATAATATTAGTAGTATTTGTAGTAATTTTTGTAGTAATCATAACCGTCCGGTTCACACTCCTCCATTGTTTTATGAACAGGAGTAGAAGTGCATATTTTAACCCTAGAATACTAACCATGGGTATATAGTACCCAACACAAATTTTCCTATTTTTAATTACAATTTTCAGTACCTGATTTTCTTACCTAAATAATGTTTTTCAGTTCCTATTAATGTGTTATTTTGTAGGCAAATTTGTTGTTAAAAATTGTTATACTTTTTTTTTTTTAATAAAAATATAATTTTATTTTCAGGTTATAAAAATGTGTGTCGATGATCATACGCTCCGGAATAAACATTTAAAAATATTATTGTTGGATTGTTATGTTTCTTTTTTCATAATATTGTTTAAAAAAAAAAAAACGCCTGATAATTATGCACCAACCCAATATCAACCTCAGTATACTATTTGTTTACTTAACTACGTCAAATGCTTTCGTTTTTTTCACTTAATCACTTTACGGGTTATCTTTGACATATATTGATAAACTTATAATTTCTGAGCTTTGAAACTATGATGAAGTAAAATTTACCATTTATATTCGGGCCTTTTTGCGGACATGATTTCAAAAATGTGTGTCGATGATCATACGCTCTGAAATAATCATTTAAAAATGTTATTGTTATGTTTCTTTTTTCATAATATTGTTTAAAAAACCGCCTGATAATTATGCACCAACCCAATATCAACCTCAGTATACTATTTGTTTACTTAACTACGTCAAATGCTTTCGTTTTTTTCACTTAATCACTTTATGGGTTGTCTTTGACATATACAGTGTAACCCGGATATAAGAGAGTTGTCAGGCCGGAGAAGAAGTATCTTATATCCGGATTTCTCTTATATCCGGGTTTGGTCTATTATATTAGGTTGGTGCAAAAATAATGTCGTTTTTTGACGTTCAACTTATATATATAAAACGACATTATTTTTGCACCAACCTAATATATACATTAACACAGGCTCTAATTTGGGACCAGAGAAAATCGCTCTTATATCCGGGTTACACTGTATAAACTTATAATTTCTGAGTTTTGAAACTATTATGAAGTAAAATTTACCATTTATAGTCCGGCCTTTTTGGGGACATGATTTCAATTACTTTGCATCTAAGATTTAATATGGATTTTATAAATACGATCAGAGTAAGCCTTTAATTAAGTTTTTTTTATTTATTTAGTTTAACTCGATTCAAGATTAAGATTTTTGTTTTCACTGGTTGTGTAGACATCAGGTGTCCATGTTTATGGTTAATGTTTGAAATGTTAATGTAATTTAAGGGACTGTTGAAAATTGGGTTTATTTTAATTGTATGATGAATTTGTAGAATTCTTCCCCCAGTTAATTAGTAATTATCACTAAACTATTATTAACTCAACAAAAAACATTCTTAGGATCTAAAAATATTTTATGGCTTTAAATAACTTGTAACGGGTTGATAAATCATAAAAAATAAAACACTCAATAAAAAAAGTTATTTGCTTCCAATTTGTTATAGAACAAGACATTTGAATACTATCAAAGATCCAGTCAAACTTCAGTGAATGTGGAACCAAAAACAACTAATTTTTCAAATAATTTTTAAACCCAATATATGACAGTAGTAGGACTCAGTCGGTTAGGGTTGACCATGGGTAGCATCCTAGTTGTCTACTTGGTTGGAGCAACAACGTCCGTGACAGTAGAGGCCGATACGGGAGTGACAATCTCTGTTACAGAGATTGCATGTGTGTTCTGTCCCTGGTCTGTTGAAGTTGTCACTTTGCTTTCTATGGGCTCGCCTTTCTATGGCAACTTGTGTCAGCTTCTCCTCCCCTGACTTAAGGTGTTTGGCCAGGGTTCCTCTATACTTGAATCATATGGCTGCCAAGATCTCCCAGGACTCTGTGTTGATGTCCACAATATATGATAGCATATAAATTTCCCATATTCTTTTTCTAAAAAAATGTCTACAAAAATATGTCCCAGGTCTGTGATGCAAAGTTGAATTATGCATTATATGACCAGACATTGTATAATACCAAAACTAGTCTTGTAAATTGTAATACCAATACTGTCTTGTAAATTGTAATACCAATACTGTCTTGTAAATTATAATACCAATACTAGTCTAGTAATATTAAATGTAAACAACAATTATGTCTTATATATTAAAAAAAACAGTAAAATATTATTTTTTTTAAAAATACATAGAAAAGAAAGGTGATATCAACAATGGCCGACAGGTTGTGGAAGGACATTTTTTGTCAAGTAAAAAGTAACATGTGTACAAGTCTGTTGCCAGATAAAACATTGGAATGCACTTTTTTTTCTTTTCTTTTTTTTTTGGTGCTTTATGCCAGGGAATTTTTAGATAAGACCAGAGACTGTCTTCTCATCAAGACATGTAAACAGTTTAAGGCCAATTAACACACCAGAATGTAAACAAAGTAATCCAATATGTAATTGGTAATAGTCCAGTCTAGTGCATAAAAGAGACAGAATATTCTCTGGCCAAATGTTACAGGGCATATGTTATACTAAGGACAATGAAGAGAAAAAAAAGGGATGGAAGGGAGAGGAGGGTGAAAGGGGAGGGGATAAGAAAAGGAGTGAAAGGAGATGGTGGTGGGGAAACAGATGGTCCCATTTCTATTCACAAATATATATATATATATATATATATATATATATATATATATATATATATATATATATATATCGCTTTAAACATTATTTTTAGTAGATAACCATATTTGAAGAGACACACCATGTATTTTTTTAAACAGTATATTTATTTTTGTCTGCTAGCCTGAATATTTGAGAAATCTTATCAAAAAAAAGATGTGCCTTCCAGTGGGATTTGAACCTGTAACACCTTTTGCAGGAGAAGCAGTCATTAGATCTGATATTCTTTAGCCCAACTCAGACATGAAGGGTGATGCCAATCAAGGAAGGTATAATAATGTCTTATAAGCACAAATGCTTCACAGATTCTCAAAAGTTCATATCTGTTCAGGTTCACATCTGAACATAAACAAAGCAATTTGTTTGCTGCCAGAGGGTGTATCTTTTGCTTTAATGAGATTTACTGACTATTCAGGCCAGTAGGCAAAAATAAATAAGTATACTGTTTAGAAAATATATGGAGTGTCTATACTAATAGAAAAAAATGTGGGCTAGGAAATAGATTCTCAATGAGAAGAGTTGCTCAACAATTCTATGCAGCTGAAGGTTTGGACACTGCAAGTCCCCAAGAGAATTATGAAATTTGACCAATTACAGGGAGAATTTTGAGGCCATATGAAATGGGTATTCTCAGGCCAACATTAGCTACTTTAACCCACTGGCTTATGATTCAATCACTAAAATGGTCTTATTTTAATAGCAAACAATAAAAAAAAATATAAAAAAATAAACAAATAAATAATAATAACATAATTTGATTTTATTGAAAAGTTCACTCATTAAATAAAAGTTGCTTCACAGACCCTTCTGGGATTAGGGGCCCTGAAGCTTAAGCTTCATTAGTTTCATAGTAGATCTGTTACTGGTGTCTGCAATGTTTTCAGATAAGACTGGAGAAAAGTCTTCTCATTATGCCATCTGATCATGGCCAATTAACACACAAGAATGCAGATAATCCAATAAATAGTGGGTATCCCAGTCTGGTAAGTAAGAGACAGAGAGATGGAATATTCTCTGACCAAAAATAGAGGGATATATTTTCTGTAAGTTTAACAGTGTTTTTAACCACTTCCTCAACATAGAAATGTATATATGTTTTTACAGAAAGTGTCTTTGAAATTTTCTCAAATTCTTAAATAAAATATTGACAATATTCCCTGAGGGATTTTACCATAAAGAGAATGAATAACCAGAAATTTTGGGAACATAGTACCAAAGATGATGTTAGTCTGAACAATAAATGGAATATCAATAACATTTCATTTCAGATCTTAACACACTGTTTGGAAATTGCATCAACTGAAAAATGTTGGTCAAAACAATATTGTACAATAACAAAATTTATTAAGTTGGTGAAAAGTTGATTATTGTACTTTTGTTGCAAAAAGATTTTAGGAGGGTTTAGTTTATTAAGAATGATTGCTTTACATTGTTTTGTGGTAGCGGTCATATTAGTGTCAGTACACTGACTTCATGAATTAAGCAAAGTTCTAGATTGGCAGCTAGATATCACCATTTTACTGTTGAAATTGTTAGATGTAGATGTAAGTTATATTTCAGTAATTTCTACTATTGCATTTCTAAGCTATGGAACTCTTTTCTGGTTTCTTCAATAGAGAAATATTTCATCTACATTTTAATTGCTTTATTTACATTGTCAACCATTATTCATTTTAGATGAAGCATTGTCAGCCATTATTCATTTTTGACTAGTATTTCTTTCATTTTCATTTTACTTGCTTTATTTACACTTGTAGTTATATTATCTAGAATTTGTATTACATGAAGCATTGTCAGCCATTATTCATTTTTGGCTAGTATTTCTTTCATTTTCATTTTACTTGCTTTATTTACACTTGTAGTTATATTATCTGGAATTTCTATTACATGAAGCATTGTCAGCCTTTATTCATTTTTGACTAGTATTTCTTTCATTTTACTTGCTTTATTTACACTTGTAGTTATACTATCTGGAATTTCTATTACATGAAGCATTGTCAGCCTTTATTCATTTTTGACTAGTATTTCTTTCATTTTCATTTTACTTGCTTTATTTACACTTGTAGTTATATTATCTGGAATTTGTATTACATGAAGCATTGTCAGCCATTATTCATTTTTGGCTAGTATTTCTTTCATTTTTATTTTACTTGCTTTATTTACACTTGTAGTTATATTATCTGGAATTTGTATTACATGAAGCATTGTCAGCCATTATTCATTTTTGGCTAGTATTTCTTTCATTTTCATTTTACTTGCTTTATTTACACTTGTAGTTATATTATCTGGAATTTGTATTACATGAAGCATTGTCAGCCATTATTCATTTTTGGCTAGTATTTCTTTCATTTTCATTTTACTTGCTTTATTTACACTTGTAGTTATATTATCTGGAATTTGTATTACATGAAGCATTGTCAGCCATTATTCATTTTTGCCTAGTATTTCTTTCATCTTCATTTTACTTGCTTTATTTACACTTGTAGTTATATTATCTGGAATTTCTATTACATGAAGCATTGTCAGCCTTTATTCATTTTTGACTAGTATTTCTTTCATTTTCATTTTACTTGCAGTTATACTATCTGGAATTTCTATTACATGAAGCATTGTCAGCCTTTATTCATTTTTGACTAGTATTTCTTTCATTTTCATTTTACTTGCTTTATTTACACTTGTAGTTATATTATCTGGTATTTGTATTACATGAAGCATTGTCAGCCATTATTCATTTTTGGCTAGTATTTCTTTCATTTTCATTTTACTTGCTTTATTTACACTTGTAGTTATATTATCTGGAATTTGTATTACATGAAGCATTGTCAGCCATTATTCATTTTTGCCTAGTCTTTCTTTCATCTTCATTTCAATTGCTTTATTTACATCTATAGTTATAATATCTTGAATTTTTATTAAATTATTTGGAAATTTCATCAACTGAAAAATGTTGGTCAAAACAATGTTGTACATGTTGTTTGTTTTTGTTTACTGCAGAGTATAGTTGCATCAGTTGGGCACTGTTGGTGAGAAATTTAAAAATGGCATGCTGTACTGCTTGGCATTTGTGCTGGGAGCTACAATACAAATATTTCCGAGTGTTTGGGTGAGGACAATGCAGAGGATCCAGAAAAAGTTGGATGATATATCCAGTCAACATCCCGGTGTTTTAAGTGATCACTAGTGATGGTGACATTCTGCCTCCATTCGTCTTCCCACAGATCCTTTCACTATTGAAACGGTGAAATGTAGCCATCTCTTCTCCTCCAATAGTTACATGTCTTGCACTTCCTGTCTGTGGAACTCCCTTCCTCTTACTTGCTTCCCTGATAGCTATACAACACTGAAGCCAACATCAAGTGCCTTGAGGAGGTAGTGCTGCCCTGAGTCAAGAGAGTGGCTTCTGGAAGATACTATGTCTGACAACAGGACTCTGCACCATGCCACACAAGCAGAAGAACCCAATCATGGCTGTCAGACAATTTCTGTGACCACATCACTCCTTACATCTGGCCACCTAACTCCTCAGACTGCAACTACCTGGATTATTATATATGATGCACAGATGAGAAACACACCAACATATATATGTATATATATATATTTACCTTAACTTAAAATACTTGGTTTTCCAGAAATAATACAAAAAAGTTTATCTCTTTTAATCAATCCAGTAAATATATAATTTTCTGTGCTGATAGCTTTCATCTTAGCATTTTGATGAAAATTTGAGAGTCATTCTTCACTGCTGCCATATATGGTCTGGATCCCTCACTATTCATCTTATGGTCCTCGGCAAAATCCAGAGATGGATATGGAGTGTGATCCAGCATCTCGTTTACAGTTGCTCTATATAGACATGCCATCACTTCCCTTGGCCTTTTCTACAAATACTTTCACAGTAACTGCCCCAACGAGCTACTTTTGCTAGTTCCCAAACTGCATGAATTTAAATGTGCTACTAGGTTGGCATCTTAGTCCCACCTTTTCACTATTGAAACGGTGAAATGTAGCCATCTCTTCTCCTCCAATAGTTTCATGTCTTGCACTTCCTGTCTGTGGAACTCCCTTCCTCTTACTTGCTTCCCTGATAGCTATAATCTCCAACTATTCAAATGCAATGTTAATCGACATCTTCAGATGCCTTGACCTATTCCCTGTCCTTCTCTTCATTCTTTCCTCTATCATGCCTCTTTACTCTTGCTCCCACTCTCTGTAATTCCTTGCGTGCTAGTGGCACTCCTGCCTTGCTTGGCGGGAAATGCTTTGAGAGAGAAAAAAAAAAATAATAATTATATATATATATATATATATATATATATATATATATATATATATGAAAAGAATTCTTCACTCTAAAAGAAGATGATTGTCTTTTAATGAGATCTTACAAGAAATATAAAATCTCCGAATTGGAGTGACGTTCTTTCGTTATTCAAGGTTTGGTTTGTTTTGTAACATACCAACCTCAATGGTATTTAATGCTGACAAGATTTTACTGCTGGTAATATTTTTTTCAAAAATGTATTACTGGATAATAATGTATGGCTGGTAATAATTTTTTCTTCAAAAATGTATTGCTTGTAATAATATTTCAAAAAAAATATTGCTGGTATTAAAACCTATTTTTATACTTTCATAGTGTTTTGACCACTTTTGGAGGGGGTTAACTATTTGGCCACAGCTGGGACCCTGATAGGTGTAACCACCCCAGGTCAGAGTGGACCTGAGAACACCAGCAATTAAGAGGTGGTTCCACACTCCTCAAATCCTCTTCATCAATGGCCTTGTTGTCAGATGTAGTTTATTGTCATACCCAGGACAGTCGAATTCAAGACCATCAAAATGAGAGCACAATGGTTAAAATATTGAACAAGCTTCCATTAAGTTAAACAGTTCAGTTACATAATTTTGATTGATTTATTTAACAGCATATCAACTCATGGGTCATTTAATGCTGAAATATAATTTTCTCAGGAGCTTTGAAGTAATAAAAATATGTAATTTGGCTTTCAAAATTAAAGACTTTGTAGATGATACTCAGCTTTTGTGTATATACATGTTCATGGAGACATGATTACTAGAGGCAATGATATGCATGTTTTAAGCTGTAGTTTTGCTGAAGTTATATTTTGGAATACAGTTTGATTTCTTCAAGAAATTATAGAATATTATATGAATTAATGTCATGAAAGAGTTCTTTCATGTTGGTTGCTTTTGTTTAGCAGCATATCAACCTCTATGGGTCATTTAATGCCAAAATCTAAATATTTTGAACACAATTTTATGGCTTTAACTAAATATATTTTAAACATAGTTGTAGGCCTTCAACTACAGATAAAATGTATTGTTGGTCATTTTGCTATAAACTGTATCTTTGGGAATTCAATCAAATTGTATTGCTGGTCATTTTACTATAAAAAATTATTTTTATGCTTTCATACTGTTTTGCTTGAGGATTCACTATTTGCTCATAGCTGGTTCATGGCGACGGTTCGGGGTAATGCTTTCTCCATCATAGCAGCTGGCAGAGGATAGAAAAAAAAATTTGTTTATAGTTACGTTGTCCTGGAATTGTCATCATTGGTCGGCTGAAGTTGCTTTGTTTCAATTATTGTTTCCCTTAGATTGAACTTACCATTTCTTTTTATACTATAATGTATTTCAGTGTTATCCAATAAATCTAAATTGTTTGAAACAAATTTAAAGCAAATAAGAAACCGTTTTTCTAAAAGAAATTAATCTAAGGTGACTACAATATGTAAAGGGGCTCACGCTCAGAGATATCAAAATTTTTTGTTTTGTTTTGTTTTTTTTTTTCAATTCACCCCAAGCAAGATGATAAGGCCACTAAAACATAAGAGGCTATAGGGAATGAAAGTAACTGTAGTCAAGATGCCAAGTCAGTTTTGACTACATTACAGATCCTTCTTTGGATTACCATGAAAACAAAAAATCTATCTGACTGTGTTTCTGAAAATATTCAACTGTCTCACCAACAAGGCAGGCATTTTTTTTTTTTTTTTTGACTGTGCAAAACATCTGAATTGATTGACCAAGTTTGTGTTTCTTTCATAAATTTATTTCTTTTAGCTTAACAAAACGTTTTGTTTGTTTCTCATTACTTTCTTTTAGTGGAATTCAAACATTAATGCCATCATTTGTGATACTTTATCTCAAGTAATCAAACAGTTGAATGTTTTATAGCGGATGACAGATTTAATGGACCTGCTGTGTTTGTTGCCATGTTGAAACCTCCCACACCATTTAGATAATACATTTAATCCTGTCATTTGGAGAATTTAGTCATTTATTTCAGAGTTTAAAGAAAACTGACTTTTTTTCTTGAAAAAGAAATATCACATCTGAAGACTTGACATTTTTTTTTAATAATATTTGAAAGAACTTTCATTGTATTATTTCCAGAAAATTACCATTTAGCTAAAAAATATTTTGTCAACTCCTTTGATACTGTTGTATTATATGATTTCATATATTACAAAGAAGTAGGAAACAGTTAAGTACACAAATAATAAAGATAAGAAACATTACATTGTACATTGTTTCTTTGTTATTTCCTTTGAAAGTGTTGCACTATTTGACGTCATATGTTATGAAGAAGCTGGAAACAGTGGCGTGCAAAAGTAAACATTGAAAATTGGTTATGATATTAAAAAAAGACATCACAAAGATCAATATTGATAAAATCAATTAGTTTGATACATTGTCTGTAACTTAGCGAAAATTATTTACTACCTATTGTTAAGTTGCCTCGGTGTGTGGTATTTGCTACTCAGACTAGTCTGGTTGAGTAATTACCACTGAAAAGTGAACTCAATCCTCATTTGGTGAGAAAAAGACTAAAAAGATTTGATAATGCTTCATTTAATGAAAACCTGTGATAATAATTGCAAAACAAAACTGAAATTAATATGAAAGAAATACCAGTAAAAAATTAATATCTGACAATGTTTCATAGAAATCCCCAAAAAAGCAAAATGGTTGGCAATGATCCATCGAATAAAAAACGAAGGTAATATTAATACAAGTGAAAATAAAGTAATGAAAATGAAAGAAATACTAGTCAAAAATTAATAATGGCTGACAATCTTTCATTTAATAAAAATTCTAGATAATGCTACTACAGGTGTAAATAAGTGTAGTACTGTAATGTCCCACACCCCCTATCACCTATGTGGACTGACGACATCAGTAGATATATATAGTGAGCACAGGATATACCTGGGGGCTTGCTTAAGGAATTACTAGCCTGTCACCCGATTCCCTGTTTTTCAATAATGCATTCTCTTTCATCTATGCATGAGTTGCTGTTTCTTCACTCAAGAAACCCCTTTGTCTGTTTGTAACCTCTTTAAAGATACAACAATAATGCAATTAAAAAGATGAAAGAAATACTAGTCAAAAATGAATAATGGCTGACAATGCTTCATCTAAAATGAATAATGGTTGACAATGTAAATAAAGCAATTAAAATGTAGATGAAATATTTCTCTATTGAAGAAACCAGAAAAGAGTTCCATAGCTTAGAAGTGCAAAAGTAGAAATTACTGAAATATAACTTACATCTACATCTAACAATTTCAACAGTAAAATGTTGATAACAAGCTGTCAATCTAGAACTTTGCTTAATTCATGAAGTCAGTGTACTGACACTAATATGACCGCTACCACAAAACAATGTAAAGCAATCATTCTTAAACTAAACCCTCCTAAAGTCTTCTTGCAACAAAAGTACAATAATCAACTTTTCAGCCAACTTAATAGATTATGTTATTGTACAATATTGTTTTGACCAACATTTTTCAGTTGATGCAATTTCCAAACAGTGTGTTAAAATCTGAAATGAAATGTTATTGATATTCCATTTATTGTTCAGACTAACATCATCTTTGGTACTATGTTCACAAAATTTCTGATTATTAATTCTCTTTATGGTAAAATTCAAGATCCCTCAGGGAATATTGTCAATATTTTATTTAAGAATTTGAGAGAATTTCAAATTGCTATATTCTGAGATTTCACCCCAAGACATGATTTCTTCTCCACAGCTCAACAGTGTAAATCAGTGCAAAGATAAGACATCCAGGACTGGAATAATTCATTCCACTTTTTTTTTCTATTTTGAAGGTTGTTTTGTGCTTCTTCTTTTCAGTAATTTGCTGCTCATCCCAAAATGGATATTTACTTGCAGAAGAAGAAACATGTTTATGCATTATGAAAAACTGATTGTCGGCCATGTTTGAATTTCTGAATTAGCAAACTTTACCACCAACAAAGATGATATTTATTGCGCAAAAAAGCAACTGATTTCTCCTGAACTGTTGGATACAATCTGGTTGAATGTCTGCTAAACACCTTCCCTCAACAAATTTATAGACAAATCCTACAGATGCATGCTGAGATTTCTTCTCAACCAATAAAAAAAAAAAAAAAATGGACAATTCTTGGTCTTACCCCAGTATTTTTGTTCTTACTTACCTTGAAGTCAGAAGGCTATGACCATTTGACTTTCTCCCTTTCGCATGTACACACTATTCCTACTTTGCAAACTGCTTTTTGCTTTATTATTTTCTGAAAGTTACTATGCCTTTGACTTATATATATTAGTCAGATATTATTCATTTTTTTCTCATATCATTGTTTGAGAATTTCGTCAATTAAAATTAACAGTGGCTAATCACTGTACAATAATAGCTGACAGAGCCCATCCTACTTCGGGTTGGTTTTGAATTCAGAGCTGTCCTTCTCTGAGACTGGTTGCCACCCAAGGCAAGAGAACATTTTTTCATTGCTATTTCTTCGTAGCCACCAAAAATGGATAATTCTCAGTCTGGTACTCACGTTTTTGTTTTTCTTGCCTCAAAATTAGAAGGCTATGACCACTTGACTGTATCTATTTTGCATGTGTAACCAATATAACAATAAGATAAATCTAATAGATATGTGTAACCGACATGGCAATAAGATATAGCATTTATAGCAATAAGAAATATAGTCAAATTAAAAATATCAATTAAGTATTAACGAATATAATTATAATTCTACATTTTACCAGTTTGTGACTCAAATAATTTTTTTTCTTTGGGACACCATGTGTGTGTGTGTGTGTGTGTGTGTGTGTATACAGTAGCGGCCATAATATAAGGAACAGAAACAACAAAGACATAAATATGTGTATTACATAAAAAGTAATGCATGATTAGCAATGAAATTTTTACCGATTAAAGATTAGGGTGTAATGCATAAATATTATACAAAGTTACAAAATTTACATAATACTTTTTTTTTAAATAAAGATTAAATGGAACAAAGGAAATAAGCTACTGGACAAAAGTTAAGGAACGATGTTAATAATTTGCATAAACTTTTAATTTACATTGTTAAAAAAACTCAATGCAGCTTTTCAACAATAAGTAAAAGTTCATTTATCATTAGGACTTTATTTTTAAGCAATATGCCAAATTCTACAAGCAAAACGCTCTCTTTTAAAGAAAAAAAACTCATTATCGCTAACTATCAAGAAAAAAAGTCAATTTCAGAAATTTCTGATATTGTTCATAGGTCTAAAAGTGTCGTTCATCATGTAATTAGCAGGTAAAACTGATAAAACGTTAGATGCAAAACCAGAAACCGGCAGACCTCCAAAAACATCGCAAAGAGATCGAAGAATTGTTAGAATATCTACAAAAAACCGTTTTGAAACTGCTACATCAATTGCCCATAAATTTAATGAAGAGACAGATAATAAGATCTCAAGGAAAACGGTTGCTCGCAGGTTAAAAAATGCAGGATTGCATGCCCATATTCCAGCTTCAAAGTCTCTCATTTCAAAGCAAAACCAAAGGGCATGCCTGGAGTATGCGAGAGAACATGTTGTTTGGACTGACGCACAATGGAATACAGTTCATTTCCGTGATGAGTCCAAGTTTACTATATTTGGTTCTGAGGGCAAAACTTATGTACGCCATAGAACAGGTGAAAGACTGTCTTCTCAATGTGTGAAGAAAGTTTGGTGGCGGCAGTTTGATGGTGTGGGGAATGATTTCACCTGCTGGAGTTGGCCCTATCATCCACGTACATGGCAATATCAATGTTGAGATTTACAAAAGGCTTCTTCAGCAGCATGTGGTACCAAGATTACACCATAATCTTTATGAATCTCCTATTTTCATGCAGGACAATGCACCTTGCCACAAGGTTCGGACGGTTATGGCTTTATTTGAAGAAGAAGGAATCGCCCTAATGAAGTGGCCAGCCCAGAGCCCTGACCTGAATCCAATAGAAAATGTTTGGAAGATAATTGGAGAAAGGGCTCAGAAAAGAAATCCGAAAAACCAGTATCACCTATGGGAGTTATTGAAAGACGAATGGGAGGGAATTACTGCTGATTTTTGTAAGAAATTAATTAGATCATGTGGTCGATGATGCAGAGAAGTCATTGAAAATAACGGGATGTTTACCAAATATTAAATTTTGTTGATATTTTGTTCACAATCAAGTATTAACAAGATCGTTCCTTAACTTTTGTCCAGTAGCTTATTTCCTTTGAACTATTTAATCTTTATTTAAAAGAAAAACTATTATGTAAATTTTTGTAACTTTGTATAATATTTATGCATTACACCCTAATCTTTATTCGGTAAAAATTTCATTGCTAATCATGCATTACTTTTTAAGTAATACACATATTTATGTCTTTGTTGTTTCCATTCCTTATATTATGGCCGCTACTGTATATCTACATTTTGACTCTACTGCAAACTAGACAACATCAACTTTTTTGCTCTCATGTGAACTGACTTATATCGTTGTATTTGACTCTAGTGAAAATCTGTCTACGCTTTTGACTGTCGTGTAAACCTGATATCTGTCTACCTTTTTACTGATGTGTAAACCTGACATATGTCTACGTTTTTGACTTTGGTGTAAACCAGCAGTTGTCTACAGTTTTGAAAGTCGTTTAAACCAGCTTATACAGGGTGCGATTGATAAATTGTCGTCTAAATTACAATTTCATTTTTGCAGATATATTTATCAAAATATCTTGAAATACTAAAGAGTAAATTTATTTATGTCTTTGTTGTTTCCGTTCCTTATATTATGGCCGCAACTGTATATATATATATATATATATATACAAGTTTAGGATTGGTATATACGGAGTGAGATCCAATAACCAACAATTAATATTCTTTAAAGAGTGCTCAATACAGAGTAGAGCAGATATAATTATTTATTTGAATATTACAACATAAATATGTTATAAAATCACGACAAAAGTAGCCATTTTGTTTCAACACTTTTCGTGTCTTATCAAGTGACGATGTAGAATATAGAATATTCTATATTCTACATCGTGATTTTATAACATATTTATGTTGTAATATTCAAATAAATAATTATATATATATATACACACACACACACACACACAAATATAATGGATGTCAGCATCATATAGAATTGATCATGAGAAATTACCTACTCTCTACACCATTAACAACATCATGCTTTTTATAGCCTTTTGTGTAGTCAAAAAACTCTTTTATTTTACCATAAACAATGCATATAGACAGCTGGCTTTCATGCATCTGTCTTACTGAAATACTTTATTTTTTCTTTTTCTAGATTTTATTGCAAGAATACCAGCAAAATCTCCCAAGATGGTCAGTACAACTACTGCTGCTGCTATGCACTATCTTCACCATGTGAGGGTCGATTCCACAACTGACAGTTCTATCCACCTGACCTGGAGCATCAAGGAAGATGCCACATCACAAATAACAGGGTTTCAGGTTCACTTCCAAAAGGTAGCCAGCTCGTACATCCAGTACAGTGCTATGCTTTCATCACTGACAACAAGTTACAAAATTCGAAATCTAGTTGCCGACACCTTCTACAAAGTGTGTGTTGTGATGTATCGGAATGACACACAACAGGGACAGACCAGACAACAATGCACTGGGGCATCAACCACAAGTTGGCATCTGCCTGTTTCCGTGGGTAGCAGCATTGGTGCCATGTTGGCACTATCTCTGATTGTCCTCATGGTCTTGGTCGCTCGTTGCCCAACTGTCATGAGACGGAGAAAAGGACCTGCAGACACGGGTAAATATGACAGCATGACATCTAACCTGCACGATGATCACTTAGAGATGAGTGACACGACCCTTCAAGTCCAAGATGATCCGTTCTCAGATCAGGACAGCATTATTGTTGAAGTGCCTGTATCATTTCATGAGCAAGCTATAAAACATCACCGGCAAAGCTTGAATGAAGGCTATACAAATGGCAACCAGTGCTTTTATTTATCTACTACACCCCCTCAGGCGGGATATGTCCAGACACAGGCAACATATGTCCCTCACATCCATCATGTGCGTCCACATCTACAGCACCAGGGCAGCATTTGCACATATGAAGGCTGCATTGAAGAAATACCCCATTGCAGCCATATGCATTCAACAGTGGTCAATATTGAACACCAGCCTCCATTATCACGAATTGATCACCAAACTTCTCTTGACCAAAACAATCCATTATAAACTTTTAAAGATTCAAGTTTGACTTTTTGGTATTCTCTTAAAGAACCGATTTATGTTCTTTAGTCATTTTTGTGGCATACTGAACAATGTACGATTATATAACAAAATCTTCACTTATATATCTACTTGTTTGAAGCTGTGCAGAACAAAATTACAAAGAGCCAAACATTGCCTTTTGGCAGGACTGACAATTTTGGAATAAAAACTCGAGATGTTTTGACAGAATTTGAAGAGACCTCAAAAGGTCAGACTATTAGTTCAGATTAATATTTTAATTTTTTTTTTTTTCCTATAGCAAAAAGGACATGATTAGACAAAAATGGAAAAATAACTGCAGGAGTTTAATGCAAAAAACAGAAAAAAATTAATAATAGTAAATAAAAATAACAAAATGAGTTAACCCGATTATCACTCCACACTTATCAGAAATCAATTGAAGAAAATAAACAGAAGGAACAGTTGGTAAGACTGAACGTGATTTGTTTATAAAAATATACCCATCTCAGCATATTATTGATATGCATCTATTTTCTTTTACATGTTTCCGTTTTTAGTCAATTGTACACAAAAATATTACTTTCCTCAATTGAGTTCAGATAAGTGAGGAGTGATAACCGGTTAATTCGTTCTGTTATTTTCTTTTTTTATTGTTATTTCTCCCTTTTTAACACTAAACTACGTCAGTTGCTTTCTCTTTTTGTTCCTTTTAGTTATGTTCTTTCTTTTTCCTAGAATTAAAATTTGTACCTTTAATAAGATCTGCAAGTATTTTTTTTTTCTTAATCTCCACATTTCAGAAGCTTGTCAAATTAACAGCTTAATGAGTGAGCAGTTTGAAATATTCTGATTTCTTTCTAGTTTTATTTAATTACAAAAGTTAATCTGATCAAGAAGCAACACTGATTAAAAAAAAAAATTTCTTTTGTTCAATAACAAAAGTCTTAAAAAGTATTTGAAATTCCACCTCCCCCGCAAAGCCAAACCTTGATATATGGACACTCAAAACATTCATTCAGCCCTCTTTTCAACTGATACATTTATCATTTGGCGATTAAAATTGTCCAATATATAAAAAAAGATACATGGATATTGTTTTCATATTAATAAACTTATGGAATGTATTCAAACCATGTTTTATCCTCTGGTAATGGTGCAGGCAATTTCATATATATTAAAAAAAAAATTTTTAAATGACAAAATACTGTCTAAATGAACAAATAACTCGTACAATAAAATTTGTATATATTTTTTGGCATTTTCCTATACAAAAAAAAAACAAGAAAAACTATTTCCAGTAATATATGGAACATGTTTCTTCTGTTTTGTCTGTGGTCACTTCACTTTTACTTGATATTTTCCCTCCCACCACCCAACCTGGACAAAATTTAAAGTCAGTGTACTTCAGTATTCTTATAAAAGTGTAAGCGAACAATTCATAATTTGTGTGGACAGAAAAAAAATGCATTATCCTCATTCAAATTTTGAAGAAAAACAAAAATTTTTAATTTGGAAGATGCATAATTATCTTCAATGTTATTAATATTGTAAATTGAAAAATTTAGCAAATTTGGATCTTTGTGTTCACAAAATAAACAAATGTCAAACGGACAGTTTTTCCCTTGACACCACTATTATTTTAACTACCTTCACTCCTCAACATTGTTTATGGTTTTAAAAAGCAATTAGAATTGTAATGAAACCCAAACATATAAAAATGAATCTACACATTTTCTTTGTTCTTGAGAATTTACAACAAAAATAATAAACACTATTTATTTATTATATTTTTTATTGGAATGGTTGACAAAACACTGGCTAATTACCAATAAATTCAAACTTTATAAAATGGTAAATAATAAGGATTTCCTTATAGTTGGTTCACATATTTTAATAATTTAATAAATGTTTACAAATTTATGAATAAAAATTTTTTTTCACATTTATTTCTTTATAAATCAATAAATGATAAATATTGCATTGTATTAGTTTTTAGAGTGTTGTAAATATAAAAATTATTCTTGTAAATAAATAATATAATTGTGTTTAATATTTTTGTTTAAAATTATTTGAGAACAAAAATAATATATAAATTCACTTTTATCATATGTTTAGGCTTTATTACAATTTTAATCATCACTTTTCAAAGCAATAAACATTGCTGAGGAGTGAAGGTAGTTAAAATAATAGTGGTGTCAAGGGAAAAATCATCCTTTTGGCACTTGTTTTGCAGACATGAAGGTCCAAGTTCACCAAAAATTTCTTCTTGGACATCAAAATTTATATTGTCTTAAAATTATTACTGTATAGTGAAATTATTCTTCTAATTATGTCAAAATGTGTTGTTAGACAATATTATTGCTGAATATTCCAAAAACATTATTATCAATACTAATGTAATTTTAATTATGGCAAAAATGTGTTTTTATAGTTGCTTTTATTATAAACATTCTTATGACAGGGAAAAGTTTGTTTTTTTTTGTCCAAAGTCATAATAATTATTATTTTTATAAAGACATTTTTCGTCTGAATTCATAAAATTAGATGTTATTACTATTGTACATTCTTTCATGTCTGTGTTCACATTTTTGTTGTTTTTACCCATGTCTGAAATCCACGTCCTTAATTCAAACAGAAGTGCTAATTTCAACATCCACATCTCATATGACAAAAACAGACTTAATTTTCATTTGGCTCCATGCATCCACTTCCAGAATACAATCCAAAAATAACATTGTCATAAAACAGCTTTTCTGGCCAATCAAAAAAAAAAAAAAAAAAAAAAGAACATGTCAGGAATTTTGATTGGTCAGTAATGATGTTTTATGAACCTGATATTTTTTGGATGGTATTCTAAAAGTCAGTGCATGGAGTTGGACAAAATTAAGGTCTGATTTTGTCACATGTGGATTTTGAAGTAAGCACTTGCATTTGAATTAAAGAATTGGAATTCCTACATGATGCATCATCATAAAATGGCGACCATTTTAGCCTCCTGCCTTTCTCTGTTATCTTCAGCTGGAAGTTCCTGACTAAAGTCTGTTCAACCTGTGAAACTATCCAGCATAGATTCCAGAGGAAAATTCATTTTTCTCCCACCTGAAAAAATTGTTAGATGTTCTTATGGAAAAGGGTGGGCTCATTTTTAATTAGCAGGTGAAACAGGGTAATTACACATTGTTAGCCAAGGATGAAGAGTTCAATCCTTATGGGCATAGTTAACACAGTCAATACCTGAGGAAGGTCAGAGAATAGTCACAATTTTGCAATAAGGAAAACAGAAATGAGCAGACCTGTCTAAAATAACTTATAATAGCAAAAAAAAAAAAAAAAACTAACAACAACACACAGTAATGATATATTTCATTAATCTTTTTTTTCTCAATAAAATTGATATATTATTTGAATTTTTTATATTTCAGACATGGATGTCCTTTATAAAATAAAAAAAATAAAAAAAACATTTTTAATTTTAACATTAATTCTTCCAAAATAATTTGTAACATTCATAATGGCATAAAAACAGGTTAAATATAAAAGTTATCTTTTCATCAAAGCAACACTGATTAAAATAAAAAATTAAAATTACACTAGTTTACTTGACTTACTTTTTTTCCATTTTCTTACAATGTAAGAAATGCTAATAACCTCAAAAGAAAATGAATTTTAAACAAACAAAACTTATTCCAGATCGTTGCATGAGTGAATATATTTTTTACGGAGATGCCTGCCCTTGTCTTCTCCAAGCACAATATTTTAATTGTTCTGAAGTCTTTGTCAGATTTCCTCAGGTACAACTGCGTATTGTGATGCTTTTTGAAGGCTATGTATTACTGCCATTTTTCTCTTAACATCATTTTTTAAACTGAGCACCCACACAAAGGTGGGTGCAAAAGTTCCCAATGCCTGATCTTTTTTTTTTTTTTTTTGAAAACCAGAAAAAAGTTGAAAACCATTTTTTAATTAAAACATTTTTTTAAAAATTGCTGCAAGTTTTCGCACACACCTTATATACCATTATTTAATATGCTTTTATCTCTCAGGCTTTCTTCATTTTTATATGATCCTCAAAACTCTCAGAGCAATGAGAACAAAGCCTTTTCTTTTACAATTTAGTCTGCTGTTCTGGTTCAAAATACTTATCAGTCTTCCTATCTCGGAAATCTTGATAGCCTTTTTAATTCTTTTAATCTGTGAAAAGCTTAAACCTCCTAACAAATGAATTTCTGGAGACACAAAAAAAAAAATTGGAAATTTTGTATATGTACTCTTCATATAGAAATTCAAATTTCTTTTTTCTTTTCTTTTAATTGTGATGTTCTTTTTTTGTTTTATATTCACCAGTGTGTTCTGTTTTGAATTTGGAGTTTGTCAGGTAGTCAAAACAAAAAGTAAAACTTTAAAAAAAAAAATTTTTTTTTAAATTTAAAAAAATAACGCAGGGATATTGTGGTTCTGGTAAGAATTTAGTTTGAAAATTAACCTTTATCACTCTGTATTTGATTTTATTTGCTGTGCAAAAAGTTTATCCTATCACTGATTTTGAATATGCTTGAATTTCATTATTGTGTTGTCATATCCTGCTATGGCAACAAAAAACACCTTCGAGTGAGATTAACAGTAAGGTTACCGTA
>OZ038518.1:35460826-35580826 GCA_964036315.1 Acanthosepion esculentum
TGGATTTTGTATATATATTATTTCTTGTAACTTATTCATTTTCTCAAAGTAAGGTCACATTTTGGTTCAATACTCTTCTACAGACTAATTCAAAATAAGTGCTCTTTTAAAATACTGACCATAAACAAACACATACAGAATTTTTATTTTCATAACCAGTTTTAATCTGCAGAAAAAAACAAAAAGCAGACCTCAAGATATTTTTTAGAACACAAATAAATGGAGTCAAAAAATAAACAAAAAAAAAACAGCAATAATTATTTTTAAAGCCTAGCACTGAGTGAACCTATTTAAGAAAAGTATATTTCAACATTGAAACCAAAACAGATATGGTTTTATGACAAAATTTTGATGTAAGAATCATAAAAATGACAAGTAAATTTTGATTAGAGACTTGATTTTTTTTCATCAACATTTAAAAAGATTTTGAACCCAAAGAAAGGTTAACAAATCCAACAATGGGTGATTTGGAAAAATGACCAGAAGCCTAAAGATATTCCTATTATGTTTTAAAATGTATAACAGGCCTGTAGTAACAAAAAAATATTCAGTCCAATTGCAAATAAAAATTTGATGTTTTAAATTTTTCATTTGTCTTCTCAATTTTTTTATCATTTCAACCTGACCAAAGCAATAAAATTCACAATGATGCAAAAGGTTAAACAAACAGACAGGACAACAAAGGACCAGCATTCAAGAAAGCAGAAGATATCAATTGACATTGCACTTAAATCTTTGAAGATCATAGTTGACAGGAAACCAGAAAAAAGTTTTCCAAGTAAAAAGTGTGGGAGAAGAAACTATCAGTATACAACTTATGATTACAACTAGCAAATCAGCAGGGTGAGACCTACCTGCCGATCTAGTACTGCACTTAAATTTATAAAGTCAAGGTACCAACAAAGAAAGCTCATTTGTATCACTTTAAACATTAATTTTAGTGGATACTTGTACTAAATTATACAATTCTGTTGGATTAATTCAAAAAATTCTGTTGGATCCATTCAAAAAAATTATCTTTATTTATGTTTGCATACTAAACTATATGCAGATAGGAAAAAATTTGAGAGATGTATGACATAGAATTGGCTTCACCTGTCTGTTCATTCAAGGCCAAGCAGTAAAGCGTGCTGAGCTAAACAGTGGCTACATCTATCCTGTTCAATCCCTGCCATAGGATACAAATTTTTCGTTAATAAGATTTCACAAATATTTAGGCTAGTAGGTGAAAATAAATAAATATACTGTTTAATAAATAAACTAAGCACCTACTCAAATAAGAGTATCCACTAAAAATAATGTTTAAAGTGAGATATATATATATATATATATATATATAGAAGGAAAAAAATCGAGAAATATAAGCAGTCAATTCAGGATACCTCCTGAAGAGTGGACAGACAGGTCCACTTATGAAACTCTGGAGTTAGAATACTGAAGGTAACATCAATCTGCTAAGCAAAAAAAATTTACTATATATATATATATATATATATATATATATATATATATATATTTGTGTATTTAGGCAGCAATCCTTCTTTCATGCACATTTCATTAAAAACAACTGACAAGGTGCTTTTATTTAGTTTTTTATATAATTTCTCATGCAATCTAATAATGTTTTTCTTTTCAGATGATAAATTATATAAAAACTGTCCAAATGTTCTTTTTATCCGAGCGCTTTCGGCTATACATTTAGCCATTTTCAAGGATTATATTTCAACTGTTAGAATTAGAAATAGTTTGTTATATGTATGTTTTAGAAAATGTTTCATTTTTTTTATTTCAAAAAACACGGTCAAGGTATTATGCTCATATAATTTATCATCTGAAAAGAAAAACATTATTAGATCGCACGAGAAATTATATAAAAAGCTAAATAAAAGCACCTTATCAGTCGTTTTTAATGAAATGTGCATACATATATATATATATATATATATATATATATATATATATTTTCAGTTGTATGGATATGACTTTGTGACCCTGGATTTCACACTTTTGTGACCATCAGACAAACTGGTTTATAAAACAGCTTGTTTGATGATTGAAAAAGTGCGTATATATTAGAATTAAGACACCATTATGTAAATGATCATTTTCACCTTGTAAAATTAAATTTACAGGATTTTTCAAACAGTCAATGGATAAATTTTTTTTTTTTTTTTTTATTTCAAAAATTTATCCATTGACTGTTTGAAAAATCCTGTAAATTTAATTTCACAAGGTGAAAATGATCATTTACATAATGCTATCTTAATTCCGGTTGTATGAAATATATTGCTCTGTTTATTATAAAAAAAAAAGTTCTATGTGTGAATCAGTATTAATATTTTATATTGTGTTAATAGGTTTACTATATATATATATATATATATATATATATATATATATATATATATATAGTGGATAGAAGCTCATATTGAGGAATTGGAGAGCTGAGTTCAAATTCCAGTTGAATCCATTACATTCAATTACATGCTAATACGCTTGGGAAAAGTTCTAATCCTCTTCTTCTCCCTCCATCTATGAGTAAATAGCAGGACAACATGGTTCTATAGCTTTGGATGGCAACTGGTCTAGGAAAAGGACAACTCTGACTTCAAATCCTGCGTAGGGTCGTTTGGGTACCTTGTGGCAAGTAGTGCGCCAGGTCTCTGAATTTGGCCCTTCAAAAAGTGTGGATGGTCCTGCACAAAACCTTCACCAGTATAATCAAATCATATGTGCTGGTGTCTAGGCTGTCACTTCCTAGAAACTGAGCTGCTTGATCCTCATATATCTTGAATACGACAAGAGAGTCCACCATATATATATATATATATATATATATATATATATATATATATATATATATATATATATATATATATAGGGAGAGAGAGAGGGGATAAAATTATATATAATTTTTTATATACAAGAACATACTTTTAAGTTTCTTCAATACCCTAATTAATTCATATTCAATGCAAAACCAAAGGTTTGTAAAATATTTCAAAATAAGAGAGTGGACTATTTGGAAAAACCTAACAAGCCAAAATATATTATTCCACCTGCAAAGTATCACAGCTACAATTGAAAAGCTTAACATAATATTTGCTATGACTACTTCTAAAACAGCAAAAAAAAAAAAAAACTTAATACAAAATAAAATAATAAGCTAGAACTATAAGGTGAAACGTAAGAACCAGGATGCAAATTTACTGTGGATGACCTAGCGATTAAAGCACTTTCTATACATTTCTGATTTAGTAAATTTCCGCTTAACTAGCATTTTTTAAATCAAAATTAGTCAGACTCATGATGGTGAGCAGTTAATGCACTGAGTGTATTTTTTTGTAAAAAATCCCTTTTGTGTTCATATATTTTAATTAAATTCCTTGAGGTTTCTCCAATGTATTCCTCGTGGCAATTATTACAGGTGAAAATCAGAATGGTTCCTGTAATACAGTCCAACCTCTAATCTGAAACACTTAGGACCAGGCCGCCGACAGAAATCACTCCTAAAAAACACTTACGTAAATATAGTCTTGTCAACTCATTCCACATATATATTGCTGTATTATCAGAGCTTAATAATGGAAATAAAACAATCATTAATGTTTCCAAATAAGGTTTTTATTGTTTCTCACAATACAAAGGCTAAAAAAAGCCTAAAATCAAAACATAATAATATATACTTATTATCCTGAATGGGTAAATATGCAGCTATATATAAGAAATGAGCAAAACCATATCACTTAAAAACTTCGCAGGTTTCGTCTGCTGTGCAAAGAAAAAAACATTGTGTGATACTGCCCTCATAGCCGTTCAACAAAAAAGTACCATGCCTTGGGGGTTGCCAAACTACAGTGCCAAATGAAAGTGGTCAGACTGTATTATATTATCAGAAACTTCTCAGAAGCTGAATATTTTTTTTTAATTTTCAACTTAAAATTTTTTTCAGCTTTTACTTTCAATAAACTGAAAACAATTTAATTACATTATGAACTGATAATGGACCCTGTCTCTTAAAAGTCTGCCACAAGAAGTCTAATGCTGCTTCTCTGTTCAATGTAAGATCACCAATGTTAAGCAATGTCGAGCCCCGCTAGTGCTTAGATGGGTGGGTGACTGCCTGGGAATACCAGGTGCTGCAAGTTTGGATGTGCATCTGGGGTAATGGATAATGATTCAAAATTGTTGATCAGAGAGAAGAGTTCCAATTCCTGTTCGGTTCATTATATTCACTTATGCGCAAATACCCTTAGGAATGGTATAAATCCATCACCTCTCCCTCGAGCTATGAGTTAATTAGAAAGAATTCTTACAATCTGAAAATATTTTCTGGCTTTAAATAACCTGCAAAGAGTTGATGAGCTATAGAAAACAAATTAATTAAGGAAATACTGATTAGCTACACAGGCATGTCTTTTAGATTTATTTACATTCTCCAGAATATAAATGTATAGAATCTAATGTGGCCACAAAGAGAGGGATCAGTATATATATTAATTTGAATATAGGATTGGTTCCCCACTTTATATTCACATTATAATTTGTTTGTTGACAAGCTGTAGAAAACTAATCAATCTGTCAATGAAATACTGATTAGCTACACAGGCATGTCTTTTAGATTTATTTACATTCTCTGGGATATAAATGTATAGAAACTACCGTGGCCACAAAGTGAGGGATCAGTTCATATATTGATTGCAATTTTGAATGGATCATCCATTTTGCATTCATATTTCTTGTTTGTTTTATCAAATTCTGATGAGGTAAGAATCCACCTCTTCTTCCCCAAGCTATGGGTTAATTAGTAAGACTTGTATCACTAAACCATTATTATCTCAACAAAAAAACATTCTTAGATATCTAAAAATATTTTCTGGCTTTAAATAACTTGTAAACCACAAAAGCCACAAAAAAAACAAAAAACAAATCAATTAAATCAATCAAACTAAATTATTTTATAGTTGATTTTCTTTGGATTATGCAATCTCAGTTTTTTTTGTGTTATTGGTTATCTTAAGCTATTTTTCACACAAAAAGATCTGTACACTTCCCAACAACATTTAAAAAATTGCATCAAGGGCGTAATTAAAGTCAAAGGAAAAAAAATAAAAGTATTTGTAAAAATAATTTATTTTTCATTTTCATTACCTTCTATTTAATAAGAGTTTCAACATTTTCAAAAAGGTTAAAGACCCACAAACAAAATTACCATGAAACAGTGGTTAACACTTCTGCTGCTGTAGACATAGTTATACCTCTTTACAAAACTTACATTGCTTGTTGCCGAAATGTATGTATATATGATAAAAATACAGTTTTTATGGTATGCTATACTGATAGGTTAAAGTGCTCAATATCAGGGATAGAGGGTATGTAAATATAAAAGTGTACATTGAGGTCAATTCCTAGCAGCAACAGTCTGTTTCATGCTTAAACACAGTCTTCAGCCAATAACCATTAGGATAATACAATAGACCTTCTCCGCAAAACACAACAGACATGACGTCAAATTTGCATATGTACAAGAAACAGATTTTTGCCACTGGGCGTTGACCACCATATCCACTTTCAAGGAAGAACAACACGAACACAAGAGTAGGAAGAACAACACGAACACAAGAGTAGGAAGAACAACACGAACACAAGAGTAGGAAGAACAACACGGACACAAGAGTAGGAAGAACAACACGGACACAAGAGTAGGAATAACAACACGGACACAAGAGTAGGAATAACAAAGATATATTAAACAGAATAATAATATAAGGAGTTGAAGGTGTTAGTATGACTGTCAGTCTGGTTTAGAGTGAACTACTATTGTCTCGACTCGTTCCACTTCGTTATTCTCTCAACAGTCTCTCTTGAGAGGCGCAGTCTTTATAGTTTCAGGAAGAGTTCATTGTCGTTACAGGTAAGTTCCCATAACACTATTTTAATTCAATTTAATTCTAATAATTATATTGAAGTTTTCAGCTCTTGTTTTTGAAACCTGAGAACTTTTATGTAGCAGAGGAAAGATATTTTAAATAAATAATTATCTATATATATATATATATATATATATATATATATATATATATTTGAATTGGACATAGTCCGACAATTTATTAAAGACATTTTTGATATGTTTAATGTGTTTTTTTTTTATATGTTGGAGAACAAAAATTTTCTATGAAAATTTCTCGGATATTCAGGCTGGTAAATGTTATTTAATACTGTTTATTATAAAACAGAGCATTTGCTTAAAATACTTGTATCTATAAAAAGAACGTTAAACATATCAAAAATGTCTTTAATATATATATATATATATATATATATATACATACACACACACAGAGAAACCCGGATATAAGAGAGATTTCTCTTTTTTTTTGTGTGTGTATGTGGAACTGAAATCAGAATCTATCAATACACATTTACAGTTTTCTAATGAGTGCCCTGGTTGATTAAAATGTTCAGCTATGGGGGAATAAGGATTGTTTTGACGTATGGTTAGTTTATGGTTGTTGAAGCGAAATCTAAAATTATTTCCAGATTCACCAATATATCTACTATTGGGACATATTGTGCAGAATAAATAGTACAATAGGTGAAATGTTTATATAAAAAAAAATAATAATTTACATATATATATTCAGTTGTATGGATATTAGTTTGTGACCCTGGGTTTCACACTTTTGCAATTATCATAACGGCAAAAGTGTGAAACCCAGAGTCACAAACTAATATCCATACAACTGAATATGTTAGCTCTACTACTGACATTGACCACTTTCCACTAAGTACTGTGCATATAATATATATACAGTGTAAACCGGATATAAGAGAGATTTTCACTCGTCCCAAATTAGAGCCTGTGTTAATGTATATAAATTAGACCAAACACGGATATAAGATAAACCCGGGTATATGAGACTTCTTCTCTGGTCCCGACAACTCTCTTATATCCGGGTTACACTATATATATATATATATATATATATATATATTCACACATACATACACACACATGTCATCACCATCATTCGATCCCCCTGTGGTTGGTTGGAACTCTGTTAACAAGCCCTTTCCACACTGCTCTATCCTGCATTGCCATTGCCATTCCCAATGTCCAACCCTGAAATATGCAGAAGATAGTCCAGAACAACTATAAATAGAAAAGGAGCCAGTGTGTTGCCTTGTAGAACTTTTGCTTTAACTTCAAAGGAATCAGTCTCACCATCAGGCAATACAATGGTGGCAGCGGTGTTTCTCGACAGAGCTCTAATTGCCTCAAACATTCTGGGGGGTATACCATAGAGTTGCAGGATTCTGAACATGAGATCTCTCTTGATGGATATACACGCAAACACACACATATTTCCCCACTCATGGGTAGCACAACGCAATCTTCAGGTGCTGAGTTAACGTCAAGATTGCGTTGTGCTACCAGTGAAGAAAAAAAATGTATTATTTAATATTAATATATAATTCACAGCTCTGTTATTTTACACCAAGCACTATTTTAAGAACATCAGCACTCAATGTGTGATATTATATATATATACAGTGTAACCCGAATATAAGAGAGATTTTCTCTGGTCCCAAATTAGAGCCTGTGTTAATGTATATATAATAGACCATACCCGGATATAAGAGACTTAGTATCCGGTCCTGACAACTCTCTTATATCCGGGTTACACTGTATATATATATATATATATATATATATATATATATATATATATATATATATATGAATTAAGAAATATAGTCTTAAGGTGTGCTATATTTATGGGTTAAAGTGCTCAATATCAGAGATAGAGCATGTGTAAATATAAATGTAATATCAGGCCACCTGACGATTACATCTAGCATGAAACAGACTGTCGCCTCTAAGTGCTGACTTCTATGTTCACTTATATATATATATATATATATATATATGTTGGGCACCTCGGGTTGGTGTAATGGTTAGCAAGCTTGTCTCGCGAGAACAATTACGACTGAATAGTGAGTTCGATCCTCACTGGGTGTCCCCTACTTTCGGCCTTGTGCCACATTTAAGCTACGCTTGGAAAATCAATATGTGTGTGTGTGTGTGTGTGTGTGTGTGTGTGTGTGTGTGTGTGTGTTTTTATATACAGAGTTTGCCAAAAATATATATACACACTTCAGGAAAGGAAAAACTTTTCTTTTGTAGTTAAATCAAATTGTGATAACACTGTCATACATGAACTTTATAGAAAAGATGAATCTTTCAACAAGACAGCACATCTGCACATGACTAGCAAGACGTGTAAGCTTATAATTTGCAAGGACATTGGTGAGGACAAAGAGGTGCAGCCAAGTCCCCCACATTCTAACACTTGCACCTATTGGGGAAGGGGAGCCAAAGGTAGGTTGCATATCATTGGCAGCCCTTAGACAAGAAATTGAAAATGCACAGGCAGCAATCCCACTGGACACTTTAGTCAACGTTGCCCAAGCAGTAATTTGCCATACTAATAAATATCTGGAATATAAAAGGCAACCATTTTGAGCATCTCTTGTGATTGTAGAGTCCAAAGGTAAGTTGTTTTAATCTTGATCTCTGGATAAATTTAGTATTACAATATCTATACAAGTTTTTACTTTCCTGAAGTGTGTATATTTTTCTTTGGTGGACTCTGTATATGTGTGATAGATATGAGCATCTTTTCAAAAAATTAGCAATTGAACTTCATAATTAAAATATCAGTTTTCTGTGTTTAAAGTTTCCTAGTTTAAATTTTTTTCTGATTTTACTTTCAATGATCCAACAACCCTAAAAATATGGAAATAATTTCACATTCAATTTCTGATATAGCAGTCTTCATTTTCAGGATATGTTTCACCATTGTAACCTCGTGTCAGTCTAAGTTTGCTAAATAGGGTACCTTGCCATGAAGCAGTGGGTTATATGTCTGCTGTTATAGACATACTTATATTAGGTTGGTGCAAAAATAATGTCGTTTTTTGACGTTCAACTTCATGTGAGAAAACAACATTATTTTTGCACCAACCTAATACTATTGAAAAAAACTTATATTGGTTATTAAGATCATGTAGATCTTTGCAGGCAAACTGGTGGAAGAGTGTAGCACCAGTTCGGTTGGCATAACCAAGGCAGACCAGGGTGTGGTCTTGCTTGTCTCAATCCCCTTTGAGCCACTAGGGAGGCACTTCTGGCCATTATGCAGATATCCACCAAAATCAAATTTATATGAATGGCCTCATCAAACTCACTGATTCACAGCCATCTCCGCAACTGTCACCAAGGGAGAGAAAAGGAATAGGTAGAAAAGATGATGATCCTGATGCCTACAACAACATTGCCTGCTGTTGACGTACGTTTTCAAAACCCTGTGAAATATCAGTCTTTATCATTTGTGTTATTTTATATACCATACCTATGAACACTAATGGGTATATCCCAAACCTCATAAATACATTGGACACTATTTTAAGTTGAGACAATATGCTGCCTAAGTAGCCTACCACTAGCAGTGGTTTACCTACTTCACGCTGCTGGCGAGTATTGTATTTTGTTGATGTTATAAACATTACCATTTCCTTTACAACCTCCATTTTGGTTATTCTTCATTCAGTAACTCTTCCTAGGTTACAACAGTTATAAACTGATGCAAAGTACTATTTCCAAACCATCGTATATATACACATGACCTGTTTTCTGATATATCTTAACACATTGGCTTCCAAGCCTCATTTCCCTTATTGTCCCAAGTTCCTGACATTACAATCTGTTATAACAAAGTTAGGAAAACAATGAGTGTAAAGGAAGCTAATGAAAAAAAAAAAATGTAAATACATTTTGTGCTGAATATAAAAGCCATAAAATAGGAATCAATTCAACTTTTCCTCGCAGTGTCGCAATATATGCTTTTAATTTTTTTTCTTTTACATATTTTTATGAAATCAGACATTAGGAATATGTTTGGGTTTTTTCCTATTAGATTAGAATTTTTTGTGTATATTTTACTAGTTGTACGCATTATTTTGGTTTCCTAAGTAAATAAAGTATACCTTTGTTTTAATTTGTGAAAGTTCTGCCAATCAAATTTTCTGTTTACTCAATCTTTTAGTTTACCTGAATGGCTGGTACAGTTCTGTCTAAGCAAAAACAAACAAAAAAATGACTCAAAAAAGCAATAGTAAAAATTCCCAAAGAAAAATAAAAGACAAAAAATAAAAAAAAATATTTAAATTCTTTTTGAAAAAAACATGGTTCTGGTGTACCATGTTCTCCTAAGTGATCAGTCATTGCATCCCACCCCCAAAACACATAGAAAGAAACTGGAAAACGGCCCACCAAAGGGTCATACGGGCCTTGCAGACATACCATCACAACACTCCAGTGAGGTGTGTGGGAGTTAACATTCTAATTATATTGTATGTTGGAGGTATTGTTTAATTTAGTTTCTATGGTAGAGTACCTATAAAAAATCCTCATCAACAACTTTGCAATAATTTCCAATAAATGGTAATTTTCCTATTTTTCACTAAATTGGACCAGTATAGCCAGGTAATAATGCTACAATAATACAACCGTTAAAGTGTTGACAAGTTAGTTTCACAAGCTATTGTTGCTGTAGTTCAACTTTCAATAAATTCCTCAGTTGTGGCCTTATACCATAAGTGTGGTAAGACAACCCGATTACCTCCCCTGTCTTATGATTTGTATAAGTAAGTTATGCTGCTTCGCCAAAATGTAAAGACTCTTTAGTTACGTTAAATAAAGCTGAACTAGACTCATTTCATTACACTAAGGTATGTTAATATAAATGCTTTTCCATTATTTTGTTCTTTGCTTGCCATACGCTTCTGCTGTTTTTGGGTTTTTTTGTTTTTTTTTACCAGAAAGGAAAGCAAGAAGAAAGGCCTAAACTTCAATTACAAAAAGATGGAATGATTGTTAGCAAAAGGAAAAGCCCAACATGCAAATTACAAAGTGGAGATATCAAATAAGTACAAAAATTAAAATAACTGGGAAATGTTTTAACATGAGATAGAAAAATGTGACTGAAGGTGCATTGCGATAGCGAAAAATGCCTTGCAAAAGCTAAGCAAAGTATTAAGAAACCAAGAAATTTCATTTAAAACAAAGAAAATACTGCTAAATTGTTACATAACATCAATCCTCTTATCTGACAATGAATGACGGACAATCTCCTCACAGAGTAAGAAGAGACTAAGATAACTTCTTCCCAAGAGCCATTACTTTATAGAAGAGACTCCTGAGAGGATAGTTCTCTGAACACTTACTTCCCTTTCTTCATTTCCTGGCACAATGTTTTCCTAATCATTAAAATCTTGACCTCTTCAAGTCTTAGATTAACTGTTATCTTTCCTGGATAACCATATCAAATTCACTTTTTGCCTTTTATTGCACTCATGCAACACCACATAATAATCCTCTGCCTTGAGTGGCTCTTGGGCCTTGTATTTTGTGAACATTAGTATAAAAAAAAGAACATCAGTTAATTTACACTATTTACATTATTCAGACTATTGTCCTCATCTTTGTTGCCATATTTATCACAACATTTCGGCCATTGTACGTTTCGGCTTCTTCAGTTGGTTGGAATGTCAAACTGAACCCTTTATTTCCTTAAGGACACATGGCACAGTGGATAAAGACGTTGGTTAGATCCAGTGACAGGACCCAAAGAGTTGTGAGTTCAATACCTGGTTAAGGCAGTGGAGAACTTGGAGAGGTGAATTAACAGGAGATAACTGAAAACTGATAAATGATACACCCAAAACCAAACAAGTCCCTCCCCGCATTGAGACACCTGGGCTAGGTCAGAGTAGAACGAAGCTTCTGAGTTCTTGTTAGCTAGATATATGGACACTATTTACATTATTCGGACTATTGTCATCATCATTGTTGCCATATTTATCACAACATTTCGGCTGTTGTACGTTCCGGGCTTCTTCAGGTGGTTGGAATGTCGAACTGAACCCTTTATTTCGCTCGTTGGGGTAGACTGTTCTAGTTCTACGTGCCCTGTCTAATGAATGTCAGTTATCACTTACCTCCTGTTAATTGACCTCTCCAAGTTCTCCACTGCCATAACCAGGTATTGAACTCTTTGGGTCCTGTCATTGGATCTAACCAATTCCTTTATCCACTGTGCCATGTGTCCTTAAGGAGATAACTGACATCCATTAGACATGGAACTAGAACAATCTACACCAGCGAACGAAATAAAGAGTTCAGTTCGACATTCCAACCACTTGAAGAAGGCTGGAGCGTACAACAGCTGAAATGTTGTGATAAATATGGCAACAAAAATGAGGACAATAGTCCGAATAATGTAAATAGTGTACATAATACCTCATCTCAGAAATATAGATATTTTCCAAACCAGCTCATATATATAGTAGTACATATTACAACCTGTTTTGTGATTTATCTTATATTATATTGTATGTTGAGGGGGGTGTCATTTTGCTTAGTCTGTACTGAAGAGTATCTGATCAAAGCTAAAATAGTAGCACCCATGAGAAATCACTGTCAACACCTTTTTCGTCATTTATTTTAAGTAATGATCAATGTCCTAGTTTTTCCAAAATTGGGCCAGTAAAGCCTCGCACCAATGTTATAAGAATACAGTAGTTAAAGTATTAACAAGTTAGTCTCACAGACTATTACTGCTGAAGTGAGTTCACACCTCAATAAATTACACACAACAGTGGCATTGTAAGCTGAGTGAATTTTAATATAAACCTTTTTCCACTGCAATATTTTTTTCTTTGCTTCTCATATACTGCTCGTATTTTTTTCTTCAATTACTCTATTTTGCAAAAACTGTATCCAGCTATTAAAACAATACTTGTTTGTTAAATATTGTGCCTTTTCTTTCCAGTGTGGAAGAATTTTTATTTTAATTGACATTTTCAAATTTTTTTTTCAGTCTTTGGTTGAATAAATATTTTTTGAAGCTGTTTTTTAACAGATAATATTCTTCAAACATGTTTTCCACCAGGAACTTGACACCTGATAACATTAAACAAAAGAAAGAAATGTACAAAATTTTCCTGTCATAAAAGTGACAAAGCTAAATGCAAAAGGTGAAGGCACTCAATTTCTTGGTTACAATGATTTTACCCATCATGCAATGTTGTCTGTTCCCTATCTCCAAGAAAGCAAATATATCTGTAAAAAAAAAAAATGCTACAAAAACATTCTTTTAACACTGTTTAATTCAGAGTTTTTTATCCTATAATGTTCAATCTCTGATTAATATTCCCTATCAAATTAAGTGCACTGACAATATATAAAAAAGAAAAAAGGATTATATGACTCAGTTTGTCAGATTAGAACATTCGAAATACAGGACTCTCTTAAAATCTCTCTCTCTCCCCTAAGCCACATATACTTTCTTAATATGTATATAATATAGAAAAAACGGTAAATGTTTATTTTAACACCCGAGCGTCATTCACTGCTGAACTATTTTCTGAAAGAAAATAGTACACGTTTCCGTTCCATAAAGCGATTTTTTCTTTTGTACTTAATTTAAGAAGAAAGTTAACTTTCAAATACATGTAAACATCAACAAAAGAATAACAGAAAAAAAAACACCTAAAACCTTTGAAAGTTAACTTTCTTCTTAAATTAAGTACAAAAAAAATCGCTTTACAGAAATGCGTACTAATTTCTGCAAGGACTTTCTTGTAAAGGAAGTAAATAGGCTCTAATTGTATACCTCCACCGACAAAATTCAGCAGTGAATTAAGTATCAATAACCCGGTAATGGCTGACGAAAGACGAGGAAAGAGTCCGATTTTTTCGGGTCGTTAACATCCAAAAAGTTAGGTTTCTTCAATATCTAATTGTTGATTTGAGTTCAGCATATACATTTGCACGGAAATAAGATTATTTTGGAAACATTTGAAGGGATATTAGCGCTCGGGTGTTAAAATAAACATTTACCGAAAAAACAAGTGAAAAGTTGCAAATTAAAAAAAAAATTGAATGTTTTTTGTGAAAGTATATATATATATATATATATATATATATATATATATGATGATTTCAGGTCGGCCCTGATCTTTCGTCAGAAATGGCTGTTTTCAGAAGTTTGTTTACATTACGTAGCGTCCGTCGCGAGACGCGGACGTCATGTGATATGGAATGCAACTGTGTTTGAATATTTCTAACATAAATCTAACTGTAGTAAGATTTTAGATGTTGTTTAAAAAATTTTTTAACAAAAATTTTTTGTTTAACTATTGAAATATTTATAAAGATTTAAAATACCCAAGTCTTTATTTAACCCTAGTTTATATGTATTTAATTTTAAAATCCAGTATTTCTCTTTTTTTCTGTGTGTGTATGTGGAACTGAAATTAGAATCTATCAATACACATTTACAGTTTTCTAATGAGTGCCCTGGTTGATTAAAATGTTCAGCTATGGGGGAATAAGGATTGTTTTGACGTATGGTTAGTTTATGGTTGTTGAAGCGAAATCTAAAATTATTTCCAGATTCACCAATATATCCACTATTGGGACATATTGTGCAGAATAAATAATACAATAGGTGAAATGTTTATATAAAAAAAAATAATAATTTACATATATATATTCAGTTGTATGGATATTAGTTTGTGACCCTGGGTTTCACACTTTTGCAATTATCATAACGGCAAAAGTGTGAAACCCAGAGTCACAAACTAATATCCATACAACTGAATATGTTAGCTCTACTACTGACATTGAGCACTTTCCACTAAGTACTGTGCATATAATATATATACAGTGTAACCCGGATATAAGAGAGATTTTCTCTGGTCCCAAATTAGAGCCTGTGTTAATGTATATATAATAGACCAAACCCGGATATAAGAGAAACCCGGAAATAAGATAGACTTCTTTTCCGGTCCCGACAACTCTCTTATATCCGGGTTACACTAAATATATATATATATATATATATATATATATATATATATATATATATATATATATATATATATATATATATATATACACCCAGATCACTATATTATATAAAAGGAGTGACAAGATAAAAACATAAAGCAGTGATTTTTATGGGTTATGAGGAAAATAAAAGTAAAATCATTTGAAAATTATTTAATACAAGCTAAGAAAAAGAAATTCTTTAAAAGTGTAATCATTTGAAAATATTTAAGAAACAACAGAGAAATAAACATCAGTTTTGTGCAAACTTTTAGCAACACGAGCTTCCGTATTATATTTGGGGGGTTTTCATCAAGAGAATCTGTGAAAAGAAAGTATAATTACTTATAAATTTACAACCAAGAACCGTAAGAAGGTAGTAAAAATATATTTTTATTACCAAATTCAAAAATGAACTCAATACGGGACAGGGGACAAAATTATCCAAAATGGGTCATATCCAGTCTATAAGGGACATATGGCAACCCTAAAGATGACACTACAGCAGTGATCAGGACACTTTCATAGATTGATCTTAGTCCCATGACCAAATGTGTTCATAGGGTCAAAATGCAATTGAGTACCTGGCCAGTTCTCTTTACATATCAGAGTTGAAAGCCAGAGCTGTATTTATTCATGCATAGCATGTCTTTGGTATCTGGACCTACTTGAACCCATCCTTCTCCAGTTCAAACTATAGCCGATCTTCACCAACTTGAAGCATGTAACATCGGTTCAGAGCCAAGCTCACTCCAGACTTCAAGCAGAACTCATATACAAGACCCATCACCAAAAATGCAGAAAAATGATTTGTTACCCCAAAAAGTACCGGACTCCTTCTCCCAGGCTCTATCTTTAAACAAGCCAAATCAGACCTAAAATGTAGTATTGCTGTCATATCTGGGCTAGAACTGTCTAATCATCACTTTCCAGCACTGACATTGTTCAAAAGCATTTACACAACTTTGTAGGGTTTTTTTTTAAAGCATTTCACCCCAAGCAAGGCCGGAGTGCCACTAGCACGCAAGGGGTTACAGAGGACTGAGAACAAGAGTTAAGAGGCATTTTCGAGGAAAGAATACAAAGAAGGATGGGGAACAAGATCAAGATATCAGATGTTGACTGACATTACACTTAAATATTTGAAGATTATAGTTATCAGGGAAGCAAACAAGAGGAAGGGAGTTCCACAGATGGGAAGTGCGAAAGAAGAAGCTGTTTGAGTAGAAGAGATGGTTACATTTAACCATTTCGACAGTGAAAGGGTGCAACTGCGATGCCAGCCTAGTAGCTTGCTTAAATTCATGCTGTCTGGGAACCAGTAAAAGTAGATCATCAGAACAGTTGCCGTGAAAATACTTGTAGAAGAGACAGAGGGAAGCCATGGCACGTCTATAAAAAAGTGACTGTAGATGAGATGCCAGATCAGGACCTATTGCATGGCATATTCATCTCTGGATTTTATTGAGGACCTCAAGACATATAACAGGAGCATCGGACCATATATGACAGCAATATTCCATGCAAGGACGAATGGTTGATTTATAGATTTGAAGGCTGTATTCAGACAAGAAAAAGTTTCTGGCATGACACAGAGGACCAGCTTTCCTTGTGGTAGATGAAGCTATTGATTCAATGTATTTGTTCCACCTCATGTCAGTGGACAGTGCGAGACCAAGCAGGTGTAACAAGGAACTCTCAATGAGTTGGGCATCAGTCATTCTGATGGGAGGCAAGGTTAGTTTTGTCAATGATACCAGATTTACTATTGAGGCAGGAGTAAATAGTAGTGTCGTCCGATTAGATGCCTACTTAGGAACTGATGACATCAAGAAGGTCATTAATAAAGATCAGGAACAGTGTAGGGCCCAAGATAGAGCCTTGGGGAACACTAGCATTCATGATAAAAGAACTGAAAGAGAACCCATTTAGAACAACCTTTATTTCACGGTTTGACAGGAATTATTGTATTAATTCAGATAATCATCCTGTAATACCATATCCATGAAGCTTATGAAGAAATCCAGTATGCCAAACCCCTATCAAACGCTTTAGAGATGCCTAGAGCCATAGCTTGAGCTTTTCCATTATTGTTAAGTGCTTCGTATACAAACTCAGTTATGGCTGTGGGCACATTAGCGATAGATGAGGCAAAAACGGAAACCATATTGCTTGTCAGAGAGCAGATTAAGTGAAATAAGGTGCTTAACCACTTCAGCATTGATTAAAGCCTCAAAGACTTTACTGAAGAGTGGTAGGAGTCTGATAGGATGGTAGTTAGACAGGTCAGAAGGGTCACCAGAGTTCTTAAAGACAGGCACAACAGATGAGGGCTTCTAACAGGCTGGAAAGCAAGAGTTGGTGAAGCTTACAAAAAAGGCCAGCATGTCAAACGTTTTAGAGATATCTAGAACTTTCATTTAATTATTTTCCACCCTATAAACTCTTTCTTATCAATGAAATGTAGACAGCTTCTAATTGTATTACTATTTTCATGGCAGATGTCAAAACAAGTTATATTCATTAGTTCCACCAGTCCAAACCTTCACAGGACCCATCATGCCACATACACAAAATAGACTCCTCTTCATTCTCTCTGTATTCCATTGGTAAGGAGGAAGTTCCACTTAAAGTGGCTTATCCAACTTCTCACTTACTAACGAACTGAGTGCAGGGAAAAATAGATTCATGGCTTTTACAAAGTCCTAAGTACAAAATAAGCACTATCATTACCCTTGTCTATTATCTGTACAAATAGGTTAACAAAGCCTATAACAGCAATTTTTTTTTTTACTGTTGCTTCTGTCAAGACAGTTATAAGAGTGATTTGTCAAAATTCTCACTTACAAAAGGACTGAGTTCAAGGAAAATAGATTTATTCCTTTTACAAGGTGATTAATGCAAAAGGGAATATGATTATCCTTGTCTATTCTCCATACAAGTTGGTTAACAGAATGTAACAGCTTTTTACTCTTACTACTGTCAAGGCAGTTTGGTAGTTATAGGAGAGTGGTTCGTCCAAGTTCTCACTTACTAAAGGACCGAATTCAAGAAAAAGGGGTCCATGCCTTTTATGAGGTCATTACTTCAAAGTGTACATGATACTTATCCTTGTCTATTATCCACACAAGTAGGTTAACAAAAGGTGTAACAGCTTTTTACTGTTGCTTCTGTCAAAGCAGTTTGGGAGAGGAGAATGATTTGTTGAAGTTCTCACTTACAAAAGGACAGAGTTCAGGGAAAAGGGATTCATGCCTTTTACAAGATCATGAGTGTAAAGTGAACATGATCATTATCCTTGTCTATTATCTATACAAGCAGGTTAATAAAAGATTTAACAGCTTTTTAACTCTTAAGGCAGTTGGGTAGTTATAGGAGAGTCATTTGTCCAACCTCTCACTTAGAAAAGGAATGGATGCAGGGAAAATGGATTCATGCCTTTTACAAGGGTTTTAGTGTGAAATAAATGTAAGCAGCCTTAGTCAAAGTTTGAACCCTGTTGTTCAGAAACTATTTTCAGTGGTGATTACCATTATACCCTTCAGGATCTCAAAAGTGAACACTTTTTCTTTTTTAATCAGTATCACTCCCTGCAAGGCAGTAAAGCTACTAAGACACACGGAGTTACAGGGTGTGGAAGTATTAGGAATAGAAGCATTAATAATGACCGGAAAGAGTAATCAGGAGGACAGTAGATAGCAATTGACATTGCATTTAAATTTTTACAGGTTAAAGTTTACAGGAAATCATAGATACGGAAGTGAGTTCCACAAGCAAGAAAAACTGTTAGCATAGAATTTACAGTTACCTCTAGCCTGTTCAACTATAAATTGATGGGATCTCGATGCCAGTGTGGTATCTAGTACACATGATGATATCTTCAGATCTTTAGAAATGTTTTTTTTTTTTCATTATCCCTGCATCTCACGTCTTGGCTATACTTGCAGAAAGCTTCTTGCATCTAGAAATCTAAGAGCTGCCCAATCTTGACTTCTCAGCCTCAAGATAGTTCAAAAGTCTATCTGCATCCTTGTGGGTAACAAATTATTATCCAACCTACAACTTTTTTCTCGGATGAAACACTGCAAGCTTCTCATGGCTCTATTGCTATTTCCATGGAAAGTGTTCAAACAAACTACATTCATTAGTTCCGCCAATTCTAAGACCTGACATGCCATACACATTGTAGTGAGCCACCATCATTCTATTCATATTCAACTGGTGAGCTGTAAGTTCAGTTTCTTCCCATAAACCACTTCTTTTTTTAAACTGACTCCTAAGAGGATGCTTCCCCAATCACTATAATCTTAATCTGTTCAAGTCTAGGATTAACCGTTATCTTCCTCACTTGACCCTTTACCTCAAGCAGTTTTTGTACAGAGTCAACATAGTTATGTTAAAAAAAAAAAAAAGAAAAAATGTCAACATTGTACCACACCTGTTTCAAAGTTACTCAGAACTGATATGCAGTTGTAAACTACTTTCATACCATAATCTAATCTTCAACTCAAAAACAGTTTGGCACCATGAGGATTAAAATATGAGGAAGGATTCTTTTCTTCCAAAGATAAATAACGTTTGGTCTTTGAAATTTCTCTTTCAAGTTTTTCCTCCAAATGCTGCCTGGATGCTAATGTTAAGCAAGATTACAACATCCTCTATCAAGTGCTCCAAGAAATGGGACTGAAGATAAATCTTTTCCAAATAGAAACTATGATCTGGAATTGGAATAAAAGCAGTGACAGCACCTACCCTGAACTCAAATTCAGGATGTGGAATTAGTAAATACTAAACACTTCAGATACCTCAGCATGTGAATCATTTATAACAAATTCAGTATAGGAGAAAAAGAAATTGATTACAGAATAGGCTATGCAAGAGATAGTTTCACGCAATACCACAAATTGTTATGAAACCAAAATATCAACCTGAAAACTCATTTTTTTTTTTGAAATAGCTTCATCAGATCAAGATTCATATGGATGCTATACACAGCACCAAACTCATTCAGAAATATCAAAAATGTCAGCTGTATAGAACCGCTTTCTCAGATCAATGGTTAAAAATGGTTTTGAGTGAATGAAACCTGTAGGTCTTAGCAAGGAACCTCCTTTGAACCTTTGTGACTGGCACTACAAAATCACAAACAAAGATTTAGTTTGGTCTGTTTTTTTTTATGGCATAACCTCAATGGGTTATTTAATGCCGACAAAATTTTTATTGCTGGTAATATTTTGTTTTTCCAAAATGTATTGCCGTTAATATTTTTTTTCCAAAGTACATTGCTGGTAATAATTTTTTTCTTCCAAAATTTATTGCTGGTAATATTTTTACAAAAATGTGTTGCTGGTTTTAAAACCTATTTTTATGCTTTCATAGTGTTTCGACTCCAGTGTGGAGGTTAACTATTGGCCCATAGCTGGGACCCTAACAAATGCTACCACCCTGGAACACCAGCAATTAAGAGGTGGTTCCATGCTCCTCAAAACCTTCAGATCAGAGGCCTTGCCATTGTGTGTAGTTTATCGTCTTACCCAGGATGCAGATGTAGTTTATCGTCATACCCAGGACGGCACAATCAAAGAATTGTACTAAATAAACAACATCACTTGAGCACTTTAAACAGCAGAAACAACAAAAATGAACAAAACATCTAACTCTAAGATAATGATTAAAACCACAATGTTAACATTCCACACCACTTTAAGCAAAAGGTTAGGAAGGAAAACCCCATCAATACCAGAAAGAGCGATAACTGTTGTCCATGATGACGGTAGTCTTTGAGTATAGAATCCAGAGGTTGGCAGTGAATATTTCGAAGACAGTAGGGAAGCATAGTTCAGGTTCACAGTGGATATGTCGAAGACAGTAGGGAAGCGTAGTTCAGGTTGGCAGTGGATATGTCGAAGACAGTAGGGAAGCGTAGTTCAGGTTGGCAGTGGATATGTCGAAGACAGTAGGGATGCGTAGTTCAGGTTAGCAGTGGATATGTCGAAGGCAGTAGGGATGCGTAGTTCGAGTTAGCAGTTGATACGTCGAAGGCAGGAGGGAAGCATAGTTCAGGTTAGCAGTGGATATGTCAAAGACAGTAGGGAAGCGTAGTTCAGGTTGGCAGTGGATATGTCGAAGACAGTAGGGAAGCGTAGTTCAGGTTGACAGTGGATATGTCGAAGACAGTAGGGAAGCGTAGTTCAGGTTGGCAGTGGATATGTCGAAGACAGTAGGGAAGCGTAGTTCAGGTTGGCAGTGGATATGTCGAAGACAGTAGGGATGCGTAGTTCAGGTTAACAGTGGATATGTCGAAGACAGTAGGGATGCGTAGGTCAGGTTGGCAGTGGATATGTCGAAGACAGTAGGGAAGCGTAGTTCAGGTTGGCAGTGGATATGTCGAAGACAGTAGGGATGCGTAGTTCAGGTTAGCAGTGGATATGTCGAAGACAGTAGGGAAGCGTAGTTCAGGTTGACAGTGGATATGTCAAAGACAGTAGGGATGCGTAGTTCAGGTTGACAGTGGATATGTCGAAGACAGTAGGGATGCGTAGTTCAGGTTGACAGTGGATATGTCAAAGACAGTAGGGATGCGTAGTTCAGGTTGGCAGTGAATATGTCGAAGACAGTAGGGAAGCGTAGTTCAGGTTAGCAGTGGATATGTCGAAGACAGTAGGGAAGCGTAGTTCAGGTTAGCAGTGGATATGTCGAAGACAGTAGGGAAGCGTAGTTCAGGTTGGCAGTGGATATGTCGAAGACAGTAGGGATGCGTAGTTCAGGTTGACAGTGGATATGTCGAAGACAGTAGGGATGCGTAGTTCAGGTTGGCAGTGGATATGTCGAAGACAGTAGGGAAGCGTAGTTCAGGTTGACAGTGGATATGTCAAAGACAGTAGGGAAGCGTAGTTCAGGTTGACAGTGGATATGTCGAAGACAGTAGGGATGCGTAGTTCAGGTTGACAGTGGATATGTCGAAGACAGTAGGGATGCGTAGTTCAGGTTGGCAGTGAATATGTCGAAGACAGTAGGGAAGCGTAGTTCAGGTTAGCAGTGGATATGTCGAAGACAGTAGGGAAGCGTAGTTCAGGTTAGCAGTGGATATGTCGAAGACAGTAGGGAAGCGTAGTTCAGGTTGGCAGTGGATATGTCGAAGACAGTAGGGATGCGTAGTTCAGGTTAACAGTGGATATGTCGAAGACAGTAGGGATGCGTAGTTCAGGTTGGCAGTGGATATGTCGAAGACAGTAGGGACGCGTAGTTCGAGTTAGCAGTTGATATGTCGAAGGCAGGAGGGAAGCGTAGTTCAGGTTAGCAGTGGATATGTCGAAGACAGTAGGGAAGCGTAGTTCAGGTTGGCAGTGGATATGTCGAAGACAGTAGGGATGCGTAGTTCAGGTTGACAGTGGATATGTCGAAGACAGTAGGGATGCGTAGTTCAGGTTGGCAGTGAATATGTCGAAGACAGTAGGGAAGCGTAGTTCAGGTTAGCAGTGGATATGTCGAAGACAGTAGGGAAGCGTAGTTCAGGTTAGCAGTGGATATGTCGAAGACAGTAGGGAAGCGTAGTTCAGGTTAGCAGTGGATATGTCGAAGACAGTAGGGAAGCGTAGTTCAGGTTGGCAGTGGATATGTCGAAGACAGTAGGGATGCGTAGTTCAGGTTAACAGTGGATATGTCGAAGACAGTAGGGATGCGTAGTTCAGGTTGGCAGTGGATATGTCGAAGACAGTAGGGACGCGTAGTTCGAGTTAGCAGTTGATATGTCGAAGGCAGGAGGGAAGCATAGTTCGGGTTAGCAGTGGATATGTCGAAGACAGTAGGGAAGCGTAGTTCAGGTTGGCAGTGGATATGTCGAAGACAGTAGGGAAGCGTAGTTCAGGTTGGCAGTGAATATGTCGAAGACAGTAGGGAAGCATAGTTCAGGTTGGCAGTGGATATGTCGAAGACAGTAGGGATGCGTAGTTCAGGTTAGCAGTGGATATGTCGAAGACAGTAGGGAAGCGTAGTTCAGGTTGGCAGTGGATATGTCGAAGACAGTAGGGAAGCGTAGTTCAGGTTGGCAGTGGATATGTCGAAGACAGTAGGGATGCGTAGTTCAGGTTGGCAGTGGATATGTCGAAGACAGTAGGGAAGCGTAGTTCAGGTTGGCAGTGGATATGTCGAAGACAGTAGGGAAGCGTAGTTCAGGTTAGCAGTGGATATGTCGAAGACAGTAGGGAAGCGTAGTTCAGGTTAGCAGTGGATATGTCGAAGACAGTAGGGATGCGTAGTTCAGGTTAACAGTGGATATGTCGAAGACAGTAGGGATGCGTAGTTCAGGTTGGCAGTGGATATGTCGAAGACAGTAGGGACGCGTAGTTCGAGTTAGCAGTTGATATGTCGAAGGCAGGAGGGAAGCATAGTTCGGGTTAGCAGTGGATATGTCGAAGACAGTAGGGAAGCGTAGTTCAGGTTGGCAGTGGATATGTCGAAGACAGTAGGGAAGCGTAGTTCAGGTTGGCAGTGGATATGTCGAAGACAGTAGGGATGCGTAGTTCAGGTTGGCAGTGGATATGTCGAAGACAGTAGGGAAGCGTAGTTCAGGTTGGCAGTGGATATGTCGAAGACAGTAGGGACGCGTAGTTCGAGTTAGCAGTTGATATGTCGAAGGCAGGAGGGAAGCATAGTTCGGGTTAGCAGTGGATATGTCGAAGACAGTAGGGAAGCGTAGTTCAGGTTGGCAGTGGATATGTCGAAGACAGTAGGGAAGCGTAGTTCAGGTTGGCAGTGAATATGTCGAAGACAGTAGGGAAGCGTAGTTCAGGTTGGCAGTGGATATGTCAAAGACAGTAGGGATGCGTAGTTCAGGTTGGCAGTGAATATGTCGAAGACAGTAGGGAAGCGTAGTTCAGGTTAGCAGTGGATATGTCGAAGACAGTAGGGAAGCATAGTTCAGGTTGGCAGTGGATATGTCGAAGACAGTAGGGATGCGTAGTTCAGGTTAGCAGTGGATATGTCGAAGACAGTAGGGAAGCGTAGTTCAGGTTGGCAGTGGATATGTCGAAGACAGTAGGGAAGCGTAGTTCAGGTTAGCAGTGGATATGTCGAAGACAGTAGGGAAGCGTAGTTCAGGTTAGCAGTGGATATGTCGAAGACAGTAGGGATGCGTAGTTCAGGTTAACAGTGGATATGTCGAAGACAGTAGGGATGCGTAGTTCAGGTTGGCAGTGGATATGTCGAAGACAGTAGGGACGCGTAGTTCGAGTTAGCAGTTGATATGTCGAAGGCAGGAGGGAAGCATAGTTCGGGTTAGCAGTGGATATGTCGAAGACAGTAGGGAAGCGTAGTTCAGGTTGGCAGTGGATATGTCGAAGACAGTAGGGAAGCGTAGTTCAGGTTGGCAGTGGATATGTCGAAGACAGTAGGGATGCGTAGTTCAGGTTAGAAGTGGATATGTCGAAGACAGTAGGGAAGCGTAGTTCAGGTTGGCAGTGGATATGTCGAAGACAGTAGGGATGCGTAGTTCAGGTTGGCAGTGGATATGTCGAAGACAGTAGGGAAGCGTAGTTCAGGTTGGCAGTGGATATGTCGAAGACAGTAGGGATGCGTAGTTCAGGTTGGCAGTGGATATGTCGAAGACAGTAGGGAAGCGTAGTTCAGGTTGGCAGTGGATATGTCGAAGACAGTAGGGAAGCGTAGTTCAGGTTGGCAGTGGATATGTCGAAGACAGTAGGGAAGCGTAGTTCAGGTTGGCAGTGGATATGTCGAAGACAGTAGGGATGCGTAGTTCAGGTTAACAGTGGATATGTCGAAGACAGTAGGGATGCGTAGTTCAGGTTGGCAGTGGATATGTCGAAGACAGTAGGGAAGCGTAGTTCAGGTTGGCAGTGGATATGTCAAAGACAGTAGGGAAGCGTAGTTCAGGTTGGCAGTGGATATGTCGAAGACAGTAGGGAAGCGTAGTTCAGGTTAGCAGTGGATATGTCGAAGACAGTAGGGAAGCGTAGTTCAGGTTAGCAGTGGATATGTCGAAGACAGTAGGGATGCGTAGTTCAGGTTAACAGTGGATATGTCGAAGACAGTAGGGATGCGTAGTTCAGGTTGGCAGTGGATATGTCGAAGACAGTAGGGACGCGTAGTTCGAGTTAGCAGTTGATATGTCGAAGGCAGGAGGGAAGCATAGTTCGGGTTAGCAGTGGATATGTCGAAGACAGTAGGGAAGCGTAGTTCAGGTTGGCAGTGGATATGTCGAAGACAGTAGGGAAGCGTAGTTCAGGTTGGCAGTGGATATGTCGAAGACAGTAGGGATGCGTAGTTCAGGTTGGCAGTGGATATGTCGAAGACAGTAGGGAAGCGTAGTTCAGGTTAGCAGTGGATATGTCGAAGACAGTAGGGATGCGTAGTTCAGGTTGACAGTGGATATGTCAAAGACAGTAGGGATGCGTAGTTCAGGTTGGCAGTGAATATGTCGAAGACAGTAGGGAAGCGTAGTTCAGGTTAGCAGTGGATATGTCGAAGACAGTAGGGATGCGTAGTTCAGGTTGGCAGTGGATATGTCAAAGACAGTAGGGATGCGTAGTTCAGGTTGGCAGTGGATATGTCGAAGACAGTAGGGAAGCGTAGTTCAGGTTGGCAGTGGATATGTCGAAGACAGTAGGGATGCGTAGTTCAGGTTGACAGTGGATATGTCTAAGACAGTAGGGATGCGTAGTTCAGGTTGGCAGTGGATATGTCGAAGACAGTAGGGATGCGTAGTTCAGGTTGGCAGTGGATATGTCGAAGACAGTAGGGAAGCGTAGTTCAGGTTAGCAGTGGATATGTCGAAGACAGTAGGGATGCGTAGTTCAGGTTGGCAGTGGATATGTCGAAGACAGTAGGGAAGCGTAGTTCAGGTTGGCAGTGAATATGTCGAAGACAGTAGGGAAGCGTAGTTCAGGTTGGCAGTGGATATGTCGAAGACAGTAGGGATGCGTAGTTCAGGTTGGCAGTGGATATGTCAAAGACAGTAGGGATGCGTAGTTCAGGTTGGCAGTGGATATGTCGAAGACAGTAGGGAAGCGTAGTTCAGGTTGGCAGTGGATATGTCGAAGACAGTAGGGATGCGTAGTTCAGGTTGACAGTGGATATGTCTAAGACAGTAGGAATGCGTAGTTCAGGTTGGCAGTGGATATGTCGAAGACAGTAGGGAAGCGAAGTTCAGGTTAGCAGTGGATATGTCGAAGACAGTAGGGATGCGTAGTTCGAGTTAGCAGTTGATATGTCGAAGGCAGGAGGGAAGCATAGTTCGGGTTAGCAGTGGATATGTCGAAGACACTAGGGAAGCGTAGTTCAGGTTGGCAGTGAATATGTCGAAGACAGTAGGGAAGCGTAGTTCAGGTTAGCAGTGGATATGTCGAAGACAGTAGGGAAGCGTAGTTCAGGTTGGCAGTGGATATGTCGAAGACAGTAGGGAAGCGTAGTTCAGGTTGGCAGTGGATATGTCGAAGACAGTAGGGAAGCGTAGTTCAGGTTGGCAGTGGATATGTCGAAGACAGTAGGGAAGCGTAGTTCAGGTTGGCAGTGGATATGTCGAAGACAGTAGGGAAGCGTAGTTCAGGTTGGCAGTGGATATGTCGAAGACAGTAGGGAAGCGTAGTTCAGGTTGGCAGTGGATATGTCGAAGACAGTAGGGAAGCGTAGTTCAGGTTAGCAGTGGATATGTCGAAGACAGTAGGGAAGCGTAGTTCAGGTTGGCAGTGGATATGTCGAAGACAGTAGGGACGCGTAGTTCGAGTTAGCAGTTGATATGTCGAAGGCAGGAGGGAAGCATAGTTCGGGTTAGCAGTGGATATGTCGAAGACAGTAGGGAAGCGTAGTTCAGGTTGGCAGTGGATATGTCGAAGACAGTAGGGAAGCGTAGTTCAGGTTGGCAGTGAATATGTCGAAGACAGTAGGGAAGCGTAGTTCAGGTTGGCAGTGGATATGTCAAAGACAGTAGGGATGCGTAGTTCAGGTTGGCAGTGAATATGTCGAAGACAGTAGGGAAGCGTAGTTCAGGTTAGCAGTGGATATGTCGAAGACAGTAGGGAAGCATAGTTCAGGTTGGCAGTGGATATGTCGAAGACAGTAGGGATGCGTAGTTCAGGTTGGCAGTGGATATGTCGAAGACAGTAGGGAAGCGTAGTTCAGGTTGGCAGTGGATATGTCGAAGACAGTAGGGATGCGTAGTTCAGGTTGGCAGTGGATATGTCGAAGACAGTAGGGAAGCGTAGTTCAGGTTGGCAGTGGATATGTCGAAGACAGTAGGGATGCGTAGTTCAGGTTGGCAGTGGATATGTCGAAGACAGTAGGGAAGCGTAGTTCAGGTTGGCAGTGGATATGTCGAAGACAGTAGGGAAGCGTAGTTCAGGTTAGCAGTGGATATGTCGAAGACAGTAGGGAAGCGTAGTTCAGGTTAGCAGTGGATATGTCGAAGACAGTAGGGATGCGTAGTTCAGGTTAACAGTGGATATGTCGAAGACAGTAGGGATGCGTAGTTCAGGTTGGCAGTGGATATGTCGAAGACAGTAGGGAAGCGTAGTTCAGGTTGGCAGTGGATAGGTCGAAGACAGTAGGGATGCGTAGTTCAGGTTGGCAGTGAATATGTCGAAGACAGTAGGGAAGCGTAGTTCAGGTTAGCAGTGGATATGTCGAAGACAGTAGGGAAGCGTAGTTCAGGTTGGCAGTGGATATGTCGAAGACAGTAGGGATGCGTAGTTCAGGTTAGAACTGGATATGTCGAAGACAGTAGGGAAGCGTAGTTCAGGTTGGCAGTGGATATGTCGAAGACAGTAGGGATGCGTAGTTCAGGTTGGCAGTGGATATGTCGAAGACAGTAGGGAAGCGTAGTTCAGGTTGGCAGTGGATATGTCGAAGACAGTAGGGATGCGTAGTTCAGGTTGGCAGTGGATATGTCGAAGACAGTAGGGAAGCGTAGTTCAGGTTGGCAGTGGATATGTCGAAGACAGTAGGGAAGCGTAGTTCAGGTTGGCAGTGGATATGTCGAAGACAGTAGGGAAGCGTAGTTCAGGTTGGCAGTGGATATGTCGAAGACAGTAGGGATGCGTAGTTCAGGTTAACAGTGGATATGTCGAAGACAGTAGGGATGCGTAGTTCAGGTTGGCAGTGGATATGTCGAAGACAGTAGGGAAGCGTAGTTCAGGTTGGCAGTGGATATGTCAAAGACAGTAGGGAAGCGTAGTTCAGGTTGGCAGTGGATATGTCGAAGACAGTAGGGAAGCGTAGTTCAGGTTAGCAGTGGATATGTCGAAGACAGTAGGGAAGCGTAGTTCAGGTTAGCAGTGGATATGTCGAAGACAGTAGGGATGCGTAGTTCAGGTTAACAGTGGATATGTCGAAGACAGTAGGGATGCGTAGTTCAGGTTGGCAGTGGATATGTCGAAGACAGTAGGGACGCGTAGTTCGAGTTAGCAGTTGATATGTCGAAGGCAGGAGGGAAGCATAGTTCGGGTTAGCAGTGGATATGTCGAAGACAGTAGGGAAGCGTAGTTCAGGTTGGCAGTGGATATGTCGAAGACAGTAGGGAAGCGTAGTTCAGGTTGGCAGTGGATATGTCGAAGACAGTAGGGATGCGTAGTTCAGGTTGGCAGTGGATATGTCGAAGACAGTAGGGAAGCGTAGTTCAGGTTAGCAGTGGATATGTCGAAGACAGTAGGGATGCGTAGTTCAGGTTGACAGTGGATATGTCAAAGACAGTAGGGATGCGTAGTTCAGGTTGGCAGTGAATATGTCGAAGACAGTAGGGAAGCGTAGTTCAGGTTAGCAGTGGATATGTCGAAGACAGTAGGGATGCGTAGTTCAGGTTGGCAGTGGATATGTCAAAGACAGTAGGGATGCGTAGTTCAGGTTGGCAGTGGATATGTCGAAGACAGTAGGGAAGCGTAGTTCAGGTTGGCAGTGGATATGTCGAAGACAGTAGGGATGCGTAGTTCAGGTTGACAGTGGATATGTCTAAGACAGTAGGGATGCGTAGTTCAGGTTGGCAGTGGATATGTCGAAGACAGTAGGGATGCGTAGTTCAGGTTGGCAGTGGATATGTCGAAGACAGTAGGGAAGCGTAGTTCAGGTTAGCAGTGGATATGTCGAAGACAGTAGGGATGCGTAGTTCAGGTTGGCAGTGGATATGTCGAAGACAGTAGGGAAGCGTAGTTCAGGTTGGCAGTGAATATGTCGAAGACAGTAGGGAAGCGTAGTTCAGGTTGGCAGTGGATATGTCGAAGACAGTAGGGATGCGTAGTTCAGGTTGGCAGTGGATATGTCAAAGACAGTAGGGATGCGTAGTTCAGGTTGGCAGTGGATATGTCGAAGACAGTAGGGAAGCGTAGTTCAGGTTGGCAGTGGATATGTCGAAGACAGTAGGGATGCGTAGTTCAGGTTGACAGTGGATATGTCTAAGACAGTAGGAATGCGTAGTTCAGGTTGGCAGTGGATATGTCGAAGACAGTAGGGAAGCGAAGTTCAGGTTAGCAGTGGATATGTCGAAGACAGTAGGGATGCGTAGTTCGAGTTAGCAGTTGATATGTCGAAGGCAGGAGGGAAGCGTAGTTCAGGTTGGCAGTGAATATGTCGAAGACAGTAGGGATGCGTAGTTCAGGTTGGCAGTGGATATGTCGAAGACAGGAGGGAAGCGTAGTTCAGGTTGGCAGTGAATATGTCGAAGACAGTAGGGAAGCGTAGTTCAGGTTAGCAGTGGATATGTCGAAGACAGTAGGGATGCGTAGTTCGAGTTAGCAGTTGATATGTCGAAGACAGTAGGGAAGCGTAGTTCAGGTTAGCAGTGGATATGTCGAAGACAGTAGGGATGCGTAGTTCAGGTTGGCAGTGAATATGTCGAAGACAGTAGGGAAGCGTAGTTCAGGTTGGCAGTGGATATGTCGAAGACAGTAGGGATGCGTAGTTCAGGTTAGCAGTGGATATGTCGAAGACAGTAGGGAAGCGTAGTTCAGGTTAGCAGTGAATATGTCGAAGACAGTAGGGATGCGTAGTTCAGGTTGGCAGTGGATATGTCGAAGACAGTAGGGAAGCGTAGTTCAGGTTAGCAGTGAATATGTCGAAGACAGTAGGGATGCGTAGTTCGAGTTAGCAGTTGATATGTCGAAGGCAGGAGGGAAGCATAGTTCGGGTTAGCAGTGGATATGTCGAAGACAGTAGGGAAGCGTAGTTCAGGTTGGCAGTGAATATGTCGAAGACAGTAGGGAAGCGTAGTTCAGGTTAGCAGTGGATATGTCGAAGACAGTAGGGAAGCGTAGTTCAGGTTAGCAGTGAATATGTCGAAGACAGTAGGGATGCGTAGTTCAGGTTGGCAGTGGATATGTCGAAGACAGTAGGGAAGCGTAGTTCAGGTTAGCAGTGAATATGTCGAAGACAGTAGGGATGCGTAGTTCGAGTTAGCAGTTGATATGTCGAAGGCAGGAGGGAAGCATAGTTCGGGTTAGCAGTGGATATGTCGAAGACAGTAGGGAAGCGTAGTTCAGGTTAGCAGTGGATATGTCGAAGACAGTAGGGATGCGTAGTTCAGGTTGGCAGTGAATATGTCGAAGACAGTAGGGAAGCGTAGTTCAGGTTAGCAGTGGATATGTCGAAGACAGTAGGGATGCGTAGTTCAGGTTGGCAGTGAATATGTCGAAGACAGTAGGGAAGCGTAGTTCAGGTTAGCAGTGGATATGTCGAAGACAGTAGGGATGCGTAGTTCGAGTTAGCAGTTGATATGTCGAAGGCAGGAGGGAAGCATAGTTCGGGTTAGCAGTGGATATGTCGAAGACAGTAGGGAAGCGTAGTTCAGGTTAGCAGTGGATATGTCGAAGACAGTAGGGATGCGTAGTTCAGGTTGGCAGTGAATATGTCGAAGACAGTAGGGAAGCGTAGTTCAGGTTAGCAGTGGATATGTCGAAGACAGTAGGGATGCGTAGTTCGAGTTAGCAGTTGATATGTCGAAGGCAGGAGGGAAGCATAGTTCGGGTTAGCAGTGGATATGTCGAAGACACTAGGGAAGCGTAGTTCAGGTTGGCAGTGAATATGTCGAAGACAGTAGGGAAGCGTAGTTCAGGTTAGCAGTGGATATGTCGAAGACAGTAGGGAAGCGTAGTTCAGGTTGGCAGTGAATATGTCGAAGACAGTAGGGAAGCGTAGTTCAGGTTAGCAGTGGATATGTCGAAGACAGTAGGGATGCGTAGTTCGAGTTAGCAGTGGATATGTCGATAAAGTAGCAGAGCATAGTTCTTCCTTCTGTTCTTTGGTTTCTGGTCATCTTTGGAGAGAGTAATCAAAATGGCCGCCTTTATACAAGACGGATTGAATATTTTACGCCTCCTGATTGGTTAACCTACTTTTCGGGAACTATAAAGTGAGTCTAGTCATTTGGGTTGGCTCACTAGTACCAAAGTACACAAAATAATCTAACAATAACAGCTAATGGTTTTGAGAAAACTGTTTTCCTGAAAAGTTATTTTAAAAGAAAGACTTTATAAATTTTGACCAAAAGCAGTAATGGCTGCTTAATCAGTGAATACCAAATGCTTCCTTGCAGGGAAATGGCCAATATTACATGTCAGCCAAAGAACTTCTGCTATTGTCTACTAGAGAGCACTGACAAAAGTAGCATATAAGAAAAGAGTACAAAGACTCATCTTTTTTTTTTTTGGCACAGGCTGTCTGATAGACAGGACAGTCTTGTTTTCCCTCTAGGTGACTTTTTGGCCACCAGCAATCCTAATGCTGAACTGAACACAATCATACATAGCATACTAATGACCTAAGTTTACTTGATTACAAACAAAAATATCTAATAAATTTACCAACACAACTCTCCTCAAAATCTAAGTTTCTCACAGCCTTTTATATGAACTATGCACATGTACATATCAGAAAGGACATAACTGCATACAAACCTTTATTTGCCGACGTTTGTATTTTCTGTCTAGATTATTTTGTCATTAATAATTGCTCAAGAGCTCACTCAACAACTCTCTTATATAAAAAAAACCATGCCATCAAGGAAAGCTTTGTCAAGATATCTGGCATTGTAATAAAGCACAGGGAGGTATGAGTTCATGTCTTTCTCTAGAACAAAGTGAAAACAGGCAGTAGCCTTGGTTTGAATTTGATCCCTGTTCTAACTCTCTAAATCTATTGCTCCACTTTCATATAAAAAAAACCATGCCACCAAGAAAAGCTTTGTCAAGATATCTGGCATTGTAATAAAGCGCAGGGAGGTATGAGTTCATGTCTTTCTCTAGAACAAAGTGAAAACAGGCAGTAGCCTTGGTTTGAATTTGATCCCTGTTCTTACTCTCTAAATCTATTGCTCCACTTTCATATAAAAAAAATCATGCCATCAAGAAAAGCTTTGTCAAGATATCTGGCATTGTAATAAAGCACAGGGAGGTATGAGTTCATGTCTTTCTCTAGAACAAAGTGAAAACAGGCAGTAGCCTTGGTTTGAATTTGATCCCTGTTCTCACTCTCTAAATCTATTGCTCCACTTTCATATAAAAAAATCATGCCATCAAAGAAAGTTTTGTGAAGATATCTGGCATTGTGACAATGCACAGGGAGATGTGAATTCATGCCTTTCTCTAGGATATTAGCATAAATTGAACACAGGCCTCAGTTTCAATTTAAACCCTGTTGTCACTCTGAATCCTCTTTATAGCTGTTCGGCAAGTTGCACTGCTGCATGTTGGAAATAAAGTTCAAATTTCTTTCTGCTTCATTTCTCTATTTTGCCTATTTTCATCTCATCATAATAGAATTTTCACATCGAGGGAAAAATGAATTACATTTTCAGAAGAACGTAAATCAGGCGAGTTATTTTAATTGGGAGTCATTCTTGCAAGAAGGAGATATGGATAAAAAAAAATAAAAAAAAGAAGGTAAAAAGCATAGCAATTTTTTTTTTACTTTTATTATTTTCAATTCAGGTGCTATTGTTCCCAAATATTGAGTCATAAATAATTTCCGTTTTTGTTTAGCAAATTTTTCTTCAAAATATTACAAATGGCTTCCAAAAATGGAAATTACTTACACACCCCAAAAAAAATGGGATTTTGCGTAAAAGTATTTTTATTTATTATAAACTTTGATTTTTTTTTTTCTCGATTATTTTTATTCTATTGTTCTGCCAATACAAAGCCAAAGATTCACTGAAGGTAGAGGACTACTGAATAAGGCTGTTGTAAGAATATACAAGGAGGAAGCAAGAGATGCCTATTATAAGGATATACAAGATAGATAACAGCTGATCCTAGCCTTGAAGTGGTTATGATCACAGTAATTGAAGAAGCATCTGCTCAGGAGTTTGTTTATAATACATCAAGGAAGACGATGAGCGGAACTTCTTCCTTACTAACGGAATATCAAAGGAAGGACAATGACTCAACTCAGAATATGTGGCCTGGCAGGTCCCAGCTGTGAATCGTATGTATAGCTGTCCACTCGTATTTGAGGATACCTGTCTACTAGGGTGGCTAGCTAATCCCTATCGCAGATGCTTGCTCAGGTGCATTTTGTGTTTATTCAACACCCACAGAGCCCACCTGTGGTTATACTGCAACTATGCTGAGCAGGCCTTAGTTACAGTTTCTGGGAAAGAGTGTGTTATCTAATGTGATCAACAATTTGAACAAGGCCAGCACACTCAAGCCCTCGGCCGCAATGACTTGTGACTGTGCTAGCACAGCTATCGATGACACCCAAGGGTTTTGTCTATCCAATTTCACTCACAAGGCTTCGGTCAACCCATGGCATGGTTTTCAGGCACTTTCCAAAGGTGCTGTGTGCTGGGATCAACCCCTCCAGTCCAATAACATCAGGAAGTTTCCTTCCTGATAAATCATTCATGGTGAGATTTGAACCCGGGTCTCATTGCCAGAATGTGTACGCTCTAATCACTTGGCCATGTGCCCATTGTCGAAATCTGTATTAGTAAGTCAAAATCTGATTTATATAAAACCGCTGAATGCAGAATTTTTACTTGAATTACATTGTTACATATCACTGGAATACTATATATATATATATATATATATATATATATATATATATATATATATATATATATATACACACACACACAGACATATTATTAAGTGTTGACTTAATATATACTAGCAGCCATACACACTCAAGCCCTTGGCCATGATGACTTGTGACTTTGCACAGCTATCAACGGCCTCCCCCAAGGGTTTTGTCTATCCAATTTCACTCACAAGGCTTCAGTCAACCCATGGTATGGTTTTTAGGCACTTTCCAAAGGTGCTGTGTGCTGGGATCAACCCCTCCAGCCCAATAACATCAAGGAGTCTCCTTCCTGACAAATCGACCATGGTGAGTTTCAAACCCAGGTCTCATTGTCAGAATGCAAACGTTCTAATCACTCGGCCAGATGCCCATATAAGATGGATAACACATAGCAATCCAACACTCTTTTCTCAGTTTCTTATGAAATCTTTGCATTTCTCAGTATCTTGCTTAGCTTTTGAAATGCTTCTTTCTGTAGTCCAATGCATGTTCAGATCTTAGCATCACATTTTCCATCTACTTTTTCCAGATATTTAAACTTATGTACTTGCTTGATCTTGACATCTCCAATTTGTAACTCACATCTTTAATTTTATTTTTTTATTTTTTGCTGATGACCATACTGTCTTCTTTCAGTTGATGTTTAGCTTTTTTTTTTCTTACTCTCAAAGATCCTGTCATTTTCTTTCCAAATCATCCAACAACACAGTATCATCTGCATACCTTATATTGTTAAGATTATGCTCACAGATAATAAATCCTGCCAGGGTTTCCAGTTGCATTAGGATATCTTTAATGTAGAGGAGGAATAAATCTGGCGAGAAGACATCCTTGTCTCACACCCTATTTTTTGTGTAGCTACTCATTTTTTATCCATATAAAGCCAGTTTGTTCCCCAGTATAAGTTCTGGATTATTCTAACATTCCAAATACCATATATTTCTACATATAAGGCAACCTTTAAATCTTAAAAATCCCCCCACTAAAGGGTATGGCAATATGACATTTACAAAAAGTTAATCTTAAATCCTGTGGTGATCTACTGCTCAGGACACCTAGCCATGGATTAAGATGGGTTGAACACCTAAAAACCACCTACATTAACCAACTATGTTATGACAGAGAATGCCAACCTAATGACCTTCAAAACTTGATGCAAGATCGTGATGGTTGGTGTGATAGACTCATGAATGTCCGAGCCAACTTGACTGAATAATAATTAGTGTAACCCGGATATAAGAGAGACCCGGATATAAGAGAGATTCTCTCTGGTCCCAAATTAGAGCCTGTGTTAATAAAACAAAATAGACCAAACCCGGATATAAGAGACTTCTTATATCCGGGTTACACTGTATATCTATCAACTTGCATATTAGAAAATTTTTAGTAAAGAAAAATGCGTTCCTCAGAAGGAATCAAAATGACATCCTCCTTTGTAGGAGAAACCACCATTTGATCCAGTGTGCTTTACAGTCCAGTCAAAAAGAATGTCACAGCAAGCAGGGTTCTATTTTCACTTTTTAAGGAAGCACATACTCTTCACCCGGGTTATTTTTTTCAAAAGATTCATATCTGCTCAGTTTCCTATCAGAGACATAAATAAAGCAATTTCTAAAGAATGGATTTATTTTTAATCTGATATTTTTATTACTTCAAGCATTATTATAGTGGATACCCATATTTGAAATAGATAACCTATTTTTATTAATTAAAAAGTTTGTATTATAAGAAATCCAAATTGAAATTTGGGTCCAATCTTACTGCTACCAAGCACAAAATCAATCTTGGAATTCGTCTTTTAAAAGAAAATTGAATAGTCTTTTTTTTATAGAAGGACTTGAACATTTAACATTGTAGCACTAGTTTAGTGGCCTATCAAAAGTGTATGGATTATTTAATGCCGAAATGTAAATATTTTGTACACGATTTTTTTGAGATAATAAAAGTCTTAGTAATTAAACCATAGCTGTGGAGGCAGTGGATTCATACTATTTCCATAGATATTTGGATATAATGTGGATATAAAATGGGGGATCATTTCTATATTGCAATCAATATGTAAACTGATCCATCACTTTGTGGCCATGGTAGTTTCTATACATTCATATTATAGAGAATGTAAATAAATCTAAAAGACCTGCCAGTGTAGCTAATCAGTATTTCATTGACTGAGTGACTCATTTTCTACGGCTTATCAATAAACAAGAAATTATAATGTGGATATAAAGTGGGGGACAAATTCTATATTAAAATCAATATATAAAATGATCACTCACTTTGTGACCAGGGTAGTTTCTATACATTCATATTGTAGAGAATGTAAATTAATCTAAAAGACATCCCTGTGTAGCTAATCAGTATTTCATTGATTGATTAATTCATTTTTTATGGCTTATCTATCCTTTGTGGGTTAATTAAAGCCAAAAAATAATTTGGGGGAATAAAAATGATGTAGTGATACCAGTCTTACTAATTAACCTATAGAGGGGGGAAGGTGGATTCATATCATTCCTAATAAGTGAATATAATGAACCAACTGGAATTGGAACTCAGCTCTCTGATTAACAATTCCAAGTCATTATCCATTACACCACCAGCATATCCAAGTTTACAGCACATTGAATTCCCAAACAGTCACCTATCTAGGTACTGACTAGATTCAATGTTGCTTAACTTTGGTGTTCGTACAGGAATTGGTGTTTCAACGTGATGTAGCCATAAGCCTATAGTACTAGTTATCCACCTCCAGGGATGGAATGATACAAAATAAACTTTTTTTCTTTTCTTTTTTCTCTTTAGCAAGGTGTGGGGAGATTATGGTATAGGAAAGGAGTATAAAAAAAGATGCCGCTTCAAAAATGTTGGGAAGCACTGCCTACTAACTTTTCAAGAAGTTATGAGTAAATTCCTCCCACACACTTTCCAAACCAAAAATAGTCCCTTTATTAATTTTCCAGCTGAAGAAGAATAAGCAGCCATCTTTGTTTATAAAAAGACATGTTCTCACTATTCTTCATGTCAATCTCTTAAGAAAGTTTAAGAAATAAAATGCCAAGAGAAAGTCTCAGATGTTAAAGGAACCAGGGCCTTTCTTGTGGAAGCCTATGAACTGGAGATTATACAAAAACATATTGTAATTCCTCACTTACTTGCCAAAAGACTGGGTTTTTTGTAATTCTAAGAATCAGAGTGTTGTTCAAAAGTTAAATCCAGAATACGACTATCAAACAGAGCAAGTTTACTTTCACAAAGAAAGTCAAGCTTGAAACGTCTTTCTGAAGAAAATAAAGTAAGGCTCTTGTTTTAGTGATTAGCTACTTCAATAATTAAATGTGTAAGGTTTCATACAGAAATATTTTATAGCATAAGGAATGGTGTCATCATTTCCTTTGGATACTATTGGTAAAGAGAAAGTTCCACTCAGACAGCCTCTCCCCTAGAAATGTTGTATTGTGCCAAACATTCCTGGCAGGATGCTTCCCCAATAACCACAATCTTAACCTTTTCAAGTCTAGAATCAACCATTAGGGTTTGTAAATTTATTGGTCTTAACCTGGAATCTCAACTTCAGACACTTTCCCACCACCATGATGTAACTTCCCTCTGACTTCCAATGGCAACTGTTCTGATGAGCTTTCCTCATAGTGCCTCAACTGCATGCATTTAAGCACACTATGAGATTGGTAATAGGTCTCACTGTTGAACTAGCTAGCTGCAGTCGTATGTTCTATTCTAATAATTTTTCCTTGCACTTCTTGCCTGTGGAACTCTCTAATTTCTTGCTTCTCTGCCATCTACAATCTTCAAAAATGTAAATGCAATGCCAACTGCCATCTTTTATCTTCCTGAATCTTGATCTTTCATTGTCCTTTCTGATTCTCTATAACACCCTGTAACATACCTATGTCTCAGTGGCATTATTGCCTTACATGAGGTCAAATGATTAAAAAGAAAATAATAATGATAGACTAAAAATGAACACTCCTTTTTTATCTATATATATAAAACAGAGGTTGTCTGTGTGTCTGTCTGATACCTTTTCACTCGAGATCCATCCAACCGGTTTTGACCAAACTTGGCACATACATTGTACAATGTAAAAGATAGATTCTTAGCATTAAAAAAAAATCCGATAATTTTTTAAAAGTCAATAAAGCCAAGCAAAAATCAATAAATTCAACTTTCTTCCTCCAATTTTATTCACACTCGGTATGTAGGTTACTTACATCATGAAGAGCTCAACGAATACCTCATATTTCTATGACACTGTGTTTAGTGAAAAACCACAAAAAATGAAAAATCGATTTTAACACAAATTTTAAACTAAAACCTCCTTCAGTTTTCAAGCAGTCTAATACAAACTTGATTCAGTTGTAGACAACAATAAGTTGATTGTTTAACAGTCATTTAATTGATAATTGAATCTACCCATATAGCGAAAACCCATGTAAATAGCAAAAAAATTGCAATTTTTACTGGTTTCTTTCTTTTTTTTTGTCAATCTTTCCACCAATCTTCTTCAAACTTAATAATTGCTTTATAAATGTATCCTCTTTTACATTCCTGGTAGCACACTGACAAATTGAATTTCAACAACTCCAAAATAAGTGGGTGTTCATGTTGCCTGTTTTACCCCTTCATGTCTTTGGCTAACTTCAACTGAATAAATACAGGCTGCTTCCGTTATATCACTAACTGCATTAATTTGAAATGTTTTTCAATGGAAGTACTTTAAAGTAATTGAAGATAAATTCTGTTACATCTAAACATGATGATGTTTTTGCTCCATTCTAATTAAACACTTTTTCTAATTGACCAGCTGGGTATGGCTGCTAGTATATATTAAGTCAACACTTAATAATATGTGTGTGTGTGTGTATGTGTGTGTATATATATATATATATATATATATATATATAGTATTCCAGTGATATGTAACAATGCAATTCAAGTAAAAATTCTGCATTCAGTGGTTTTATATAAATCAGATTTTAACTTACTAATACAAATTTCGACAATGGGCACATGGCCAAGTGATTAGAGCGTACGCATTCTGGCAATGAGACCCGGGTTCAAATCTCACCATGAATGATTTATCAGGAAGGAGACTTCCTGATGTTATTGGACTGGAGGGGGTTGATCCCAGCACACAGCACCTTTGGAAAGTGCCTGAAAACCATGCCATGGGTTGACTGAAGCCTTGTGAGTGAAATTGGATAGACAAAACCCTTGGGGGAGGCCATTGATAGCTGTGCTAGCACAAAGTCACAAGTCATCATGGCCAAGGGCTTGAGTGTGCTGGCCTTGTTCAAACTGTTGATCTTGCTAGATAACACACTCTTTCCCAGAAACTGTAACTAAGGTCTGCCTAGCACAGTTCCAGTATAAACCACAGGTGGGCTCTGTGGGTGTTGAATAAACACAAAATGCACCTGAGCAAGCATCTGCAATAGGGATTGGCTAGCCACCCTAGTAGACAGGTATCCTTGAATACGTGTGTGGCCAGCTATACTTATACGATTCACAGCTAGGCCACATATTCTGAGTTGAGTCATTGTCCTTCCTTTAATATTCCATTAGTAAGGAAGAAGTTCCACTCATCGTCTTCCTTGTTGTATTATAAACAAACTCCTGAGAAGATGCTTCCCCAATTACTGTAATCATAACCACTTCAAGCTTAGGATCAGTTGCTATCTATCTTGTATATCCTTATAATAGTCATCTCTTGCTTACTCCTTGTTGAATAAACACAAATGCACCTGAGCAAGCATTTTCAGTAGGGATCGGTTAGCCACCCCAGTAGACGGGTATCCTTGAATACGAGTGGCCAGCTATACATAGCATAGTAGAAGTTTTATAAATTGTCATATATATTTACTATTCTATTGAATTTGCATTCAATAGGTGTTTTTATAACTAAAATAAATCCTCACGAGCCAGGAAAACCTACCTAGGTTTCACCTAAACAGATCTTTACCCTGAAGATACATTTAGGTGTTACCTAGCTAGGTTTTCCTGTTTTTTTAGGATTTATTTTAGTTATTCTCGCTCTAGTTAGCATATTGAGCACTCAACGTTTTAGTCATACTACTTGCTTGTTTTTTTTTTTTCTTTGGACTAAAGACTTAAGGCACTAGTCAATTTATTTTGCCCTGTTCGCGTGTTTTTAGTTCTTTTTTTTTTTATTTCCAATTTTTTCCTCAGCTACCGATTTGTTTTGACATATCTACTATTAGTGTGTATATATATATATATATATATATATATATAGTTTTAAGGTATGCTGTATTTATAGGTAAAAGGGCTCAATATACATACATAGAGCATATGTAGATATAAAAATATAAAAATGGACACTGAGCAATAACAGTCTGTTTCATGCTTGAACACAATTTTAAATTTACAACCTAAAAGTTATGTTTAAGTATGAAACACATAGTCACCACTCGATGTTGACCTCAGTGTGTATGTATATATATATATATATATATATATATATATATATATATGGTGGACTCACACACACACTATTTACATTATTCGGACTATTGTCCTCATCTTTGCCGCCATGTTTATCACAACTTTTTTGGCCATTGTACGATCCAGCCTTCTTCAGGTGGTTGGAATGTCAAACCGAACCCTGTATCTCACTCACAGGGTTGACTGTTCTAGTTCCATGTGCCATGTCTAATGGATGTCAGTTATCTCCTGTTAATTCCCCTCTCAAAGTTCTCCAGTGCCTTGACCAGGTATTGAACTCACACTGAGTCCTGTCACTGGATCGAACTAATGCCTTTATCCACTGTGCCATGTGTCCGTTGTGATAAACATGGTGACAAAGATGAGGACAATAATCTGAATAATGTAAATAGTGTACATAATACCTCATCTCATATATATATATATATATATATATATATGTGTGTGTGTGTGTATGTATGTATGTATGTATGTATGTATGCATGCATGCATGCATGAGAAAGAAAAGAAAGAGAGAACCTTTATTTTTTTTTTTTTCTGATGTAGCCAAACATTTCTGGGTTACAAACATAATTAGTAAAACATGTTCTAGTAAATTAAAAATCAACAGTAACTTGTCCCTCCCAAAATAAAAGCACAAAAATAGCCACCACAAAACAGCTGTAGAGATTTTTCTCCACTTCTCCATGCAGATAGAAAATTAGTGAATAAGTTTGTCTTCATTAAAACAAAAACAAAAAAATTCAACAGTGGTGTTGTGCTTCCAACAAAAGCAACAAGAACGATTAATAACCCCAAAATAACCAAACCCTAAATGCTGAAATGGAAATGAATGAGAATATTCAATGGAAACTGAAAATATTTAATCTAAGAAATTCATTCAGACAAAAAAAAAAAAAAAAAAAAAAAACAATCAACCAAGGCCAACAACATTCAGGATCACAGAATCATCAATTAGTTGCATAGTATGTTAACAGTTTTTACTGAAAGAATCTATCAAGCTTCAGATAAGAATGGTGAAGTTCAGTTTGTTGCTTTGGATATCTTGAAAGTATTTAACAGAGTTTGGCATGCTGGTCTTCTTCACAAGTTGAAAGGATATGCTATTTCTTGACAAATTTCTGATCTGATTCAACCATTTTTATCAAATTTCAAAATGAAAGTGGTCCTGGATGGCTACTCTTCCAGATATTTTTGCATCAATGCAGATGTACCCCAGGGCTTTATCCCTGAACCTATGTTGTTCTTAATTTCAATCAATGATCTTCCTGACAACATCTATTTTCAACTTATTATCTAAGCCGATGGTACAACTATTTACTCTTTTCTTAAAGCAAACTCCAATCAGTTTGAAAAGGTCATACAGACAGCTGATCACAAAAATGACCTACAATCCATTGTTAACTGGGGTAAGTAATGGCCTGTTAATTTTAATCACTGAAACTAAACTGCACTCTTTTAATCATCTTTGAGAACTTTTTTTGATTTCCATGAGCATAGCTGATGCTAACCTTACGATGCCATATATGCCGATGCAGACCATCTTCATTCCCTTTGTATTTCATTGATAAGAAGTTCCATTCAGGTAGCTTCTTCCAAAAAGCAACTACTTTATGGAACAGACACCTGAGGATGATTCCCCAAGCTACATTCTTTAGTTCCACCAGTTCAGACCTTTACAACTAAGCTTCTCTCTACTCTTTCACTATTTCCATGGCAAATGTTCCAACAAGCTACATTCTTTAGTTCCACCAGTTCAGACCTTTACAACTAAGCTTCTCTCTACTCTTTCACTATTTCCATGGCAAATCTTCCAACAAGCTACATTCTTTAGTTCCACCAGTTCAGACCTTTACAACTAAGCTTCTCTCTACTCTTTCACTATTTCCATGGCAAATCTTCCAACAAGCTACATTCTTTAGTTCCACCAGTTCAGACGTTTACAACTAAGCTTCTCTCTACTCTTTCACTATTTCCATGGCAAATCTTCCAACAAGCTACATTCTTTAGTTCCACCAGTTCAGACCTTTACAACTAAGCTTCTCTCTACTCTTTCACTATTTCCATGGCAAATGTTCCAACAAGCTACATTCTTTAGTTCCACCAGTTCAGACCTTTACAACTAAGCTTCTCTCTACTCTTTCACTACTTCCCTGGCAAATGCTCCAACAAGCTACATTCTTTAGTTCCACCAGTTCAGACCTTTACAACTAAGCTTCTCTCTACTCTTTCACTATTTCCATGGCAAATCTTCCAACAAGCTACATTCTTCAGTTCCACCAGTTCAGACCTTTACAACTAAGCTTCTCTCTACTCTTTCACTACTTCCCTGGCAAATCTTCCAACAAGCTACATTCTTTAGTTCCACCAGTTCAGACCTTTACAACTAAGCTTCTCTCTACTCTTTCACTATTTCCATGGCAAATCTTCCAACAAGCTACATTCTTTAGTTCCACCAGTTCAGACCTTTACAACTAAGCTTCTCTCTACTCTTTCACTATTTCCATGGCAAATCTTCCAACAAGCTACATTCTTTAGTTCCACCAGTTCAGACCTTTACAACTAAGCTTCTCTCTACTCTTTCACTATTTCCATGGCAAATCTTCCAACAAGCTACATTCTTTAGTTCCACCAGTTCAGACCTTTACAACTAAGCTTCTCTCTACTCTTTCACTATTTCCATGGCAAATCTTCCAACAAGCTACATTCTTTAGTTCCACCAGTTCAGACCTTTACAACTAAGCTTCTCTCTACTCTTTCACTATTTCCATGGCAAATCTTCCAACAAGCTACATTCTTTAGTTCCACCATTTCAGACCTTTACAACTAAGCTTCTCTCTACTCTTTCACTATTTCCATGGCAAATCTTCCAACAAGCTACATTCTTTAGTTCCACCAGTTCAGACCTTTACAACTAAGCTTCTCTCTACTCTTTCACTATTTCCATGGCAAATGTTCCAACAAGCTACATTCTTTAGTTCCACCAGTTCAGACCTTTACAACTAAGCTTCTCTCTACTCTTTCACTACTTCCCTGGCAAATGCTCCAACAAGCTACATTCTTTAGTTCCACCAGTTCAGACCTTTACAACTAAGCTTCTCTCTACTATTTCACTATTTCCATGGCAAATCTTCCAACAAGCTACATTCTTTAGTTCCACCAGTTCAGACCTTTACAACTAAGCTTCTCTCTACTCTTTCACTACTTCCCTGGCAAATGCTCCAACAAGCTACATTCTTTAGTTCCACCAGTTCAGACCTTTACAACTAAGCTTCTCTCTACTATTTCACTATTTCCATGGCAAATCTTCCAACAAGCTACATTCTTTAGTTCCACCAGTTCAGACCTTTACAACTAAGCTTCTCTCTACTCTTTCACTATTTCCATGGCAAATGTTCCAACAAGCTACATTCTTTAGTTCCACCAGTTCAGACGTTTACAACTAAGCTTCTCTCTACTCTTTCACTATTTCCATGGCAAATCTTCCAACAAGCTACATTCTTTAGTTCCACCAGTTCAGACCTTTACAACTAAGCTTCTCTCTACTCTTTCACTATTTCCATGGCAAATCTTCCAACAAGCTACATTCTTTAGTTCCACCAGTTCAGACCTTTACAACTAAGCTTCTCTCTACTCTTTCACTATTTCCATGGCAAATCTTCCAACAAGCTACATTCTTTAGTTCCACCAGTTCAGACCTTTACAACTAAGCTTCTCTCTACTCTTTCACTATTTCCATGGCAAATCTTCCAACAAGCTACATTCTTTAGTTCCACCATTTCAGACCTTTACAACTAAGCTTCTCTCTACTCTTTCACTATTTCCATGGCAAATCTTCCAACAAGCTACATTCTTTAGTTCCACCAGTTCAGACGTTTACAACTAAGCTTCTCTCTACTCTTTCACTATTTCCATGGCAAATCTTCCAACAAGCTACATTCTTTAGTTCCACCAGTTCAGACCTTTACAACTAAGCTTCTCTCTACTCTTTCACTATTTCCATGGCAAATGTTCCAACAAGCTACATTCTTTAGTTCCACCAGTTCAGACCTTTACAACTAAGCTTCTCTCTACTCTTTCACTACTTCCCTGGCAAATGCTCCAACAAGCTACATTCTTTAGTTCCACCAGTTCAGACCTTTACAACTAAGCTTCTCTCTACTCTTTCACTATTTCCATGGCAAATCTTCCAACAAGCTACATTCTTTAGTTCCACCATTTCAGACCTTTACAACTAAGCTTCTCTCTACTCTTTCACTATTTCCATGGCAAATCTTCCAACAAGCTACATTCTTTAGTTCCACCAGTTCAGACGTTTACAACTAAGCTTCTCTCTACTCTTTCACTATTTCCATGGCAAATCTTCCAACAAGCTACATTCTTTAGTTCCACCAGTTCAGACCTTTACAACTAAGCTTCTCTCTACTCTTTCACTATTTCCATGGCAAATGTTCCAACAAGCTACATTCTTTAGTTCCACCAGTTCAGACCTTTACAACTAAGCTTCTCTCTACTATTTCACTATTTCCATGGCAAATGTTCCAACAAGCTACATTCTTTAGTTCCACCAGTTCAGACCTTTACAACTAAGCTTCTCTCTACTCTTTCACTACTTCCCTGGCAAATGCTCCAACAAGCTACATTCTTTAGTTCCACCAGTTCAGACCTTTACAACTAAGCTTCTCTCTACTCTTTCACTATTTCCATGGCAAATCTTCCAACAAGCTACATTCTTTAGTTCCACCATTTCAGACCTTTACAACTAAGCTTCTCTCTACTCTTTCACTATTTCCATGGCAAATCTTCCAACAAGCTACATTCTTTAGTTCCACCAGTTCAGACGTTTACAACTAAGCTTCTCTCTACTCTTTCACTATTTCCATGGCAAATCTTCCAACAAGCTACATTCTTTAGTTCCACCAGTTCAGACCTTTACAACTAAGCTTCTCTCTACTCTTTCACTATTTCCCTGGCAAATGCTCCAACAAGCTACATTCTTTAGTTCCACCAGTTCAGACCTTTACAACTAAGCTTCTCTCTACTATTTCACTATTTCCATGGCAAATGTTCCAACAAGCTACATTCTTTAGTTCCACCAGTTCAGACCTTTACAACTAAGCTTCTCTCTACTCTTTCACTACTTCCCTGGCAAATGCTCCAACAAGCTACATTCTTTAGTTCCACCAGTTCAGACCTTTACAACTAAGCTTCTCTCTACTATTTCACTATTTCCATGGCAAATCTTCCAACAAGCTACATTCTTTAGTTCCACCATTTCAGACCTTTACAACTAAGCTTCTCTCTACTCTTTCACTATTTCCATGGCAAATCTTCCAACAAGCTACATTCTTTAGTTCCACCAGTTCAGACGTTTACAACTAAGCTTCTCTCTACTCTTTCACTATTTCCATGGCAAATGTTCCAACAAGCTACATTCTTTAGTTCCACCAGTTCAGACCTTTACAACTAAGCTTCTCTCTACTATTTCACTATTTCCATGGCAAATCTTCCAACAAGCTACATTCTTTAGTTCCACCAGTTCAGACCTTTACAACTAAGCTTCTCTCTACTCTTTCACTATTTCCATGGCAAATCTTCCAACAAGCTACATTCTTTAGTTCCACCAGTTCAGACCTTTACAACTAAGCTACTCTCTACTATTTCACTATTTCCATGGCAAATCTTCCAACAAGCTACATTCTTTAGTTCCACCAGTTCAGACCTTTACAACTAAGCTTCTCTCTACTCTTTCACTATTTCCATGGCAAATCTTCCAACAAGCTACATTCTTTAGTTCCACCAGTTCAGACCTTTACAACTAAGCTTCTCTCTACTCTTTCACTATTTCCATGGCAAATCTTCCAACAAGCTACATTCTTTAGTTCCACCAGTTCAGACCTTTACAACTAAGCTTCTCTCTACTCTTTCACTATTTCCATGGCAAATCTTCCAACAAGCTACATTCTTTAGTTCCACCAGTTCAGACCTTTACAACTAAGCTTCTCTCTACTCTTTCACTATTTCCATGGCAAATCTTCCAACAAGCTACATTCTTTAGTTCCACCAGTTCAGACCTTTACAACTAAGCTTCTCTCTACTCTTTCACTATTTCCATGGCAAATCTTCCAACAAGCTACATTCTTTAGTTCCACCATTTCAGACCTTTACAACTAAGCTTCTCTCTACTCTTTCACTATTTCCATGGCAAATCTTCCAACAAGCTACATTCTTTAGTTCCACCAGTTCAGACCTTTACAACTAAGCTTCTCTCTACTCTTTCACTATTTCCATGGCAAATGTTCCAACAAGCTACATTCTTTAGTTCCACCATTTCAGACCTTTACAACTAAGCTTCTCTCTACTCTTTCACTATTTCCATGGCAAATCTTCCAACAAGCTACATTCTTTAGTTCCACCAGTTCAGACGTTTACAACTAAGCTTCTCTCTACTCTTTCACTATTTCCATGGCAAATCTTCCAACAAGCTACATTCTTTAGTTCCACCAGTTCAGACCTTTACAACTAAGCTTCTGTCTACTCTTTCACTATTTCCATGGCAAATCTTCCAACAAGCTACATTCTTTAGTTCCACCAGTTCAGACCTTTACAACTAAGCTTCTCTCTACTCTTTCACTATTTCCATGGCAAATGTTCCAACAAGCTACATTCTTTAGTTCCACCATTTCAGACCTTTACAACTAAGCTTCTCTCTACTATTTCACTATTTCCATGGCAAATCTTCCAACAAGCTACATTCTTTAGTTCCACCATTTCAGACCTTTACAACTAAGCTTCTCTCTACTCTTTCACTATTTCCATGGCAAATCTTCCAACAAGCTACATTCTTTAGTTCCACCAGTTCAGACCTTTACAACTAAGCTTCTGTCTACTCTTTCACTATTTCCATGGCAAATCTTCCAACAAGCTACATTCTTTAGTTCCACCAGTTCAGACCTTTACAACTAAGCTTCTCTCTACTCTTTCACTATTTCCATGGCAAATGTTCCAACAAGCTACATTCTTTAGTTCCACCATTTCAGACCTTTACAACTAAGCTTCTCTCTACTATTTCACTATTTCCATGGCAAATCTTCCAACAAGCTACATTCTTTAGTTCCACCATTTCAGACCTTTACAACTAAGCTTCTCTCTACTCTTTCACTATTTCCATGGCAAATCTTCCAACAAGCTACATTCTTTAGTTCCACCAGTTCAGACGTTTACAACTAATCTTCTCTCTACTCTTTCACTATTTCCATGGCAAATCTTCCAACAAGCTACATTCTTTAGTTCCACCAGTTCAGACCTTTACAACTAAGCTTCTGTCTACTCTTTCACTATTTCCATGGCAAATCTTCCAACAAGCTACATTCTTTAGTTCCACCAGTTCAGACCTTTACAACTAAGCTTCTCTCTACTCTTTCACTATTTCCATGGCAAATGTTCCAACAAGCTACATTCTTTAGTTCCACCATTTCAGACCTTTACAACTAAGCTTCTCTCTACTATTTCACTATTTCCATGGCAAATCTTCCAACAAGCTACATTCTTTAGTTCCACCATTTCAGACCTTTACAACTAAGCTTCTCTCTACTCTTTCACTATTTCCATGGCAAATCTTCCAACAAGCTACATTCTTTAGTTCCACCAGTTCAGACCTTTACAACTAAGCTTCTCTCTACTCTTTCACTATTTCCATGGCAAATCTTCCAACAAGCTACATTCTTTAGTTCCACCATTTCAGACCTTTACAACTAAGCTTCTCTCTACTCTTTCACTATTTCCATGGCAAATGTTCCAACAAGCTACATTCTTTAGTTCCACCATTTCAGACCTTTACAACTAAGCTTCTGTCTACTCTTTCACTATTTCCATGGCAAATCTTCCAACAAGCTACATTCTTTAGTTCCACCAGTTCAGACCTTTACAACTAAGCTTCTCTCTACTATTTCACTATTTCCATGGCAAATCTTCCAACAAGCTACATTCTTTAGTTCCACCATTTCAGACCTTTACAACTAAGCTTCTCTCTACTCTTTCACTATTTCCATGGCAAATCTTCCAACAAGCTACATTCTTTAGTTCCACCAGTTCAGACCTTTACAACTAAGCTTCTCTCTACTCTTTCACTATTTCCATGGCAAATGTTCCAACAAGCTACATTCTTTAGTTCCACCATTTCAGACCTTTACAACTAAGCTTCTCTCTACTATTTCACTATTTCCATGGCAAATCTTCCAACAAGCTACATTCTTTAGTTCCACCATTTCAGACCTTTACAACTAAGCTTCTCTCTACTCTTTCACTATTTCCATGGCAAATCTTCCAACAAGCTACATTCTTTAGTTCCACCAGTTCAGACCTTTACAACTAAGCTTCTGTCTACTCTTTCACTATTTCCATGGCAAATCTTCCAACAAGCTACATTCTTTAGTTCCACCAGTTCAGACCTTTACAACTAAGCTTCTCTCTACTCTTTCACTACTTCCCTGGCAAATGCTCCAACAAGCTACATTCTTTAGTTCCACCAGTTCAGACCTTTACAACTAAGCTTCTCTCTACTATTTCACTATTTCCATGGCAAATCTTCCAACAAGCTACATTCTTTAGTTCCACCAGTTCAGACCTTTACAACTAAGCTTCTCTCTACTCTTTCACTATTTCCATGGCAAATCTTCCAACAAGCTACATTCTTTAGTTCCACCAGTTCAGACCTTTACAACTAAGCTTCTCTCTACTCTTTCACTATTTCCATGGCAAATCTTCCAACAAGCTACATTCTTTAGTTGCACCAGTTCAGACCTTTACAACTAAGCTTCTCTCTACTATTTCACTATTTCCATGGCAAATCTTCCAACAAGCTACATTCTTTAGTTCCACCAGTTCAGACCTTTACAACTAAGCTTCTGTCTACTCTTTCACTATTTCCATGGCAAATCTTCCAACAAGCTACATTCTTTAGTTCCACCAGTTCAGACCTTTACAACTAAGCTTCTCTCTACTCTTTCACTATTTCCATGGCAAATCTTCCAACAAGCTACATTCTTTAGTTCCACCAGTTCAGACCTTTACAACTAAGCTTCTCTCTACTCTTTCACTATTTCCATGGCAAATCTTCCAACAAGCTACATTCTTTAGTTCCACCAGTTCAGACCTTTACAACTAAGCTTCTCTCTACTCTTTCACTATTTCCATGGCAAATCTTCCAACAAGCTACATTCTTTAGTTCCACCAGTTCAGACCTTTACAACTAAGCTTCTCTCTACTATTTCACTATTTCCATGGCAAATCTTCCAACAAGCTACATTCTTTAGTTCCACCAGTTCAGACCTTTACAACTAAGCTTCTCTCTACTCTTTCACTATTTCCATGGCAAATCTTCCAACAAGCTACATTCTTTAGTTCCACCAGTTCAGACCTTTACAACTAAGCTTCTCTCTACTCTTTCACTATTTCCATGGCAAATCTTCCAACAAGCTACATTCTTTAGTTCCACCAGTTCAGACCTTTACAACTAAGCTTCTCTCTACTCTTTCACTATTTCCATGGCAAAACTTCCAACAAGCTACATTCTTTAGTTCCACCAGTTCAGACCTTTACAACTAAGCTTCTCTCTACTCTTTCACTATTTCCATGGCAAATCTTCCAACAAGCTACATTCTTTAGTTCCACCAGTTCAGACCTTTACAACTAAGCTTCTCTCTACTCTTTCACTATTTCCATGGCAAATCTTCCAACAAGCTACATTCTTTAGTTCCACCAGTTCAGACCTTTACAACTAAGCTTCTCTCTACTCTTTCACTATTTCCATGGCAAATGTTCCAACAAGCTACATTCTTTAGTTCCACCAGTTCAGACCTTTACAACTAAGCTTCTCTCTACTCTTTCACTATTTCCATGGCAAATCTTCCAACAAGCTACATTCTTTAGTTCCACCAGTTCAGACCTTTACAACTAAGCTTCTCTCTACTCTTTCACTATTTCCATGGCAAATCTTCCAACAAGCTACATTCTTTAGTTCCACCAGTTCAGACCTTTACAACTAAGCTTCTCTCTACTCTTTCACTATTTCCATGGCAATTGTTCCAACAAGCTACATTCTTTAGTTCCACCAGTTCAGACCTTTACAACTAAGCTTCTCTCTACTCTTTCACTATTTCCATGGCAAATCTTCCAACAAGCTACATTCTTTAGTTCCACCAGTTCAGACCTTTACAACTAAGCTTCTCTCTACTCTTTCACTATTTCCATGGCAAATCTTCCAACAAGCTACATTCTTTAGTTCCACCAGTTCAGACCTTTACAACTAAGCTTCTCTCTACTCTTTCACTATTTCCATGGCAAATCTTCCAACAAGCTACATTCTTTAGTTCCACCAGTTCAGACCTTTACAACTAAGCTTCTCTCTACTATTTCACTATTTCCATGGCAAATCTTCCAACAAGCTACATTCTTTAGTTCCACCAGTTCAGACCTTTACAACTAAGCTTCTCTCTACTCTTTCACTATTTCCATGGCAAATCTTCCAACAAGCTACATTCTTTAGTTCCACCAGTTCAGACCTTTACAACTAAGCTTCTCTCTACTCTTTCACTATTTCCATGGCAAATCTTCCAACAAGCTACATTCTTTAGTTCCACCAGTTCAGACCTTTACAACTAAGCTTCTCTCTACTCTTTCACTATTTCCATGGCAAAACTTCCAACAAGCTACATTCTTTAGTTCCACCAGTTCAGACCTTTACAACTAAGCTTCTCTCTACTCTTTCACTATTTCCATGGCAAATCTTCCAACAAGCTACATTCTTTAGTTCCACCAGTTCAGACCTTTACAACTAAGCTTCTCTCTACTCTTTCACTATTTCCATGGCAAATCTTCCAACAAGCTACATTCTTTAGTTCCACCAGTTCAGACCTTTACAACTAAGCTTCTCTCTACTCTTTCACTATTTCCATGGCAAATCTTCCAACAAGCTACATTCTTTAGTTCCACCAGTTCAGACCTTTACAACTAAGCTTCTCTCTACTCTTTCACTATTTCCATGGCAAATCTTCCAACAAGCTACATTCTTTAGTTCCACCAGTTCAGACCTTTACAACTAAGCTTCTCTCTACTCTTTCACTATTTCCATGGCAAATCTTCCAACAAGCTACATTCTTTAGTTCCACCAGTTCAGACCTTTACAACTAAGCTTCTCTCTACTCTTTCACTATTTCCATGGCAAATCTTCCAACAAGCTACATTCTTTAGTTCCACCAGTTCAGACCTTTACAACTAAGCTTCTCTCTACTCTTTCACTATTTCCATGGCAAATCTTCCAACAAGCTACATTCTTTAGTTCCACCAGTTCAGACCTTTACAACTAAGCTTCTCTCTACTCTTTCACTATTTCCATGGCAAATCTTCCAACAAGCTACATTCTTTAGTTCCACCAGTTCAGACCTTTACAACTAAGCTTCTCTCTACTCTTTCACTATTTCCATGGCAAATCTTCCAACAAGCTACATTCTTTAGTTCCACCAGTTCAGACCTTTACAACTAAGCTTCTCTCTACTCTTTCACTATTTCCATGGCAAATCTTCCAACAAGCTATATTCTTTAGTTCCACCAGTTCAGACCTTTACAACTAAGCTTCTCTCTACTCTTTCACTATTTCCATGGCAAATCTTCCAACAAGCTACATTCTTTAGTTCCACCAGTTCAGACCTTTACAACTAAGCTTCTCTCTACTCTTTCACTATTTCCATGGCAAATCTTCCAACAAGCTACATTCTTTAGTTCCACCAGTTCAGACCTTTACAACTAAGCTTCTCTCTACTCTTTCACTATTTCCATGGCAAATCTTTCAACAAGCTATATTCTTTAGTTCCACCAGTTCAGACCTTTACAACTAAGCCTATCTCTACTCTTTCACTATTTCCATGGCAAATCTTCCAACAAGCTACATTCTTTAGTTCCACCAGTTCAGACCTTTACAACTAAGCTTCTCTCTACTCTTTCACTATTACCATGGCAAATCTTTCAACAAGCTACATTCTTTACTTCCACCAGTTCAGACCTTTACAACTAAGCCTATCTCTACTCTTTCACTATTTCCATGGCAAATCTTCCAACAAGCTACATTCTTTAGTTCCACCAGTTCAGACCTTTACAACTAAGCTTCTCTCTACTCTTTCACTATTTCCATAGCAAATGCTCCAACAAGCTACATTCTTTAGTTCCACCAGTTCAGACCTTTACAACTAAGCTTCTCTCTTTCACTATTACCATGGCAAATCTTCCAACAAGCTACATTCTTTACTTCCACCAGTTCAGACCTTTACAACTAAGCTTCTCTCTACTCTTTCACTATTACCATGGCAAATCTTCCAACAAGCTACATTCTTTAGTTCCACCAGTTCAGACCTTTACAACTAAGCTTCTCTCTACTCTTTCACTATTTCCATGGCAAATCTTCCAACAAGCTACATTCTTTAGTTCCACCAGTTCAGACCTTTACAACTAAGCTTCTCTCTACTCTTTCACTATTTCCATGGCAAATCTTCCAACAAGCTACATTCTTTAGTTCCACCAGTTCAGACCTTTACAACTAAGCTTCTCTCTACTCTTTCACTATTTCCATGGCAAATCTTCCAACAAGCTACATTCTTTAGTTCCACCAGTTCAGACCTTTACAACTAAGCTTCTCTCTACTCTTTCACTATTTCCATGGCAAATGTTCCAACAAGCTACATTCTTTAGTTCCACCAGTTCAGACTTTTATAGCTTGGTCTTAAGCCATGTACATATGGGTAAACTATCCTCATTTAATTTCTATTCCAATGGTAAGAATTTCCATTTAGACAGCTTCTTCCCCAGTGCTGCTGCTTTGTGGAAAGGAATCTGGTGATGATGCTTCCCTATCAACTACAACCTTAACCTCTTCAATTCTAGAATCAACCTGTATCAATCTCACACATCCTCATAACCTACAATTCTTACATCCATTAAACCCTATTCAGTAATTCTCTACCTTCAATGGTTCTTGCACCTTGTATTGAGTGAAGAATAGCATAAAAAACATTCTGCTCCCTTGTGTCAATTTCCATGTGATCCTACCGTAGAGCAAAACAGGTATGACTTGAAAGATGTCTCATGTTCACATCACTTTTACTGGTAGAAATGTGATTTTAAGTCACAGTTATTTTTAAATAGCTACAAAACTTATTCTGGAAACTACAGGTGAGTCACAGCAGTGCTCTGGCTGCTCTAGGATCCTGACCATTGACCTATATGGTTCTTCCACTCTGAATCTGATAAAATATGCTATTGATAGTGCTTTTCATTTATCTTGTCTTCCCCGTTCCAGTGATACCAAAAACACAGAATTCTTGACATTGTCACAGAATGAACCAATAAACTATTTGATAATTAAAAACAAATTTAATGAAAACAAATTAAAGAATTTAAAAGTACATCAGGGGTAAAGAATTAATAATCTTTCTATGTAACCTGGTTGACAATGTTTTCTGTAATTCATTGTAAAATAAGAGACTTTGATTCTCACTCTGTATTCTTGTCTATTTGGGTCTGTGCCTGTGTGTTTGTTAGTGGCAGTAGCAGAAGCAGTAGCAGTGAGAGAAGAACAATCTATGAATGAATTTTATCTTCTTGTCTTTTGCTCCTCTCTTGCCAATATGTGTTCCAACTTCATCCGTTAGGTTTATATAAAGTTTGCACATCTCTGACATTGATTTATTATACAGTGTAACCCGGATATAAGAGAGTTGTCGGTACCGGAGAAGAAGTCTCTTACATCCGGGTTTCTCTTATATCTGGGTTACACTGTATATTTATTTAGATGTAACCCCACTTTTGTACAGTAACACATAGCCTTTTTTACAATACATTCAGACTTAACCCCAAGCATTAATTTTATTGACAAGAAATTTTTAAAATTTAAAAAAGATTTTACTTTGAACTATGATCCTGACCATTGACCAATATGCTTCTTCTACTCTCTATTTGATGAAGTATGCCATTGATCCAAAACAAAGGCATAACCTGCTTCTTATTGATCTATTGTTCCCTGTGCCAGTAATACCGAAAATGTAGAATTCCAGACATTGTCACATGGTGGTTTTATTGATCTCCATGGCAATTGCATATCGACAGAGTCAGGCTGAGAAGTAACCAGATATTACAGAGGTTTCACACAATGATTGTTTGGATTGCCACTGAACAATATTGATAACTAAGAACAAATTTCATGAAAACAAATACAAGAATTTAAAAATATGTAAGGAATTATTAAGCTACGTAGTCTGGGTGATGAATTTTTCTAGTAGTGTTGTAACCTAGGAAAAGATTACTGAATAAGAATAACCAAAAGGAAGGTTGGAAATGGAATAATAATATTTATAACAGAAACAACATACAAGATTCGCCAGTGGCATGTGGTAAGTAATCAACTGCTAGTGGTGCACTAGAAGTGAATCAAAGTGAATCCCAAGTGGAAAACAACATACAGTATATACCACAGTATTTAGAGGAATTGAGACATACCCATTATAGTTGATAGGTATGGTATAACAAGTAGTAATCCTTAATAAAATAAGGGACCTTCATCCTGGCACTATATTCTTGTCTATTTGGGCTTGTGTCTATGTGTTTATTAGTGGCAGAAGCAACAAACTAGAACAATCTATGAACAGACCTCATCTTGTCATGTTCTCTCTCTAGCTTTCTGTGATCCTATCTATGTCTTATGTTTATATAATGAAATATGTGTTTCTCTGACACAGAATTACTGCATATTTGTTGGTAAGATATTTCTCTGACCTCCTTTTGTTCAGTAACATATGGCCCGGGTCAAAAGCTGAACCTGACTTTTGATCATGATAGTGAACATTTTTTTTTTTAATCATTTCACCCCAAGCATGGCGGTAATGCCACTAGTATGCAGGGAGTCACAGGGAGAGAAAGTGAGAGAAAAGAATAAGTATAGGGAGGATTGAGAGGAAAGGGCAAAAGATGAATAGGATTCAAGAAGACAGAAGATCGTGATTAACGCTGCATTTAAATGTTTGCGGATTGTAGTTATCAGGGAAGCAAGTAAATGGAAGGGAGTTCCACAGGTGGGAAGTGAGATAGTTTGTTTGTTTAACCAGCATATCGACCTTCGTTGGGCCATTTAATGCTGAAAATTTTGGGGGGTTTTTTTGGGGGGGGGTCTATTTTTCAAAAAAGTATAGCTGGTAATATTGTTTTTTTCAAAAGAGTATAGCTGGTAATATTGTTTTTTCAAAAGAGTATAGCTGGTAATATTGTTTTTTCAAAAACGTATAGCTGGTAATATATTTTTTCAAAAACGTACAGCTGGCAATAATATTTTTTTCAAAAAAGTATAGCTGGCAATAATATTTTTTCAAAAATGTATAGCTGGCAATAATATATTTTCAAAAACGTATAGCTGGTAATAATATTTTTTCAAAAACGTATAGCTGTTAATAATATTTTTTCAAAAAGAAACGTGCTGGGAAAATCCTGGAAGTTTGGAAAAGACCTGGAAGTTCACTATTTGCTCATAGCTGGGACCCCAACAGGTGCTACCACCACGGGTCAGGGTGGAACTGGGAACACCAGCAATTAAGAGGTGGGTCCATGCTTCCTTAAAACCTCCTGATCAGAGGCGTTGCTGTTGGATACAGTTTAACATCGTACCCAGGACGAGGAAGTGAGAGAAAAGAAATTGTTGCAGTAGAAGTGATGGTTACATTCAGCTATTTCAACAGTAAACAGGTGGGACCTAGATGCCAATCTAGTAGCACACTTAAATTTATCTAGTCAGAAAACCAGGGAAAAAGTTTATTAGAGCAGTTGCCATGAAAATATTTGTAGAAAAGACAGAGAGAAGCCATGTCACATTTGTCAATATGTCAAGTCAAAATTGATTACATTGCAGATCCTTCTTTGGATTTTTTCAAGAACTTTGAGATGAACAGCAGAAGCACCAGACCAGATACAGCAGCATTATTACATACCAAACTAATATTTTGTCTAAACAAAGCAAGAATTCTTATTTGGAATTTGGGAAATTTCTGAAGACTATATCTTTAAAATATTGCCCCAGAGGTAACTAAGTAAGTTGGTGAGAGATCTAGTCTTCTTAAAATTTAATGAATTCTTCTTGGTTTATTTAACATTCAAATCATCTCGGAGCTTCATTTTAAAATTTCTAATTATCATTTTTAATGTAGTTTTTCTTTCTTTCCTTATTCTCCTTAACATTTAATTAGTTCCCCTGAATTTTGACACTGTTTAATTATTTTCTACTTCAAATCATTAGGCATTCTCATACAATAAAATGCTGAACCAGAGTCACCACCCTGTTATATTCCTAGAAAGTAGTTTTTCTTTCTTTCCTTATTCTCCTTAACATTTAATTAGTTCCCCTGAATTTTGACACTGTTTAATTATTTTCTACTTCAAATCATTAGGCATTCTCATGCAATAAAATGCTGAACCAGAGTCACCACCCTGTTATATTCCTAGAAAGGTCTGTCATGTAATTGATCCTCTTGAGATTTTTTCCTTAGTGCCTTGACTGCATGAATTTAAACCTGATACTAGATTGGCAACTAGATCTCACTGTTGAACTAGGTAGAAACAACCATCATTTCGATTCTGACAGCTTCTTTTCTTTCAATTCTTACCTATGGAACTCCCTTCAGATTTCTTGCTTCCCTGCCAACTACAGACTTCAAAAATTTAAATACAATGTCAATTGCCACCTTCTGTCTTCCTGAACCCTGTTCCTTTCCTCACTTCTCCTCACTAAAGTGATGTAGCTTTCCTCTATATTTTCTACAAATATTTTCATGGCTACTGTTCTGATGAGCTTTATTCCTTAGTTCCTCAACTGCATGAATTTAAGCATGATACTTTTTCGCAAATGGTTACCCTGAATGTGTTATCACAGCTACTATTGAAAGTAAAATTTTTCAAATTCAATAGAGTTAAGGTACATGGTCCACCTAAATGTCCTGTATATGTTAGACCACCATTTACTGGTCCTGCGAGTCTAATATGTACTGATAAAATATCCTCTTCCATCAAACGGTGTTTTAATTCTGCATTAGTCCGGAATATTTTCCTAATATATTCCTTTTTCTTTTTATTGAAAACATTGTTAATTCTGTTTCTTGGACAGTTCTGTTATTTAGTTTGCATTTGAACTGAGCACCTGACCAACCACCTCCATGTCTCAGTTGTCTGCCAAAATCTGAGTCTCTGCAAATGACCTTCTCTTCCACTAATTGCCAGCATATTCCCCTGTTTGCCCCATCTCCTGTAGCCTAAGGTGGTGCCTTGCAGGTTGGCAGTGAAAAAACTGGGTTCTTGTGATATACCATTTCTACTTTCTCTTCTTGATGGTGGTTATGAGATCTTCCATTGTATCCATTTCTTATTTGATGGTGTCCTGCACTGGCATCATTTGCGATGAGGTTTACATAAATGATGCCTAGTCATTTTTAGTCTAAATATAGTTTAGATATACAAAAAAAAATGGCAGAGTCAATTTAAATCGACACCAGGAAGAATGGGCTAATATAAATAATATTTGTTTATAAAGTATTGGGACTGTCAGAAACAAATATAAGGAGATATGTACAATTAATGAATTAGAGCAGTGCTTCCCAACATTTTTCCAACCAGCACTTCCTTTCAGAATGCACCTTTTTTGTCACCCCCCCTCCAACCAGTCAAATTAAATTTTGAATAGTCAACTGAATTCATCTTTTACATCAAGATTAAACTCAGGTATTAATTAATATTGTTTTCATTTGTATTGTAAATTCCAATGATTAAAATACTAAAAAATGAACTTTTACTTTGTAGCTTTATTTCAATGTTTTCAATGAGTTGGTTGACATTGGTGCTTACTGGCTAAGGCTCTTACTCTAGGTTCATTTGATAGCTTATCTCAATGTTTTCAATGCAATGGCTGACATTCGGGCTTACTGGCTAAGGCTCTTACTCTAGGTTCATTTGATAGCTTATCTCAATGTTTTCAATGCAATGGCTGACATTCGGGCTTACTGGCTAAGGTTCTTACTCTAGGTTCATTTGATAGCTTATCTCAATGTTTTCAATGCAATGGCTGACATTCGGGCTTACTGGCTAAGGTTCTTACTCTAGGTTCATTTGATAGCTTATCTCAATGTTTTCAATGCAATGGCTGACATTCGGGCTTACTGGCTAAGGTTCTTACTATAGGTTCATTTGATAGCTTATCTCAATGTTTTCAATGCAATGGCTGACATTCGGGCTTACTGGCTAAGGCTCTTACTCTATGTTCATTTGATAGCTTATCTCAATGTTTTCAATGCAATGGCTGACATTCGGGCTTACTGGCTAAGGCTCTTACTCTAGGTTCATTTGATAGCTTATCTCAATGTTTTCAATGCAATGGCTGACATTCGGGCTTACTGGCTAAGGCTCTTACTCTAGGTTCATTTGATAGCTTATCTCAATGTTTTCAATGCAATGGCTGACATTCGGGCTTACTGGCTAAGGCTCTTACTCTAGGTTCATTTGATAGCTTATCTCAATGTTTTCAATGCAATGGCTGACATTCGGGCTTACTGGCTAAGGTTCTTACTCTAGGTTCATTTGATAGCTTATCTCAATGTTTTCAATGCAATGGCTGACATTCGGGCTTACTGGCTAAGGCTCTTACTCTAGGTTCATTTGATAGCTTATCTCAATGTTTTCAATGCAATGGCTGACATTCGGGCTTACTGGCTAAGGCTCTTACTCTAGGTTCATTTGATAGCTTATCTCAATGTTTTCAATGCAATGGCTGACATTCGGGCTTACTGGCTAAGGTTCTTACTCTAGGTTCATTTGATAGCTTATCTCAATGTTTTCAATGCAATGGCTGACATTCGGGCTTACTGGCTAACGCTCTTACTCTAGGTTCATTTGATAGCTTATCTCAATGTTTTCAATGCAATGGCTAACATTCGGGCTTACTGGCTAAGGTTCTTACTCTAGGTTCATTTGATAGCTTATCTCAACGTTTTCAATGCAATGGCTGACATTCGGGCTTACTGGCTAAGGTTCTTACTCTAGGTTCATTTGATAGCTTATCTCAATGTTTTCAATGCAATGGCTGACATTCGGGCATACTGGCTCTGATTTTTACTCTAGGTTACATGCTGCTTAGAAGTAATCATAAATCTCCTCATTTTGTAATTTGCAGGCAGTTTCTTTATTTAGTGAGAAGCCATACAGGTCATTGGGAAAAACAATGAAGAAAAGTTTGATAGCTTCCCACAGCTTTAGATATCTTTCAGAAATTTCCTTTCTTAGCCAATATTGAATAATTTTTGAAAATTTGGAAAAAAAAATAAAAAAATGCCCACTACTCCACTGAGTTGTGGGGGTGCTAGTGCTCATGTTGGGTAACACTGTGTTAGAGTTTTATTAATGATTTATTATTTTGCAACCAGTGGGGAAAAGGAAATATCAACAGTTCTCCAAATAACCCAAAACATTAAAAAAATATTTTCTACAAGTCTAGATGCCAAATTCCCACCACTGTAACATGGCTAACCTGTGCCTTTTCTATAAATATAATCATGATAACTGTTTTTCTTTTGGGCGGGGGGTAAGCTTTTCACCCCAAGCAAGGCTGGAAGCCACTAGCACGCAAGGGGTTACAGAAGGTTTGGAGGAAGAGCAGATAGGAGTGGTAAAGGAAAAGATGTGGAGAAAGATAGTGGATCGATCAAGGCAAGGAGGTTTACAGAAGATTTGGAGTGAGAGCAGATAGGAATGAAAGGATGTGGAGAAGGGAAGTGCATAGATCAAGGCAACTGGAGATGTCGATTGACGTTACACTTAAATAGTTGGAGATTGTATTTGTCAGGGAAACAGGAATAAGGAAGTGAGTTCCACAGGCGAGATGTGCGAGACATGAAGCTATTGGAGTAGAAGTGACGTCTACATCTAACAGTTTCAATGGTGAAGGGGTGGGAACGGGATGCCAGCCTCGTAGACGCTTAAATTCATGAGGCCTGGGAACCAGCGAAAGCAGCTCATCGGAGCAATTACTGTGAATGTATTTGTAAAAAAACATTTGTTTTAACCATTTACCCACAAGCAAGGCAATAAGAGCCCTAAGATGCAAAAGGTTACTAAGAGTGAAAGAATGTGTGAAAAAGAAAAACATTAAGAATGAATAATAAAAGAACAGGAATTAAGATAATGAATGCAAATGATTAAAAAAAAAAATGAAAAAACATAGATAACAACATTTAAATTTTTCAAGATCAAAGTTGACTGGAAAGCAAGAGGCCTGAAAAGAGTTCCACAAGCGAGAAGTGCGAGAGAAGAAATGAAAAAACATAGATAACAACATTTAAATTATTCAAGATCAAAGTTGACTGGAAAGCAAGAGGCCTGAAAAGAGTTCCACAAGCGAGAAGTGTGAGAGAAGAGAAGAAATGAAAAAACATAGATAACAACATTTAAATTTACTGTTATCTATCTTTCTAGCATTGATGGGATTTTTCTTCCTAACCTTTTGTTTGAGTCGTATGGTAAATGAACATTTTGTTATTTTCTTTTCAAGTTTCATGGGTTATTCATTTTAGTTGTTGCTGCTGTTGAAAGGTGTCTTGAAAAACATTTGTCATTATTCTTTGTTTTATTGGCTGTGATCGAATTCAACAAACTTGTGAACAGAGCAAGCTGGGTATATACACAAATGTAGCCAACCTTGGATGTCATCACAGATTGTACAGTGATATTCAGAAGGCATCATTACATCAGAGTGCCAGTTTATGATGTGATGATGTCTTCTGCACAAGCTGTGATGACATCCAAGGTTGGCTACATTTGCGTATAAACCCAGCTCACTATGTTCACAAGTTTGTTTCATTGGCTATGATCGAATTTAACAAAGAATAATGTTTCTCAAGACACTGACTGAGAAATAGCAAACAATATGATTTCTCATTTAAATGGCAATGTTTTCCTTTGGCTTCGTTGAGGCGAACTGTTTGTTTTGTGGCATACCAACCTCAATAGGTTATATTAACAATAGATTCATATGAATAGAAAATATATTCTTTGTAAGGAAACAGTTGGTCAATCCAGTTTTATTGATATACTTTTGTGAAAATGATTGTTGTCAAGAGTCTGGTTTCATTGAGATATTCTTTTCAGATACACGGTTTGTAGAGAAATTGATTTTAACATTCTTATTTGGTTTATAATTTTTGGTAGAGTCCTAGTGTTGAGAAATGATATATCATCCACTTTTACTTTCTTGAACAGTTCATACATACTGTTTATATTATAGGATTTTTTTCTTAAGAGAGCAAGATCTGAGAACTTGGTTAATATATGTTTAATAGTATATACTGTTTCACGTGCTTAGCATACTGTTTGATCTTCTTTGTTTAGTAAATACAAGTTGGTTATTCTCGTATGGCCAACATATACATGGGCTAGTACCACTTCTTTGAACTGAATTACTTACAAGATTTTTTGGAAGCTGATTTCCATTCTCTTAGTTTGAGCTGAACTGCAAAGCGTTTATTGTGCAAGTTATCATCCCAGTATCGTTGCCATTCCTTTTTTTATTTATTAATAACCTCCTTAAAATCTGTCTATGGGATTTTTGTCTGTGTATCTGCATTCACATTTAAAGCCAACTTGGCTGCTACATCTACTTCATTATTACCTTTAACTCCAATGTGGCTAGGAATCCAGCAGAGTTTGATGTCTTTATGCTTGTTAATAGTGTTCATTTTGCATAATATTTTCATAAGTTGGTTGTTGAATTTTTTTTCCTTCAAAAGCCAATAGGACAGACAGTGAGTCCAAAAAAGAAAATTTTTTGTTTGTTCTCTGAGATATGTTGACATCTCGCTCGATTGCATAAAACTCTGCAGTGAGTCCCTTTGTGATGCACCTTTTTTTGGCAATATGTTGGCTCACTGCTGCACATCCTATCCTGTCCTTACAGCTGTACAGATGGGTATATGGTTAGGAAAGTTTGCCAGTATGTCGTGAAACTTATCCTGGAATGTGAGTGGGTGCATTTTTTGTTTGGGGAGATTATGTAATTCTAGCTGAACTTTGGGTTGCTTGATAGCCCACGGTGGAATGCCAGCTGCAGTTGTTTCTTGTATATTTGAGAGTGTGGTACCTTAGTCTTCACCAATGGATTTCAACCTGAGTCTGTAGGGTTGTATAGCATTATCTTTTTGTTGGAATAGATTGCAGTAATTTGGATCAGTACTGCTGTAAGCTGGATTAGTTGTTATTTAGCCCACCTGCTGAAGTGGTTTACAGGTTATGTTGCTTGGGGATTTAGGGGATGTGTTGCTCGTCTACCTTAAGAAGAAAGGTGCAGCAGCTGACTGCCTTTTTTTTGGTAATATTTTCGCTCACTGCTGCACATCCCATCTTGTCCTCACAATTTAGACGATCTGTCTAGATGGGTGTATGGTTAGGGAAGTTTGCCAATTTGTCCTGAAACTTATCCTAGAATGTGTTTTTGTTGGGGGGGGATTATGCAATTCTAGCTGAACTTTGGGTTGCTTGATAGCCGATGGTGGAATGTCAGCTGCAGTAGTTTCTTGTGCTTAACTCTTCATCAATGAATTTCATCCTTAGCCCATAGGGTTGTATAGAGTTATCTTTTTGTTGGAATAGATCACAGTAATTCAGTTCAAAGGTACTGCTGTAAGGTAGATTAGTTGGGTATGATTTTATTTTTACACCTGCACTGTAGTGCTAGTTTAGTGCGCCATAAATGTGGAGGTGTTTCTTTAGATTTTGTGTTTAAGCTCTCCACTGGATATGTTCTGAAAGGACTGAGTACTAATCCGAGCCCTTGATGATAGACTGCATTGAGAATTTTTAGGTACAGCCTTCTGGCCGCCCCATATATAAAATCAATATGCAAACTTGACGGATGAAGTTGGGGACACAGATGGGCAAGAGAGGTGCAAAGACAAGACATGATTCATTCTTCTGATTGTTCTTCTCGCAATGCTTCTGTTTCTGCTACTGCCACTAACAAACACACAGGCACAAACCCAAATAGACAAGAATACAGAGTGAGAATCAAAGTCTCTTATTTTACAATGAATTACAGTAAGAAAAATTTTCCTGCCAAAAACATTGTCAACCAGCCTACATAGAAGGATTATTAAATTCTTTACTCCTGATGTACTTTTAAATACTTGAATTTGTTTTCATTAAATTTCTTTCTAATTATTACATAGCATATTAGTTCATTCTGTAACACTGAATTACAGCAGGGATAAAGAAGTTGCCACAACCTGCTAAGCTTTGCACATTGTGTGAAATCCCTGTAAAATCTGGTTACTGATATGTACAAGTGATGTCTGTGAAGATCAATAAGAATGCCATGCAAAATTCTGGCACAGGGAACAACAGATAAATAAGCATGGATTATATAGTATTAATTACAGGTTTCTAAAAAGCAATCTGGTATTAATTATGTGGTTAAAAATTTAGTATTATTTATAGGTTTGTAACATGATGGTTATATATATATATATATATATATATATATATATATATATATATATATTTGTGTATTTAGGCAGCAATCCTTCTTTCAAGCACATTTCATTAAAAATGACTGACAAGGTGCTTTTATTTAGTTTTTTATATAATTTCTCGTGCGATCTAATAAAGTTTTTCTTTTCAGAGGATAAATTATATAAAAATTGTCCGAATGTTCTTTTTATCCGAGCGCTTTCGGCTATACATTTAGCCATTATCAAGGATTATATTTCAACTGTTAGAATTAGAAATAGTTTGTTATGTGTATGTTTTATAAAGTGATTCATTTTTTTTGTTTCAAAACACGGTCAAGATATTATGTCCATGTTCAACATTCGGACAATTTTTATATAATTTATCCTCTGAAAAGAAAAACTTTATTAGATCGCACGAGAAATTATATAAAAAACTAAATAAAAGCACCTTGTCAGTCGTTTTTAATGAAATGTGCTTGATATATATATATATATATATATAATTTTGCAATTGCATTGGTTATATTTTCTGCCTAAGTAATCTACGATTTATATCTATACAATTAATTTTATTGTTGCATATAAGTAACAATTTAGGTGTTTAAATCCTTAAAAGTAAAAATACCAAAGGAAGTTAATGTGCACTATACCATCAAAAAATAATAGCAATCAATCAAACCATATAATAATTAACAATGTGTATTTATATATTCCCTGTCACATCTGTAGTGAAAAGATAGGTAAGTCAACTTAGTAAATTTATAAGTGATTACTTCTCATGGTCATTTTCATAATCTATGCAAATTTAATTAATCTGTTTCCTTTATTGCTATGTTTCTTAGATTGCAGTCTTCTTTGTTCAAGTCTTTCATGTGAAGTACTCGGATACTTTTGTCTATTAAGTGATCATCTTGCTTCAATTTGTTCTTGAAATAGGCTTTGTTTTTACCGTTTTTGTTATTCTTTTACTGATCTTCAAAAAGATATTTCCATTTCACTGTTATATTCAACACCCCAAACTTTTAACATGAAAAGATAATGAGAAAAAGCAATTTATATAATGCCAGAATGATCAATGAATTATAGATACCATTGAAAAAAGTATAAAGGAAATAAATGGTTCATCTGTTTCTATTTTAGTTGTGGATTCTTTATCTCCACTTTGAGTCTCAATACATTGTTTGAAGATTTTTGTTTCATTGCATCTCACTATTAAAACTTTCTCACAATTGCCATCATTTTTGGCAGCACAAGTACACTAGTACAGGTTTTTTCAAACTGTGGGTCCTGACCATTCAGTAGGTTGTGAGATAAGATGGGTTGTGACACAAAAGAAAAAAATGAAATATGCAAGTGAGAGCAAAGTGCAGAATATAAATCATGGCTAGTCTAGGTTTTAATTTTAAATATATATTTTACAATTTTCTGTGGAGTACAGAATTTTTTTATAGCAATAAAAAAGATTAGACTAATTTTACTTTTCATGATTAATAAGAAAAGCAAAAAATAAAACAAACACAGCCAACCAGTTTCACCATCACTCAACAGAGCTCGATCAAGGGATTATATATTGCAATGAAAATAAAACATTAAAAAAAAACATATGTAATATTAATAAAGGTGGAATACAATTTAAATTGAAATCATGTTAAAGCCTAACAGACACTCCCTCTGTTTACAGAGGAAGGGCTGTCTGGACTGAATGTAAATTTTTTCCAACACCTTTATCTGCAATATAGAGCAAGCTCAACTCAAGATGAATGCTAAAGTTAGCAGCAAAATTTGGTTTTTTAATAAGATGCTCTATGATGGAGGAACTATATGTTGTTCAGAATGCCCTTTAGTTGAAATGTTCCGTTCCAGATTTTTCTAGGAGTATGCTGCTGTATTCTAGCATCTAAATGTTGGTTTTGTTTTATTTTTTACAAACATTGTTTTTCACTTTTCTTTTTAATCATGAAAAATAAAATAAATGAAACCTTTTTTATTGTTTTTATATATATATATATATATATATAAGTGTGAATTTGTAAACAGTGACTACTACTATTACTAATATTACAAAGTTATTCCCTGAATTGAACACTGTCAGTCATTGGCATGTTTATTCACAGTTAAGTAGGTAAGAATTCACCTTCCTTTCAAACGTACACCAATGAATTGGGGGAAAATCTTCAACTGATGCCAAGTCAGTCAGGTTTCAATCCCAGCTTGAAGCAATCAGATGTCTAGCCACACTGATAAGCTGTGAAGCAGTGAAACAATCTGTCTGTGGATGTCTATATATATATATATATATATATATATATAGAGATAGATAGATAGATGTCTATATAATACATATATATATATATATATAGATAGATAGATGTCTATATAATATATATATATATATATATATATATATATATATATATATATATATATATATATAGATAGATGTCTATATAATATATATATATATATAGATAGATAGATGTCTATATAATATATATATATATATATATAGATTGATGTCAATATAATATATATATATATATATATATATATAGATTGATGTCAATATAATATATATATATATATATATATATATTGATGTCAATATAATATATATATATATATAGATTGATGTCAATATAATATATATATATATATATATATATATATATATAGATTGATGTCTATATAATATATATATATAGATTGATGTCAATATAATATATATATATATATATATATATATATATATATATAGATTGATGTCTATATAATATATATATATATATATATATATAGATTGATGTCTATATAATATATATATATATATATATATAGATTGATGTCTATATAATATATATATATATATATATATATATAGATTGATGTCTATATAATATATATATATATAGATTGATGTCTATATAATATATATATATATAGATTGATGTCTATATAATATATATATATATAGATTGATGTCTATATAATATATATATATATAGATTGATGTCTATATAATATATATATATATAGATTGATGTCTATATAATATATATATATATAGATTGATGTCTATATAATATATATATATATAGATTGATGTCTATATAATATATATATATATATATATATATATATATATATAGATTGATGTCTATATAATATATATATATATATAGATTGATGTCTATATAATATATATATATATAGATTGATGTCTATATAATATATATATATATATATATATAGATTGATGTCTATATAATATATATATAGATTGATGTCTATATAATATATATATATATATATATAGATTGATGTCTATATAATATATATATATATATATATATATATAGATAGATAGATTGATTGATGTCTATATAATATATATATATAGATTGATTGATGTCTATATATATATATATATATATAGATAGATAGATAGATTGATTGATGTCTATATAATATATATATATAGATTGATTGATGTCTATATAATATATATATATATATATAGATAGATTGATGTCTATATAATATATATATATATAGATAGATAGATTGATTGATGTCTATATAATATATATATATATAGATTGATTGATGTCTATATAATATATATATATATAGATAGATTGATTGATTGATGTCTATATAATATATATATATATAGATTGATGTCTATATAATATATATATATATAGATAGATTGATTGATTGATTGATGTCTATATAATATATATATATATATAGATAGATGTCTATATAATATATATATATATAGATAGATAGATAGATAGATTGATGTCTATATAATATATATATAGATTGATGTCTATATAATATATATATAGATAGATTGATGTCTATATAATATATATATATATATAGAGAGAGAGAGAGAGATAGATAGATTGATTGATGTCTATATAATATATATATATATATATATAGAGAGAGAGATAGATAGATAGATAGATTGATTGATGTCTATATAATATATATATATATATATATATATAGAGATAGATAGATAGATAGATTGATTGATGTCTATATAATATATATATATATATATAGAGAGAGAGATAGATAGATAGATAGATTGATTGATGTCTATATAATATATATATATATAGAGAGAGAGAGAGATAGATAGATAGATAGATTGATTGATGTCTATATAATATATATATATATATATATTAGTCTGTTCTCATTAAGTTTACATATCTTGTTCGTCAAACTCACTTTGGACTAAGTGATGGAATTTCCTTTAAATTTGTTTTTCTAAAAGGTAATAATTTTATATTCATACAAATAGATAATACACATAGATACATGCAATTCCAATATGTGCAGATCATAAGAACTATACATATAAATTGTCGATGCTAAATAAATGACCCTAGTGAATAGAATCTGTCTTATTTATTACACATAGGTATAATGGGTCATAATGCAAAATGTGGTTGATGACATGAATCACAATAAAAAAGTTTGAAAAATGCTGCACTAGTATATAATTGTGCAGTTGCAGTGGTTATATTTTCTTCCTGAGCAATCTAGAGTTTTTATCTATACCAGTGTTTCTCAACCTTTTTTATTTCACAACACACTTGTACAATAACTACAACTCTGGGGTGAACTTTAAATTTTAACAAGGAAAAATTAATCAAGAAATTTGAAAACAGGAAAATAATAAAAGATGTCTTCTTATATTTTGAAAACATTACATTGTATATTTAAGCCGTACAGTTTTCATTTAAAGTGATTTATGAAGAATCTTTTTTTTTTTTTTTGAAAGATAGGTTGATATGAACACATTTAAATCCCTATAAAAAGCAGAGTATTATCCAGTTTTAAAGTTTAAGGAATTTAGCATCCAGTTTAAAATATCAAATGACAAAAACTTGACTTAGATATGGATGCCATGTGCTTGGTGCCTCTAGCGTTTTAAAAATAAAGATTTTTTAAATATAAAAATAATTCATAAATTACTTTTTTCATTAACTTAGGGCACATTAATGCACCCAGGTGCACCAGTTGAGAAAGACTGATCTATACAATTAATTCTGTTTTTGCAAGTAAGAAAGAATTATGCTTTCTTTTAATTTTGTTGGTTGGTTGTTTTTGTTTAGTGACATATCAACATCTCTATGGGTTATTTAATGCTGAAATCTAATTATTTTGTACGCAATTTTTATTAATTTTTTTTTTTAGTTAATAATGGTTTTAGTGATACAAGTCTTATTAATTCATTGTAAAATAAGAAACGGATTCTCACTCTGTATTCATGTCCATTTAGGTTTGTACATATGTGTTTGTTAGTGACAGAAACAGAGGCAGTGAGAGAAGAACGATCAGAAGACTGAATCATGTCTTCTTGTCTTTGCTCCTCTCTTGCCCATCTGGGACTGGGTGACTGTTGGGAGGAGAAAAGTGGATGCATACCTTTCCCAAGAGTGTACGCACGTAAGGGAATATGACAAAACCCAACTGTATTTTAAGTCATTAAAAGTAAAAAATATTCAATGAAAGCACAAAAATAAAAAAAGCCTTGTATTTGATGACTGATCTCGCCTATTGTTCAATGAAATAATGTTTGCTTTTTCCTGCTTTGTGTTGCAAATCAACAAGAATTCAGAAAAGGCTATTTCAGCTCTGTGTAAAAGCAACAAAAATAAGATGAAAGAAAAATTGGTCAAAATATAATAAAATATCAGTTGTGTATCAAGCAAAACATATTTTTCTTGTGATTTGCTTCTTAGGCTCTCAGCTGAAACATTCTTAGCAAATTTTATTAATTTGATTAACAAATCAACCGCAATTCCTTCATTGCTAATGGGATGCTGCAACACTCACCTACCATAGTTTTCAGACAGTGGGACAGAAGTTGACAGACAGACACAGGCTTAGTGTAAAACTATTTCTAATTCCAGTTTATAATCATTTTTTTCCCACCCAGTTTATTGGTCTATTCTTTTCCCACCCCCGTCGATTGGTCTATTCTTTTCCCACCCCCGTCGATTGGTCTATTCTTTTCCCACCCCTGTCTATTGGTCTATTCTTTTCCCACCCCTGTCGATTGTTCTATTCTTTTCCCACCCCTGTCGATTGGTCTATTCTTTTCCCACCCTGTCTATTGGTCTATTCTTTTCCCTCTCTCTTTTGGTCTATTCTTGTATGAGTGCTGTATTGTGATGTGGAACCTCATATAAAGCTGGTAATGAACTCAGGCCAGGCTGAAAATGCAGGCTCCATTTCAAACTAATCATTTAGTTTTTAAACTTGTACTAAATCACTTATAAATCTTAATATTTTCTGCTAAAGGTTAATCCTTGACTGTTTTAATGATAGTAATATTCTTTACTTAATAGTTCCTCTTGAACTCTGCCAGGTGGAGCAGGTCGCCTAAAAACCCTAGTTGGTTCACCTGCCTCCCCTTTGTTTTGGTCTGATCGTTATTGGCTGCTAAAAGGAAATCAGTAAACAAAGTTGAATAGGTTCTTATCAACTTCAAGCTTGTACTATTTTTTTATCATTTCACCCAGAGGAAGGCAATAAAGCCATTAAGACACAAGGAGTTACTGTTGACTGTTAATAGTGTTTTTTTTTTCTCATATTCTCTAACAGAATATGAGGAAAAAAAACTATTAAAGAGAGAGAACAATGAAAGAGCAAGAATTAAGAAGAGAGAAGATAATGATTGACATTGCATTTAAATTTTTGATCAGAGTTGATCAGGAAAGCAAGAAACCAGAATAGAGTTCCACAGGCAAGAAGTGTGAGAAAAGAAACTTAACATAGAAATTAGGATTACATCTAGCCATTTCAACTGCAAAATGACGAGACCTTGCCGCCAATCTACTTGTCTTCTTTTATGTGCCATGTCCTTTCAGGATGTAGGCAATAATGGCTTGCCACCTCCTCCTGTCCCTTGTAGATCTCAGTAAGTTTTTCTGTTTTTGTTATTTCTCTCAGACCCTATTCTGCCATCCACTAATTTAAGCCCATTAAGTATGGCATGCATTGCTTTTCCTTGTCTCTCTTTCCATCATGCGAGTGCCTCTTTCAGATGTTAAATATAAGTTTCCTCTTTGTTTGCATCTTCTTCAAAACCTCATCATTGCTCACATGTTCAGTCCATGGTATTCTTAGCATCCTTCTGTAGAACCACATCTCTGTTGCCTGAAGTCTCTTCTTCATCCTTGAGGAGATTGTCCAACATTCGCTACCATAAAGGAGGACAGATATCATGTAGCAATTCAGTACTCTTTTCTTTGTCACCAACAAAACCTTCCTGTCTCATAATACGCTGCCGAGCATTTGGAATGCATCATTGGCCATCCCAATGCGTCCTTGGGTCTCAGCATCGCACTTTCCGTCCTCTGTCAGAACACTTCCCAGATATTCAAATTTCTACAGCTGCTTCATTATAGTGCTCCCAACCTGTAAATTGCATTTCTGGCTCATCATTTTGCTAATGACCATGCATTCTGTCTTCTTGTAGTTTATGCTTAGTCCCTTCTTCTCGCTCTCCTTAGCTACCTTCTGTAGAAGGTTTTGTAGTTTCTTTTCCGTGTCTGCTATCAGTACTGTATCATCTGCGTATCTTATATTATTAAGTAGATAGCATTTCGAGCTCATCATTTTGCTAATGACCATGCATTCTGTCTTCTTGTAGTTTGTGCTTAGTCCCTTCTTCTCGCTCTCCTTCGCTACCTTCTGTAGGAGGTTTTGTAGTTTCTTTTCCGTGTCTGCTATCAGTACTGTGCCATCTGCGTATCTTATATTATTAAGTAGATAGCATTTTGGGCTCATCCTTTTACTGATGACCATGCATTCTGTCTTCTTGTAGTTTGTGCTTAGTCCCTTCTTCTCACTCTCCGTCGCTACCTTCTGTAGGAAATTTTGTAATTTAATTTCCGTGTCTGCTATCAGTACTGTGTCATCTAGTAGTGCATTTAAATTCATAAAGTTTTGATATCATTGAGGAAATTACATCAAAACATTGCCAGAGGACAAAAGGTCTTGTCTACAGTATACCATGATGGTTAATCGCAGAAAATATGGTGTGAAAGCATTCAGTCAGAATAGATTTTTAAAGGTACCTTGCTGTCCAGGGAGAATCAATAAAAAGCTGTTATTTCTATAGTCAACAATAACAAGGTTTAGTCTATACTCTACATAAACTTCCTCTTTATGTACACAGTGCATGATGCTTTTATGCACCCACTGAACAAATCGTCTTTACTTTTACATGTTCCCTTACTAACTGGTAATGATCCTGTTTGATTGAAAAATTTTTTTCTAGGTTAGTGAGTAGAGCTTAGCAGGAACTTTGCAAAAGCAAAGTAATTTTCAGAAGGAATATTCTTTGGCCGATCCGTTGAAAAGGAAGAAATCTAAATTTCTTATTGTTATTCTATGTCTCGTTCTTCAGTGGACAAGTGGATGTACAAAACGGAATATCTTTCCTTTTATTATTAAAATATGCAATGTTTTGGTTACAGCTTATGTAGGAGGCCTAGCTCGATGGAATTATTCCCAGCTTTGTCATTAATTCCTGTCTGAAAGAAAGGAAGAAATAATTTCACCGGAGACTGTATGAATGTGGACATCAATTTACTGACATGACCGTTATGTCAAGTGACCAAAATGACTGTCATAAAGAATTATAGTCGTATGTATCTCATTTCCAAATATTCCTAGATGTTGCAACGTCAAACCTGGTCAGTACCTAGATGGGTGACTGCTTAGGAATATTAGGTGTTGTAAGCTTGGATGTGCGGGTGGTGTAACGGATGATGGCTTGGAATTGTTAATCAGAGAACCGAGTTCCAATTCCAGTTGTTATATTCCATTCCATTTGTTATATTCACTTACATGCAAATAGCCTTCGGAAAGGTATGGAGCCACTTCTTCTCTTCCCACCTGTGGGTTAATTAGTAAAACTTGTACCACTAAAACCATTATTATCTCCAAAAAATAAAATTGCATAAAAAATATTTCTATTTTGGCATTAAATAACCCATAGAGGTGTTGATATGCCACTAAATGAAAACAACCAAACAGATGTTCCAAGAAAAATGTAGGTTTGTCGAGAATATATCCAGTTATTTAAAATACCTTGAGTGCTGTCTGGGCAGTCTGTTTAACTTGGCAACTGATTAGAGGTCACTTTGCTGTGCCTGTGTAAGCAGACCTACTCCTGTGGGCTTACCCAAGTGATAGTGAGACATTCAGTGAATATATGTCATTGTGTGACCATAGCATTTACAGTGACTGAATTGGTTTATTCTTTATGCCTTTACATCACCAATTTTTGTCAGCTGATTTATGACCCAGATTTAACTCTCAATGACTTTTGACTTTTCCCAAAGCTAAAATTGCTACCAAAAGACTGAAAAAATTAAAGACAGTATGATGAGATATTATTCTTCTATGTTCCTTGTACTTTCAGAATGTGATCAATCATGGCTCTCTACAGCTTCCTATTCTTTGTAGCTCTTCATAAGGTTTCTTTTGACCATTGCTCTCAGTCCTTGTTCTCCAATCCATTCACACAAGTTTGTTCAATAGGTTACTCACTGTTTTCCTCTGTTCTTCAGTATGTCCTGTGAGTGTCAAATTCTCCAATCCCTCCATCCTCATTATGTGTCCCAGAAATTTCAGCTGTCTCTTTCTGATTCTGTGTATCAGCATTCTTTTTTGTTTCCATTTTCCTTAAATTTTCCTCATTAAATCATATATTCAGTCCATAGTATTCTCAGCATCCTTCTGTAGAAACATACATATGTTGCTTAAAGTCTCTTCTTCATCTATGAGGAGTTGATCCAGAAAAAGTATTTTGCAGATAGTTTTGAAAAATGGAAGAGATATTGGCTAACGTGAAGTCTCAAGTGGAATAATTGGAAGTACAACAAGCTTCTGCTGTCTGAGGTATTTTTCTTTTTTAAGTTAAGTAACTGGGCACTTTCCAGACACAGCTTATATTATTGTGAAGTTGTTACACAAATTGCAATTAGGAAAGTAAATTTACAGTCAAGCTGAAGAACAAAGTCCAAGGCATTTTCTTTTCTTTCTCACTTCAACTCTCCTTTAAGGTTGGTATGCAAAAGAAACCCTTTAACAGATTCATTAGTCACCAAACCGACCGGTAAGCTTGCAAATACAATAAATGCAACTGTGGACAAATATTTTTTTAAATTAATCAGAAATTAAAAAGTACAACTCAAGTACAATTGCAATAAGTAGACCTTAACAGGAAGGAATAATAATAATAATAATACACCATTTGACTTGAGTATAAAGCACAACAATGTTTATCTATTGACTAAAGTATAAACCTAACCAGTGTTTACCTTTTTGGCTCGAGTATAAACTCAATTCATGTTTACCTTTTGGCTCGAGTATAAACTCAATTCATGTTTACCTTTTTGGCTCGAGTATAAACTCAATTCATGTTTACCTTTTTGGCTCGAGTATAAACTGAATCCATGTTTGCCTTTTTGGCTCGAGTATAAACTGAATCCACGTTTGCCTTTTTGGCTCGAGTATAAACTGAATCCACGTTTGCCTTTTTGGCTCGAGTATAAACTGAATCCACGTTTGCCTTTTTGGCTCGAGTATAAACTGAATCCACGTTTGCCTTTTTGGCTCGAGTATAAACTGAATCCACGTTTGCCTTTTTGGCTCGAGTATAAACTGAATCCACGTTTGCCTTTTTGGCTCGAGTATAAACTGAATCCACGTTTGCCTTTTTGGCTCGAGTATAAACTGAATCCACGTTTGCCTTTTTGGCTCGAGTATAAACTGAATCCACGATTGCCTTTTTGGCTCAAGTACAAACTGAATCTACGATTGCCTTTTTGGCTCAAGTACAAACTGAATCTACGATTGCCTTTTTGGCTCAAGTACAAACTGAATCTACGATTGCCTTTTTGGCTCAAGTATAAACTGAATCTACGATTGCCTTTTTGGCTCAAGTATAAACTGAATCCACTTTTGCCATTTAAGTAAAGTACCTTTTTACTGGAGATTTTGACATGAAATAATTTATTAATGCAGCATGTGGCTGTTGTAGCTATTGCCAGTAATTCCATGTTGATAATGTATCTTTCCATTTTGATAGTTGATTAACATAAAGATGTCATCTCCATTTTTGTTTCATGATGAAAACTCCAAGCAAAAGTGAACAGTAATTTAACAAATGATTAAAAAAGAAATCTGGTTTTACATGTGCAGTTTTTTCTCAATTTTCCCATGTTGAGCTGACTCCGCATAAATTGTATGAAATAGAAGCAAAATCCAGAAAATGCAATAGACAAAGACTTGCCAATAAAAATGGTCTCAGCTGCGTGAAGAGAAACACAATAGTGTCACATCATTCTCAAGTGGTCGTCTGTTTGCATAGCTTTGATGTAGATGGCAGGAAGGGTCAGTTTCTGTACACATGCTGGTGACATCATCAGATATATAATTTCTCACGTTCACCCAGAGGTAAGAGAAGATATAATATTGTCAGATGATTTATTTTTAGCACCATTTGTTCTCTACGCATATGTAACTGCACATACTTTCAGCTAAAGATATGTGTCTTTTATAACATGAACAAGAACTGTCTAACACGTGGATGAAGTCTGTCCAGAAAATATTAACAAAAAAAAAAAAAAAAATAGCCTACCTAGGTTAATGACAACTTGGTATACTTTCATTTGGCTCCCTTGGGAACTGAGGCACGGTGAAGTAATGATAGTAGCTCAGATTGAGGAATTGGAGAGCCAAGTTCGAATTCCAGTCAAATCCATTACATTCACTTATGTGCTAATACACTTGGGAAAGGTACGAATCCTATATGGCAACCTACTGCAGGAAAAAAAATCCGCCTCATCAGTCATGAAAGATACATGATCACCTCAGTATGTATCACACACCAATCCACCACTCCTATTCTTTGTTTCTTAAGAAATTACCCATTTTTCAGCAAGTTGCTTAACTTTTAGAAAGCTTCTTTCGCTAGTCTACCGCAGAAAGAAATGGCAACCTACTGCGGGAAAAAATCTGCCTCGTTAGTCATGTATCCAAAGATATATGATCGCCTAAACATGTATCACACATGGCATATAACTGACAGACCACTTAGCAAAACGGTCTGCAAAATCATTTTTCAGGTATCACTACCTATTTGAGTTTGTTCATATCTATCCAAATCTGTTCCTCTCTTTTTACCTGTCTCGGTCTGTTCATAGCAATTCATGTCCATAAGTTGATTCTTATATTTTTCCAGACTGAAATGCTTTCTAAATTTTTATATGCTGAACAAAAAGATTCACATTAGCCTGACATTATGGACATGCCATAAGTAAAGAGCAAAATGTCAGGCTAATATGAATCTCTGAAGTTGGCTGGAAAATGTATTGGTTGAAACATTGTGGTAACAAGAAAAGAAACAAAGTATTGGTTCTAACTTCCCATGGAATGAAATGACTCTTTTAAAGGAAATTATTTTCTGGTTTCAACCAGAACAGGAAAAAATAAGATTTATTCAGTCAGTTATGTGCCATGCGGTGGAGAACTTTCAGAGGAAAATTAACAGCAGATAACTGACATCCATTAAACATGCCACATGGAACTAGAACAGTCTACTGCAGTGAGTGAAATAAAAGGTTGAGTTCAATATTCCAACCACCTGAAGAAGACCAGAGCATATAACGGCCGAAATGTTGTAATAAATATGGCAACAAAGATGAGGACAATATTCCAAATAATGTAAATAATGTGATAGGTACTTGTCCCAGAAATTTTAGTAGAAACCTTATCTGTTAGTACTGTAGATGATTGTTATAGCATTAGTACTGTGGGGGTTTTCAAACAATCCCATTTAAAATATAGATATAACATTTGCTTATTAGTTTCCTATATATATATATATATATATATATATATATATATATATACCCAAGTTTGGGATTGGTATATATGGAGTAAATTCCAATAACCAACAATTATTATTCTTTAAAGAGTGCTCAATACAGAGTAGAGCATATATAATCATTTATTTGAATATTACAACATAAATATGTTATAAAATCACTACAAAAATAGCCATTTTGTTTCAACACTTCTGGTGTCTTATCAAGTGATGATGTAGAATATAGAATAAATGGTTTTAAAAGTTTCAAATTAATTAACGATCCTTAGCTAGGAGTAAACGCTGTTACATAAGCTAGAATGACCAATCAAAATACAAGTATAGGGTAATTCGAAAAATTTGACAACTAAGCAAGGTTATCATAGATATTAAAAGATTTATAAAATTTGAAATTAAAATTAAAAGTAAAAAAATTAAAAATTACCTATTTAGAAATCTAAATCAAATCTCTATTAAGTTTTAAATTGTAGAATTACCGAGGAGAAAAAATATAAAAATAAAAATAAAAGATATATATGCTATTTAATTTATATTTTCATTGAAATTATGTTAAGAAGGATTTTCAGAGCCCCAGACAAAAATGTATACATTTTTAGTTTCATTTCAACATGTTAGTCGCCTCTCACGCGAAATCATTTGAACATACTCAGGTTATAATACATAAGCGCTCAGACATATTTAGATATATATACACACATAAAATACGGTGACGAGACAAGACCCTTGATAAAAAAACAAAAAAAAAACCCATCTACACCGCACACAACCACACGTACGCAAACATACGACTAAACGTGCATGTTCGTTGAAGATGAGGGTCGATCCGCGTGGTCAACCTAAGATGAAGGAAAAAGACGAGCTCGCCGTCGAGTCTTTTTTTTTTTAATCGTCTTAGCTGAGGAGGAAGTGACATAAGTCGGTGGTGATTGGTCAGCAGTGGCATTTATTTGAGGAGTCCATTTGTTGCGTGCTTCACGTATTTTTTTTTTTTGTTTCAGGATCGCCTGCCAGAATAGTACTGTTTCGGTAGGGTCTCTTGGGCGAGCAAGTATGATGTTGGAAGACCCAAAACTTGCCATGACCCCAAGTCATAACATCACTGACGAGGCGATCCTGAGCACTCATGGGAGTGTTTTCATAACAAACATATATATATATATGTGTGTGTGTGTGTGTGTGTGTGTGTGTGTGTGTCTTGAGTGTTCTGTTTTTTATTTGACAAATAAAAATGAAAAAACAAAAAGCTGTATTTTCAAAAGAAAAGTCAACTTTAAAAAATGAATTTGTAAATATAAAAAATTAAGATATGCAAAAATAGGTTTAATTTTCTGTTTGAATTTCTGGGATGAGGAGTTATCATTATTTACATTTGGACTACTGTCCTCATCTTTGTTGTTATTACATCAGGATCGCCTTCTGTCTGAAGTTCTGAGATGAGGAGTTATCACATTATTTGCACTCAGACTATTGTACTCCCCTTTCTTTTGTTAGCCCAAGATTTCAGCCATTGTGCTCTCCGGCCTTCCTCAGATGGATATTGATGTGGGTAACCTACAAGGAATTCTGAACAGGATACTTTATTTAATCCATGGGGATAGAATGTCCATGTCTAGGGATATCTCATCTAGTTCTTATTTTTAGTACTGCTCAGTTATTGCTCGGCTATTTCCACCAAGTCAAAGTACACACTGCCTGGCCCAAGGATTGAACCTACAATTACTATGTTGCAAAATTAATGAACCAATGGGTCAAGTAGTGTTTAATAGGACTCAGTGGAAAAAAGGCCAAAGAAATAACTGAGCAGTATTAAAAGTAAAATGCAGAGGAAGCAGATGGCATATTATAGGACCCACAGACAGGCCACGTAGGTTTTAGCTTGAAGTTTACTGTGAAAAAGACTTGTGCAACATTACCCTCACCCTAATAATGGTATACAAATCAATAATCAAGATGACTGGTTAAAATACCAAGAGAATTAAATTCAGGCTAAGATTCATATCAGTCCTGATTTTGATAAGTTTACGGCTTATGGATACGTTTACGTCTGAAAGGATATAAAAAAAAAAGGAAAGACATTATGAAGGGGAGAGAACAATGAAAGAACAGGAATTAAGAAGGAAAAGATAATACTGATAATGATTGATACTGTGTGAAGCAAAGACAGAAATAAACACCGACAGTCAAACACCAAATGACAAAAAAAATGGTTTCCGAGTTGGAGGATTGTGCATTCTTCCAATTAATAAATTAATCCTTTAAAAACATTTAGCCTTTTTCAACCAACAGGTCACATTCCCAGCGACAATAGAAAATATGCTTCATGATCCCTTTGAAGGGTATTTAAGCAAAGTTTCTAGATGAACAAAAGAGTGAGAAGAGACAACATATGGCAACAGTTCATGGTGCTCAGCTTTAAAAGAAATTTCCTTACTCATTCATCCATCTTCCTCACAAAGCTACATGACACTTACACTTTCCTCTTCTTTCTCACACATGCAAAGAAATAACACAAACTACAAACAAGACCTGTAAGAACTTTAACACTTATAAGAAAAAATTTAGTTGTAAAAAAAAATATAAATAAATAAATAAAAATATTTTATATTTAAACATCTTTTTCTTTGTTGTGGGTTGATTCAAATCCACAACAAAAATTGCATTTAAATTTTTTGAAGATAAGAGTTGATTGAAAAGCAAGAGCTAGAAGAGAGAAGAAACTGTTAGCAAAGAACTTTGTTACATCTAGCAATTTCAGCAATAAAATGAGACCTAGTTGCCAATCTAGTACTCTGCTTAAATTCATGAAGTTGTGGTAACAAAGAGGAAATTAATGGTATATAATTTGTGTGCATGTATCAGCAATGTCTCTCATTCTTGAAGATTGATTGGATTGATGCATTAATTATTTGAAATGTCTTCAATGAGAATAATAGAAACACTAGGACTGGTTGTTGTTGGTCTGAGGAAACTATGAAAGCATGATTCATGCTGGTCAAACTATGGCAGCTGTTGTTACAAATAAGAAGCTCTGTTGAGCTACGATAACAATCACTATTGTTTCTATGACAGCACCACCTGCCAATTGTATGAATTAGCCAAAGTTATTTTTTCTTTCAGGATTAATCCTCTTATCAGTCCAACCAATAATACTGCAGACAAATGTCTACATGGCATAGAACCAGATCTGATATGCGTGTCTGGAAATTCATTCACTGGTTTTGATTATTTCATGACAGCTGCCGTGTTTCGTTAAGAGTCAGTTGAGGCAAAAGGCTTTTTACTTTTTGCTTAATTTTGTGAATTTTCATAGATTTTCTCTTTCTCATCTTCAGCCAACAAAGACGCCATGGAAAGGGTTTCTTCTTGTTTGTGAAATTAGATGCACTTTTTATTTGTCACCAAGAAAAGAAATTTTGCAGGTCAAAAATGGACTTAATATGACCCCATCTTTCAGTTAATACTTCATTCAGAGCAGTGCATACTACCTCTGAACGCCCCGACAGGTGGGGAAAAACTTGATTAGGGGCATCATTATTTTTCTTCTTTTTTTTTTGGTCCAAATCCATGAATTTGTTTTGATCATGCTAATTCTAAACAAAAAAAAAAAAAAAACGCTATATAAAACTCATTTTACTGCTGATTAGTTTAAGACGGAATGATCTATTATGACATGTCTCTAATTTGTATTTAGATACACTATATTTATTTAAAAAATTTTCTAGTTGAATTCTTCACCTATATTGTATGATCCATTATTGCACATAATTAGCTTACAATAAAATCTGTATTTTATATTATGAAAATTGAGATGTAGTATAGTAGGGGGGGGGGAGATAATAGATTTGGGGGCCAGTGGGGTATCATAGATTGGTGGGGGTTTCATTTATTTATTTTATTTACTTGTTTATTGATTTTTTTTTTTTTTTTAAGAGATTTAGTTGTTGAGAGTTGGCAAAATGTCATCTTGTCAGGGGATTTGCTAAATGTTTCACTATTGATTGACAGTTTTCTTTGTTGTCTTTCGGCATGTTCTGTTGGTTTGAGCCAGATAGGGCAAATTTAGAAAAAAAATATCATTGTTGAAAGTTAAAAATACTTGAAAAAAAATCTAAATATTTATTAAAATAAATCATAAAAGCCTTAAAACCATATTCATATTTCTCAGATCAATTATTAAATATGGTTTCAAGCAAATGAACCCTGTAGGTTATAAAGAAGGCTATCCTTCATCAGATCTCACTGTAGTAACACGATTTCTCACACATCCTTAGGGGATAAATAGATTCTTTTTCCTTTTAAGTCAATTTAAAGACCAGAGTTCTTAGGAATCTTGTCTCTAGTCCATCTTTGAATCAATTTAATGGCCAGATTTTTTCAGGATTTCTGTCTTCAGTCCACCTTTGAATTGGCAAACATAAAATTTTGTTAGTGATTTTAGAAAATCATAAAATTAGAGTCCTTTGAAAAATTGACCACCCAAAAGCTGAATGGGTAGCATCATTTTCTGTAGCACAAGTGGATGGATAGGGGTGGTGGGACCCTAGCCTGTATCCATATAATGACTCAGGCAGGAAGTCAGCAGTTAGAGAGTTGGAGAGAGAGGAAGGGACCAGCCATGAGCAAGTCACTGAGACAGTCAGGTACCAAGTGTAAGGGTCCTTTTGCTGTGGATGGAAGTTAGTAAGATAGTAGTTCACCTTATGCCCAGGTATAATGTGCTTATCATTGATCTATTGTTCCCAGTTCCAATGATACCAAAAACGTAGAATTCCTGACATTGTCATGTAGTGATGTTATTGATCTTCACAGCCATTTCATGTAGACATAATCATGAATGGAAGTAACCAGATGTTACAGGGGGTTCATACAATGGTCGTTTGGATTCCTGCTGGGAATTCAGATATCAATCTGAACAAGCCATGTTAATTTCTTTGTCTCTCCTGAAAACCAATTTCACAAAACAAACCAATAAACCGATAACAAATTTCATGAAAACAATTAGGACTTAAAAACCACGTGAGGAATTATTAAGCTATGTAGTCTGGATGATGATTTTTCTACATAGAATTATCATAAAATAATTAACCTTCATCCGAGCACTGTATTCTTGTCTATTTGGGCTTGTGTCTGTGTGTTCATTAGTGGCAGGTGCAACAAATGAAAACAATCTATGAACAAACCTCATCTTCCAGTCATCTACTCTCTGCAATCCTATCTGTGTCCATTATGTCTATATATGGAAGTTTACACTTCCCTGACACTGATTTACTGCATATTTGTTAAGATATTCATATGGCCTCCATTTGTTCAGTAACATAGGACCCTTTTCTGAAAGCATACAAGTTTAACCTCAATCCTGAATTTTGTTAAGAAAATGAACCTTTCAGGATTAATAGCTTTCTGTCTGAACATATCAAGAAATCTTTGAAATTTTGGAAATTTCAAAAGATCTTTATGATATTGCCCCAGAGGCAACCGAGTAGGTGGGGGAGGGATCTAGTCTTCTTAAATCTTAATCAATGCTCCTTGGTTTATTTTAAGTTCAAAATCATCCTGGAACCTCATTTTATGGCTTCTAATTATTACTTTTAATCCATTCTTTATTTATTTATATTCCTTAAAACCTCATTAGTTTCCTTGAGGTTTTTCATTCTTTAACTAGTACAGCGTAACCCGGATATAAGAGAAGCACGGGTAATAAGAGAAGCACGGATATAAGAGAAATCCGGATATAAGATAGATTTTCTCTGGTCCAAAATTAGAGCCATACGTACCTAAACAAAATAGACCAAACCCGGATATAAGAGACCTCTTCTCCGGTCCCGACAACTCTCTTATATCCGGGTTACACTGTATTTATTGCTTTAAATTGTCACTAAGCTTTCTTCAGAGAAACTGAAGCAGGGTAATCTAACAGATTTTCTGTTAGAAACCTGGGAAAATTTTATGACAAAGTAGAAAATGTTTGTGACATGTTTCATCCTCCAGGACTTCAGACTAATTTTGTGATGTTGATAGGACTATACATGCACATGGTAGAGGTGTTCTGAAATATTTTTTTCCAGCCAAATTCATTTAGAGTCTTTTTCTTTTCATCACTTTTCTAAGTAGGTATTCCACACTGTGATATTAGATCTGCCAGGAATGCTGAAATGTAAGAGCCATGGTACAAATTTACTGTAGATGACCTTGCAACTAAGGCACTCTCTAGACATTTACATAATCGTCAATTATTTACTCACTTGATCATGTTAACATTTTTCATGTCAAAGTTGTGGTCAGTCTCATTATGGTGGTCAAATAATGCACATTTGATGCATTATTTTGTAAAATGTCCCTTTTGTGTTCTCTGACGTACAAGCCCTGCTGGCTACAGCTCTGTCCTGTCTCTCTGGTGGTTCTGACCAAAAAGTAAACCACCCAGTCCTCCTCCGGTGAACTGAAGGAACCACCACTATCCGCCACGTTGTGTATTTTTGATCCGAACAGCAGTATTTTGATCCTTCAGGACGATCCGGAGGTAGGACGAATTAAATGGCTGGGCTCCACACTGAAAGAAATCGCTATTCATACAAAAAAGTTCTTGTCGTAACCGCAAGGGCACAAAGAAGAAAGAAATAAACAACACTTTCGGTTCCTGTACAAAGAGCCCTTTAAGGCTACTGTTTTTATGTCACTATCAAAGAAATTGCACAAATACAAACTGTCTTAACGAGGTTCACTCGTTTGGGTCGGAACGTCACAGAGAGAGAAAGACACAATTATGCTGATAGAAAATTTGGCTGATCTAAGGGAGATCATTTGTGGATCTTTGTCTGCACCCTCCGATATAGCAGTCGGCTTTCTCAGCTAGGTTGACGTAGTTATCTCGATTCGCACGGGTTCTATTTCTATCTCTTGGTACTTGACGCATGCAACCAACTGGCGAGACCAGCAAGACCCACTAAGCTGTTTCCGCTGTGTTTTCTTCCGTGTTCTCTCTCGCGTTTTTCCTCAGTCTCTCTTCACGGACTGTCTTGTTCTGACAAGCTCTGCATCATTCTGACGCGCTCTTCTTTGCGGACTGCCTCGTTCTGGTGTGTTCTCCTTTGTGGACTGCCTCCTTCTCTCTCTGCGTCTTTCCTTGGTCTCTGCCGCATTCTGACTAACTCAAGCGTGCAGGCAGCTTATATAGAGAGAGGCGGAGCTAAACAATTTTTAGGCACCGCCCAGGAATTTTAATATGCAAATCGCCTGGACCACCATGTGTTTCCGCCTAATCTCTGAATCTCCATGGGAACTCAGTTCTCAAGAGGTACTAAAATCGGATTCGGACTCCCTGCTGGGTTTTCCGCAGACAACGTCCACTTAAGCCCAGCAAAAAGCACTTATCTCGTCTGAGGGCTCTGGTTGGATTTCGCCCGGCAGACCACGCAAAATCCAATTCACCTTTTATCACAAGCTTTACTTAACCCGTCCATTAATTACTCTGGAATTAATTCACCTAGTTAATTAATAATTCAATCCCAGAAACAACTAAGTAAAAAGAAAAACTTATTTCTGGAATTACTCCGAAATCCCTTCTACCCAACTAATTAGTACCTTCATCCCAATCCTTTAGAACTGTTGATTAATAAACTCACCTGGTGGGGCGGAGCTCGCTCTCTGTCACAGTTCATATAATCTTTCATTTAGATTCCTTGAGGTTTCTCCTATGTACTTTTTATGACAAATATTGCAGGTGATAGAGTAAACTTCGCCTTCATGTTTTACTTTATGGGTTTTGTTGTATCCTTAAAGAGGTTACAAACAAAGGTGGTACTCGAGTGAAAAGAACAGCAACACAGGCATAGATGAAAGAAAGAGGTTTATTGTAAAAGAGAATACACTACTGAAAGACAGGGAATCAGTTAGCAGACTAGTAATTCCCAAAGCAAGTCTGCCAGGTATATCCTGTGCACACTATATATATCTAGCGATATAGTCAATCCACAATAGGTGCTAGGTATAGTGGGACATTCCATTACAACAGTTTTGCTGAGTTACGAACCTGTAATACTAGTTCTTTTTGCTAGAAAGATAAGACTTTTTACTTGGAAATCTATGTAGCGAACCGTGGTTTTACGTGTTGTTAAATTAGAAACATGTGCATTTATTCCTGCTAGAAGAAGGTCCACTACAAGAACATGGTAGACTGAGAGATTGAATCCACCATAAAGAAGTGTAAAGAAAACCAACAAGACCGTTATATATAGATACAACCAAGTATATGTATTAAACAACAAAATTTACAATGGACATAGACATTAACATTTATGTTTGAACGTAAAAAGTTTGTATTTTGGTGAATGTTCGTACGTACGTGTATGTGTGTATAATGTTCATGATGTTTCCCACGAGTGGGAAGACGCAATCTTCTGCGAGAGCTTACATTGTAAATGTGTTTGCTGAAAATGAAGAAATGAAAAAGAAAACGAGGCAAGAAATCACTCAGTATTTATAGTGTAGGGAGAGCGACCCCTAGTGAACAATTAAAGAGGAGTTAACTCCGACACCTATACCATATTTTTTGCTAGAAACCTATAATATAAACATAAACATGATAGGTAAGGTTTAAAATTATTTTTTAAAAATGAAAGATTTTCTTGAAGCTTTTGTTTTAATTTTGATTTCACACTAAAAGATTATATTTAATATTTCCAATAAGCAAAATACTTTGCTGTATTTCAAAACTAATTTAAAATGATTGGAATGTGTTTGTTTTTTTTAATTTCCAAAAATGTTTGATTTAACAAGATTTACAATTCTCTCAGCACAAAGTACATTTTCTTTATTAAAAAAAAATCTTTCTAAAATAAAACGTATCTCAAACTTTATTCATGGAATATTAGCAGATTTGAAATTATATATAAATATTACTTTAATTGTAGAAATGCATTTTTTAACATGGCGGTGGATGTTTTATGAGGCTGGACAGCTCTATTGACAGCTGGAAATTTAAAAAAAAATTTTCTATGTGATATATATATCTATAAAAATTAGTTGATGTATAATGTGTGTGCATTTTTTTTTAACTAACTAGTAAATCTTTAAAATTTAAGAAAATATTCTAAGTAATCTAATATTTTATTGGTTTTTAGGTACTTTGGCTTTAAATTTACTATTGTTACTACTCTTATTTTCTGATAATGTCATCTATGACCGTATTTACAAAATATTAGCACGTTTACACACACACACACACACACACACACAAAATCAAAATTCTTTTCAAAATACTGTGGGGGTGGATGATTTGTAGTAAGCTTTTTCATTGATGATTAATAAATTCTTTTTAATAACAATATCACCGGGTCCTGTTTTAGTTTTACAAAAAGAAATTCATGATTTTTAAATGCTTTTTTTAATTCTCCGAAGACTTCTGATTAGAAGGAGCACAAAAAAAGAATTTCTTGAAATTTCAATTTAAAATTAAGCGAGGTGGCGGGGTAACAAATGTAAAAAAGGAAACATTAAACCAAGTTTTTCTAAAAAAGAAACGTTGCAAAAATAAGTTCATCCATTTGTGAATAAGTCCAGAAAGTTTCATTAAAATCCGACAATTATTTGATTTTGGCAAGAATTTCCAAATCAATGTTTTTTTTTTACCGCAAAAAGAAGTTAAAATATACTACAAAAACTACATTAAGAAGGGTCACCCGCTGTTGCAATTAAAGAAGATTTTTAAACCAACATTTTCAAATGTTCTAAAAAAAAATATAATTTAATAATCAAAAAATCATTTGCTCTTTCCTCCTAACAAAAATGTTGACGATCGGATAAGTGAAACTGTTTTTAAGTTTGGCCTTTGGGTCATTTTTTTTTTCTTTTTTCATGTACGCTCATTTTCATTTTAGCCAAAAGGGTGTAAGGTTTTATTAGAAACCTTTTTACAAGATCTTTCAAAGACCTAGAATACCAGTTTAAAATATAAGATTTTTTTTAAAAGCGTATAACTAATTTACCATTTTATTTCAATACCAGATTTTACGGTTGACATAAATAAATCCTAGCAGCACGCTGTAAGCGCATCATGTCGCCCTACGAGTTTTCTCCCCTGAAGCCGCATGCGCATTGTGTCGTCACGAGAGGCGTGTTTATTTACAAACACTTCGCAAAGTTTATTTCCGGTATTTTAAGCTGAAGACAACCGACTTTACGATTCAGAACGAGGCTAAACTTCCGTTTTCTAACGCCAGTTGCTTTATTTTTCACTCGACACGTGGTGCAAAATATTTTTTAATTGAACGCGAGTTTTTGGGGTTTTTTTTTATTTTTTATTTCATCTCTGTACGGACGAGAATGACCTCACCTGCATTTGATGAAGCTTTTCTTGAAGAAATCTTCTTTGATTCGGACTCTGAAGATGATTCTCAGGTATTTACCCAGGTAGATATCGATGATGATAGTGAGGAGGACGATTACATTGATGATAGTGATATCGAAAATGGTGATGTACCGAGCCGATATTATCATTCATGGCTGACGGATTTTAAGGAAATTACTGGCCCCAAGGAGGTACCTGATGACATTTCGGAGGGGCAGCTCTTTCGTTTCTTCATAAATGACGAAATAATAACTTTGTTTGTTAATGAGACAAATCTATATGCGAATCAAATGAAGGAAAGTCGGGGTCCAAATGCTAGCGTTTATTCGTATACCAACACATGGAAGGACGTCACTTTCGATGACATGAAGGCATTTGTAGCTATTTTACTTCTAATTGGACTTACGAAACGCTCATCATTTGAATTATACTGGACCAATGATGACATCATCGAGATGCCAGGCTTCAGGTACATCATGCCAAGAGACAGATTCCTTAGCATATTGTCCTTTTTCCATCTTTCGGACAACTCAAAAGCAAAACCAAGAAATCACCCTGAACATGATAGAGCACAAAAGATTCGTCCGCTTTTTGAAAAACTTGTACCACTTTGGCAGAAATACTTTTATCCCGCAAAAGAACTTTCAGTGATAGAAAGTATAATTCCTACCAAAGGAAGAATAGGCCAACTGGTCTATATGCCAGCAAAACCAAACAAGTGGGGCCTGAAAGCCTGGGGGCTGACTGACGCGAAAACCGGCTATATCTACAATTGGCACCTGTACTTGGGCGGAGAAACGGACCAGACATCAAGGGCAGTTAATGTTCCGTATAAAGTCATTTCCTCCCTCTCGGAGGATGTGCAAAATAAAGGGCATGTCATTTACATGGACAATTTTTTCTCATCACCAGCATTATTTCACTACCTAGCCCAACATGGGACAGGAGCATGCGGCACACTGCGTGTAAATCGCCAAAGTGTGCCTCATGAAATAAAAACAGCAAATCCCCGAGCAGGTGAGCCCCCCGTCACACTCAGAGATGGATACATTTTGTATATTTCCTGGTATGACGAAAGGCCAGTGAATCTTTTGACAACTGTACACTCTGCCGAGACCTTCAGAAAAATCGTTAAGCCGAAACGTCATGAAAATCATACCATGATTGTATACATACCTTGGGCGATGCAGTCCTTCTCTCAGCACATGGGAGGGACAGGGAGAACAGATAAACAGATGTCATACATGGTGCAGCACAGATGTACCAAGTGGTGGAAGAGAGTTTTCTTTTATCTTCTTGAAGTATGTTTCTGCAATGCTCTGGTCATTTGGAAAGCCAAGTCAGCTCGCCGGGTCAATACCGCAAAGTTCAGGCTGAGGATTGTGCATTCTCTACTGGAAGGTTACCAATCAGACGTGTCTCACAGGAGAGGTAGGAGAGTAGAGGACCCCCCAGCAAGGCTGGTATTAACAGAACACCACCTTATTATCAACCCCAAGCGCCTGAAATCTGGCAGGCCTTCTCGTCCAGATTGTGCTGTATGTTCAAACAGAGACAAAAAGCGCCACCAGACTCAGTTTGTGTGCAGAAAGTGTGATGTGGCACTCTGCCCATACCCCTGCTTCCAGAGGTACCACAGTCTGGTGGATTACAAGATAGACTGTAGCCAAGAACTCCATAAAGAGTGATCAAAAAAGTGTCAGCACACTTGTGCTTTTTCAATGTCAAATCATACATGCAAAACATAATGCATCACATAATATTAGTAATCCATTTCTTTAGTATACAAAAAAATCAAATCTGTACACACAATGCAAAAAAAAAAAAAATTTTTTTAAACAGTAAGGTGCTCGTGTTTTTTCAATCCTCAAAGAAAGAAAAACTTATCTGTCACCACTTTTTAAATTAATTTTCCCAAATTTTTCACAAATACAGATGTGTAAAAATACTATCCAAGATTGTTTAACAGTCTGAAAAAAAAAACATTTTAAATATCTCATCTGACTTTATAAAAGATCACCAATACATAAATTAAAAAATGGTGACATATATAAGTAACCTACAAGTACCAAAAAAGAAAAATGTAGCGGCAGGTGGAACAATTCTAGATTTTTCTTTATTGATTCGATTCTTATGGCTCATCAACTCTTTGCAGATTATTTAAAGCCAGAATATATTTTTAGATTGTAAGATATACCATCTCAAAGATTTTTTTAGCACTCAAAAAGAAAAGAAAAGATTTTAAATACATCTAACTTTATAAAAGATCACCAATACATAAATTACAAAGTGGCAATAGATAACTTACAAGTACCAAAAAAAAATGTAAATTATTTAAAGCCAAAACATATTTTTAGATTGTAAGATTTTTTTGTTTAGTGATATAAGTTTTATAATTAACCCACAGCTGGTGGGAGAAGAGATGGATTCTCTAAAATTCAATAAAACATTAGATTGCAGGGAATATTTTTAAGATTACTGAATACTTAAAAGGGTATTTGCATGTAAGTTAATATAATGGGAATCAAAACTCAGCTGACTGATTAACAATAATAGGCCATTATCCATTACACCTTTTGCACATTCAAAATTACAGCAGCTGGTATTCCCAAGCAGTCACCGACCAGGCTCAACATTGCTTGACTTCGGTACAATCATACAGGAACCAGAGTTCCAATATTATGTGGCCATAATCTCAGAAATGCTAGAATGTAATCTTATCACTACCTTTTCTCACATATTTTAAAATAAAAAATGCAATAAAACTAAGACATTATTTAATTAAAGAAGCTTTTAATCACTTTTATGAATAATTAAAGACAGTATTGTTTTAAAAAAATAAAAATATCGTAAAAAATGAATTTTTACAAGATTTCTGTTCATTTTTTTTTTACAATTTTAATTAGGATAATTTAGAAAGTTTTTAAATCTTTTAAAATTCAGTTTCAGTATTATGGTGTAACTTTTAAGAAAGACTTATTAAGTAAAACTATATTTACTAATCATATCATAAAGCTTAGAATCTGACAACCTGAATATTTTTAAAAGAATTTTTTTTTGTATGTGTAAATGTGATACAGTTGCCCATACTCAAAATTATCAGAAAATTAGAGCAATATCTATTGTAAATTTAGAGCTAAAATTCAATAAAACATTAGATTGCAGAGAATATTTTCTTATAATTTTTTTAAGATTACTGAATAAAAGGCAGTTGTGTTATATTCCTCAATTATTTTTTTTACTGTTAAAGCCCCCATAGAAGAATATTGGAGAAAAGTCTGTCATTGAGCTGTTGAAAAGCTGTCAACATAAATAAACAGCTACTACCGTGTTAAAAATGCATCTCTACAATATTTTAAACTTAAATAATATTTGTTTCAAATCAGATGAATTATATTAAATCAACTAATATTCCTCATATAAAGTTTCAGAAAAGCATATTTTATTTTTGGAAGATTTATTTTTAATAAAAAGATTTGCATTACCACAAGATTGCTAAAAAAAAAAAAAAAACGGCATGAAATCTAAAAACTTTAGTAATTTCAATGAAAACTCCTACCAATCAATTTAAATTAGTTTTGAAATACACCATAGTAATTTTGCTTATTGGAAATAAATTTCATCTATCAACTTGAAATTAAAACTGAAGTAAAAGATTTTTCATTAAAAATTTTAAATGTTAGATATCACGTTTTTGTTGAGGTACCTACTTTAAATGTTATTTTTATTGGTTGCTCATATTTCATTGTTCCATTTGTTTATTAAACAGTATATTTATTTTCATCTTACGACCTGAATGTTCAAGAAAATCTTATTAAAGAAGAACATTATATATAAACTGATTTTCTTTTCATTAAAAAAAAAGAAAACTCTTTAAGAGATTGAACATTTTCACTTCTGTAAAAATAACAGTAGTGAAAACATTTATGGTTACTTTGTTTTCATCTTTTTCTTTTGTACATTTAATGTTCCTAAGATGCACCAATTCTATTGTGGTACATGAATCTAGAGTTATTTATATTCGCATCAGGCTGTGGTCGGTCTGCATTATTTACACTAACTTCTTACAAGGCATTGATATTTCTGTGGCTCTCATGAAATGTTATTTCAAGCTGTGGTATTGACCAGAAACTCCATCAATAAAACACAATCACCATTTACTGACGAATATATTATTGCAGATATGGCAGCAAACCTGCTTCGCTCTATAATACAGCAAAATTAGTTTTGAAAATTTTAATGATTTGACTGATTGATGCTGGAGAATAGACTGGCTATACGTTTGTCATGAGGAGCAGTAACAGAGGCACAAATTGTGCAGTTGGTAGCAACACTAAAACTGAAACAACTAACCGGGTTTGATTTCTGATTATATCTTTTTTTTTTTTTTGTTAATGCTTTCAAAACTAAATTTTTCATAGGACAGATCGATAGGAAATAAACCCTATTTCTAACACAATTACATACCATATTAAAACATGACCAAAACATTATTTTCTACTCAATTACAAACATGTCAAAAAGATTACACAGTACAACACATACCATTTAAATCAAAGTGTCTGTTGGTTAGAAATTAACATCATCATGTGAAATATTTGACAAGTCAGAGAAAACTAAAACCCTATTTTTCTGGAGCCTACTTTCAGGAAATTTTTCTTATAAAAACTCACAGATTTTGATTTTCAAGAGCAGAGATACAACAGTCTCCAACCGAAAGAGATTCAACTGGTTTCCCACAGTGCATGCTAAAAGAAACAAGTTGGCGACATCATCTCAAACAACAACAATAGTAACACTACACTAACAATAAAAATCTTTTCTCAACCGCAGCTTTATTTTTCTGTGGACCAACTATTTAAAAGTGTTTTTTGCTAAACTACAGTTTTTTCGGTATACCAACTACCCAAAGACTAACTCAAGACTATTTCTACTCTTTTAAATTCATGTTTGTAAATACAAATGATTTATTTAACAGGCATACACATCTTTATCTTTATTAGTTATTGTCTCCCAACTACAGGCAATTTTGATTGCCAAGAAGATCATGTCACAACATTCCAAATACAGAAACCGTTTAAATCACAATGTCTATTGGTTAGAAATTAACACCACTAAATATTTGACCAGTCACAGAAAACTAAAACTACATTTTTCTCAAGCCTTATTTCAGGAAAGTTTTCTTATAAAAACCCAAATTGCTCCGATGAGCTGTTATCGCTGGTTCCCAGAGTCCATGAATTCAAGCGTCCTACAAGGCTGGCATCCCGTTCCTACCCTTTCACTGTTGAAACTGTTAAATGTAGACGTCTCTTCTACTCCAATAGCTTCATATCTTGCACCTCACACCCATGGAACTCCCTTCCTCATTCCTGTTTCCCTGATGACTATGATCTCCAACTATTCAAGTGTAACGTCAATCGACATCTCCAGTTGCCTTGATCTATCCTCTATCCTTCTCCTCATCCTTTCCTCTAACACTCCTATTTGCTCTCGCTCCAAATCCTCTGTAACCCCTTGCGTGCTAGTGGCTTCCAGCCTTGCCTGGGATGAAAAGCTTTAAAAAAAAAAAAAAATATATATATATATATATATATATATATATATATATATATATATATATATATCTCAATTGCAGCTTTTTTTTCCCCCCTTGGACCAACTATTTAAAAGTCTTTTTCTAAACTACATCTATTTCTGTGAACCTACTACCCAAAGATTTTAACTCAACTAATGACTATTTTTTTACTCTTAATTTCATGTTTGTAAATAAAAATGATTTATTTAACAAGCAACTCATGTTTTCTTTATTTTATTGTTTGAACTTTGGACATTCAGATTTTTAATATAAAATCCTAGACAACCAAATTTCCTACAAGTCCACTAAGTATCACACTTTTCAATAGCCAAAAGAGAGTTTAAGTTTTCAATTTTTTTTTTTTTCATACGAAGACAAGAAAATCTTATACAATTGTTCAGCTTGTCTGCATGCACAATAGAACCCTCTACAAAAATGTTATACCTAATGTTTAAAATGAATTTTTTAACAATAAAAACTTTCTTGAAGCTTTCAAGCTGTGAGATTAAATTTAATATTTTCAATAGACAAAATACTATGCTGTATTTCAAAACTAATTTAAATTTATTGGAATGAATTGTTTTTAAAATCTCTGAAACTTTTTAATTTAGCACCATTTTTAGCAGAGTCCTATAAAAATGTAAATCTATTAAAAAATCTTCCAAAAATAAAATACACATTTCTGAAACTTTATTTGAGGAATATTAGCTGATGTAAAATATAATTAATCAGATTTGAAACAACTATTATTTTTTTAAAGTTTGAACTATCACAGAAATGTATTTTTCAACAGTAGCTTGTTTATTTATGTTGACAGCTTTTAAACACCCCTGTAACAGCTAAATTACATATAGATTGTTATCTAATGTTGTTCTAGTGGGGCTTTAACCTTAAAAAAAATAATTGAAGAATATAACACAAACACTTTTTAAATATTTGATAATCTTAAAAATTTAGAAAAATATTCTCCATAATCTAATGTTTTATTGAATTTTAGATCTATAATTTACTGTAGCTGTCACTCTTATTTTCTGATAGCATTGTGTACGGGCAACCATATCTATAATATTTGGCACATTTTTATACATACAAAAACAATACAAAATTCTTTTAAAAATATTCAGGTGTGTCAGATTGTAATAAGCTTTATTATCATATATGATGAGTAAATATAGTTTTAGTTAATAACAATCTTTCCTAAGAGTTACACTATTGAAACTGAATTTTAAGATTTAAAAATATAAATCCTAATTAAAATTTTTACAAAAATGAAAACAAATCTTGTAAAAAAATTTTTTTCTTTCAACAATATTGTCTTTAATATATATTATTCATAAAAGCAATTAAAAGCTTCTTTAATAATGTCTTAGTTTTATTGTGTTTTTTATTTTTCAATTCAGAGCAGATCTTTGGGAAGACAGGGTCCAATTAAAAAAAAAAATCTGATTGAAATTCTCCAAATAATTCTGCTTTGTAGTCACTAAAAATGATTACATTGAATTTCAAAAGTTTCCATAAAATTAAATAAGGGTGTGAGACATGTAAAAAGAAAAAATACTTTTGCAAAGATTTTCTAATAAAAACATTTATTCGTGAAGAAGTCCTGAAAATTTCATTAAACTCCAACAATTACTTGATTTTTGCAAGAATTTCCTAATTAATGTGACTCACTGCAAAAAAGGCACTAAAATTTCCTATGCTAAAATATAGTATATCTGCTGATGCAAGAAAAATGATTTTTTTAATCAAAATTTCATGTTCTAAAAAGAAGTAAAAAATTTAATTGAATATTCAAGAATACTTTGATCTTTCCTCTTAATAACAAATATTTTGATGATAAAACTGTTTTCATTATGTTTGGAGCATGTTTTCATCACAGTATACTGATTTCATGGAGGTACCTAAATTGTACAACCATTACTTGTGCATCTCTAGTTTGAAACAGTGTAGTATCTGCCCAATTCCCAAAACTTTTCAATGGGTATCAATTACAAATTTTGAAATGTATATAATGATATACGTTTGAAAAGTGATGGAAAGAGGGAAGGAGAAATGACGGGAGAGGCAAGTGAAGGACAGGAGGAAAGAAAAGTGACATAGATAAAGAAGGAAAAATGATAGAGAGGCGAAGGAGATGTACGAGTTACAACAGCTCTGTTAAAGGAAAATATGTATTTATATATAAAATGAAATAAATTTGTTCACTTAGATGTTAAATTTTTCTACACCAAGTTTCAGGGAATCAAACCAGCCTTCAGGGGATTTGATAATGAACAGTGGATGGGATTCTATGAAGCCCAGAATAGAGACATTCAACAGCTAAGTGAACAAGTTTACTTCATTCATTATTACTATTGCTTGATATTGAGCAATTTCAGTACAAAGACTTTTTACCTTCAGTACATTATCTTCCAGAATTATCCTGGTTAACCAATTTTGTGGAAATACAATCTTTGTTGTTATTAGGATAAATAGATATCCTTTTAATTGCATTTGAACTATTGGCCTCATTTTTGTCAGTACAAAGTTTTCATCGAGTTCTTATTTTTAGTACTGCACACTTGACGACAAACTAGACAAGATATCCCTAGATATGGACAATGGCATGTGAACCTAACCTACAGACTAAAAGTTTTCAGTTCAGAATTTCCTGTAGGTTACCCAGATTGATATACACCTGATGAAGTCTGGCAGGCACAACAGCCAAAACATTAAAAAAAAAAAAAAATGGAGGACAATAGTCCAAATGTAAATAGTGAAAATAATGAGAACCCATCTGAAAAGATACTTTTTGCATGAAATACAAGTGTTGTCTGGAATGATGATCCCAGCAAGAGTTTTACAATTTATAAACTGTGTGCTGGTTCATAGAAACATTTCACCAAAATTTTTATGTAAGTTTAATAATCATGCTGGTACACACAGAGAAAGAATACTTAAGTTAGGAAAAGGCCAGACTGATAACTTTTCAGCATCCCTGCATAGTCACTGTAAACAAGAAACGATGATCTACTGTAGAGTAATTGGCCATAATTAAATGTAATTGGCAAAGTTTCCAATAAGCAATAACAAAGAAAGAAAAAACAACATCAAAATAATACTAAGCAAACATTCAGTATCTGTCTATATTTCTGAGATGAGATATTATGTACACTATTTACATTATTTGGACTATTGTCCTCATCTTTGTCGCCATATTTATTACAACGTTTCTGTCCTTCAGTATCTATATTTCTGAGATGAGATATTATGTACACTATTTACATTATTCAGACTATTGTCCTTATCTTTGTTGCCATATTTATTACACCGTTTCTCTCCTTCAATATCTGTCTATATTTCTGAGATGAGATATTATGTACACTATTTACATTATTCGGACTATTGTCCTCATCTTTGTTGCCATATTTATCACAACGTTTCAGCTATTGTATGTTCCAGCCTTCTTCAGGTGGTTGGAATGTCGAACTGAACCCTTTATTTCGCTCGCTGGGGTAGACTGTTCTAGTTTCACATGCCATGTCTAATGGATGTTAGTTATCAGTTATCTCCTGTTAATTTCGCTCTCCACCACCTTAACCAGGTATTGAACTCACACTCCTTGTGCACTGTCACTGTCCTCAAGGACACATGGCACAGTGGATAAAGGTGTTAGATCCAGTGACAGGGCCCAAGGAGTGTGAGTTCAATACCTGGTTAAGGTGGTGGAGAACTTGGATGCTAAGAATAACTTAAAAATAATTGCTAAAGAACACTGCATTATAAATGTGACTGTTCTTTCCTATATATATATATATATATATATATATATAAAAATAATACACACACGCTTCTTTTTTCCTCCTCCTACTGCTACCAGCACAAATATTTACAGATTGGTTTTGAGACAAAGCAATGACGTTGCATGACAAAGTCTGCTCAACGGAAATTGTGCTTGCAAAAAGGTCAGTGTTTCTGATATTTTGCATATTAATTTGCCTTACATTTTCTTTCTATGAAAATAGTATTGAGCACTCTTAATTTGGCCAGTGAACATCACTTTTGCCAAAAATTAAATTCATAATTTTATATATATATATATATATATATATATATATATATATGCAAGACTAAACTAGACAAAGTAACAGTAATAAGACAAAAAGTTTGCAAACTAAGAATAATGTTAACATTCAAAACAGGATACAGTCAAGTGATTGTAAGGTTCTGCCTTCAAGAAGGAACAAAAATATGGCAGATGAGGCCAAGAAGCAATTCATTTTATTGGTTTGGAAGAAATCCCAACATACAACTGTATGATTTGTCTATAAATTTGGGGAGGGGGATGTTTTTGCAGTCATTACTAACAGAATCGGAATAAATATTTACATTTTCTTAGGATCTTGATGCAAAAATCAATTTTTATGGAGCTGATGAATTGACACCAATACAGTAGAAAATGATTAATGCAAATCTCCATACAAGATTTTTGTTCTTTTTGTATTTTAAATGAAACTCATTTGTTCAACATTTTTCGGCATCGGTGGAGGGGAGAAAGATAGTTTCACTGTTTAGATATCAAGAAAAGGTATAACATTCAAATTCTTGATGCTGGTATAAGAGAGAGCTATGGAAGAAAGGTTTATTCTCTCATTTATTTCCCCCATTTTGGGTATTATTATATCCATGATATAATAATAGTTTATGGATAGAATGGAATGGCTGAAAGGAAAAAGAATGACAAACATGCTTTGTTCTCAAATATACTTTTATACTAAGACATACACAAAACTATATATACATTTGTCTGAAGCAGAGAAAAATATATCTACACAGCAAAACAAAGTATAAGGAGAAGCAAAAAGGAAAGGTCTTATAATATAGAGATACTCCTGTGTCTGGAGAAGCCAGGTTTAGGACTCGAGGTTCAAATGGGCTGAATCCATCTACTATGTCCCAGGTGAAGACATATTCCACAAACGAGAAGTGGTTAGTCTTGGGTTTTTCCCAAACTGATAACTGCAAGCTGGTTTTTCTTTCTATATCTGGGAAAGATATATTCTTAAAAGGGAAATGGCACCATGGACTGTAAGTGGCCTGAGCTAAAGAAAGCAACCGTTCGGTTTGACTGCTGTAAACAAACTGAAATTAACTGCCACTTTCGTCACTGTATGGAGTGATGTCATTAAGCAGCTGTCACGTGACCTACATCACCAAAGTGAGATAATCACCTTCTGTATCCCTAGACTGGTACAGAACACAAGACAGATGAAACAAAAATATTTGTGCATTCCTTATTGCTTTATCTACATATGTAACTATTAATCTGTAACAGTGAGATAAAAACATGAACAGACAAAATAATTAAAACAAAAAGTCAAATGGCGAGAGTGAATAATCTTCATTGGCAACACCAATGAAATTTTGGCAAACATGGACCTTCATGCATGCAAAAAAAAAAAACCAGGTTTAAAGAGGATTGTTTTTCCATTGACACCGCTATTATTTCAACTATATTCACTCCCTGCATTGTATACGCAGTAAAATTCAACATTACATTATTATTAATTTTTAATATAAATTATGTTTTGTTTTTTTAGTTTTTTTTTTAAAAGAACAAGTATAATTAATATAAAAAAAATTTATATTATGCTTAATATAAAAAAAATTTATATTATGCTTAATATAAAAAAAATTTATATTATGCTTAATATAAAAAAAAATTTATATTATGCTTAATATAAAAAAAAATTATATTCACAAATCTAATATATATATATATATATATATATATATATGTATGTACAAATTCCGTTTATTTTAAATGCCAAATATATTTTTTAATATTAGAAAACTGTAATCCCAGTATAATATATAACTGTGCCAACCTTGCAATAAACAGATATTTTTATTAAAATATAAATTACATAAATGATCAGTCTATACTAAATACCTGAAGATTGTGTTGTGCATAAAACTCTAAGTTGTTTTTATCGGTGAGGGATAACATGTATATTTATTAATATATAGTCAATAGCTCTGCTGTATTACTTTGAGCACTGTTTTATTAACACCACCACTACATGTGCGATATATTTTGCTCCTTTTAGTCGAGCACGTATATAGGTGTAATAAAGTATTTATACTTTGTATTCTAACCATTATTGGAATATAGAACCAATTAACTTGGACTGCTCCACTAAAAACATCATGGTTCCAGACAAAAGGCCCATTTACACAAGACCAAGAGAGTCATGAAAAGAATGAGGTGGGAACTCTTCTTCTTTAAACACAAGAATGAGTATAACAACTTAAAAGATGCTGAACTTTATGGGTTTAAGTCCCCAAAAACACCACCATGCAACGAACAAGTACTGGACTTCAAGAAAGATTTATTCTCAGTGATAGACAAAAATTGAATTCACTAAAACTATCAACGATCTACAGCAAATAATGCTAATGGACGTTTCTATGATAAAAAAATCAGATAAAATAATTATCGAAGCAGATAAGATGGGTAACTATTACAAAATCAATGTGGATATGTGCCATAAAGCTATTAACAAAGATAATAAGTTTTATAAAAAGGTACCCAACAATCTATAGTGAAGCCAAGAAAATAGCCACTGAACTAAAACCTGATGATAGGATCTACAAATTACACAAGCATACATCACAGTTAAAGACCACAAAGCAAACTTCCTCAATACTAATTACTCAACTCAACTAAAAATAATATCAGTAAAATCAGCAAAAACATCCTTGAAAGAGCATGCAAATGCTCTAAGAATTAGCCAGTGGTATAAAACAGCAGAAGCCATAGAATTGTTTACTAATATAAAAAGGAAGAATGAATGTACATTCATCCAATTCGATATTTGTGACTTTTACTCGTTCATAACCAAGAATCTGCAAATGTCTACTATAAATCTAGCTAAAAAGCAAGCACAAAATCTATACTATTCCCCAATGGTTATCTGTGAATCAAAAGGAATAATATTGCTATGGAAGCATTTGATCCAGCAAAGGCATGTGAATTAGTTAGAATCTTATTATTGCGGAGACTTAGATTTATTTTCGACATTATGGACACTGGAGTCTATAGAGATGATGGTGTAATCCTTCTCCTTAAAACAAGCCCACAAAATATAGACTGATTGAGAAAGAAACTGATAATTTTTTTTAAAGATCACAAACTAAATATTAATCCTACCACCCATTGATCAACTTTCTTGATATGACATTAGACTTGAATAATGGTTATTACAAACCATATACCAAAGATCTATATAACCATAGATACATCAGTAAAGAATCAAACCACCATCATAACATTCTAGATAATTTACAGAAATCAGTCCAAGTTAGATTATCTACCAACTCCAGCAATAAGGAAATATTTGATAATAATAAAATTAAATATATAAAAGCTTTAGAACCAAGCAACCATAAAGTAAATTTAGAGCTTTTAGAAAAAAAACAAAGGTAAAAATAAACAGAAACACCATAGGCATAACATTGTATGGTTTAATCCACCTTTTTAATCATATTATTCAAATGAATATCGGAAGAATATTCCTAAATTTAATTTATAAGCACTTTAGCCATTCGCCAACACTAAAAACGATTTTTAACAAAAAATATCAGTTATAGCTGTGTTAATAACATTGATAAATATATATCCCAATATAAACATTATATTAAATAAATCTATTTCCAACAAAGACAATGTTAATTTTAAAAAAAATAAATGCAACAGCAAAAAAAAAAAAAAATCTGTCCCTTAAACAGTCAATCTATGACTGAAAACATTGTATACAAAGCTAGCATACATTCCAGTAATGATGTGAAATTTTATTTTGGTTCCACTGAAAATCCTTGAAAATTTCATTTCTACCATCATCAAATCACTTTTGGCAATATAAAATACAAAAACAGCACTGCTCTCTCTCTCTCAATGTTTCTGACAATTAAAGTATAGCGCTAATACTTTTATTGCCTGGGATATTGTAGCAAGAGCCAAATCTTACAACAGGAAAGGAAGTAGATGTAATTTATGTCATTTTGAAAAATTAGTTATCTTACCTTATACTCTTAATCAAACAAAATCACACAAAAAAAAAACCTACACATCGACGTATAAATGTAGTAAATGTATGCACACGCACATGTAATAACACACATACATAAATTCTATCCCCCATTTACTTTAATTTCTGAAACCAGTCATTACAAAAATAACTCATACTAATTTATTAAAGTTCCTTCCCTGTTTTGTCATTTATCGACTAAAATAATTCAATGGCCTAATAAATAAATAAATAAGCTGCCTACTCAATTAAGTAACCTATACACATATTTACTATCTGTTAAATATTACTCAAAATAAATCTAACCAATTAATACTAGAATTGACACCTGAGATTTCCAAAGTGTGATTACTACGAGACAACTTTACATCTTTCTCTCTTCAATTACATTCATAAGAAATAGGTAATTAGGCATCGATACTGAAATAAAACCCGTAAATAAGTGGAAACAAATTACAATCAGTAACCGAAAAGCAAGAAAAAAATATTAAAAAATCCCCATCCATGGACCCCCCACCACATAATCCAACAATTCTCAACCGCTATCCATAACAATTTGACTGCCATAACTTACTATATTGCCTCAATGTTCCTTTATACTGTGTAACACATCCTCTAAGTATGATTGTGAGTTTTTTTTCCCCCCTCTTATCATCCTCACTAGTTTTTCCATGGCTCTGATCTCTTCAGCCGAATCCATTTAGAAGCAGTTAAAACTGCGTTGGTAATGTCCTTCAGTGCTTTCATCCTAGCCGCCCGCACTATGCCTATTTTTGCTTGCGCTCTGCACAATGACTGTGCAGCAAGGTCCCTGCAACCAACTTCTACAGAGTCATGGTATATTTTCCATGACTTCCGCCAACATTGTTTGACAAGTTCTTGGTATTTGGACCTCTTTCTCTCATATGCCAGTGTGATAAACTCCTCCCACAACACCAGCAGTTCCCAAATAATGCCCTGCTTCGTGTTGTTAAAGTGCAATATCAGATCTGGTCTGAGTGTGATGTTATGGCTATGTGTCTGGGGAACTTCAGCCGAGTCTCTAAGTCCACTATCAACTGTCAATCATCTGTGGAAGTTAACAGTCTCATTCTCTCTCTCTCTCCTCTGTTTCATACATATATATATATATATATATATATATATATATATATATATATATCATTTCCCCTCTCCCTTCGCGAGATAGCCTCTTAATCTTGTCCAAGGGCAGAATACAACGGCTTCTCTTTTTACAAAGTGTTGGACGGTCCTACTAACATCAGTTATGTTTATTTTTGCTTTGTTTTGATATTTAGTTTGTTTTGGGATTCACCCCTCCCCTTTCATGATCATTCATCCAATTTTTATATATATAATGTAAATAATATTTATCATCTCATTGGGATGTGCTCTTATAGGCCCCCCTGAGAGCATGTGGCATTATTGAGAATTGATTGGCAACGGATGAGTTTTTATGGTGAATGAGGAAATTGTAATGAGTCAATGTGTTATGAATTCGATTAGCGAGGTATAAGATAGTCAGTGAAGACCAGCCTCAACCCAATCCCCCTTTTTGACCATGTGCCACTATTGTATTTATTTACAAAATATATATATATATATATATATATATCATTTATTTTAAACCACAAATATATTTTTTCAAATCAAAAAACTGTAAACCTAATATGTGACTGTGATAACCAGATATTTTTATTAAAATTTAAATTACATAACAGTCAGCCTATACTTAGCACCTGAAACTCAAAGCCGAGCTTTCAGTGAGTAATGTGTGTGTGTGTGTGTGTGTATATATATATATATATATATATATATTTTCAGACAGTTTTTATATAATTTATCATCTGAAAAGAAAAACATTATTAGATCGCAGGAGAAATTATATAAAAAACTAAATAAAAGCACCTTGTCAGTCGTTTTTAATGAAATGTGCATGAAAAAAGGATTGCTGCCTAAATATATATATATATATATATATATATATACATGTTGTTCAGAATTAAATCATAATTGTGTTGAAAGGTTCTCACTCAAACAAGAAGAATGACAAAGCCATGAAATATAATTGCTATTCCACATATTCAGCCAAAGTTTAATACACTTGACAGATCATTTCTCAAGATTTTTGCCTTTTCCCAAAACGATTCTAATGTTTTGTCATTGAAATCCAAGCTTAAGAAGAATGGAGTTAGTCTGGGAATTTTTTTTTTTTTTTTTTTTTTTAAATCGGGGAATTTTGGGGAAATACTGTTTGTATCATATCAAAGATTGAACAAGGGGTGGACAAACTTCGGCATAAAGGACGCATGCTGCCTGCCTAGTTATTATATGTGGGCCTACAAGAGCACAGCAAACATTTCTTAAATATCTATTTTAAGATTTTTGGCTTCCATGTTGCACAAAATAGTCAACTATTCAAAACAGGAAGAAAGAAAACAAAGACAGAAACCAAATATATTTAATACTGAACTTACTTCTTAAATTGACTGATTTGTTTTTTGGGTTTACATAGCAAACTAAGTACTCCTATTTTCTTTTATAAAATTTAATCTAAAAAAAAAAAAAAAAAAAAAAAAAAAAGAAGAAAGAAAGAAAGAAAGAGAGAGTGAGAGAGAGAGAGATTATATTCACTCTTCAAATCCTCATCTTATGAGAATGACTCTTCATAATAAAAAAATAATTCAGCAAACAATGTTATTTATGGTAACAGGATTTTGGGAGATTGCCTTACTTGGTTTCTGTTGTTCAATAATGTGTGCCTAAAAAATGGCACTTAATCGTGGCCGCCATCATACTAGGCCTTTTGTCTAAGATCAAAGTGTAGTTTATCTTAGCAGCTTAATCCAATTCTCTACTTCTAAATTACCTTCTTTCTTTCTTTAATTTTCTCACTGAAACCAAGTAGTGCCTTTTCTTTTTTTCCATGTGATCAAAAAGGAATAGTCCATTATTTACGAGGTATTGGCAGGGTATAATGGTCATGAAAACTAATGGATGGAGGGAGGGACAAGTATAATTATTATATGATTGTCTGGAGTGCTTAATCTAACGAAAAAAATGATTATTTCAGGTTGCAGTGTTTATTGAATAATTCCACCACAGTATTTTTTTTTTCAGTCTTATTTTCAACCAAATAAGATAAATAGGAATTTTTTCCTTCCAATCTCTTCTAACAAGTGCTGCAACTCAGTGCAAGTAGACACACTGGGGAAACGATTTCCCAACTCTTAAAAATCAAAATCCTGTCAACTTTAACCAATGACCTTTTGTCTACCTCACAAAGACATTGAAATGGAATTGGTAAATTAAACATGCTCTACTTTTGATTCTGTGTGGTATGCAAGCAACAAAGACGGCATCCAAGACAGATCTTAAAAGACACACTCACACAAGCCTGAAATCAGGGAAACTGTAGACCTTTTATCAAAGGTCATATGCAGAATCTCCAACAAACTTTTCTAACAGGGTTAAAAGGTCAATGTCAAAAAAGTTAGCAATATGCAAGGCATCCGTATGTAACTGGCTGCTGTCAAGGTTAACAACAGGTGTAAAAGTTGTTTATTTGTATTTTTGAAGAAATAATAGTTACAAAAATGTGGTTTGCTCATTTTCTCTGTCAACTATTATGTCAATATTCACAAGAAGACCGAGTCAGTATATGTGGCAATGGGGCAGAGCACAGGGAGAAAGAGGTTCATTCCAAGTAGTTAAATGAATTTTTAACAATAAGTTTGAATTCATTCAGGTGTGAGCTGCACTTTTAGCCAAAATAATATAGGTCTAATGACATTACAACAAACCATCATTGCAAGTGCAAGTCTTATTTGGTAAGGGATCTGCTGCAAAATTTAACTAATTGTCTGATAGTTCATCTTTCCACAAAATATCACTGAATTTCAGTGAGAACTTTGGAAATAATGCATGAATAGACTAACATTGGTAATGAATCATTTCAGTCCAAGTTCCTCTGATAATAAAGAATGTACAGTTCTTTGAGACTAATTCCAAATGCAATGATTATTCATGTTTAATACACACATTTTCTCTTTTACAATATTCTTTCAAACTTAAAAGTTAGTAGGGCTTATTATGTTGGGCTAGTATAACAGGAATAAATTATTTAAAACTGACAGTGTTTCCTCAGGTAGCTAGCAAACAGGTTATTTACTCGTAATATATATCAATGAATTCTAAACTGAACACTTTTCTGGACAAAATAAAGTTTATGTTTTCATAACTTAATTAATTCCACCACTTTTACTCTAACAGTTTCTTTTCTCACACTTCTCACCTGTGGAATGCCCTTCCGATTTCTTGCTTCCCTGATAACAATAATCTTTATTTGATTTTTAATTGCTGACTGTTAGTATAAATCATTCTCACCATTTGAATGCTAACTGACCATTAATACCATTCACATTCTCTTTTTAAATGAATACTGCTAGCTACTATAAATCAATCTATTTGAATGTTAATTCACAATTACACTGCCAGTTGAATACAAAATGACCACTACTATAAACTACTATCTCCTTTTAAATGACCACAACTAGAATCTACTCTTCTTATAAATGCTGACCCCCAACAACAATATATTGGGTTGGTGCATAATTATCAGGCGTTTTTAAACAATATTTATTATGCAAAAAGAAACATAACAATTAAACAATAACATTTTTAAATGTTTATTCCAGATTGTATGATTATCAACATATATTTTTCTAACCTGAAAATAAAATAATATTTTTATTAAAAAATTAAACAAAACAGTAATTTTTATTAACAAATAACTTGTCTACAAAAATGCCTGATAATTTTGCACCAACTAAATACTAACTTTGAATTACAAACCAATTACAAACCACTCTTTTTTTTATGTTGACACTACCACAAACCAATCCATACTTTTGATTCCTAATTGACCACTAACATCTAAACTCACCTTTCGAATGCTACCTGACCACAAATACAAGCTAATCTCCTCTTGAATTGCAACTACAATCCACATTTTTTGAATGCCAACAACAAATACAATCTAGACTCCTTTTGAATGCTAACAGACCATAGCTACAATCTACACACTCCATTTGAATGCTAACTGACCACTACTTCAAACCACTGTCTTTTTTTAATGCTAAGTGACCACTACAACAAACGATGGTCTTTTGAATGTTAAGTGACCACTACAGCAAACAATGGCCTTTTTGAATGTTAACCGACCACTACAGCATACAATGTTTTTTTTTAATGTTAACTGACCACTACCGCAATCGATGGCCTTTTTGAATGTTAAGTGACCGCTACAGCATACGATGGTCTTTTTGAATGTTAACTGACCACTACAGCATACGATGGTCTTTTTGAATGTTAACTGACCACTACAGCATACAATGGTCTTTTTGAATGTTAACTGACCACTACAACAATGGTCTTTTTGAATGTTAACTGACCACTACAGTAAAGTCTTTTTAAATGTTGACTGCTATGCCAAACTACTTTTTTTTTCAATTGTTAACTGAATGTAACTACAATCTAATCTCCTTTCAAATGCTAACTGACCACTACTACAATCCACTCTCATGCTCTGCAACTCAACAGTGTTGACATTTTCTAAGAAAATAATCATGAAAAATGTGGTACAGGTTCAAATGATTTGGGGGATGAGAGAATTCTGGTTATCAGTGGCTTAACTTCAACTCAGTATATCAACTCAGTATATCATGAGAGACTCCACCAAAATACAAATTTGGTTGTAGGTGTACAGCTATATGGACAAAGAACTGGGCTGGGCTTTAACTGTATAGCAACTTAATTATGAAACCTACAACTGCTGAAGAAAAATAAACATATATGGAAGGCTACCCAGATGCTGCAAAAGATCAATACCGAGGCAAACGCCACAATAGAAAATATTCAATATCAGTAGGAAGGTCTTTTATGCCAGGAAATTGTCTTGAACACATGCAATTTGAAGGCTAAAAAATACTGGCAGAAGAAAATGGAGATAAAAAAAAAAAAATCAGCAAAATTTTCTACTTGTTTGTATGTACAAGTCTTATGTTCTTCTACCTCAGATTACAGTTTAGTATCTGCTCAATACTTCAGCCATTTTCAGCTGAAATCTGCCATAATTTCTGACTGAAAAACCTACATATTAAGATAAACAGACACAAGGAGACATAAACAGACACAAGGAGAGAAGATATTTGTGAATTCCATAATCCTTTATTATGTCTGCAGAATATTTACATAAACAAAAAACAAATCCACAAAGATTAGACAGGAGAAGGAGAAGATGCAGGCATAGGGTGAGGGTAGAATCAGGAGATAATGGATGATGTCAGTTAATAACACCTATGGAATTTTCATAGGACAAACTAGTATGACATGTATTGGAAACATCAACAAGAGAAGAATGAACCAACAGCCTGACAACTAAAGAATGTTTTACTGGTGACACTGTATAATAAGCCTTACCAATACATTCAAGTCCACATTACTTAATTATTAAGTCTGGGCTGTGCAACTGTGCAGATTCTTTGAACTTGCATATCTTTCACAACAATTCTTTGAATGCTCTGGAATCAATATCAACATACAAACAAGTGCAATAAAAGATCTGACAAACTGTCTGCTGCAAGAAAGGAATCAACATCCAAATTGATTTCGGATTCAGGAAATGATTCCTGGTTTATTTGTCAGGAACTTTGATTTGTTTTCTCTCTCTGCTCATTACATGTCTCAGGTTTCAGAATATGGAAAATACAGAGGTTAGGTTTTATTTTCTGCAATATCATAAAATATCATTCTTAAAACAAAGTGACTCAAAATCAAAAATATATTAAATATTTACAATCAAAAATGTCTAACAGATATCCATACAAGTTGGATGATGAAAAGTTAGGTTTAAAAAAAAAAACAAGAAATAATTTCTAAAATCACAAGCAAGACCAATGTCTGCTATTCTACAGAAAAATTAATCAGCAATCCATGTGACATCACAATGCTTTTCCAGAGTAAAAAGCATTGAAAATCCTTTTCTCTGTTAAAAACTATTGGAAATACTTTTGCATAATAAAAGCCATTGGTACTGCATTTCTATTTTCAAAATCACTGCCAAAGATTTTTTTCTTGTCAAAATTACTACCAATGATTTTTTTGCAGGTCAGATCTGTTGTCAATGACTTTTTCATGTCAGAATCATTGCCAATGACTTTTTTTTTGTATCAGAATTGTTGTCAATGATTTTTTCATGTCAGAATCATTACCAATGATTTTTCTTGTCACTTTGAATATACGCTCTTTAGTGCTAGAGGGCGTCGTCAGTGATGTTCTGAATTGGATCATTGGGCAGTTTCGGGTCTTTCAAACATCATACTGACCTCACCAAGTCGACCCCATCAGAGCTGATCGGACTCTGATACGCCCTCTAAAAATGCTTACAGACACTAACTTCTATAATATACCCCGTCATCACGCATTTGATTGGTAGTTGATCAATAGCCAATCACAATCGTGTGTGCTCTATTTAAGTTGTTTGCGGGGAATTTTTTTTTTAAGTGGACACCCTTTCATCGGATACTTAGAAGGTAATTATGTTTTCCGTTTTACCCACATCCCAGTAAGATACCTAGTACATCTAATATATTGCTTTTTACAAAAATAAAAGGGAATTCGACCTTAAAAGGACTTTAAAAAAGCTTATTTACGAATAAAATAAATTACGAGTTAAACCGAGAGTACAAATAGATATAATTAATAAAATTGTTTAAAACATATTGACGAGTTAAAAAAAACCTTTAATCTATCGAAAATAAAAAAAAAGTGTTAATGCACTCATTTTGTCAAAGACATTGCCAATGCTTTTCTTTTCATAAAATCTCCGTCAGTGCTTTGCTTTGTCAAATTTATTTGCAATGCTTTTCTATCATAAAAATATATATTTTCATCAGATATATCATAAAAGATATTTGTTTATGAAAATTCATTTTATTGTCATAAAAATATTTCGGTCTTTTCTCTGCTTAAAGTAAAACGTCCATGTCTTGAATTTTTGGTCATTTAATTTGATGAATTTTTATGATTAATTAACAAAAATTCAGTGTTATGATTCATGTGAGAGAAATCTTAACATTTTTTTTTTTTGCCATTTGTGGAGTAATTTACACAAAATTTTGAAGAATTATCTTCAATTTATTATTTGAAGACAACTCACATCATGTGGCTATATTAGAATATTTTGGAAAAGAATTTCAAAACTAAAAAAAATTCAATTTTCGTTTAACTATTTTTATACTTTTCTATAGTCACATATTCAAAATCCATTTTTATTCTAAAGATATCTCCATGAATTTGCTGAAAGAAAGAAATAATTTGTTTTTCCACAGTACATTTTTATGTTTCCAAGATACATTCACAAAGAAATTACCGAGAAAATAAAAATAGAAATACCATCTGAAAATAAATATAAAATAAACAAATTTTCTTTTCACATTTGATTGTAGAATTATAATCAGATGAATGTTATTACATAAAAATGCTTTTCTATAATAAAAGGTTGCTTTTCACTTATAAAATTATTGGCAATGCTTTTTCTATAGTAAGAACTATAGTCAGCATGAGCATAATAAATGTCTTAACAGCTTAATGTCAAGATTAAAGCTAAAAGACTTAATTGAAGACTCACCGACTTCAGGAATTTGAGTTCAGCTCGGCATTTCTTTTCCAGTTTTGAATATCCTTTGATACGTGAAAATTTCTGGCAGTGTTGAATGAAGTCTACAACAAGGTCCAAATAAGCCTGAAGATGGGGACTAGTGCACATATGAGCCATACAGCCTGGATTTAAAAAAATGATAATTAAAATTTTAAAAAATTTAAATACATTTTTCTAAAAATAAAATAAAAAACATTTAAAAAATTTTTTTTAGAATCCCAAAGATGGGAACAAGTACACAAATGATTCATAGAGCTTGGATTAAAAATTTTAATTAAGGAAAAAAAAGTAAAAATAAAAACATCTAAAAATATGTATTTCCTTTTCTGCTTGCATATAAAATGAAAATTTAATTAAAAACCATCAAAAGTAGATATTCCCTCTACATCTGAATATAAAATAAAAATTTGGGAAACAAAAACATCTAAAATACATATTTCCTTTTCTGTCTGGGCATAAAATAAAAATTAAAATATTTCATTTTCAGTCTGGTTATAAAATAAAAATATCATCTAAAATACATATTTCCTTTTCTGTCTGGGCATAAAATAAAAAATTAAAACATTTCCTTTTCTGTCTGTCTGGGCATAAAATAAAAGAAGAAAATGCATAAATCCAGTTTCATATGTTTGTGTTCATATTAGAAATCTAAAAATAGCTTTTTAAAATAAGAATAAACATTAAATCCGTCCTTTTGACACACCACTTTTTGGCAGGTACATTTGTTAAACTTTGCTCAGATTTCGTTATTTAGTTCACAAAGGTTCCTTCTTATTCTTTTACCTGCCAAATCCAATGTCTTTCCAAGGGAATCTTATCAGGTTTGTTGGAAGTCCCAAGTTCAATCTCTGGGTCAAATAGGATGGAAATAAACCAGAATTCAGTGTGCAGGTAGATCCATATCGGAAAGAATTGATAGTCAAATGTTCTTAAATTTCTTAGATTACGGCACTTTCTATCAGTGCAGATAAGGAAGTGGGGGTGGCGTAACAGATCTCTTTTTTTTTTTTTTTTTTTTTTAAGCGTATCACCCCAAGCAAGGCTGGAGGCCACTATCACGCAAGGGGTTAAAGAAGGGTTGGAGGAAGAGCAGATAGGAGTGGTAAAGGAAGGGATGTGGAGAAAGAGAAAGACAGTGGGTCGATCAAGGCAAGGGGGTTACAGAAGATTTGGAGCGAGAGCAGATAGGAATGAAAAATGAAAGGATGTGGAGAAGGGAAGTGGATAGATCAAGGCAACTGGAGATGTCGATTGACGCTACACTTAAACCGTTGGAGATTGTATTTGTCAGGGAAACAGTAATAGGGAAGGGAGTTCCATAGGCGAGATGTGCGAGACATGAAGCTATTGGAGTAGAAGAGACGTCTACATCTAACAGTTTCCACGGTGTAGGGGTGGGAGCGGGATGCCAGCCTCGTGGGACGTTTAATTGGAAAGCCAAGTTCAAATTCTAGAGGAGTCTGTGGTATTCATTTTTGCACAAATACCCTTGGGAAAGGCATGAATCCATGTCTTCTCACCTCAATTTTTTTTTCTTTAGTCATTTCACCTGAAGCAAGGCAGTAAAGTTACTAAGGCACAAGGGGCTACTAAGTTTGAAACAGTATGAGAAAAAAAAAAGAACTACCAAAGAGAGAGAACAATAAAAGAACAGGAATTAAGAAGACATAGTAACGTTTGACATTCCATTGAAATCTTTGAAGATCAAAGTTGACAGGGAAGCAAGAAACTGGAGGGGGCATTCAATAAGCAAAAAGGGGGAGAGAAATTAACTAAAAAAGAAAGGGTTAATTAACAATTATGGGTTAATTAATGAGAGAAACAGGAAACCATTCCATTCTTTCCAAAGAATACATAGCAATTCACATATAATAACGGAATCTCTGGATTTTCATTAATTCATAGTTTGAAAAATCAAGGAAGAATGGTAATTGCAGTGGTAATATTTCCCATTTCCTTATATAAAAATATTCATTAACCAAATGAATAGGCTATGTAGTTGATCCTGGAAAAATAGACACCAACGCTATTTTGCTCGTAAATTAGTGTTTTAGAACTAAGAATATATTATATTAGCGATCTTCAACACAGTGGTTGTGTGAGGTATGTAGGCAGGACTTGAACAACATGAATTCTGTGGTCTGTGACTGTTGTCTTCAATGGGTGCACCTGAAATGTATTGGCAAGCGAACCATGCCCAACAGCAAGTTTTAGATTTACAGAGACTGTTATGCCTGAAGTGCTTAAAATATTGAAAGACTTCTGTAGTTCTTTTAATCATTGATGATGAATAAAAGATTTTATCTTGTGTTTTAACAATTGATGAAGAAGATTTTAAATTGTCTTGACAATTGATGGTGAAAATAAATAAACGTCTGTGTTAAATCTGTTTTATTTTTAACATTATCTGCTTCATAATAATAAAAATATTTACTGATAAAATAGGCTGGGAGTCGATTTTACCGACACCGGTAAAATAAGCTTAAAAGCATGTCTATTTTAATGAGACCAGCAAAATGGACTCTTCCTTAACCAAACAACCAGTGCTACTTCAGGTTAAAATTTATAAAATCTCTCTAAAAAACAAGTTTCCAGAAAATAAGTTTCTTAAGTAGACTGGAGTTTCCTTCCTAACCTTTTGTTTGAAATAGTTTGGAATGTCAACATCTTGACAATGTCATTATTTTCTCTTTGAGTTACATATGCTATTCATTTTAGTTGCTGCACGACACTGAGATCTCTGGAGGTTGATCAAACAAACAACAGAAAGAAAAGAAGAGGATAGAGGCTACGACATGGATGGTAATTCTTGTAATCTACAGGAAGATGGATCGAAAACTTGAAAAGAAAATTAAAAACGAACGGAGTTAAAAAATCATGTGTAAAATAATTCCAAGGAGAATCAGACCCAAATTTATCTAGAGGGAATTCAGTAAGATTGAGCAAAACCAAGACTACCTATCCTTCCCCACTTCCTACTGATGAAAAGAAATCATTAAGATATCCATGAAGATATCAGATAAAATAAAAGCATGTTGTTGAAAAAGAGACCAGGGTAGTCACCAAAATAACATTTAAATACTGCTCTGAACAAAAAGCCTGGAAAAAAGAAACATTTTGTTTGAATCAACCACCCAGAAGAGAAGTGTCCCCACTGTGATAGAGACTGACATGACACATTCATTATTATAATTTCTGTAACATTCATTGAGAGAAAATTTTTTATATCCAAGCATTAATTTGGATTCCTTTGGATACAAGTGATAAGGAAAAATTAATTACTATTTTGAAGTGACCATGGACAAAAAATCTGTGTGGTCTGTTCTTTTGTTTTTAAGGAGAGTGGAAATAATTTTCTTTCCCACTTTTTGAGTGGTCTGGTTGATCGAGAAATCACAGCATGAGACAAGCTGATAAAAAGTTATGACTGAACATCTCTTGTTTTTGCTATGCCATCTCAAAGTTGGATTTGTCACACCAGCCTGAAATGGGCTAAGGTTACCTGCTGAGAAAGTGGGAGAAGGAAGGGAGAGATTATGACCACCTATATCGAATGATGGTGCAAGTTAAGACGTGAAGGGAGTTGGAGTTAAGGGGCAGCTTGATTCCTCTGACCACTCTCAAAAGGGGGCTGGACAACCACAAATTTGGAAAACCACTCAAGTAAATATATTTTTATATATGGAAATTTAGAAAAGGTTGATGCTTTGGGTAAAAGACAACCAAATCCAGACCATAGTCAACCCCACCCTTGCCGGATGCAGGATTTCATATAAGCCAGAGGTTTAGACAACTTAGAGTCCCCACATCACTGCTTCTGGAATCCACATTATTTGCCAAGACCTCCTGATCAAGACCTTGTACCAGCCCTGAAGACCAAAACTTAGAAATTTAAGTTACTACTAACACAATTTGCAGACTCCAAGGGGGATCCCAGTGTCATTTGATTATTACAGTAAATGGGAAGGGTTAAAACCTCTGTATATGGCAAATCATACACAAACCAAATAGTTAATTCTTTATTCCAAAAGATTCTTTTTTTTGTTTGTGGCTCCAGCTGTTGAACTGCCTTCACTTCAGTTTAATTCATCAGTGAGCTTCTTACACTCTGAAATAAAAAATTTTTTAAAAAAAACACAACATGGCAGGGTTGTGAACAAACAAATACCAGCCATGCCAGGTGGAACCATGCATACCATCATGATACCAGCGACAAACGAGTCATGCATTAATGATTGAAGAGTCAGCTAGATGGTAACTACAGTGGTCTGAAAGAACCTGAAGACCAATGCAGGGCATAGGACTACATTATTGGTGGCCGTTAAGATGGCTTGACTCACGAGGTGACATTATTAGTTACTTTTAACAGAGTTCAATTAGTAGCATTACAGAAGCTGCTATTGAAAATCCTCAAGTGATATGGTTTCCGGTATTTGGTAAGGTTCTTTGTGTGGTGTCTGTGATTCTGTAATGCAGCATTCAAAGAATAATGGTCCTCTCAAAAACCTACAAGATTCAGTCACTTAAAGCCATTTTTAATCATTGCTCTGAGAAGGTGACTGTATAAAGCTGAGAGTTTAAACTTTTTCTTTTTAACAAGTTGGGGATGATGCATAACATCAATATAGGAGTCAAGATCCAACAAAACTATTTAGGAATACAACAAGAGTTTTTTGGTTAATGTTTTGGTTTTGTAGCTTCTTTACTGGACAAAACTACTAATAACAAATTCCCTAACAGCTTTAAAATATCTTTCAGTTAAACCCATGGGCTCTACATGAACCATGATAGATTATTTTACTGATTATCAACCCTTTAAGGTTATTTAAGATTGAAACATTTTGGATTGTGAGAATCACTTTTTTTTTTCTTTTTTTGCCAAGTGAATATTGCATTAACAATTTTTTGAGAATAACAATGATCTTTCCAGATACATATTTATCTCACAGCTGGGGGAGGAGATGGATTCATACCTTTCCCAAAGGTACTGGCATCTAAGTGAATGCAATGAACCCAACTGGAATTGAAACTGATCTCCAATTTCTCATTCTGAGATGTAGTCCTACACCACCTGCACATCGACAAGCCACGACAAAAGGATGGAAGATAATACCGGATTATTCAAGAGCTGAACATGTAAACATTTCAGGAAAACCTCATGAAATCAATAATTATTGAAAAGAACTTTATCTTTGTTTTTGTCAGCATTTCACCTCCTTTAGGATTCTTTGATGCCATGATTTGTTTAATAGGGATGTTTTGGGTTTGGTTTAAAGGTTAATTTTGGATTTTTTGTATTGATCGGTTTGGTATTTACAAGGGTCAAAATGAGAGATGTTCTGTTTGCACAAGAGTCAGAATGTTTTATTAACTCGAGTTATGTTCTTAAGTAGTCAGATCAAAACATTCATATAGATGCTATGTATCGCACCAAACCTATTCAGAAATAAAGTTCAGTTTGCACAAGAGTAAAAATTTTTCATGACAAGTTTCTTCCTTTGGAATAGTACCTCCCTCACAACAAGTTCACCACCTTCGACAATCTGAGATGTAATGAACTATGCAAAGCAGGAATGTTCAACTACCTGAAGTATTTGAAATACTCACATAACATTTAGTTATCAAGAGAGATGCTTCAATTTTAATCATATTTGATAAATGTAAACAATATTTAATTAACAGAGATAAGTATATCTGAAGTCAAAAATGTGTAGGTGTTCATTGCAGGCAACTTACCAGTCGATTCTGGAGTGTGTAAACTTGATTACAGTTATAATACTTGAATTTTTATTTAAAATTGTAAACACAATTATAGCAGAAAGAACACTGAAGGAGCAAGGGCTTTATCTTTCCAAAAGTTTCCACTCTACAGTTTCTTTAACCAGAGATTCAATATTGCCAGCCTATTGCTATCTCTATTTCTATGGCAAATGTTCAGTTAAGCTCCATTCTTTAGTTCCACCAGTACAGAGCCTTAGAGCTAGGACATTTACAGTCTTTTGAGGGAAGAATGATTCTCCAATCTACAGCCTCTTTCTCATAGGTGCAACATTGCAAGCCTACTGCTACTCTATCACTATTTCCATGGCAAATGTTCAGACAAGCTCCCACATTCTGGCTCCCACACAACTCACCAGAAGGTGGTTTTCCAATTTCTTTTCTAAGAGGATTATTGGGTGTGGGATGCTATGATTGATTGCTTATGAGATCATCGTACACCAGAAACACATTTTTTTTCCAAAAAAATTTAAATATCTTTGTCTTATTTGAACTATCAGTTTGCACAAGAGTCCCTTTCTTATTCTACTTTGGACAACAGCAAGATTCAAAATTCTTTGTGGCGGATGTAGACAGTTGTATGTTGCAAGCAGTGGAGATGGATTTTTTTGCCTCTTTTCTTATACACTGCCAGTATTTTTGACTTTGGACCAGCTTATGACCTTTGAAATTAAGACCCTGAATTTCTGAAATCCCCACAGAAAATAAAATAAATCTTGTTCGGTTTGCATGAAAATTATATCAACATTATTGTGTCAGAAAATCACTTTCATGATGAAAATAAGAAACTCAGACATGATTTAAGACTATAAAAATATACTCAAATCATTTTTTGGCATGCCCACGCTATAGGAATCATTGTGCCATAAAAACATATTGATTCAGAAATAAATGGCGAATTTGATAACTTGGATTCTGTTTCCATTAATTCAATATCTAAAAACAAAGTTTGCCAAGAGATATGTTTTTATTTTTGGTTTATAAGGAGATAATTATCTGCATAGGCAAATATTTCATGTATATCTCCCAAGTTCCATAAAACAGTGGCTGGTGTGCAAGTCTTACAAACTGATGTAAGCGAGTTCAATTCTCACTGTGCACCCAACTACTGTAGTCTTCTGTTAGTATAAACTGAGTAACTAGAAATATGAGGTGCATTCCCAAAGTTTTGAGACTTTCTTACAAGAGGTAGATATAACTGTTCAAATTTATTATAATTTATATCATTACTATACATCTAATAAACTGACCTGCCAATTTTTGTTATTCCAGATTCAATAAGACAACTATAACATCTCTTTCGACATACCCTAATAAACGGTGCTTGTCATTGCTGACTAGTTGGTAGAATATAATCGGTATTTGAAGACAATCTTCAAGCTCACGATGAAATCAATTTTTTTGCTGACAAAAGATGGGAATCAAAACTGTCCCTCATAATCTTTATGGTCCAGACACTACAACCTGTGATTTTGGTTGTTCTCCAGGCTGAAGGAGAACTTCAGGGGCAGACATTTTGAAGACATTCAGAAGATGAAGGAAGCTGTGACAAATGTCTGAGACACCTTGGATGTCTTCCATGGGGCCTTCAGGAACTGGCTGGAGCATAACTGCATCAAAATCTGTTCCGTTGACAGGTGCAGATATCTTCAGTAAATATTTAATGCTTTCTGGTACATTTGTCCTACAAACAATATTTGTTGGACGCACATGAGTCTGGGTAAGAATAAAACTACAAAACATGGAATATAAAACAAATCAGAACGTAGAAGGAAATTACTGGAAAGTAATTGAAACTCACCTGAAGCGAGCTGAATGTGTCATGCTCCTCATGCCAATGACATTTCCACCGAGCTTCTCTATGGCATATGACTTCACCGAATCTCTTTTGATATGTTCCTCTTGAATTTATATTTAAATTGGGGTCATCAGGAGAGAATGTGCACCATTTCGGGGCCTTCCTCTCAATGGTTTCACTTGCACATCGGCCCCTCTCACTGATGTGAGGCCCCATTATAACGATATACAAGTGTGTTGCAGATAAACTAGTTCAAATGTCTAACGGCGAAAATTTGATTTACGAAAAATTACAAAAAACAGCAAACCTCGTGTTCTGGGAATGCAACATGAACCTCATTACGCATTCACGATCAGTCATGCCATGCCGTCATGTTCGCCGAAACACTCCGCGGAATATTTCTTTTTTTCCATATCCACATGGAACTATTTTCAGTTACTTCTATTAGGCGTTTTATACTTTTGGCCCTATTATGCCCTTTGATTCCAATTTGACCCAGAAATTGGTACAGAGTGCCTGAAACAAAACCCCTTGGTCCAATTTCCACTGCTCTAACAATTACATTATACCCCTCCTTTATTAGCTCTGATTTTAGATTTTCATATCTATTAGTTTTATAATTGTGGCTTTGTTCCATCTGGCTTTCATATGGTACTGTTAATTCAACCAGGATGATTTTATAGTTCACCCTTGATAGAAGAACAATATCTGGTCGCAGACCTTTTACTTAATATTAATACAAAGAAATTACACTGTTGTGTTCAGTGAAAGTAAAGGAAAAGAACTAGACATTAAAACTATTAAGAATGTAAGCATGTGTATGAAAGTTCAGACATCACGAGACCAGGGAAATGAAAGCACTCCAGTATGAACCCCTTACCCATGAGCTACGAGATCTGGAAGCAAGAGGAAGAAAAGCAAAAGAGAGAGGATATGTTTGGGCAACCTACAAGTTAGAAGATTCAACTTTGAAGGTGATCAGAATTTGGGGCATCTTTTAAATTAAATGTCTCTCCTGAAAAAAGTCTCAAAACTTCTGGAATGCACCTTAATATATATATATATATATATATATATATATATATATATATATATATGTATGTATGTATGTATGTCATTCACAGACAGTACTGTTTCGCTGTATCACAGATCCTCAGTGCGATTAGACTTCTGAATGCCTCAAGCCAGGATTGAAACACAACTAATTTGGTGTCAGCCAGAGCTATCTTCATTCGGTAGAGTTACACAACTAAATCTAGTGTATTGTTTTTACAAATGTAAACAAATACACATACATACATACATACATACATACAAAAATCCAATGTAAATTTTTTTTTTTATTGAAAAACTTTCTTTGATGTAATTTGATTGTCAAAGAAACTAACAGGTCATATAGAATTAAAAAAAAAATAGAATTTCCACGTGAATATGGGAAATATGATAAAGACAATATTTGAAAAAATTCAACTGACAACATAACAAACAACTTTGAAAATGGCTAGTGTTAGCTGAAAATACTTACACATGGGAGATTTTATTAACCAATGCCAACTGAGAACCAGAAATTATTAGAAATATTAAAAAAGTAAAACAAAAAGCAACTTTCTTTGGTCTTTAACCAAACTGGTATAAATGAAAAATTGCTATCAAAATACACCATATATATATATATATATATATATATATATATATATATACACACACACACACACACACGTTCATTGAAGATGACTGAAAAAACACTGCAATTAAGCTTTTTACTAAATTTTTCTTGCATTCATACAAGTGATTTCTTTTCTGGATATAGTGTAAAACCTGTAGGTCCGTAAATCCGAGTTCCTTCAACTAATCTATTAGCCATTATCAAGGAGATTTTTTTTGGGGGGGGTAACAGAATATGTTGATTATATATATATATATATATATATATATATATATATATATATATATATATATGTATATATATATATATGTGTGTGTGTGTGTGTGGATGGATGGATGGGAATGTGAAACGTGGTAATCACAGAGTTTAAAAACATGTGCTGACGATGTTCAAAAATTATAAAAACATTCCCATCCATATATCAGTAAATATAAATATATACTTTTTTAGCATACCCACAAACAATAATGGGTATGGGCCCCATTCACATAAATACAGTAGTAAATACTGTATGTTGGCTGGCAGTTGAAGATTCATCTCCAGCTGTGCTGGTCAAACTCTCTGCATCTGGGCAGAGAGGATCCCCAGACAAGGCTACCCCACATAAAATTCGGCCTTGTGCCACATCTGACTGCATGGGGCGGTTGGTAGATATCTAGCAGTTGGAGATTCATTGTGGAATTCACGTGATTCACTCCTAGCAGTTGACTACTACGTCTATGTGCCGCTGGCAAATCTTATGTGTTGTTCTTGTCCTAAGTATTATCGTTCATTACCAACCTTCATTATTCTATTCAGTAAACTTCTCAAAATTACAACATTTTGGTGACAAGGATTACAACATATATATATATATATATATTTTTTTTTTTTTAAGCTTATCACCCCAAGCAAGGCTGGAAGCCACTAGCATGCAAGGGGTTACAGAAGGTTTGGAGGAAGAACAGATAGGAGTGGTAAAGGAGAGGATGTGGAGAAAGATAGTGGATCGATCAAGGCAAGGGGGTTACAGAAGATTTGGAGCGAGAGCAGATAGGAATGAAAGGATGTGGAGAAGGGAAGTGGATAGATCAAGGCAACT
>OZ038518.1:35590826-35658326 GCA_964036315.1 Acanthosepion esculentum
TGTATTAGTTGCCGACGCGTTTCGTCCAATGTAGACTTTTTGGAAAAAAAAAAAAGTCCACATTGGACGAAACGTGTCGGCAACTATTAGTTTTCCTATTGTCATTTATATTTATAAATATTGTCTTTTCTACAGGTTAACTCTCAGAAATTTTCATAGATTGCTCCTGCTTATAAATATAGCACATATGCATAGTAGAGTAAGATTTGACGAGTAGTTGATCCTAACTTGGCATCTAGACTTCAGTCACTTTCTCACCAATGTGATGTGGCTTCCCTCTGTCTTTTCTCCAAATATTTTCATGGCAACTGCTCTAACAAGCTTTTTTCCCTGGTGCCCAGAATTTGTGAGTTTAAGCATGCTACTAGATTGGCAACAATGTCCCACCCTTGAATTAGTTAAATGTAACTGCCACTTCTCCAACAGTTTTTTTCTTACCCTTCTCACCTGTGAAACTCCCTTCTATTTCTTTGCTTCCCTGATAACTACAATCTTCAAAAATTTAAATGCAATGTTAATCACAATCTCTAATCTTCTTGAACCCCATTTAGCTGTTATCCTTTCCTCATTACCAATTCTTTTCTCTCACCTTCACTCTCTGTAATCCCTTGCATACTAGTGGCATTCCTGCCTTTCTTGGGGTGAAATGGTAAAAAAAAACCAAACAAACAATTTACTCAAGCGTTCCTGTTCTCTGCATGAGTATTTAATAAACCTCTTTTGCATTGTTTTTCCTATCTAGTCTTTGATTCTTTCAATACTCTAACTATGGCCTTCCTAATTCTCAGCTACTTTAAACAAAGACAATCTCACATCATATTCTATACCTTTCTTGGGCAAAGAAGAAGAATTAAGAAAACTTAAATTGCAGTTATAATGAAAGGAAGACAATAACTAAGTAATGGGGAGATAATCCTGTTATTACAGAGTCTTGGCTACCTGGACTACAGATTGAACTCATAATTAATATGCCACCAAATTCATGAACCATTATTTTGCTAGCTATAACCGAGCAGTAGTATTGCTGAAAGACTATCAAGCCTTAGATAAGAATGATGAGCTGTTGCTTTAGATATCTCAAAGGCATTTGATGGGATGTGTCTTGTTGGTCTTCTTTATAAGTTGAAAAGTTATGGTCTGGACAAATGTTCAAGTGGGTCTGGCAACAAGTTGAAAGGATATGGAGTTTCCAGCTGAATTTTATATTTGATACAATCTTTCTTATGAAACTGCAAAAAGGTTGTTCACAAATACAAAACAAACACATTCTTTATCAGTTTTCCTCTTTCTTTGAAGAAACCATTTTGTGCCTTAGACTTGCTCCTCATGGACTAAAAGTCTTGGATTATTATTATTAAACAAAATGATTAGCATAACACTTCCAATATTTTTCAACACTTAAGAGAAAAGTGCAATTTCAGAAAATAAAAAGAAAAAAAAATTAAAAATAACTCCCAGATTTGTTGGTGAAGACCTTAGATTCAAACTGGAGGCCAGCATCAAGTACCTTGAGGAGGCAGTACTGCCCAGGTCAAGAAGTTGGCTGCTGGAAGACCCTGTCTGACAACAGGACTCTGCAACATGCAACACAAGTAGGAAAACCCAGTCATGGCTGTCAGACAATTTCTGTGAGCACATCACTCCTTATGTCTGGCCACCTAACTTCTCAAACTGATTATTTTGTGTGAGGAGCACTTTAATGAGAGACCAACAAAACTCCTTGTAACACCAAAGATGAACTGAAGGCAGGAGATTCCAAGGTCATCTGGAAACCATGGTTGAAGCCAATGGCAATTTTATTGAATAAATTTACTCTTTAGTATTTAAAGATATTTTTGCGTAATTTTGTTAAATATATCTGTTAAAATGAAATGTCAGTGTTATTTTAATTTTTGTGTAATTTAGACAATTTATCCATTTCATGCTCTCTCTCTCTCTCTCTCTCTATATATATATATATATATATATATGCACTCCTGCAACCAAGCCATCCCCAAATGTAATGCTCTGTATTCCTTTGGATCTTGGTATGGCCAAGGATGCGGCCATATGTTTTGGCCAGCACACAATCTCTATATACAATCATCCAACCCAGAACAACCGAGTGGGCCCACCAGTATTGCCACAAAAGATAGCATTTTGAACAAACAAGGTGCTACCATGATTTCACAAGGAAAACCGATGCTTTCTATATTGCAGTGAATTTTGTCTCATCGCAACAACTGCCATGTAAATTAGCTGTTGTTTCCCCTTTGCCAAGACAACCTCCAAACAGGTTCTTATTAAGGGAGACAACTCAACTCAGATATAAATAAACGTCCCACGAGGCTGGCATACCGTTCCCACCCCTTCACCGTTGAAACTTAGATGTAGACGTCTCTTCTACTCCAATAGCTTCATGTCTCGCACATCTCGCCTGTGGAACTCCCTTCCTTATTCCTGTTTCCCTGACAAATACAATCTCCAACTATTTAAGTGTAACGTCAATTGACATCTCCAGTTGCCTTGATCTATCCACTTCCCTTCTCCACATCCTTTCACCTTTCATTCCTATCTGCTCTCGCTCCAATTCTTTTGTAACCCTCTTGCCTTGATCGATCCACTATCTTTCTCCACATCCTCACCTTTACCACTCCTATCTGCTCTTCCTCCAAACCTTCTGTAACCCCTTGCATGCTAGTGGCTTCCAGCCTTGCTTGGGGTGATATGTTTAAAAAAAAAAAAAATCACTTTCTTAATTTTTCAGCCTTAGACAATCAGCTTTCAATCTATAATACCAATTCATTGGATACAATTTAATATTTGTGAATATATTTAATTTGAAAAATAGACATCTTAATTATATTATTTTTTTTTAATAATCCAACAATTTATTGAACTAAGTAACTAATAATAACAAAACAAAAGTCATTGAAACAAAGCAAGTTCACTCGACCAATGATGACAATTCCAGAACAACGTAACTATAAACAATTTTTTTTCTATCCTCTGCCAGCCGCTATGATGGAGAAAGCATTACCTCGAACCGTCGCCAGTGAGACACGCTGCAAGAGCCACTCCGTTTCACGAGGCTCATTCCTTAATCGCGACGCAATTGCGCCAATCCTCCGAAGGAACACCATCGAATGAGGGCCAATAACCCCTGAAGTCTCCACTGCCACAGGAGTAAAAAAAAATCTATCAGCAAGAGAAGAATATTTAGCTATTTTTTTTATCTCTGCGTCTCGGGCGACGAACCCCGGACCTGATCATATTACCGGCCGAAAATGTATCCGCACAGGTTGCATCCCAAATCAACGACTTACATTTTATATTTTACATTATATTATTATAATTATTAATTAAATTAATAAATAATTATGCAGTAATTTTATTCATTTTACATATTTATGTCTTCAGTTAAATGACAAAAACAGAAGTTACATAAATATTTTACAAAATAATTTACCTCATCAATGCACTTGATTCAGTGACGTATAGTAGTTGTGCAGATTGAGTAATTTAAAATATTTTTTGCAAGGTACAAAATTTTAGTCTGATGAAAACGAACAAATTAAAAGATAAAATGAAAAGCTTCAGACCAAATGTTATATGCAAGAATATATAACACTTAAAGATTAATTACTCTTTAGTGCAACAAGAATGTCTTTCAGTATCTGTCTATATTTCTGAGGTATTATGTACATTATTCGGACTATTGTTCTCATCTTTGTCGCCATATTTATTACAATGTTTCAGCCATTGTACGCTCCGGCCTTCTTGGAATTGTCAAACAGAACACTTTATTTTGCTCACTGGGGTAGTGCCATGTTTAATGGATGTCAGTTATCTCCTGTTAATTCCACTTTGAAAGTTCTTCACTGCCTTAACCAGGTATTGAACTCACATTCTTTGGGTCCTGTCACTGGATCTAACTAATCCACTGTGCCATGTGTCCTTGAGGACATCTGTGTATCATAAACCTAATGTCTTCAGCAACCATTTTTACCAGTGCTCATATTGCAATTTTGCTGTTATCATTCCATGTTTTTTATCAGAGCTCATATTGCAATTTTTGTTGTCATTATCGCATTTCTCTGGCACTTCTTATTACTGGTTCCCATATTGTATTCATTTCTATGCTTGGTCGGCTCAGGAGATTTTTGTTGACTAACATATGTGCTGATTCCTTAAGTTTACGAATTTTCCAATGGCACGTGGAACTAGAACAATCTACCCCCAGTGAGTGAAATAATGGGTTCAGTTCAACATTCCAACTACCTGAAGAAGGCCGGAGCATGCAACGGCAGAAACATTGTAATAAATATGGCGACAAAGATGAGGACAATAGTCCAAATAATGTAAAGAATGTCTTTGCTGACAGAGGGATGGCTGTTAAAACTTAATGTACACAAAAGATTAAGTCATAGTTGGGATTAGATGGGCTATAAGACTGGGCACATTGCTGCCTATTAATCAGATGTTTGTCTATTATTAAACTCATTTAGTGGTCTTTATTGGTTTATCGTCAGTTAAGGTAAAAATAATCATTGATGATGACTAAAATTATAGCCAAAAGCACTTGGACATACAGAACATTTGGACAATTACTACATAATTTATGACAAGAAAAGAAGAAAATTATAAGAACACAAGAAAACTTAAATTGCATTATTTACATTATTTAAACTGTTGTCCTCATCTTCATTGCCATATTCACATTTCGGCCATTGTACACTCCAGCCTTCTTCAGGTGATTGGAATTTCAAACCCAACCCATTATTTCGTCCACTGGGGGTAGATTGTTCTAGTTCCACGTGCCATGCCTCTTCCAGATATCTCAATTATTTCCCTTTTAACTCTCCAAGTTTTGGTTTACCCCTGCTGTGGCCCGTTATTGAACTCACAACTCTTTGGCTCTAGTCACTGGATCTAACCAACACCTTTAGCTACAGCAATCTACACCGGTGGACAAAATAAAGGGTTTGGTTCAAAATTCCAATCACCCGAAGAAAGCCAGACCATACAACAGCCAAGATGTTGTGAATATAGCAATGAAGATGAGGATAACAGTCCGAATAATCTAAATAATGCAAGTAATCATAATACCTCATCTCAGAGATTGTTGTAGCATACCCAAGGATGATAATAAGTATGTCCCCATTCACATAAATACAGTAGTAAATACTGTATGTTGGTCTACAGTTGAAGATTCATTGTGGAATTCACTTGACTGAATTCTAGCAGTTGACTACTTCTTCTATGCGCCGCTGGTGAATCTTATATGTGTTGTTCTTGTCCTAAGTATTATTGTCCATTATCAACCTTCATGTGATTATTCTATTCTCTAGGTTACAACAGAGATATAGACAGATATTGAAGAAAAGTTAAATAAGAAACTTAACGACAGACATTTTTTTTACAAAACTTGTGGGCCACCTTAGTAAATTCAGCTCTTTTGTTAATTTTACACCAAAATCTAGAGTGAATAAGAGTATGCTTTTCTCGGTACATTTTATGATCTTAGAAGACAAGAAAACAAGTTACTGCATTTTCATTGATGACAGATGACAGAGCAACCTAATCATCAGTTAAGTGCCATATGTAATACACGTTCAGGTGATCGTGTTTCTTTCAATTCATGACTAAGCAGAAGATTGTCCTGCAGTAAGTTACTGTTTTCTTTCTGTGGTAAACTGGTGGATAACCAACACTATAGGACCCAGTTTGTCCTTATATTTAACCCATAGTGGAGGGGAGATGAGATTGATTCATACCTTTCTCAAAGGTGTTTGTGCGTAAGTGAATGAACCTGACTGGAATTTGAGCTGCGTGAAGCTGAACAAAGGGCATGCAAAAATACCATAAAAAATTTCACCTTTCAGCTCTTCACAAATGTTGTAACCTGGGGAAGGTTACTGAATAGAATAACCACAAGATGGTTGGTAATGAACGATAATACTTAAAACACAAACAACACGTATAAGATTCACCAGCAGCGCATAAAAGTAGTAGTCAATTGCTAGAAGTGAGTCAAGTGAATTCCACAATGAGTCTCCAACTGCAGACCAACATACAGTATTTACTATTGTATTTATGTGAATGTGGACAAACCCATTATCATCCATAGGTATGCTACAACATACCAGAATAATGTTAGGAAAATCAATGACAAGTGGAGAAATTTTTTTTTTTTGCTTAGAAAATCATTTAAAGGGCACTTCGACATGGTGTAATAGTTAACAAGCTGCCCAGTCATCACTTTCCAGTCTTCCAGTTCAAAAGTGTCTCAGAGTCCCTGTTGGAGAAGAATTATTTTCCAACCTCTTTAACATGGGTGGGATGTGGCCTCTATTGCTATTTCCATGGAAAGAGCTCAAACTATATTCCTTCATTTTGTAAGGTCTAACGTTCACAGCAAGGATTCGTCATGCCATTTACATTGTAGCAAACTACCCACCTTCCCTTCATATTCTATCGGTGAGCAGTAAGTTCCACTCAAACAGCTTCTTCCCACAAACCACTGCCCTGTGGTACAGACTCCCAAGAAGATGTTTCTCTAACCACTATAATCTAAATCTAGAGTTAACTGTTATCTTCTCCTATCCATATAAACTACCCCATAACATAACCATCTACCTTGAGTGGCCCCCAGGTCTTATACAAAGTGAAGCTTACTGTAAAAAAAAAAAAAAAAAAAAAAAAAAAAAAAATCAAGAAAATTGAATAGTGAGTTTGATTCTCATTGGCTTCCCCATACTTCCAAGCCTTCTACCACATCTAAGCTATGCTTTGAAAATTACCATAGCTTTTTCAGTGTTTGGATATGCTCAGCAGAGGTTTAAAATCAGGGCTTTCATTCCCCGAGATGGACGACCTTCCTGGGCTAATGAGCTATATCTATCTGAAACTGTCATATAAGTTGGCCATTTTATGTTGAGTGCAGACCTGCATGCTGAAATTACATAAGAGATCAGACTGAATTGTAAAACATGTTTTACAGTCGATCAAATACAATAATAATTCTTATCGCTTTCCACAATGTCAGTCTTTCTCTAACAGCTGTGGGTGTGAGTTTTATCTCTACTTTTAACCCCACCCCTCATCGAAACTTTAGTGATTTTTATGACCTCCAGGAGATATATATTTATGGAGACTACCACTATTGATAAAAAATAAAATCAACATATACTGGTCATGCCACAACATTTCTCTCCAGCAGTTTGACCTTTGACCTCTCCAAACATAGTGCCAAATATAAACATTTAATACAAAGCAGCTATTCTTTATCTGTAATAATCCATGCACAGTGGGCCTATGGACACAACACGTTCAACCACCTGTTCTCGTATGATCACCAAAGTTAAGCAAAGTTGAGTCTGGGCAGTACCTAGATGGGTGACTGCTTGGAAATACCAGGAGCTGTAAGCTTGGATGTGTGGTTGATGTAATTGGTTTATAGCTATGTCATGTTGAAATACTGGTTCTCATAGTGTCACTGAAGTTAAGCAACATGAGACAGGTCAGTACCTAGATAGGTGACCACTTGGGAATACCGGTGGCTGTAAGCTTGGATGTGTTGGTGGTGGGATGGATACCGACTTGGAATTCGAAATCAGAGAGCCGAGTTCCAATTCCAGTCGTGTTCATTATATTCACTTATGTGCATATATCTTTGGGAAAGATATAACGGTACCGCTTCTCCCCACAGCCATAGGTTAATTGTATCAGTAAATCCTTCTCTCTCAAAAATTCTTACAATCTAAAAATATTTTCAAAAATATTTAAACAGCAAAAAGTTGATAAAAACAAAAAAAAAAAAAAAATCAATAAAAAATTCATGCGGAGTGTGTGTGTGTGTGAGTGAGTGAGTGAGAGTGTGTGTGTGTGAATGAGTGTGTGTGTGAGTGAGTGAGTGAGAGAGAGCCCATCTATAGTAAATAAGAAATGAGGACATAAAAATGAGTTGGTTGTTGGTTATAATAACAGCAAAACAATACCTTAAGAATGGGGAGCTGATAAGACAAAAATGCTGGAGATCATATATATATATATATATATATATATATATATATATATACATACATATATATATATATATATATATATATATATATATATATATATATATACATATATATATATATATATATATATATATAATAGTGTAACCTGGATATAAGAGAGATTTTCTCTGGTCCCAAATTAGAGCCATACTTACCTAAACAAAATAGACCAAACCCTGATATAAGAGAAACCAGGATATAAGAGACTTCTTCTCCAGTCCCGACAACTATCTTATATCCGGGTTACACTGTATATATCTCTGACTGATGCCAAATCAGTTGGGTTTCGATCCTGGCTTGAAACAATCAGAAGTCTAGCCACACTGAAGAGCTGTGATACAGTGAAACAATGTCTGTGGAGGACTATATATATATAGAGAGAGAGAGAGAAATATATATATTTGAAAATATTTTTAAAGGTACAAAATCTAATTAAAAAATTGAAAGTGTGTAGTTTAATGTGACATGACATTTTTAAAAACGAAGCAACCGGTTTTGCTCCCACTCTTCAGGCCTCTATAGGGGATTTAACTTAGATTAAAACAGGGAAATGTGTAATGAAGAGGAGAAAAAAAAAAAAAACACAAAGAGCTAGAGACAACGAGCCCCAACAAACATTCACGCTATATATATATATGATGGACTCTCCCGTCGAACTCGACGTATGAGGGCCAGACAGATCAGTTCCCAGAAACTGAAAAGCTGGACACCCACACAAGATTTGATTATAGTGGTGAAGGCTTTGTGTAGGGCCATCCACATTTTTTGGAGGGACGAATACAGGGACCTGGTGCAACGAATGCCACAAGGTCCCCAAACGACCCTCCGCAGGTTTTGAATTCAGAGTTGTCCTTCTCCTAGACCAGTTGCCGTCCAAGACTATAGAACCCAGTCTGTCCTGCTATTTACCCATAGTTGGAGGGAGAAGAAGAGGATTCACACCTTTCCCAAGGGTGTTAGCACGTAAGTGAATGTAATGGATTCGACTGGAATTCGAACTCGGCTCTCCGATTCCTCAATCCAAGCCGTTATCCATTACTCCACCGTGCCTCCTATATATATATATATATATATATATATATATATATATATATATATAATGTGTGTGTGTATGTGTGTGTATTTAGGTAGCAATCCTACATTAATACATGTTTCATTAAAGACAGACAAGGTACTGCAATTAAGCTTTTTATATAATTTTCTTTTGTTCAAACAAGTGTTTTCTTTTCTAAACACAGTGTGTAGAAACTGTTCAAATGTTCTGTAATTCCGAGCGCTTTCAGCCATTATCCAGCACCAATCTGACCACAGATCCATTAGAACCCACTTAAATATGCAAACAAACTTACCACACTCCATCTGAAACATACTAGAAGAAAATAAAGACATAATAACCTCATCCACATGTAAAAAATAAAAATAATGGAAGCCTTAATAATAAAGAAGAAGCTAACACTCATTAATATTAATTACAAACATGGCCACAATGTGCTGACAGTGTTTGGAAAATAAAACATCCCTATAACTCTAGATACATACACACAACCCATACACCCAGTTAAAAAAGTAAAAATAAAATCATCCTTGATAATGGATAAAAGTATCGCCGAAAGTGCTCTGAATTACAGTACATTTGGACAGTTTCTACACGCTCTGTGTCCAGAAAAGAATACATTTGTTCGAACATAAGAAAAATTAAATAGAAAGCTTAATTGCAGTACCTTGTCTGTTGCTGTTGATGAAATATAAACCCAGCACGCCTTAACTAATTTGGTCAAGAACAGCAGTCAGTCACGAAAGGCCACCAAATATTGTGCTTTACAAAATTTGGCCTCAAGTGAATGACAAAGTTGATTAAGGTGTGCCGGGTTTAAAAGTAGCTCCCTCTGCCCTGAGAGTTACTGGTTCACATAAATAAAGGAAGTAAGGTTTGTATATATATATATATATATATATATATATATATATATCCCACACAGGTAAAATTATATAGAAAAGGAACTTAAAAATGCAATTGGAGTCTAAGAATATTTATTTAGAGAAACTTTACGAGTTTCACAGTTCTATAATTTTCAAAAATTAAATTGAAATGGAGTGACATGTGACTATGCCATGATCTGTTTCACATATAATTGATTTTATAAATGCCATGCTAATTAAAAATGAACGTAATTCTTTGTCAAAGTATTTCAAGTGGGTTCTAGGAGCATTTGCCGTAAACATTTTTGCTATAGGAAAACTCACCTCAGGAATTTTCACCATAGAAAACTTTGCCGTAAGACAATTTCACCACTTTTTTTTTTTTATATACAACATACCATGTTATCAAGTATATCTGGCTCACACTATTGTTCCTTCAATTTAAACATTTTAATAAGTTATAGGATCAAAATCCTACATCATTCATCCTTGTCAGTGAGGAGTGCAAACATTTCAACTTGACACCAGAACCTATGTCATGCAATTTCATATTTCAGACTTAACATTAAACTTTCTGCTAACATAATATCAGTCTGCCAATAATTCTCACTCAAGCAATATATATTATTTCAAACAAACTTACAACTTGAACACACACCCAACTTCGATATCAAATATCTGATTAAAGATAGATAACCCTTTCAAACTCTCAGTAAGTTGTTTGAAATTTACACAAATTATTTACAAACATAAAATATACTTGATAAAAAGGTACTTTGCATATTAAATTGAACATTACTCCAAAAGGGAAGTTCAAGAGTATCAAAAAAAATAAAAAAATAAAAAAAATGGAGTGAAATTGTCTCCCTATGGTGAAGATTCCTGAGGCTAGTTTTCCTACGGCAAAAATGTTTACAGCGATATTCCAGATATGTTTTCAAGAGCCGACTAATAACAATATTACCAACTATAAACATGCGTCAAAAACATTATATAACCAACCTTTATCGAACATGTTCTTGAAGAATCTAACATGTTTATCTAAAGCAAATGGTATGTATGAAAATATTTTTTTTGTTTTTAATCGTATCGCCCCAAGCAAGGCCGGAGGCCACTATCACGCAAGGGGTTAAAGAAGGGTTGGAGGAAGAGCAGATAGGAGTGGCAAGGGAGGGGATGTGGTGAAAGAGAAAGACAGTGGGTCGATCAAGGCAAGGGGGCCACAGAAGATCCGGAGCGAGATCAGATAGGAATGAAAAATGAAAGGATGTGGAGAAGGGAAGTGGATAGATCAAGGCAACTGGAGATGTCAATTGATGCCACACTTAAACCGTTGGAGATTGTATTTGTCAGGGAAACAGTAATAGGGAAAATATGTTCCCAAACTGGCAACCCGTTCCCACCCCTTCACTGTTGAAACTGTTAGATGTAGACGTCTCTTCTACTCCAATAGCTTCATGTCTCGCACATCTCGCCTGTGGAACTCCCTTCCTTATTCCTGTTTCCCTGACAAATATAATCTCCAACTATTTAAGTGTAACGTCAATTGACATCTCCAGTTGCCTTCTCCACATCCTTTCCCCTTTCATTCCTATCTGCTCTCGCTCCAAATCTTCTGTAACCCCGCTTGCCTTGATCGATCCACTATCTTTCTCCACATCTTTTCCTCTACCACTCCTATCTGCTCTTCCTCCAAACCTTCTGTAACCCGTTGCGTGCTAGTGGCTTCCAGCCTTGGGGTGAAAAGCTTTAAAAAAAAAATAATCAACATGTGAAAAACAACCAAACATAACATCTACAAGACGCACACATACTTACGAATATAAATCTCTCCTTGAATTTGGAATGCCACAAATTATATTAACATCTGTTTAACAAGTCAACTACATGTGATGTGAAACCTGATTAAGCAATGAAAAAAAATGACACAAAAGTAAAAAATATCAGAATTCCTTCTTTTTTCTATGAGGAATCTTCAATAAAAGTTAAACATGTTAGATTGATAAACATTTCCTATTTGTTCTTTACTTTACCTTATATATATATATATATATATATATATAATGAAACTAAGTCCAACAATTATTTTAATATATTTTCTGTTTATACATTATTTTTATAGATACAATTATTTAAGTAAATGCTCTGTTTATAATAAACAGTATTAATTACATTTACTAACCTTTTTATTTTAAGAATTTAAGATTGCTTAGCAGTATGCTTTTATCAGTTGTGTCTTTGAATCTTGAGGATTGGAAAATAAGTTGTTCCGTTTTGGTAGGTACCGCATTTTGAAGACGCACCACTTCCCCTCGCCCCAGCTATGGGGGTGGGAAGAACAATTATTAAGACCTGTATCACTAAATTATTATCTAAAGAAAAAAAAAAATTCTTCGAATCTCGAAAATTTTCTGGCTTTAAATCACCTGTAAAAGGTTGATAAGCCACAGAAAATGAATGAACCAATCAATTAAATACTGAAGCTACACAGAAGCTAATTAAAAGAAAGAAAAATACTTGTAATTCCAACGAATAAAAAATAAATCATTTGTTGGAATGACAAGTCTTTTCTTTCTTTTAATTATGCAACTACCAACGGAAACAAGCATCCTAACTTTGACACAGAAACTTGTTGCCACAAAGTGAGGGAACAGTTTATATATTGATTGTGACACAGAAACTTGTTGCCACAAAGTGAGGGAACAGTTTATATATTGATTGTGACACAGAAACTTGTTGCCACAAAGTGAGGGAACAGTTTATATATTGATTGTAACACAGAACTGATCCCCAACTTTATATACACATTTCTTGTTTATCAAATTCCGATTAGGTACAAACCCAGCTCTTCTCTTGTGATTGATAAATATATAAAGTACATTTTCTTATTTTTAATATACAATATATACTAGTGTATAAACAAACTTCATATATAGTGTAACTCCTGAATTTCTTTGTATGAATTTCAACCTCTCCAGAAAAAATATCGGTGCAACCTATCACCAAAAAGTCATGATTTTTAACCTCTTCAAAATGAAAAAAAAAATTACCTGTGACCTTCTCCCACTATTTTTTTGTGTAAAAAAAAAAAAAAAAAACAACAAAAAGAAAAACTCTGATTATAAAAAACTTGCACAATACTTAAATATATATTTTCTGATGTCAATGAACACTCAATGCCACTTTTATAATTCTTGTTGTAGTAGAGACTTTTCAATTGCAGATACAACTATAGTGCCCTGTTGAACAATGCTGGTGTCAGACGCCTTCGAATAACACTCGCACTAATAGTACTTGCACGATAATACTCGCTCGACAACTAACCTGTATAGTGATCTGAATAGAGAAATAGTATTGTGAATAGAGTAGAGAATAGCAGTCTGTATAGTAATAGAGGATAGAATATAAATAGCAATCCAAATAGTAGTAGAGGATAGAAGAGAAATAGCGATCCGTATAATATAGAGGATAGACTAGAAATAGCGATCGATTAGACTTCACGCGATTTCCTACTTATGTGTTTCCTCTATGGTCACATGATCTACTTAATTCAATAATGGGATCACCTGTGCTTGTTCACTGGCAATTTATGTTCAAACTTAAGTGTCATCAACAACATTTTATTTCTATATTACAATATGTTAATAGATTCTTATTTTTCTTTCTCTAGCTTGAATGCCATGCTATTACGGCAATAAAAGATCAGAGATGATAATTTGCAAATCTCTATTTATGAATTGTGGCATCTTATTAAAATATATATGTAAGGTGCCTTTTCAAGTCATTGTAGTTGAATATTGGCTTGCTTTTTTTTTTTTGCTTTTTTAACACATTTTGACATTTTATACTTTCTATAATAAAGATCACTTTTATAAATTAAAAAATAAAAAAAATCATCCAATTTAACTTGAGAGCTGAAAGGTGAAATTTTGATGGTGGCCCAGGATTTTTGCACAGCTTTTTTTTAGCATAACTATACTTAAATGCTCTATCATCAATCATAAAAAAAAAAAAATTGCAGTAACTTGTTTTCTGGCCTGCAAAGATGAGAAAATGAACTGAAAAAAGCAACTTACTAACCACTCTTGATTTTTACTAAAATTAACAAAAGTATTTAATTTACCAAGGGGACCAAAAAGTTTTATATTCAAATGCATATATATACATACATAGATAGATAGATAGATACAGGGTGCGATGAATAAATTGTCGTCTAAATTATGCAAAAAAAAAATGAAAATAACACCAACAGCTCATTTTAAAAGATATATTTACCAAAATTACACAAATTATCTTAAAATACTAAATTCAATAAAAATTGCCATTGGTTTCTACTCCAGATGACTTCAGAATCTCCTGCAACTCTTCTGGGCGGTTTCCTTGTTTAAATTGGAGAATGCTGCCATAATCTTCGCCTTCAGTTCATCTTTGGTGTTACAAGGAGTTTTGTTGGTCTCTTGATCAACTGCACCCCACACGTAATAATCAAGGGGGGTGCAGTCTGGGGAGTTCGGTGGCCAGATGTAAGGGCTGATGTGGTCACAGAAATTGTTTGACAACTATGATTAGGTTCTCCTGCTTGTGTGGCATGATGAAGAGTCCTGTTGCTAGACATAGGGTCTTCCAGCAGCCATCTTCTTGACCCTTGATGTCGGCCTCCATGTTGAGCCTGAGGTCTGGTGGGAAGATGAATGGTGGCATAACATCACCATCACTAGTGATCACTCCAAACACCATGGTGTTGACTGGATATTTGATTTTCGTCACTCAGTACGTCCTTTGGGAACATAGCAAGCCAACAGTTGTTCTGTGTGTTCACTATGTTATCCTGACAGAAATTTTTCGTCTGAGAAAAACTAAAACATGTTCAGTTGGAGGGTATGCTTGAGTTTGTTCAAAAGCTTCATAGTGCAGTCTTTCCCCTTGTCCTTCATGGCTTGGGATAAAATTTGGCCCTTTCTCATCTTGTACGAGAAATACCAAATGTCTTCATGCACTACCTGCCTGATAAGAAACTCAGACACTCATGTGTCCCTGGCTATGGACCAGATCTCAATCAATGCCCTGGATCTCCCCATCAAATTCAGGAGTTTGTTTCTTATCAGAACAATCAGAGTGTGTTTTCCATGCTGTCATACCTTCGTAAATCACCATTACACTTAACCAACTGTTTTTGAATTCTCTGAACTGTCCTCAAATTGACACCCAAATACTCTGAAATGGAGCTTCCAGTGTGAATGCCAACCAGTACAGCATGCTGTTTCCAAATTTCTGGATGGAGCGAAGTGCTTCATGGTGCTCTTTTCTCACAGACAGTGCTCAACTGACCCTAGTCAACAAAATCAAAAAACAAACAACATGCATGCACATGAAATTAAAAATATAAAATATAATATAAATAGGCAACAATTTAATCCTCACACCCTGTATATATCCCCACATAAATTTTACATTCCACCTTCAAATGTGAAACACACTGAAACACACTGATACAGTACACATAATGACAGAATGTTGGATTTAAACTTTTAGTAATATTATCTTTTTTATTGGAGGAAGCTGTTGTGGCTGTTCTGGTGATACATTGGCCTTGCCAGAATGTAATTTTTTTTTATATATGAGGTGGTATCAAAAAGTTCCTAGACTAGTTATGTTAAAAAATATATATATATATTTACTCAAATTTTAACATCATCTCCTTCGAAATAGTCACTGTGTGAAGCAATACACCATTCCCTGCATTCCTTTTGGATTCTGGTCTGGAAGTCACTTTCTGTAAGCAAATCAAGAACCTCTCGCAATTCTCTCTGCATCTCGGCAACAGTAATAAAGCAGTAGCCTTTGAGCCGCATTTTCAGCTTGGAGAAGAGATGAAAGTCTGCAGGTGCTAAATCTGGCAAATAGGGTAGGTGCAGAAGTTCTGAATGTAACAAGTGTCCAACTACACCACTCTTTGTGATAGATATTTTAGAAGTAGTTAGAGTAAGCTATAATTGCAGTATATCCAGGGGTGGACTGAAGCTGTGTCTGATTTTTGTTGTAAATTTTTCTTGGACATAAAACTCTCCATTCCAGAAAGAATCCATTCTGAGATGAGGGCAGCAGTTTTAGAGGTACAGTGTAACCCGGATATAAGAGAGTTGTCGGGACTGGAGAAGAAGTCTCTTATATCCGGGTTTGGTCTATTTTGTTTAGGTAAGTATGGCGCTAATTTGGGACCAGAGAAAATCTCTCTTATATCCTGGTTTCTCTTATATCCGGGTTACACAGTAGTATGTTTGAAGAAGATTGAGAGAGACTTAGGTTCTGCTATGTAAGATATGAATCTGTCAAGGTCTGTCATTTTTTAGCAAATACAAATCAGAGGATGTTTTTTTTTTTTTTTAGCATAAGCTTGAACATTGACGAGAGAATGGTCAGACATACCTAGCAGGTGTAAAACTTACACAAAGCATTTTTCAGGGCAGGATGTGAGGAAGAGTTCAAGGTGGTTTGCCTGATGCCCTATCATGTCAGGAATGCAGGTGAGTTCTTCAATGATCTATGAACTTAGGTGATGGAGAAAGAAGTCTCTACAGTATCTCTTCATTTTTGTTTGAGTAGTCTAACCACCCTTTGTGGTGAATATTGGAGTCACCATAAATATGAAAGCTAGCAAAAGGATATTCAGTGAGGATGTTATCAATCCTCTCTGATATTGGGTCGAAAATTAGTGTCCCATCATCCTGAGAAAGGGAAAACAAATGTGGTAAGTGGATAAGGGCTACACAGCAGGACATATACAGGAGGTTAGGGTCCTCATTTTTTGCATCTCTGCAGGTGTAGTGAGTGCAAAATAAAAATAACTCCCTTTACATTTGGAGAACTGAGGAAAAAGACAGAAAGGAATTTGTGAGCCTATGTGAAATTTTCTTTGAGCCAATGAAAACCTTGCCTTCACAAAAATTTATCAGTAAGCTGAAAAGAAAAGGAAATAAATTTGTCAGACAATGTGAATGTTTTTTGGACCAATGAAAACCTTGTCTTCAAAGAAATTGGCTGTTGAGCAAAGAAAAAGAAAGCAGCGAGGCAATGCAAAATTCTTTTTGATATAAAATAAGAAAAATTAAATTAATAAGAGTGTCTGATGTCATGTGAAAGGTTTTATTTCTGTTCGTGCATCAACCATTGAAGTTTTCACCATTATCAAATTACTTGACAAGTATATTAATTGGCCATAACCAAGCATGTAGTATTTTAAAGAACTTTCTCTCAACAATCTAAGAAAGCTAAGTATTTCAAACTCATCTACTTATGAAAGAATGCAACCATATATCCATTCAGTGAGCAATGACATATCTTACCTTCATTTTAAACATTTTTGAATATTATTTTGTGTCAGATCATTTAATCTGTTGTATGAACATTTCCTCTTCATGACAATTCATTAAAACTATGGACTTTAAAAATTTCTTATTTATTTTCCTGAAACATGCTACTGACACAACTTTGAGCATGTAAATTCCTAAATAAATTCCTTAGCTTCTTTTGTTAAAATTACCTACGTCTTTCAACATCATTACCATTCTCCATTAATCTTCTTGGCATGAGTAAATCAACTGTTCATTTTTAGCCCCTAAGAAGAAGCTCCATGCCACTATACAGGTTCAATAACAGGAATACAGTTCCATCTCAGTGGATGCGAGTAGAAGTATGTTGCGCTTCAGGTTCCGACATTGGATGAAATACTTACAAATAAATAGAATGGCATAAGGGAATGAGGGATCTTTATTCCCAAGCCAGGGACAATATCCTGGTTCATCTTTCTGATACTGTTCTCTATAAAAAAAAAGTGCATGTGTAAAAACAGTAGATAGAACAGCTAAATAAAGAGGGATAACTCAATAACACAACAGTATATGTTCCCTTTAAATGTACAACAGACACCTGAAAAGGGCTGAAGGCTACAGTGGCCAAAACAGTGTAATAAAACAACAAACAGAAGAAATTATTAGTCTAAAAATAAAACAAAATACAACACCTTAAATTCAAACAACGTTTTGTAAAATTGTTTTAAACAAATTTCACTTGAATGCATCTACTTTCGTTAATGCAAATTCATGGAATATATTGTTAACATGTTGATTTTTTTTTGGCATAAATTTTTAAAAAATCCCCAATCTAGTGACCGTTAACATAGGCACTTGTTAATCAGATTTACGATGTATGTAAAGGGAAATAACCCATTTCAGATTTTTCAGATTTATGTCCCTTAAAAATTATTTCTGTTTCATTTGATTGACGAAATGGACTCCAGGAAATGTTTTTTTAACATTAAGTCATTCCTTTTGATAGAAGAACAAAAATATCGAGGTGTTAATTTCACATCACAAAAAATTACGAAAGCAAAGAAACTCGGAAAAATATTTACAAATCTAAAGTGCTTTAAAAAACACAAAAAGTATTAATTTTCCACCCAGCTGATAAAACAGCTACAAATATCAGAAGTGAAGAGAATAGACAGTGAAAGTCATTTTTAATTCATAATATTCCAAAGAGGCATGAATTTTTTCTAAAAAACCCACCTTACATAATAAAAAAATAAAAAATAAAAAAAACAGTTAGAAGAGAACTTACGGACTGTAACATCCAGAGCCAGATTAAAACCCATAGGGGCCACTCAGCACTTAAGATTTTTGTATCCTAAGCACTTAAAAGATTTTGGTTTGGTTTGTTTGTACGGCATACCAACCTGAATTGGTTATTTAATGCTGACAAGATTTTATTGAAGGTAAGATTTTTATTTCAAAATTGTATAGCTGATAATTTTTTTTTTTTTCAAAAATATTTTGCTGGTAATAATTTTTTTACAAAGTATTTCTAGTATTAAAACCTATTTTTACAATTTCATAGTATTTTGAATCCAGTTTGGGGGGGTAACTATTTACCCAGAGATGAGACCCTAACAGGTGCTACCACCCCGGGTCAGGGTGGACCTGGGAACACCAGCAATTAAGAAGTAGTTCTATGCTCCTCAAAACCTCCTGATCAGAGGCCTTGCTGTTGAACACAGTTTATAATCTTAGCCTGGACATGGATGTAGTTTATTGCTATACCCAGGATGGTAAAAGATTTTGGTTACCCTCCATACATCTGCAAGTTAAACATGCTAGTCTCAGTGAGTAGTGCAGAAAAACAAAAGACAGAAAGAAAGAACAGATGAAAACATACTGGAGCACCAAACTATATTTTTCTTTAATTAGATTTCATAAATATTCAGGCTGGTAGACAAAAATAAATATACTGTTTAATAAATAATCAGAGCAACTACTGAAATATAATTATCCACTAAAATGAACAGTTCATTTTAGAACAGAGTTCAATTTGCAGATTCAAATGAGTGACCTATGCAGCATCTTCCTCACTCGCACTTTATCTACCACTGTGGCACACTCATAAAGACAATGAAACAGGGACACATATTCATGCCTTTCCTAATATCAACTGTGTCAGTGAATGCATGGAGATGATTGTGTTTTTATGGCTTATCAACCTTTTGTGGGTTCTTTAAAGCAGAGGAAAGGATAGAACATGTACACAGGCACAAACAAGTAATGGAACCTGACAGCACAAAGCAAAGAATGGATTGGATTCATACCTTTACTGAATATCATTTTAATTCTTACTTTTTGATTCTTTAATAGATGAAGCATTGTCAGCCATTATTAATTTTCAACTAGTATTTCCCTCATCTTCATTTCCCTTGCTTTATTTACACTTGTAGTAATATTATCTGGAATTTTTATAAGATGAAGCATTGTCAGCCATTATTAATTTTTGACTAGTATTTCCCTCATCTTCATTTCCCTTGCTTTATTTACACTTGTAGTAATATTATCTGGAATTTTTATAAGATGAAGCATTGTCAGCCATTATTAATTTTCCACTAGTATTTCCCTCATCTTCATTTCACTTGCTTTATTTACACTTGTAGTAATATTATCTGGAATTTTTATAAGATGAAGCATTGCCGGCCATTATTAATTTTCGACTAGTATTTCCCTCATCTTCATTTCACTTGCTTTATTTACACTTGTAGTAATATTATCTGGAATTTTTATATGAAGAAGCATTGTCAGCCATTATTAATTTTCAACTAGTATTTCCCTCATCTTCATTTCACTTGCTTTATTTACACTTGTAGTAATATGATCTGGAATTTTTATAAGATGAAGCATTGTCAGCCATTATTAATTTTCGACTAGTATTTCTTTCATTTTTATGAGTATTTTTCTAATAAACAACAATAAACAATTGATAACAGATAAGGAGTGAAAAGATAATATAAAATAGCTACAACTAACTGCATTCATATTCACAATTATTTCTACTCTGTAGTCTCCAGAATAATTTGAAACATAACTGTTACCTTCTACCCAATAACCATTAGGATAATAGACTTTATTTCCCAAAATACACCACTGATCAGCATATAGAGCTGAGTAAAGACACAACACACATGGCTTGAAGATTGCATTTGAGCATGAAAAAGACCTTTGCAAGTGTTTAGTTCAGTGTCCACTTTTATATTTACGTTTCTGAAATTGAATACTTTTACCTATAGATATAGCATAAGTATATTTTTATTTTATATAAGTATAAAAATTTCTGATAGAGTATATTTGTAAAAAGACTAAAAGAAAAACATCTTAGCCAACAAATTCCATCCTCTGTGGGACTTGAAGGCAAATGATAAAGTCCAACAGAAGACAAAACGCATTGACTAAGGTACGTTTTCTTTTTATATGTGTGTGTGTGTGTGTGTGTGTGTGTGTGTGTGTTGTAACCTAAGACAAGGTTACTGAATACGAATAACCAAAATGAAGGTTGGAAATGGAATGATAATATTTATAACAGAAACAACATACAAGATTTGTGTAGTAAGTAAGTAATCAACTGCTAGTGGTGAGCTAGAACTGAATCGCAAGTGGAAGACCACATACAGTAATACTACTGTATTTACAGTATTTACATTAGTCGGACTATTGTCCTCATCTTTGTCGCCGTATTTGTCACAACGTTTCGGCCGTTGTACGCTCCGGCCTTCTTCAGGTGGTTGGAATTTCGAACTGAACCCTTTATTTCGATCACTGGGGTAGACTGTTTTAGTTCCATGTGCCATGTTTGATGGATGTCAGTTATCAGTTATCTCCTGCTAATTTTCCCTCTGAAAGTTCTCCACTGCCTTAACTGGGTATTGAACTCACACTCTTTGGGTTTGTCACTGGATCTCAGAAATATAGACAGACACCACTGTATTTATAGGAATTGGGACATACCCATTATAGTCCATAGGTATAGTATAACTATATATATATATATATATACACACACACACACACACATGACAAAACAACATACACAGTGTATTATTCATTCATTGTAGTGAATCTGTCCATAATGTCAATTTCAAAAATGCTGCTTCAATTTAGAGAGTAAGTATTTTACTAAGGTGGAAACATATAGAATGTGCACTGTTTTCCGAGTCTTCTACAGTAAATTTGCATCCAGGTTCTTACATTATTTTACCTTTCTTAACTAATATGCTGTCTCCATGTAGGGTATTTAAAAACAACAGCGATAAAACTAAAGTGTTGGGAAACTGAATGAGATCAGCCGAGGTGTACATCTAGACACCTGAAATTTTAACATTTAAAATTCAGCGCTTCATCTCCGTGCATAATTATAACCGACATTTATGTTTCCGCCTTCAACCTATATAACGTATAAACAGAAAATTATATACACTAGAATCAATCATGTCTGGACATGATTTTGATGCGTATATTTGAACTATTTGGGGGATATGTAACTGATATGAAATTTCCGTTTTCCAGGAAATTTACTATAGATAATTGCTTCCGCTTGTTTCACCCTAATGGTTTGTATTGGTGCAGAAGATGATGGGAATAAGAGGAAAGGATGACAACGAGACGCATCTGCAACAAGATAGTGACGAGACGCATCTGCAACAAGATAGTGACGAGACGCATCTGCAACAAGATAGTGACGAGACGCATCTGCAACAAGATAGTGACGAGACGCATCTGCAACAAGATAGTGACGAGACGCATCTGCAACAAGATAGTGACGAGACGCATCTGCAACAAGATAGTGACGAGACGCATCTGCAACAAGATAGTGACGAGACGCATCTGCAACAAGATAGTGACGAGACGCATCTGCAACAAGATAGTGACGAGACGCATCTGCAACAAGATAGTGACGAGACGCATCTGCAACAAGATAGTGACGAGACGCATCTGCAACAAGATAGTGACGAGACGCATCTGCAACAAGATAGTGACGAGACGCATCTGCAACAAGATAGTGACGAGACGCATCTGCAACAAGATAGTGACGAGACGCATCTGCAACAAGATAGTGACGAGACGCATCTGCAACAAGATAGTGACGAGACGCATCTGCAACAAGATAGTGACGAGACGCATCTGCAACAAGATAGTGACGAGACGCATCTGCAACAAGATAGTGACGAGACGCATCTGCAACAAGATAGTGACGAGACGCATCTGCAACAAGATAGTGACGAGACGCATCTGCAACAAGATAGTGACGAGACGCATCTGCAACAAGATAGTGACGAGACGCATCTGCAACAAGATAGTGACGAGACGCATCTGCAACAAGATAGTGACGAGACACATGATTGTGATGAAATGTGGACTGAAATTGAAAAAGCAATTCAAAAGGTTGTCAGTTTTATGGAAAGAAAGCTATGAAGATTGCAATAGCGCAAACACAGAGTTAAAAAATGTCTTTCATTTAAAAAGTTTCAAGAACAAAAGCAAAACGAAATGTGGAAAAAGTCGGGAATGACATTAGAAGAGAAAGAATCATCAATCAACAGCAATTAAAAAATCTTTGTTACATTGTTTTACATACGTAATTTAATGAATTTTCATTAACATTACATAACATTTTTTTCTTTAAAATCAATTCCATTATATTTTACTGACTATTAGCTTATTTTGTTTATTATAAAACATTGAAGATAAATGTTGAACTTGATTTCAGTTCTTTTATTTTAATCTAAATATAACGCTCATTTCTGGAAGGCCTTCTTAGTCCAGTTGTCAGGGATTCTTATATATATATATATATATACACACACACAGTGTAACCCGGATATAAGAGAGTTGTCGGGACCAGAGAAGAAATCTCTTATATCCGGGTTTCTCTTAAATCCAGGTTTGGTTTATTATATATACATTAAAACAGGCTCTAATTTGGGGCCAGAGAAAGTTTCTCTTATATCCGGGTTACACTGTGTGTGTGTGTATATATATATATATATATATATATATATATATATATATATATGGGATAAAGATATATTTTTTATATACAGGGTGCAATAGTTAAATTATCGCAATTTTATATTTTTAATTTTGCGTATGTGCATTGTTTGTGTTGGATTTTGTCGACTGCACAGTATAGTAGGGTCAGTTGGGCACAGTCTGTGAAGAAAATAGCATCATGATGCAATTCACACCATCCAGAAATTTAGATATGGCAATCTGTACTGCTTGGCATTCATGCCAGAAGCTCCAATATGAACGTTTCAGAGTGTTTGGCTGTCAATGTGAGCATCGTGCAGAGGATTCAAAAAGAGTTCGATCAGTCTAATGGCGATTACGATGGTATGGCAGTTTGGAAAACTCACTCTGATCATTCTGATAAGAACTCCTGAATTTGTTGGTGAGGGCCTCAGAATCAACACAGAGCCCTACATCAAGTGCCTTGAGCAGGTAGTGCTGTTCTGGGTCAAGAGAGTGGCTGCTGGAAAAACCCAGTCATGGCTGTCAATTTCTGCGACCACATCACCCCTTATATCTGTCCACCTAACTCTCCAGACTACAACCCCTTTGATTATTGGGGGGGGGGCACAGTTGAGCGCGAGAACATTAAAACTCCTTGTAAAACCAACGATGAACTGAAGGCGAGGATTATGGCAGCATTCACTAAATTAAATAAGGAGACCATCCAGAAGAGTTGCAAGAAATTCTGAAGTTGTCTGGCAGCCATGGTCGAAGCCAATGGCGATTTTATTGAATAAATTTACTCTTTAGTATTTCAAGATATTTTTGTGTAATTTTCTTAAATATATCTGTTAAAACAAGATGTCAGTGTTATTTTCATTTTTGCATAAGTTAGACAGCAATTTAACTATCACACCCTGTATATCAAGAACAATTTGAAGGGAAAGAAATAGGACAAAATGGAAAAAGCTTTTGCGTCAAATAATTCATCCTTTAGGACTTCATTGGACTAAATTTATATTTATGCACATGAATCAGAAAGGCTGGGAATAATAAATTCAATTTTTTTTTTTTTAATGTGTGTTTTCGGTATATAATCTAGCCAATTTTGTTCAGATTCTTTTTCTTTTTGGTTGTGCCTCCATTAATTTTATTAAATATCCCACACTGTGATAACAGATCTACCAAGAATGGCAAAACACAAGAACCTGGATGAAAACTCAACTTAAACATCAACTTTGTCCGATGAAGTCCTAAAGTATGAACCCATCACACAAATACTTTTTTCCACTATCATATATATTCCAATTCTTACTCCCTCTCCTTTTATTTTTCCTTCCTTTGCCTTTCAAATTTCCTGTGAAGAAATGTTTTATTCATTTTAGTAAATGTATTTGCATTGATAAGTTCAGGGAAAAACTACTTTCCCGTGGACAAAATGATCATCTGTATGAGGTAAATTGTTTGAATCTCATATATATATATATATATATATTTTTACACAAAAAAATACAAAATGACCTCATGAGAGGTGGGGGTATAGATCTATCTCAACCAACAAAAACTATGTCAATCTTACTCAACCCCAGTGTATAATAATACATTGAGCTCTTTTTGTGGATCAGTTTTAATATTACTAGAATCTACTTGGATTATATACCAACAAATTTATTACCTGTACTCTCTCTCTCTCTCTCTCTCTCTCTCTCTATATATATATATATATATATATATATATATATATATATATATATATATATATTGATGCATGTTTCATTAAATAATATAGACAAGTTTTGTCTATTTATTTTAAGTAAGTTCCTTTCATATTGTCTGATAAGCTTAATAACATTATCATTGAAAGACAAAAGAAAATCTCCATATTGATAAGTGTTTAAATCCAATCTAAGCTTTCAGCTTACATAAGCCATTATCAAAGATGACAATTACATTTCAATATATTAACCAATACACGGATGAAACAATAATGATAGTCTGTTTTTGTTGCGTGAAAAATTTCAAAGCAATGACAAACTCGTGTATATGAGACGTGGAAGTGGAAATCGCGTCGCAGCTTGTGACGTCACACATGACCACGCGAGAAGTATTAAGCATGGGAAGCCGTTGGTATATATATTTTTGGCAGAGTGGTTATAACATTCGCTTTCTGACCATGAGATCCAGGTTCGAATCTCATCATGGTTCATTTATCAGGAAGGTGACTTCTTGATGTTATCAGCCCGGTGAAGAAGATCTCAGCATGCGGAACCTTCGGAATGCACCTGAAAACCCTACCACGGCTTTACCCAAGCCTTGGGAGTGAGATTGGACAGATGGAACCCTTGGGGGCAGTTGATAGCTGTGCTAGCACAAAGTCAAAATCATTGTGACCAAGTGTGTTGGCCTTGTGCAGATTATTGACCACACTAGATAACACGCTTCTCTCTCAGAAACTGTAACTAAGGTCCACTCAACATAGTTGCAGTATAAACCACAAGTGGGTGAGGAGCAGCCATTTGCAATCCTCCCACTACGGCTGTGTGATGATACTCTTTTTAATACTATTGGTCATTTGCATGCTTGATAGGTAAGAGTAATCAATATTGGATCACACAGTCAGATGGGCAGAAAACTCATAGAGTATGGAGTGTTTGTTTAGATCAGAGTGAGTAGAAGTTTTACTGTGAGAGTTGCACCCTGTTGATTCGTGATGCGACATGTGCATTTATGTCCCTGACTTTTGACCGTTGACCCCACCCTGGATAGTGATTTAACTTCAAAATCTAAATGGGTTAAATGCATAATTTAAGCTCTTTTTGGGAATTTTGTCTCTTCGCTGCAAACTGAACCCCATCTCTTATTTTTTAATTAGAAATGTGAAAGTTTTGTTTTAATCTTCATCTTAAGTACAAATAACATTACTACAGTTCCATAACCAAGCTGAAAAAAGGAGGTCTTAAAAACCATAAATCTCTACTTCGCTCTACTATGTGAGCACTATGTGAAAGGTACTTTTGTATGCGGAAGAACCTCCCATACAAGCTCAATGATCCTTTGCTGTGTTGAATCTGTAATATGAGGATGGGCATTTTCATGCAAAAAACAAAAACAATAATGATTGGTTAACTTCATTGTCTAGAATAAAGGCTTTTTCTCTTCCTATATGTCATTCAAATAAGCCAATTTCTCACTATAATACAGCACAGGAACAGTTGATCGCAGTTCCAACAGCTCCTCATAAAGAATTCCCTTTATTTTTTTTTTAAACGAGTTGATTCTATTTAGACAGATGCTATGGCTATTCAAGATCAGTCCATGATTATTGATCTCATCTGATATAACTTCAACATGCAAATAGATTTACATAACCTCAGTGGAAAAACCCTAAGTTTATATACAGAGTAAATGAAAAGTAACTATTTTATGTATGATGAACTCTCCCATCTAACTATAATTTTTACAAGATGGGAGAGTCCATCATCCATAAAGTACTTTTCAATCACCCTGTAGAACTCAATAGGCAGAACCCATTTCAACTTCCCATAGAACAGGTCAACATATTAAAGCAAATGTTTACATTAGCTGAACGTTATCAGTTCAATACTTGTGCTGGGTAGTAAATATACATTTGAGCTATCTGTCTATATTTCTGAGATGAGGTATTATGTACACTATTCGGACACATGGCACAGTGGATAAAGGCGTTAGTTAGATCCAGTGACAGGACCCAAAGAGTGTGAGTTCAATACCTGGATAAGGCAATGGAGAACTTGGAGAGGGAATTAAGCAGGAGATAACTGACATCCATTAGACATGGCACATGGAACTAGAACAGTCTAACCCAGTGAGCGAAATAAAGGGTTCGGTTTGACATTGCAACCACCTGAAGAAGGCCGAAACATTGTAATAAATATGGCAACAAAGATGAGGACAATAGTCCGAATAATGTAAATAGTGTACATAATATCTCATCTCAGAAATATAGACAGATACTGAAGGACAGAAACGTTGTAATAAATATGGCGACAAATATGAGGACAATAGTCCGAATAATGTGAATAGTGTACATTTGAGCTAGTTAATGATTTTCTTTGTTTTGAATTCTTGTAAAAAATCCATTTCCCATTCTCAGTAATTTTATTTACATTGTTTACATACAGACTAATAAACTCATCTTTGTTTTCATTAGACCAACACATTAGCTCTTCTGCCATTTGGCCTTCATCAGGTGTTTGTCAATCCTAGTCACCTTCAGAGAATTTCAAACTAAATTATTTATTCTATGGTGCTAAATTGTTCTTGCTCTGATGACCACGCTATCTAGGGATATCTCTTCTAGTTCTTATTCAGTCCTTCTTACTTATTGCTCACCCTGGTTCCGCAAAGTCCCCATACACACTCCCCAGTTCAAGAATTGAATTAATAATTTCTATGTCGCCAAATTCACAAACCAACACTTTGGAACAATCCTGCATTGGAGTCAAAAATTGCCTGCCGATGAGTACTGCTGCATGTCACACTTGACTGTACTCATTGAAGCTTCTCTTTTGGCTGTTAGTCTTGAAGCCTTGCTGCTATTTCTGTCTTTACTAATGTCTCCCATATCATTTTTCGATACTAGGCTGACTAAGGTGCTCCTCATAGTCAAGCATATGTATTGATTCTTTCAGATGTCTGACTCTCCAGTGTCTAGATTTTGTTGTTTTTTCATTAATAAACATCATGTCCCTTCAAGACATAGGTGATCATGGTTTGCTACAGCTTCCTTTTCTTTAATGTGTTTAAATTGCCATGAATTCTTGAGATAGTGAAATGTTTTCCTGTTGCTTTACCTGCTGTTTTAAATTCAAAGTCATCCCTCTCCAAGACTAGAGTGCCTGGAGCATGAGAAATGGATTTGTGCCTTTACCAAATATATGAGTAAAGTGAATATAACAGCCTTTGCCTGAATTTGAACACTGCATGCTGATTTCATTAGTTATGCTAATAACCTTTACACCACTTATACTTTATTTATTGAGAAATGAATTGTACTCATCTTGAAGTTCACTTGTAAATTGGTCATTAATTAATGATTCTCTATTTTGACCTTGAGGCAGAATAAATTGAGTTTAAAAATTAAATAGAAACCATATCGCTTCAATAAATAGGCAAACATAACTCTCCATGAGGTTTCTTTTCTTTAATATCTGAAAATTGGGAATTGCCATGGGTATTCTTGTGAAAGATAATAGCGTGGCTTAGGAATGGTAAAGTTATGTTTTCATAAGAGAAACATTATCATTCATTGACCAAACAGTGTTTTCTGTATTTTTTTTTTAATAATTTCACACCAAGCAAGGCAACAAAGCCACTAAGATGCAGGTGGTTACTGAATGTGAAAGAATATAAGAAAATGAGTGAGAACAATAAAAGAACAGAAATTAAGACAAGATAACAATTGACATTGCATTTAACTTTTTGAAGATCAAAGTTGACAGGAAAGCAAGAAGCCAGAAGAGAGTTCCACAAGTGAGAGGTGCGAGAAAAACTGTTAGCATAGAACTAATGGTTACATCCAGCCATTTCAACTGTAAAATGATGAGATCGTTTCACCAATCTACAGGATGCCCAGTAAAAAAAAAGCAGTAAATTCAGAAAGAAATTATTTTAGCTATCATCATTCATTCACAAACTGAACAACCATAGATGTTCGAAATGTTCACATGAATGTTCAATACAGGAGGCAGTAGCTTTGCAGATTGTCAAGAGGAATTTCATTCCAAGCTTCAGTTAAGTTCCACTTCAATGAAACAATATCAGTGATATTGTGGAATCGTCCACGTTACCTTTTTTTCACCCCTATTTGCAGAACAATCCATTATTACACCCACGCACACCTGTTATCCAATTAAAATCCTAGTTTCGTCAAATTCAACTTTTCATTGGTTAACAGCCTAAAAAACTGCGAACGCACGTGAAAAATCAAGTTGGCGCTCAAACCTGTTTGAGCCTATTTTTTCTTCTCAGAAACTATATAAGGAAGAGATTTGAGTTGTTTAGTTAGTCAGATTGCAACACCCAGAGAGATGCCAACCAACTCCACGCCATTCTAAACTTTCCCGCGTGAAATCAACTTCTGACTCAGCAACACATTAGCATATTCATTCTCTCTCTTTGAACAAACTTTGTAACTTCATTTATTTTTGCTTAAAAAAAGTGATATATGTTCACTACAAATTAAGTAAAATAACTAGCAACATTCCGTTCAACCAACAATCAAAGGTACGCAACTTCGTACGACTCAAGAAAACATTTATACAAAACTACATACACATTAACGTTTTAACTGTAAGAAAAACGAACACTTTAGTACATAAAACAACTGTTTAATTCTTCGGACAAATCTTATTAACACTCGCTAAAGCTTTCAAACATACTTAACAACAAACTACGCATTTTAATATATCAATACTCAACCATTCATCAAATCTTAACTCATCTGTATGTTTTTAAATTGTACAGTGTAACCCGGATATAAGATAGATTTTCTCTGGTCCCAAATTAGAGCCTGTGTTAATGTATATATAATAGACCAAACCCGGATATAAGAGACTTCTTCTCCGGTCACGACAACTCTCTTATATCCGGGTTACACTGTATATAAAATCAATGTATTGTTATGCATTCTACTTGCCTTGTTTTTTTATATTTCGTTTGCATGAAATATCCTAATTTTTGTCTATTGTTGAGGATGAATGTTATCGCAACACGCCACAAAAATATCCTTCTGATTAAGCCAAAATACATTCGCTAATCCCGAACAATATCACAATGAAGACTTTGCAAGTGAGTTAGGAGTATACTCCAGATACCATAACCATATAACATTCAGACCTGGGATTTTAGAGGACCACGAAGATAGACCAATTAGAGCTGGTGTATTTTCTTGAAGAATAAATTTGCCACTTTTTTTTTTTTTAAAGAATTGAGGTATCATAGAGTAAAGTTTGTCAGAAGAGTTACCATGAAAATATTTATAGAAAAGGCACAGGGAAGCCACATTACAGTGAAAGTGAGGGAAGCTACATTACAGTGAAAGTGAGTGACACTACAACACCTTATCAGGCCCAGTGACATTGCAATTCTTTGACTATATGTGGCAGCAATATTCAATGCATAGAGGAATGGTAGACTAAAATGTCTAAGATAGATTCTTGTGAGAAAAATTGTCTCGCACAACACAGTTAACCAACTTTCATAGCAGCAGTGGATTCAATATAATCATGTCCGCAGAAAATGTTAGCTCAAGAAGACACAGCAAGTCATTCTCCTGGAGGTTAGCATCAGCCATACTGATGGAAAGTAAAAAGGGTTTTCTCAGACAATTAAAAGAGAGCAGTTTCCTTTTTGAGACATTAAAATTAACAATCCATTCCTTAACCCTAGTTAACAACAGAGTGTAGATCATTTTTGACATTATCTGCTAATTTGACCTTACTGAACTGATCAGACTTACTATTCAGACAGGAGTAAATAGTTGTGTCATCAGTGTAGATATCGAGTTAAGAACTAATGAAAGCAGGAAGAACATTTATGAAAATTAAAAACAATGTAGGTCCAAGGATAGAGTCCTGGGAGACAGCTGCATTAATACAAAAAGATCTAGAAGAGTGGCCATTCAAGACAACTTTCATTTAAAAAAAAGACTGACTCAGTTCAAAAACTTGTACAGAAATACCATAACCTTTCAACTTGTGAAGAAGACCAGCATGCCAAACTCTGTAATGAAAGCAACAGGTTGAGCTTCACCATTCTTGTCTAAAGCTTGATAGACTTTCAGCAATAATTGTTAACACATTAGCAGTTGGCCTAAAAGCAAACATTATTGTTTATCTGAAAGAAGATCCTGTGAGATGGCTTAACCAATTCAGAGTTAATTAAGACCTTTAGTAGTTGGCCTAATAGAGGTAAAAGGTTAATAGTTCGATAGAAGATTCTGACAGTTCACCTGACTTCTTCAAGACTGAAACTACAGAAGAGAATTTCCAACAAGCAAGAAAGCAAGACATTTATTGTAGAGTTCAGAAAGAACAGGAGCTAGTTCAGGAGAACATTTAAGGATTATAGCAGGGAGTCCACATACTTTTTGGGGATCCAGTTTGGAGATGATACATGAAATAATATTTAATAATAGATTCTCACTTTATAAGACTTCTGAGTCCTTAAAGATTATATAAAAAAGCACTCATGACATTTTCTTCAATATGTTTTACAGATAAAGTTCCTGTAGAACAACATTAGGTCCATTTTTATGCTGATTGTCAAAGAATGGATTACTGTGATATTTTAAACTTAAAGTAAATAATGTTTTTTTTTCAAATCAGATTACTTATACTTTAAGTCAGCTACTATTCTTCAAATTAAGTTTCAGAAAAGTATATTTTATTTTTGGAAGATTTTTTATTAAAGAGAATTACCTGTCTATATTTCTGAGATGAGGTACAGTAATTATTTACATTCATGTGGAAAAGGTTCAGTTTGAAGTTACAATCACCTGAAGAAGACCAGAGCATACAATGTCCAAAACAGAGAGAAGATTAAAGGGAGATAACCGCGGATTCGAAATCAGAACATTATCATTGATAACTCTCTCTCCTCCAATTTGAGGAGCCTAGTTACTACATTCTTCATACTTGATGTAATGCAAAAATATTACAGTGATAAAATCGGTCAATAATTATTTATTGCTACTTCTACTGGGACTCACGCATTCATAATATTTTAAATTTTGAAATCCTATTTCATTCAATTTCACCATCAACATTTTAAATTCCTTACCAGATCTATAGCATAACACCTTTTATATTACCCTTCATCACACAACCAAGAACTCTAAAGTGTTTTAAACAACTTTATATTGTGCGTACTTGTTGTGATATAAAAATAATATTTGTTAAAATAAATATCTGCCTATTTGATTATTTCTCTTTTTCTTGTAGTCTTTGTTGCATTTGATTTAGTAAAATTAGTGGAGGGTCAGTTTTGTCCCCAATACAGATTGGCTAACCTACTACAAATTCTGTTGAATTATATTAGAAAACTGATTTTTGATATATCAGGATTTTTTTATTTTTACATTCATATAAAGAAAAATCCCTTAAGTTATTTCATTGAAAGAATTGTGCAATATCAACGGTGAAAATAATGAGAATATACCTCAAACGATACCAAAAATAATAAAATAATTCAATTAAACTCAAGAAAAATAATTTTTTGGTTGATAGTTGGTGATTGTATAATTTAATAAAATTTTCTTCTCTTCCAGATTTGGTGGGGAAAAAAAAAACAAAAAAAAAAAACCTACATTTAATATTTTCTTTTTCAAAATTTACTTGTAATTTTTCAGTGCAATTTTGAAATTAATCCAGTTGCTGTTCATAAAGAGATTTTTTTATTAAATGACTGAAGAATCAACAAATGTAAACTTGAATGCTGTTTTCAAGTGAAAACATTTTTTAAAAGGATTTTTCTTTTTCATTTATACAACTGCCAGATTTTTTTATATGAAAGTTCAAAAAGAAAATAATTCCGTTACTGCAATCAATTTACAATATCTAATATTCCCTTTTTATTCATTTTTTTTTGTATGAATCAGAATAATATAAAAAACCTTACCGGATGCAATTAAATATTTTATGACATCAAACAGATAAAATAATCAAAATAAATAAAAGCAATAAATTAAACTCAGAAGTAACATTTAAGTTTTAGTTTATTACTTTTTTAATACTCCTAATATTGTTTTAAAAAATAAAAAATTATTCCTTCTACTAAAAAGCCTATAAAATAAAAATAAAATTACTCTTCTTAAACTATTTGTTAAAAAAAAGATTACTTTAAAACAAACAATACAATATGATAGACAGAAGTAGTTTTGGTCCTCTGTACTCATTTAAATTTCACGCGCGCTTTTTAAAAGTTGTGGATGACAGTAGAAAAAAAATGTTAAACAGTGAAAGTGGACGGGCTACAGTACGAAAATAAACGTTTATTTCTGCTGTGTTTTAAGCAAAAAATAAGCATTATTTTTACAAAAAAAATCCAGTTAACTGTTATCGTTACTCTCTATATTGACATAAAACCTCTTGGATAAATATTGGATTCCTCAGACATTTTTACGTTTGTTATATTTTCATTTCTTGTTAAAAACTAGTTAGGTTCGAGAAATCAGTGAGTGATACACAAAAATAAAATAATGTCTAAAAATTTATTTAAATACGTAAAATTTTCTTTTTTACGGATTAGGTTTTTAGGCCATTATCTTTCATATAAAACCAAAATGCAACTTCAAAGTAAATATTTAAATGCGTTTTTAAGTCGGTGGTGTTATCTAACAAATGACGATTCCACCTGACTGAAATGAATGAACGAGTTTCTTTTACGGAAATTGCCGAGATAACCCGAACAAAAACACGTGTCCCGTTACAATACATTTTCGGGGATTTATTTACATCCTAACAATCTTAAAGAAATTATTTAATTATTAAATCATTCTCTTTTATTTTAATACGCCATTCAGAATTCAACAGACAACCACAAGCGAGAATAGTTTTTTTACCTAATCTCATATTGTAAATAAACCTTTGAAAATTTGTTTGTTTGCCTGCATTCATTTTTTTTGCAGGTTTTATCATTCTAAATTTCCTAAGATAACAAAAGAAAAAGGTGTAATTGATTTTTCATGATTTTTTAACTAACAAACTATGATCTTTCCGACAGAAAGGCCGATAAGTTCGATTTTACGAAATTTTTTTGACTCGAAAAAAACAAGATTTTTAAATAAAACTTTTAACATTTAGGAAGGATTAAAAAATCTGAAAAAATATTCAGAAAATACTTTGGTCTTTCCTCTTTAATAACAACATAAATATTTAAACGTTAAAAATTGTTTTATCAATTTGGGGACCTTTTTTCGTCAAGGTATACCACTTTTTAGCGAAATATTGGACATACCTAGTTTAAACCAAAAAAAAAAAAATGTACAAATTAAAAATATAAATTATATTTTATCTTAACTCATTTTCAATTATCTAATAATTCTTAAAATAAATTTACTCACATCTAATCAATTCACCTTTTTCTCTTTTAAATTTATTTTAAATTCAACACCTGATTGAAGAGTTGAATTTCAGAGAAATGTTTTTAGGAAAGGGATAAAATAAATGATACTTCTTGTGTATAGTAAAAATTATAATAAATATAGGAATGAGCGTTGGAAGATTATGCTGCACCAATGCTCCAAGTTTACTCTTAAATCGCTATTCAAAAAGTCGACCAGTTACAACTGACTGACACAACATAGACAAATGAGAAATATTCGAGTCTATGACTTCGTCGTTACTTCGTCCGTCGAAAAAACAAAAGATAAATGAAAATTTATTTTTACAGTTCAAAAATTATTTTCAAAAACTTCTAATTTATTTGTCTTGTATAAAAAGAAAAATGTTTATATTAACTGCCAGTGTAGAAGTAAAAACTAAATTTTAAAAACTACCAAACTTAGAAACAAATAAAAATAAAATACTACTTTCATTATGTTCAAAAGCAAAAAAAAAAAAAAAAAAATAACTAAATAATTAAGGAAGAATTTCGCCTTCTTATTAAATGTTCACTATAATGACGAGAAATAATAATTCTCATATTTTATAAAATAACATGTTAGTTTTACAGCAAAGTCATGACTTACTTAATGTATAAACTTGAGAGACTTTTAAAAGATGGACGTGGATTTGTTCGAACACGGAACTTTTTCGCTTGACACCGGATAAATATTTAACTGATGATATATGGCTGCAGAATTAATTTAATATGTCACTGTATAATTGAAAGCCTCGACACGAATCAAACAAACTTTCCACAAAAAAACTTTTAAAATTGAAAACAAAATTCTAGAAATCTGCCTCGCAGACCTCGCAAATCATTTTGATTACAATAAACTTTAAATAAAAAAAATTAAAAATTTTATATGCTTTCAATTTCAAAATACATTATTTAGTAATAATTTATTTTTTTATTCAGTCATTTTTTTAAAACATAGTCTTTTTCTCTATGTTCCTTCTCAGGGTCAGGGCCGGATTTAGATGAATACCCTAGGCTACACTTGTGAGGCCTCTCCAAATGCCCCAATCTCATTAGTAGAGGAAAATGGAAGAGTGTTAAAAATTAAACAATTTGAGTAAAGTCGAGGATGATGAGGTGTTTAAAATTACTGAGGGTTATTTAGAGTCTAAATGCGCTATGTAAAAATGCCTATGACAGCGTCAAAAATACACGTTGGTTGGCTGGAAGGCCCCTAGATTTTGAGACCCTAGACTTCAGCCTGCTAGTGCTAAGCCTAGGTAAATTCGGCACTGTGCATGGTGCAGACGATTGTGACTCTCTCCATACATTTCATTTATTTTCATTATTATTTATTTATTTATGCATTGCCATGAATTCTTGTGAAAAAGAGTGAAGTGTTTCAATTTGCTTCTTCCACGGTTTTGAATTTAACGTTGTCCTTCATATTGTCCAAGACTGACTGCGGCTCAGTTTATCCAACTAAATCTTAATTTTTAAATTTAATTAACGAACCCATTTTACATTTTTATGATAGGCAGAGTATCAAAAACAGTCCCATCGCTTAGACGGGGCCTAAGGGTGAAGCCAGCCCACAGAAAATCATTCCTCATTTTCCTGTGAAAAATGATGTGAATTAATTTTACGTTGTAAATTTTTAATCGCATTCCCCCTGATTTAAATTTCAAAGGCTGGTCAGACCGACTCGAAAACATACGAGCGATGGGCCTGAAAAAGTTTAAACTGGACAAGGGTCGGAATGAAATGTCTGGTAAAGTAATACAAATGACCTTCTTCTGCAAAGTACCGTGTCCCTACAGGACATAAGCGATCATGTCTCTCCACAACTTCCTATGTTTGGTAGTCCTTAATAAAGTTAATCTTTTGCTATATTTCCGAGTCCCAACTGTCTCTTTCTGATGCTACATATAAGTGTACTTTTTGCTTCCATTTTCTCGAAAATTTTGTCATTGCTCATGTTCAATCAACGGTATTCTCAGCATCCTTCTGTAGACCCACATTTCTGTTGCCTCAAGTCTCTTCTCCCTCTGTAATAAGTTGGTCCAGTATTCAACGCCAAAATAGTTCAGTACCCTTTTTATTTTTTCCAATGAAAATTTCCTATTTCTTAATAATACTTTGCATAGCTTTTGGAAGGTATATTTCATTATCCCAATGCCACTTCGGATTTTTGTGTCACATTTTTATCCTCTGTTAAAAACTTCCTAGATATTTAAAAAATTTTGGTATCTCCAATTTGTAATTTGTACATCTGACTGTTTCTTATGTTGACAACCATACATTCTGTCTTGTACAGATGTGTAGCGGACCGTGCGGGTGAAGATGTGAAGAGATATCAGAAGGTTAAAATTTCCTGCTGGCCGGTACAGCTACATGGGAATGTTGGACTTTAACTAAGTCCAAAGAAGACAAAGAAAACAAACAAGACCGATATATATGGGTGAACAATAATTAATAACAAAACAAGTTAAACAAAGACATGGACTGTTACATAGAGTTTGTATGGAGAAATTATGTGTGTGTTGTGAGTGTTCGTATGTACGTATATTGTTCTTAGCGTGTTCTCAGAATTTGGGAAACGCTGTATTTGAGAGAGGTCACATATTGGCCTAAGTCGAAAAAGAGAGATTTTTACCTCATCTCCATGCGAGGTGGCGGCCCAAGGCCTGAGTCGGAAAAAAGAGAGAGGCGAAGGGTCATCCAGTATTTATAGCCAGGGGAGAGAGAGACCCGTTGAAGGATTAAAGAACTGAGGAGGAGCTAACTGCGACAGATGTTCAAATTACAAATTGCGTGCCTTATTAAAAAAAAGAAAAAGAAAAAATAAGGCTGGATAACATATCAAAAATATATTAATCATTTTTAAAGATTTGAGATTTTTTTAAAATTTTCAATAAATGAAAAAAAATGCAAGAAGGTTATACAAACTTTTGAATAAAGCAGAAAATACACCTAGAAAAAAAGGTGCACCGACCTAGTAGAATGACTAAAAAAATCACAGGACGAAGGTAGTTTTGGCAATTTCAAACCATTAGTGTCATGGGGACTTTTTGCAATTTATCTTTTTATAGAACACAGTTCTACTCACAGGTTTCAGTTCATTTTTACGTAAGCTTCTTAGGTAGCAGCCAAAAATGCTTTCCCTTCCAGTTGACTTATCATTCTGCTTCCAGGACGAAATTTTCATGTTACTTCATCTTCTGTCTTGATTGAAAAGGTTTAGGTAGAAAACACATGTCTCCTGATATATTTTTCATACAACAATTATTGCGGAATCTAATGCCAGTCCGAGTAATAAATGAATAAAATAATAACAAAACTATATACAACGACAATGTATGTATCAAGAAACCAAAGGTATAGATAGACAATAGAAGATTGTTGCGTGTGACAAAACAAGAGATATGAAAGAAGAAAACATTTAAATTAGTGAATGTGTTTGTGTAGAAGTCCTAGAAAAATAAATGAAAGTGAAGTAAACGTGTGTGTGTGTGTGCGTGCATGCGTGTGAACGTTCCTTGGTGGGGGCACACTTTTATCCACATGCGTCCTAAATTTTATCATCGCTGAGAAAACTAGAAAAGAGAGAATTGTAGCGGACTGTGGTGTGAAGAGATATCAGAAGGTTAAATTTTCCTGCTAGCCGGTTCAACTACATGTGAATGTCGGACTTTAATTAAGTCCAAAGAAGACAACTAAAACAAACAAGACCGATATACATGGGTAAACAAATATATATTAATACAGAAAGACAAGTTAAACAAAGACATGAACAGTTACATATAGTTTGTATGGAGAAATTATGTGTGTGTGTTGTAAGTGTTCGTACGTACGTGTATTGTTCTTAGCGCGTTCCCAGAATTTGGGAAACGCAGTATCTCTGAGAGGTCACATACTGGTATCAGTGGAAAAAGAACGATTTTACCTCGTCTCCGCGCGAGGTAGCGGCCCAAGGCCTGAGCCGAAAAGAGAAAGAGAGAGAGAGAGAGAGAGAGAGAGAAGGGTCAGCCAGTATTTATACTCAGGAGAGAGAGACCCCTGTTGAAGGATTAAAGAACTAAGGAGGAGCTAACTGCGACAGAATAACAGAAAATGTCAATGCCTATTTAAAGGAAACGCACGGACGTTGTTGTAGACATCTATGGCAAACAAACAGATGAAAATTGGTGTGTAAGGAGAGATATAATATATATAATAATTGTATAAATTTGGCTTTAATATGTTATCTCTATGTGTAAATTGTTTTTTTTTTTCTGCTTCAAATACTCCCATATCCAGAGAAAATGTTGTGTTAAGAATTTTCTGCAAATAACGTTATCAAGAAATTGTACAGAAAAAAAATGAATTGATTTGGTTATCAAAAGTGGTGTTGGATTATAGAGTTAGTCAAAAGAGTACATTCTAGAGCATTTACTATCCAAAATGGTGCATTCAAAATTGTTTTGTAAGTATTGAGTTATGTTTGAAACTGATGTAGTTTGTAGGTAGTTTGCTGCTTGGAGGTGATATAATGCTTTGGAAAGCATTACAGTTATATCTGTTAACAGCTAAAAGTACCTGAGGGGTTGAAATGCAAAAGGTTGGTTATCGTATATATGTTTTGTATGACTTGAATCTGTTGGGCCAATAAACGCATCGGCCAGATCTTGTGTGTTTGGTATGATCTGTAACATCTTCCTTGGGTAGTGTCGGAGTTTTCTCCTCCTCATTTCTTAACCCTTCAACAGGGGTCTCTCTCACACGAGTATAAATACTTGCTCACCCTTCTCTCCCTCTCTTTTCCTGCTTACGCACTCGACTTAGGCCTCGGGCCGAAACCTCGTGCGTGAAGCGAGGTATAAAAAGCTTTCTCATTTTACTTTCCAATATGTGAACTCTCATACAAACAGCGTTTCCCATATTCTTGGAACACGCTAAAAACAAAATATACATACGTATGGACATTCAACACACACACATAATTTTCCATACAAACACCCTTTGTAACTTTTTCATGTCTCTGTATATTAATGTTTGTTATTAATATATATAATTGTATTGTACATGTATATCGGTCTTGTTTGTTTTCTTTATCTTCTTTGGACTCCATCAAAGTCCAACATTCCTATGTAGCTGGACCGGCCAGCAGGAAATCTTAGCCCAGAGATATCATCCTCATCTTCACCCCCCGGTCCTCTACAGTAAATCTGTGGTAAGAGTTTGTGGTTTTGTAGTTTGTTTTGTCCCCCATGGGCCGAGAAGAAAAAAAGTCGAACAGTGTGGTTGCGCTGTGTTTAAACATGTCAACGAAAATGTACTTGTGTGAAGTACTGTGTCATCAGGGCGATGTATAATTTTCTAGTGGGTCAGAAAGTCGCACACACTGGAAGATATGTGTCGGTAGTGTAGAAAGAGAGATCAGCGGGTGGTATTAAAATTTTGCTGTTTTCCAATGCCTCACGTTGAATTGATTTTGTTTGGAAAGCATTGTTTGTTTTGCTGTACGTGGATAATATTAGTGCACAAAATTTTAATAGAAGCTTTGATTTGTAAAGTTGTTGAGCTTATGCCAGGGAAATTGCTACCGAGCGTCGAATGAATGTTTTGCGTGAATTTTTGAAGATATCTGGTATTATTATCGATTTTTCTCGGAGATACAGTTATCTCTATGTATTATTAAATCGTACTTGCAGATTTCTTAGTTTTGTTCATGTTAACATCTTTGAAGAGTGAAAGTGGTCAGTGGGTCGCCTTGGAATTATTTCACATCTTAATCTGTTGAGCCTAGGAGAAAACAGTGCTGTTTAAATTTGAGAATTGAGTTGACTTGCGTGGTGTTTGACTGGTATTTTCTCGTGGAGTTTTCATAGGTTTATTTGCGAATTCTGGGAGACATTCTTGAAGAAAATGATCTATGTTTTGTGTGCTCGAAACTTGATGAAAGTCGTATTTTCTGTGTCGGTGAACATTTTTTTATTTTGTGATATCTGCCGGAAGAGAAAGAAAGGGTCAAACAAAAGGCAGTAGAGATGTTTAGCATTCTGCTACCACTTGATTGTATTATGTAATAGTTGCTTTCGACGGCAATTTTTATACAAACTAAGCACTAAAGTGGATCACACAAGCCTTGAATAATTCTCCGACTTCTAATTGGCTAATATATGTGAATAACATTACAACGCCTACGCAGTGATGTTCAGAGTCAATTTACCGCCAAAATCTGGTTATGTGTTCGCAAGCCTATCACGTGATTCACATTACTTATAAATACTTGGCACATCTTTACTCTCTCTCTCTCTCTCTCTCTATCTATCTATCTATCTATCTATCTCTCTTGCCTTCTCTCACATACAAGATGTAGCTCTGTGGAGAAATCACATTTTGTCCCTTAGGGGAAAATGCTATGAAACGCCATGATGTAAATGAATTGCTCTCGATAAAATTTAATTTCGGCATTAAATGACCTCTCGAATTTATATTTAACGCAAAATACCACAAAATATGAAACAATACGAAAGAACACAAAACGGTTTTATAACAACAAGATTTGTATTTATATTTAAGCATATAATGATGTACAGTCATAGAGGTTATTTCCCTTTGACCGGAATTAAAGTCTTTACGAATTAAATATTTTTTATCTGTGCTCATAAAAAGTTGAATGAACTTGTCGCTCAAAATGTTCACTGTGGGAGAGATGAAAGAATTCTGTAAAGCTGAAAATTTGTTGATAAACTTTTAGCTTCAGAAGAGTCAAAGGAGTGAATGTTCCGTAATGTTTGTAATTAATTTTCGTACGTACGTGTATGTGTGCGTGTGTGAATATGTTTTCATAGCGTCCGTCCGAACTGGGGTCGGAACGCGATTTCTTTAACAGCTACATTTTAGTAGCGAGATAAATCAAGAGAGAGAAAGAACGAACTTGTGTCTGGCATTTTTAATCATCGTAATCACGTGATCGGCTCCGGGAAGGCATAGACAAAATTTGGCGGAATGTTTTTTTTTAGTCAGATCAAGAACTAGGTCGATGTTATTCGGACGTAGTTGAGAACATGATTTAAATGTTAACTGACCAATTAGAAGTGATAAAAAATATCAAAGCTCTGTGATCCGCTTTTTTGCACAGAATTGCACAAAAATTGACATTGATAAAAAAAAAGTGGTCGCAGAATGCTAAAATGACACGCGCGCGCGCGCACACACACACACACACGCGTACATCTCACATCTACGAGCATTCATTCCTTCAACCTGAAACTGTTTCTACAAGGACACAGAAACTTATCAACTTCCAAGAGTGGGATTTTCATCAGCAAACAGAACGCCGCCAGAACAAGTGTTAAACCAAAAAGCGACATTTTTTAGTACCAAATACAACTTCTCGATTCTCAAGCGAAGACTACAGTTTTCTCTCACCGAACAAGTTTATTTGAAAGCCACAAGCAAAGCAATTCAAACTAGCAGTTAAAGGTAAATAACTGCTGCCATATTTAAACATTGAACTTTCAACTACAGAACACTTAAGTCTTGACATAACATTGTGAGTAACAAACTATTTCATTCTCTTACAAGTAACAATAAAATTTTACTAAAGTTCTCCAAACTCAAACACTTTTTAATACACATCAGTTGATCAATAAGAACATTTTCCTCACTCAAAATTCCAAGGACAAGTAAATTTCAGCATTTAAAATAATGGAATCATCCATATTTGCCAGTTACCCCCTGCTGGATAATGCACTCTTCCCCTGTGGTGATTATCATCACCATCACGAATATACATACATACAGATCATACGACAAGCATTCATTGGCTAATCTCCTCAAAACTAGCTCGTTGATTGGTCAATTCCGACCAATCAAATCGCCTGCACGCGAGGAATAATATTTCCCGCGCACTAAGCTGGAGCCTGTCACATGATACACCACCTTATATAAACAAAACACGAACAAGCTTTCTCTCTCCAGTCTCTCTCCGTTTTCCTTCCTTGCTGCCAAAATGTGACCTTCAAGAACTCTCGTCTTGACCTTGCGGTCAGGCGTTAAAGAACATTACCAACATTCACGCAAGTACGGACTCTTAACTCTTCTGAACTCTACCAACTTTTCCAACTCACATTTCACAGTCAGGATCTGAATCTTCGAGAGATGCCAACAAACTCCACGCGCGTCAGCACAATCACCCAACAACCTTTTCCCGCGTCAACATACTGACTCAACAATCACCATTTCTCTCTCAAGAACTCAACTTACAATTTACTAGAAAAAGTGACATTATTCACTACAAAGTAGTAATTGTATACTATAGTCAATTATTATCAATCCAGTCAAAGGTGCATAACTCCTTTAAGACTTTAAACAAATATTTACAACTATCACACACATACACACTAACATCTGAACTCACACAAGTGACATTTTCACCCTGCAGCATTTAATCTGTTTAATTTCACAGACAAATTTGAACTACAAACTTTCATACACCATATCTCTGCAGGGTCATTCCTTTCATTTTTGTCTAACTCGTCACACTTAACAATTAATCTTTAATTCACTCTGTGTATGTCAAACGTATATAAATGCATGTTATTTGTTGAAATCTTTAACTCTATTCTTTCTCTTTGATTTCTTCCAATTAATTTGCTTTCAAATGTTTATTTATTTTATTTGTTGTGGATGAATGTTTAACGAACACCCCCGTTTCTAAGCCTTCATACAATTTAACCTTCTGACACAGCCAACTCATCACAAATCCGCAACAAAATTGGTAACCCCGACGTTTCACGCAACAAAATTGGTGATCCCGACGTTCAAATCTGCAGCAACAAACACAACTGAATCACTGTCTGTACAACTGTTGTTATGCATATATTCCATTTTGGTCACCTCGGCGTGGTGTAACGGTTAGCAAGCTTATCTGGCTAGAACAATTACAACTGAGTAGTGAGTTCGATTCTCACTAGGTGCTCCATACTTTCGGCCTTGTGTCACATCTAAGCAACTAAGTCACTATATACATTCCATTCTTCTGCAACTTTTCTTGTTTCTTGTTATTCTTCGTGTTTGCTTATTCCTTGTTAGCACATTTGTAAAGTAAATAAAATTAGTATATCTTTTTTTTAATAAGGCACGCAATTTGTAATTTGAACATCTGTCGCAGTTAGCTCCTCCTCAGTTTCCTTAATCCTTCAACAGGGGTCTCTCTCCCCTGACTATAAATACTGGCTGACCCTTCTCTCTATCTCTTTTTTTCGACCCAGGCCTTGGGCCGCAACCTCGCGCTTTCTCTTTTTCACTTAAGCCAATATGTGACATCTCACAGATACAGCGTTTCCCATATTCTGGGAACACGCTAAGGACAATACACGTACGTACGGACACTCAACACAATACACACACATAACTTCTCCATACAAACACTATGTAACTTTTCATGTCTTCGTGTATTAATATATTTGTTTACCCATAATATATATTTGTTTACCCATGTATATCGGTCTTGTTTGTTTTCTTTGTCTTCTTTGGACTTAATGTCCGACATTCTCATGTAGCTGGACCCGCCAGCAGGAAAGTTTACCCTTCTGATATCTCTTCACACTATCACCCCACGGTCCGCTACACGTAGTTGAGCTTGTTCATATAGTTTTATGTGTTTTTGTATCCAAAAGAAAAATATCACGTCTTGGGCAACATTATATTGCGGAAATACTGGTAGTGGTATTTTAACCACAACAATTATTGCGGACTCTAATGCCAGTCAGGGTAATAAATGAATAAAGTAATAACAAAACTTTATACAAACGACAATGTATGTATTAGGTTGGTGCAAAAATAATGTCGTTTTCTCACATGAAGTTGAACGTCAAAAAACGACATTATTTTTGCACCAACCTAATCTTAAGAAACCAAAGGTATAGATAGACAATAGAAGATTGTTGCGTGTGACAAAACAAAGGATATGAAAGAAGAAAACATTTAAATAAGTGAATGTGTTTGTATGGAAGTCCTAGAGAAAAAATAAATGAATGCGAAGTAAATGTGCGAGCGTGTGTGTGTGTTCCCCATTGGGGGCGCTTTCCCCCACGAGCGACCTACATCTTACAGTTACTGAGAAAAATAGAAAAGAGAGAATGACAGAGAATGTCAATGCCTATTTAAGGGCAAAGCGCGGATATAGTTTTAGAAATGTGGCAAACAAGAATTGCGTCGATAATGGCCAGCACTCTGGTATATTTGTGTTTGTTTTAAAAATTGTTTTAAGTGGAGTGCTGCGTGTGTGACTTAACTAAATGAAAATTGGTATGTAGTTATTTATATATATATATATATATAAGAACATTAGAAACCGGTTCAATGCTCAATTTGAACCGGCTTCTAATGCTCTGGAGTGAGCGGCTTGGTGATAGTAGTCGTGGCTCCAGGGGACACAGTCCTATGGTTAAAGTGAATCTCAGTAGAGTTCCACCACGGAATATGTGAGTGAGCGGCGCTATGTTGAGTCTGATTTTCTACCTCTTCGTCACCGAGGCCCGTTGGAACAGTTGGTATGGTGTTTGCTTGACAACCTAACTGTCAGGGTTTCAATTCTCGGTAGTGGATGCGCACTGCCGACGAGTCCCAAATATAGGACGAAACGGCCGTCCAGTGCATTCTGTAAAGGTTTTAGACTCGATGAATCACTTAAATATATATATTTCTAATTATTTATTATCTCTAATTATGTGTACATTGTGTTTTTCTGCTAGACACATATACCCGGGCTGCCGGTATACCGCCCAGAATCATGGACAGCAGTGATGGACAAGCAGCGGCTCCATTGTAAGGGATCCTTACTCATCAGAGAGCCAGGGTTCAAAACGATTAATTTCAAACTATCTCTATAAATTACACATGTTTTGGAGTCCGTCTACGCAGATTTTTGTTTTTGAGTGTCAGGATTCCAAACATTTAATAACAACAGCAGCAACAACAACAACAACAACAAAACATCCTCTAAATGAAACATAATAAAGGTTATTTTCTAAAAGAAAGGAAGAAACAGGATGTCAGTTGAAATAACGTTAATATATTCTTTATAGAAATATACAATAACAATAAAATGTTCAATTTTCCTTGCAATAAAATTTGTTTTATAAATTGTGAACAGACTTACTTCATGGCGGTTAACCTTGTGTCTGTGAGTTCGTAAACAAAGGTTTAGTTGGCGGCTGCTGGTTAATTTCTTCTATTGTGTGCGTAGACAAGGCCATAATCGGCAGCTGCTAACTGTCGTATCTTCCATTGTGTGTGTGTGTGTGTACGCACATGTAGATCAAACTGGATTCCGTACTTGTTTTTGAGTCTCGAGGAGACGTATGCATCTGTTTTCATATGCGTAAGAGGATTCAAAACAGAGGTGTGAACTTTTGAATACAAGATTTTCATTGGTTAGAAAATCATTTTCACACTTTTTCTCGAAAATGTGTGTGTGTGTACACGCACATGTAGATCAAACTGGATTCCGTACTTGTTTTTGAGCCTCGAGGAGACGTATGCATCTAAAGTTCTCAACCGCAGTTATTACTATTTTTAATGCTTATTCATTTCCAAAGTTTTAACACAGTTCTGCCACAGAAATAATGTTAAACATGATAGAATGACACGGGGGTTTTATGTCCAGAAACACTGTCAGTCAGTTGTCTCTACAATGTATCTTCAAGCATCACATTGAGAGACAAAGTTACATTGCTGTACTGAAGCAAGCAGTCTCCTGCTGCCTTTTATCCACACTGTCAAAGTCATCTTTGATGGGTGTCCCATAAATCGAATGAATGATAGCCATATGTCAAAAGATATCATGAGCTGTGAGCTGGCCACAGGACACCTTTTGACAAGCCATTCTCCATTACGTTTCAAGTACGTCTGCAAGAGGGACTTAAAACTTGCAAACATCAACCCCGGCAGCTGGGAACAGTGAGTAGATGACTGTAGTCATTGATACCATGCTGTTCAAGAAATCGTGAATGATAAGAAAAAACAAACCCAAGAGAAGGAGATCAGAAAACAACACAGGAAGTAGAGGAAGAAATCTCCAACTTTCATTCCAAATTCCGGCTTTGTCTGCCACACTGACAGAAGAGACTGCTCTGCAAAGATTGTATTGATAAGACACTCCAGACAGTTCTTGCAAATTGATTGATTTGTCCATTTTTTTTTTACAGCTTCAATATTTTTTTTTTTTAAAGCATTTCACCCCAAGCAAGGCAGGAGTGCCACCAGCATGCAAGGGGTTAAAAAACCTTTAGTAACCTTTTACAGGTTATTTAAAGCCAGAAAATATTTTTTGATTGTAAGAATATCTCTGCGTGTTTGTTTATCTGAATATATATTTAATATCTATTTCACCCTGTTCATATCTATCTCAATCTCCCCATCTCTCAGCATGTTTATATCTACAGTGTAACCCGGATATAAGAGAGTTGTCGGGACTGGAGAAGAAGTCTCTTATATCCGGGTTTCTCTTAGATTCGGGTTTGGTCTATTTTGTTTTATTAACACAGGCTCTAATTTGGGACCAGCGAAAATCTCTTATATCCGGGGTTCTCTTATATCAGGGTTACACTGTATATGGTTATATTTGTTAATATCTATGCCGGGCTTTTCATACCTGTATTTGTTAATATCTACGCATTAAGAAAATAACTGAAATTTTGCTTGCAGTTTATTATTAATTAGATGTGTATTTATTTTGCTAATATTTCAATGTTTATTCCCATCACCATCAGAATAGGCTTCTACAATTATATGTATTCCCTCTTTCTACCATGCTACCAAAAGGCAAATATAAATGACAGAAAAAGAGAGAGGAAAAAAGAAAATACAATAGTTCTTGATATTTGTCCATATATACTTTTGCATCAGTCGGTTTTCCTGCAAGAGGGACTGGAAAATTACAAGTAGTTGGGAACAGCAAACAGACAATGGCAACGGCTGGCGCTATACTCTTCAAGGAGACATGAAGGGTGAGAGAAAGTGAAACCAACATCTGGATGTCAGAAGACAATGCTGAAAAGAGAGAGAGAGAGAGAGAGAGAGAGAGAGAGTAGTCTCTGACTTTTATTTAAAATTCCAGCTTCGTCTGCCACACCTACAGAAGAGTGCCATGTGAAGAAAATACATATGCTCTGTTAAAATAATAGATCAGTTTTTAAAATCATCATTACTAGGATCCACCCAGATTATATACCAACAGATCGATTACCTGTACTAGGCTCCTGAAAAATTTATTTCAGTTGAGCTCTCTGGGGAAGGAAATGTGGGTTTGTAAACAGTCACTATTACAGCTGATAATGCAAGACTCTTTGGTAAAGTGAATCGAGTCCACTCGGTCACTGTGTTCATATAAAAATAAATACGTTAAAATTCACCTTCATCCCTGCTATGTGTTGACGGCTTAGTGGTAGAATCTCTGACTAATGTCAATTCAGCTGGGTTTTTCGATTCTAGCTAGAGGCAACCGGACGTCTAGCCACACTGAAGAGCTGTGATACAGCGAAACAGTCTGTCTGTGGATAATATATATATATATATATATATATATATATATAATTATTTATTTGAATATTACAACATAAATATGTTATAAAATCACGACAAAAGTAGCCATTTTGTTTCAACACTTCTTGTGTCTTGTCAAGTGATGATATAGAATATAGAATAAATGGTTTTAAAAGTTTCAAATTAATCAACGATCCTTAGCTAGGAGTAAACGCTGTTACATAAGCATAAAGAATATTAATTGTTGGTTATTGGATTTCACTCCGTATATACCAATCCTAAACTTGTGTATATATATATATATATATATATATATATATATATATTTTGAACGATAAAAATTATTAAAAAAATTAATTAAAATCTTCAGACATACTGGGTTGTAGATTAATATTCTTATGTTTTTTTTATTATTATTCTTTCATTTAGATTCCTCGACTAGTTTCGGCCAACATGGCCATCATCGGGAGAAAAAATGTTTCTGCTTGCTGGTGGCAGTAAACTACAGAAATGAATGTCTTGATGGAGAAAATGAACTTTTGTCTGTAGTTTTCATTTAGTGGTAGAATCTCCAACTAATGTCAATTCAGCTGGGTTTTTCGATTCTAGCTTGAGGCAACCGGACGTCTAGCCACACTGAAGAGCTGTGATACAGCGAAACAGTCTGTCTGTGGATAATATATATATATATATATATTTTGAACGATAAAAATTATTAAAAAAATTAATTAAAATCTTCAGACATACTGGGTTGTAGATTAATATTCTTATGTTTTTATTATTATTATTATTTCATTTAGATTCCTCGACTAGTTTCGGCCAACATGGCCATCATCGGGAGAAAAAATGTTTCTGCTTGCTGGTGGCAGTAAACTACAGAAATGAATGTCTTGATGGAGAAAATGAACTTTTGTCTGTAATTTTCATTTGTTTTTTTTTATCTTTTTAACATGAGTTTATTAACATTCCTTGTGTTGGTCAAACAGTCTCTTTTAAGTTGTGTATATATGTATGTATATATATATATATATATATATATATATATATATATATATGAATAAAGACAAGGAAAACTATTCTTTACCAATGTGTTTTGTGCTCTGATGGACTTTACCAAGGCAAATGTAAGGATTTTATTTTGTGACATGAATTTATAAACAGAAGTAAAAATATTGATAGGCTTTCAAAATTTTTAAATGTAATAACACTAAAAAATATTCTTATGGGTACTGTGAAAATCAAGGTAAACTATAAATTAATGAAAGTGAGTAAATATTATTGTTGAATTTTTTCTTATTTGTTTATATATATTTATTTATTTTTTATTAATGCAATTATTATTTATTTGGTAAATTATTTATGTATTTATTTATTTTAAACGCATTGGTAAAGAATAGATTTTCTTTTGTCTTTATTCATATTGTCTTTTTACATATATTTTTTTTATTTATATCTTAATTTTGATGCATATATGTTACAGAAGCCTATTGTTAAAAAGCAAAACAGAAATAATTGCTCACACATTGAACAAAGCCAAGCAAAAAATGAAAAAAACTCCAACAACACAGATATTTCATTCTGTTTTATAGACAAAGTTTTTTTTTTCATTTTTTTTTCGTTTTTTTTTTACACAGAACAGACAAATAGTTTTTTTGTTTAGTTTTTTTTAAACTTTTTTTCTTATTTTTTCTGAAGAATTTTTTTTTATTTTGTCTTACCTTTTTTGGCGTTACAGGCAACATTTTTTTTGTTGTTGTTTGTTTACAGCAGTTTTAAATATAAATGTTTCTTTCAGATTTTTTTTTTGTTTTTCATGAGGCAAACTCTTTCTGACTTTTTATTGTCTCTCATTTCTTTATTTTTTTCATTTTTTTTTTTTCTCTTTTGTCTTTTTTCTTTTACTTTTAGTTCATTTTTGACTAGCATCAAAGTTTTGAGTTTCTTCTTTTTGTGGGTGTGTGTGAAAATTGGTTACAGCCACATTTCATTTTAAAGTGTAAAATTCCAATGAAAGTGCCAAGCAATTTTTTGGAATATTTTGCCAGTTTCTTTCTATTCTCCCCTTTTTTCTTCTCCCACAAACCTTTTTCTTTCAAAGTCCCAAGTGCAGTCATGAAATGTAATGCACAAATATATCTAACATTTCATTTTATTTTGTATCCATTTTATAATTTTTTTCTTTACATACATTCAGTGGATCCATTTTTTATGTTTTTTTTTGGAAAAGGGGATTTTCAAAAATTTCTTTACCAACTTTTTCTTTGGCAATCTTTTCCCCCTCACTTTATTGTTACAATGAGCTTCCATACAAGAAAGCTGGAAAAAATCATGGTGAAATGAGCTTCCATACATTTAAGACATCATCTTGCTCCACTGGCTAAAAGATGAAAACATGGAAATTTATTTTGCCATTGTCATATTTTTTTCCTCAGTCCAAATTATTAATAAAACAAGAGATAAGTTGTTTGCTGTGGACATGAAATAATCAATTCTCTTCCCAATATGACAATATTGTTTGCCTTTTTAAAAAAAAAAAAATCTGAACTCTAAGTTCTAACTTCTTGCATGCTTCATGCACAGAGGCTGAGTTGCGATGACCCTATGTGGGAGGGAAGTAAGAATGTAGCCAGGGATTCAGGATTCTTCTAAAATGGTCCATGGACTCTACCTCTTAATGTAGAAAATGGTAAAAAGAATACAGTAGCAATCAAATCTATGGGAGACTTGCCGACAGAGAAAGAAAGAAAAATATATGATCATAAAAAAAAATGGAAGATGAGATAAAAGAAAATTGATGAAATGGCTAAAGTATTGCTTATATATCAGCAAGGTAAATTTATAAAAAATGTTTTAATCATTTTGTAAAGAGAAGTGACACTGTAGCTGATGAGGTTATATATTACAGCAGGATACAGGTTAACCAATTTCAGTGAGTACAGGAGGATTGATTTGTAAACCTCATGACCTCGGTTCAGCATTTCCCCCACCCCCACTGAGTTTATCTCCATTGTTTATCTATGGGGGAAGGAGGTAGTTCTTGTTAGTTTAAAAATCATTTTGCTGGTGTTAACATTGGTTAAAAAAATTAAAACCAAAAAAGGCTTGTAAAATCTTTCAAAATTTTTTTTTCCTTTTTTTACAATGCAAACAAGTTAGAATTTTGTTTACAATGCAGCATAAATATATTTTTAACACTTGGAGAAAAGCATTTTAATAAATAAAATTGAATAGAAAAAAAATTCATTGAAGTTTGTTGAAAATAAAATTTGGTATAAAAATCTGATCCTATCTATGAGCTATTGAAATTTTTTTTTTTTAATTCACTTATCCTGACATTAAAATGTTAGAATAGGAAAACAAGTTTTTTTCCCAGTTATAATTTCAGTTGGACTACCATTTACCAAAGACATAGTCCTGGAGAAAGATGATGACTTGAATAAAACAGTTGAATCAATAAAAATGAGAGATAAATGTTAGGAATTGATAAATAAAATATCACAATGAATTCTACAATCTTAACCTCTTCAAGACGAGAGTCAACTGGTACCTATTATACATATCCTCACAATCTAAACTTACTTCCACCTTCTCTGTCCATACAACCACCTCATTTAATAAACCTCTACCTTGAGTGACTCTTAGGTTTTGTATTAAAAGAACATTTAGTAAAAGAAACAAAAACAAACTCTCACCTATGATTGCGTTAGAGCAAGCATCAATAATCAATTAATATTCAACCTAATGACAATGGCAGATGATATAGTAACAGTATTTTAATTATGTTGACTCAACTACATAATGAGGCCTGAGGTGGACTTGTCAAAATATTGTGACAAGATTAGATCACTATTTATGTCAATTACACTTATTCCATTTAGTCAACTGTTTTATTCAGGGTGATGTTTACTGCCAGGACCAAGAGCTTGGTAATTGGCAGTTAAGCCATAATTTCTAACCTAAAAAAGCCATTCTACATTACTGAAGTCTGAGTGAGTGAGAGTGAGAGAGAGAGAGAGAGACTATAAAAACAATTCAGTAACCATTAACCTTCAATCAGATCTTTTACCACTCAACCTGTACCAATGATTAGTAAAGACCAAGAAACAGTAAAGGAATCTTGCAGGAAGACCAAAGAAGAAATTTTGGTCTAAAAAGAACAATAAATACATTGATATAAATACAGCAAAGATGAAAGGAACTACAAAAAAGCAATTATGAAAAGAAGAAAAAGATGTCTCCAAGAGATTATCAGGCAAGAATGGCTTATGAATGGAAACATAAATGGAATAAGAGGCATAAAATTGTTATGCTGGGACACAGTGGACGTAAAAACCTCATGGGGTCAGGATGGAAAGAAACATGGGCCAAGGATGAGAGACACAATAGAATATGGCATATAAGTTAACTTATATTTTGTAAGTGAAATAAATAGGGAATGAAACACCAATTTGGTTCTTATTCTTTGGCACTAAACAAGAAAGAAAAAATAAGCTCATGGTTATTGTGTCTTAAAGTATTATTGAAAGGAGACCACTACACTGATAGAAATACTTATATATATATATATATATATATATATATATATATATATATATATATATGATGAATAATTAAAAATATTTCTATTTACCTCATGTAGGGAATAGGCTATTTTGGCATATGATAAAAGTGGTCATTTGTCTTTTCAAACCTAACATGTGCCATTGCCTAACTTATAGATCAAAAAATTTGAACTCTGTATTAAGTATAGTTGGTATGTTAAATTTTAGGTTGACCCCTTCCTGTATTACTTCATTACAGTTAACTTTTACTTCCTGCTTCCTCAGTTCTGCTGAGGTGAATTCCATTCCATATCAGGGTTGAAAAGACAGACAACTGCTTTTATCATCTGCCAAAATAGCCTATTCTCCACATGAGGCAAAAAGAATTTTTTCTTGATTATTCATCATATTGCTCCATAAAAATAATAATACATCGATCTCTCTTTTTTATGGATCAATTTTTAATATTTTTATATTACTAGAACCCACTTGGATTATACACCCACGGAATTTATTTTACCTTTATTTTATATATATATATATATATATATATATATATATATATGTATGTATGTATGTATGTATGTATGTATGTATGTATGTATGTATGTATGTATGTATTATATATGTATATACATATGTAACATTGTAATTGTGTTTGTGTGAATGAATATGATGGTTGTTCTTTGTCATATCTAGCTATAGCCATTGCTTGATATTGTACTGTCCCAGTTTCACAAGTGTGTACAAGAGAGATAACATTTGAACCCAGCCAATATTGTTATTATATTGTGCTGAGTTTGACTACCTTTTTTGTGTCTGTATATATTTTCTAGTGTGAAATTCTTTAAAAGTGTGGGTTTTATTCTAACTTGAAGAGACAGGCAGCCTCTCACTGCTCAATCTCTAATTCCACAGAAAGTGCTCAGACAAACTACATTACCTGGTTCCACAAGTTCAAACTTTCACGGCAAGAACATGCCATGGTAGCCAACCATCCACATTCCCTCTGTATTCTATTGGTGAGAAGTCAAGTTCAGCTTGAACAGCTTCATCCCATAAACCACTGCTCTGTGGAACCAACTCCCCAATCACTACAATCTTAACCTGTTCAAGTCTAGAGTTAACCGTTATCTTCTCCTCCTATCTGCACAAATTGCCTCTTAATGTAACCTCCAGGCCTTTTACAGAGTTAACCTTACTGTAAAAAAAAAAAAAGAGAAAATAATGACATAATCAAGATGTTGACATTCCACACCGCATCAAATAAAAGCTTAGGAAGGAAACCCCCATCAATACTGGAAAGATTAATAAAAGCTACTGAACTTGAGAAAGCTATTTTCCTAAAAAAAAAAACTGTTTTAACGGCTAATATTACCATTACGATTGATTAATCATTTTATGGCTTATCAACCTGTTACAACTTATTTAAAGCTAGAAAATAATTTTAGATTGTAAGAATTTGGGGGGGGGGGGTAAGAATGATTTAATGATGCAAGTTCTATGAATTAACTCAAGAAGAGGTGCATAAGTGAATATAATGAACCTAACCAGAATTAGAACTCGACTCTCTGATTTCCAATTCCGAGGTGTTATGCAGTGAACACTTGCACATCCAAGGTTACAGCACCTAGTCTTCCCAAGTGGTCACCCATCTAGATACTGACCAGGGTCAACCTTGCTTAACTTCTGTAATTGTACAAGAACCGTTGTCTCAATGTGATATGGCCATAAGCTTGCTAAGTGTGGGGAGCAATGCATAGAAGCCATTTTGATGAAGTCTCAGCTAAGATAGCATGGTCATGTAATAAGAATGCCCGATTGTAGATTTCTGAAAATTCTAACATACAGTCAGCTTCTCGATGGTCAACGTAATGTCGGAAGACTCTTTCTGAGATACAAAGATAAACTTAAAAGATTAATCTAAGTTCGGTTGGAGAGCTACCATAATACTTGGAAGAGATTGTCCCAAATTGTGAAAACTAGAAAATTTTGCAATGCTGGTACCTATCAGCATGTGAAATTTCGGATAGAACATCTAAGTGAACTGAGGGAAGGTCATGCAACCAATGAGCCAAGACAAATTGAAATAACTTATGACAAAAGCAGGTTATCTTGAAAGAGCCTTGAAGGATTCAAACCACACAGCAGGTATAAACATAAACAGCAGATGGTGTGAAAATTATACATCTTTAACCCTCATGCATTGAAAACTGCAAGCAAATCCATTATTTTGTGTATATATATATATATATATATTATAATTAAGTAATACATCAATAATTCAATATCAATAATTACATATTACTTAATTATAATTATCTCAAATTCTCCTAATAATTTCTATCACACACACACATTTTATATATATATATATATATATATATATATATAATTATTGCTGTCTCTGACATGGAGCTCTCCTTGGATTTATACTCTTTTGGAAATATCTATACTGAAGTGTTTGTGCCTTTTTATGATAATAATTATTGCTCTGTCTCTGACATAGAGCCCTTGCCTTGGTTGGCAAGCAGTTTAGAAAGGTGAACTCAATTCCTAAAACCTGGGTAGATTGAACTTATTAATATGTGGCTGTGAAAGGGAAGGAACAAAAACAAACCCTTTTTCAGAGTACAGAGGTTGGCCATGGAGCCAGTTACCTCACCCTGTTGGAACAATTTGATTAAAGAAACCTCACCAAGAGGTCTTATATGCTATGAGACACCAGGCAAAGTACATGCTTGATTTTCAAAGGTACTCAGGAGCTAACAGACATACTGCTATCATATATGATAGATTTATTAGTCTCACTGAAGAATTCACAATGCAATACAGGGATATGTTGATCTTTGAATCATCATTATGTTAGTGGGTACCTTTTCCTCAGTCAAGCTTTCCTGTTATTTTATAGCATAGTATCTAGTGTGATGGGTCTATACTTGGTAACCTGTGGAGAACAGAAAAGAGTGGGATGGAGACCGACTTCTTAATGGTCGGTATCAATCATCATAACCTTTTTAGCTATTTATTAATGGTCTATCAACATAGTTAGGAATTAAAGCTTCAGTCTTCAAATCACTCAGGGTAGAATGGTAAGCTATAGTCTATATCTAGAATTCATTTTCTTCCATTTTATGTTTTTTTTATATTTGCTGTTTTTTAGAATATTCTGAGCTACACCAGTAGTCACGCAATATCAGGAATAATTCATCCAATCCTCTTTGGGCATTTGAATGTTTTTCCCATTGCCCTTGTAGAAGAGGTGGCCAGTTATGTGATTGATACCAGAGTTACTCATGGAAACAATTCACATAGCTCATGATAAAGGTTTTCAGAGCAGTAAAGAATCAAATTACATATATATATATATATATATATATATATATATATATATATATATATATATATAAAAGACATGTCTCATTAAATAATTTAGATAAGTTTTGTTTACTTATTTTAATAGGATCTTCTCATAATTATGGACAAGTTTCTTAGGATCTTTATTAAAGGAAGAAAGAAGATTACCATGTTAATGCATATTCATTTTACTCCGAGTACTTTTGACATTAGCAGAATATTGTCATCAGGGCCTTGTTTTTCTAAGACAAAAAATTGTTTTTTCACATCTGAAATAATGTTGGATTAAAAATAAAATCCATTATTTAGAAATCATGTTTACATTTCAGATACAAAAATAAAGTTAGAACAAATAGATTTTCAAGCAGATATAGGCTTAGGAGAAAATCTGCATTCCTTAAAAAGGAAAATACATATTTATGTTATAATATTTAAATAAATAATTATATCTGCTCTACTCTGTATTGAGCACTCTTTAAAGAATAATAATTGTTGGTTATTGGAATTTACTCCATATATACCAATCCCACACTTGGGTATATATATATATATATATATATATATATATATATGTGCACAGACATACACATTACATTATGGATATACATATATTTTAGATGTTTTCTGTTAATAATGTATCTGCTTATATATATATATATATATATATATATATATATATATATATATATATATTAGATATAAAACTCTCCACAATCTACTTAAAAAGAATATACACTGCATGTGTTACAGAAACTACAAAGCTATTTAAAATTTTTCCTTTTCTTTTTACAACAAATACAAAAAAACAAGTTTGGGGTGTTTTTACGTATCTGAGCTTAGCTTCAAGAGAAAAAGCCAGAACTAGTTTGAATGTAGCAGATATAATTACGATGTGTGTAGACAAATTTTGGATGAAAGATCTTTTAATAACACAGCTGCCACTGTCTTTTACAGTATTTTTGTATTTGTTTTTGACAGCAATGCATTGCAAAAGTAAGAGTCTAGCCAAATTCAAAGAACACAAGAACAAGGCACCAAAATGGTCTACATCTGTAGAAGGAAGGAGGGAAATTATTGGCACTACTCCTCAGAGAAGCAAAAACACGTTGAGGGCAGCAGTTGTATCTATGAAGAAGAAAAAGTCAAGATGGAACAAAGGATAAATGTTCTTCCTTAAAGATTAACTATCATAGATCATGTGATAGAGTATTGATTAAATTTATGTTTTAAGAAGTTTTTTTAATGTTACCAGATAAAATCTTGAGAACCAAGTTTTTTTTTTTAGTTCATTCTTTAGAAAGTAAGTTAGAATTTCAGTTACAAAGAAACTAGCATTAAAATCCCCATGAACAGCAGATTGTCTATTGTTACCTGTAATAACACATACTTGTCTAATATCACCTGTAATAACACCTAACATTTTTCAAAGTCACACATTTTTCATTACTGTAAAAAAAAAAAAATAGAAACAACATCTTATCAATAAATTTCCAAAAGTTTGTACATTTCACATCAAACACCTAAGACTTGTGATAAAAAACCCACTTAATTTAAGCTTTTTTTTTTTTGTCAAGTCCCTAATTTTGTTTGTAACTTACATGAACTATGGCTGTTATTCAGTGTAACTGAATCGGATTAATGATTCAAAAGTATCAATTGGGCTTGGAGATAAGTAAATTTTAATCTGAACATTTCTCAAAGAAAGTTATTTGTCCAAAAGAGAATCTACATGATTACAAACTGGATATTTAAAAATATTTTTAACAGTTGCAGGCAAAAAAATATCATGGAAATAGTGGTAAGATTTGCTTTATAAGTATTGCAAAAAAAAAAAGAAAAAAAAAGGCATAACTTCATTTTGTGAAGAAAAAAATATCATAGAAAATAAGTTTTAAAATAGGTAATATTTTTAATAAAATAAACAATATTTTAAAATATCTTAAAAAATAAGTCATGATATATAGCAGTTGTTCTCAACCAGGGTCTATATATAGGGGTCCATGTAACATTACTGGAGGTTCACACAAAAAATATAGAAGATTGGGGGTTCACCGTAATATTTTAGTGGTCCGTAGAGCAATTTCACTTTGGAGCAGTTGTCACAATTGAGATTTAAAATTTTGACAGTAATCTATGCCATATTAAAATACTAAAAAAAAAAAAAGAACAACAACTCTAAAACTAGCAGAAAACGTGATCAAGCAATGAAAGTTAGTGTCCATTTTACTCTACCAGATGTTTTAATTGTAAAAGTTGAATAAAAACAAAGGAAGATATATAAAAGAAAGATTATATATATATATAATAGGAAAATTATATAAATATTATAATTTATTATATAAATGAATTTAATATATTAATAATAAATAATATCATTTTAAATATTAATAAAATAAAATATTAATCAATATAAAATATTTAAAAAAATAAAATATTAATAATAAAATTTAATATATAAATTGTATAAGGATTATATATAAAGAAAGCATATACATTTTCTATTTCTATAATACAATTCCTGAACTCATCTAATAGTAAAAAATAAAATAAGCTTTTTTTTCATTGAATGGTTATGGGGGTCCACCAAAAAGAATTAAGAATAAAAGTGATCCATCGGTAAAAAGTGGTTGAGAACTACTGATATATAGTAACAAAATAATATTTTAATCAACTAGTTTATTAAAATATTAAACTTCTCAACATTTGCTGTATTAAAATATTGTTTATTATATATTAAATATGAGTTATTTTGTGAGAATATATTAAGTTATTACATCATTAAGTTATATGAAGTTATTACATTTTTAAGTTATTACATTACTTATTTTCTCTGTGACTCTTATTTGTTTTGATTTTTTAACAACCAAATTTAAAAGAGCTAATATTTTTAATAAAAATAAGTAACATTTTAAAATTTATTTAATATATCTAATAAGTCATGTTTAATTTCCAGTAATGAAAGAATATATTAATACACTGGTTTTATTAAAACTTTAATTAAATCCCTATAAACTAAACATTCAGTTTATTAAAATATATCACTATTATAAATTAGATATGAGTTATTTTATGAGAATATATTAAATAAGTTATTACTTATTTTATCAAAAGTAGTAATTTAAATGAAACTATATTTGTGAGTCTTTAACTTCCTACAAACCAAAGTTACAATTTTATTGACTATAAAATTTTTAGACCCAAAGTGTATCACATGAATTTTTTCCCAGTTAGTTTTATAAGAGTTAAAGGCAAAATATCATATCTTATTACAGATTTTGAGAAAACAAAGGTAATTGATATTTTCATTTAAAATTGGTAATATTTTTAATAAAATTAACCTATATGTTGAAGTTTATTTAATATATCTTAATAAAATAAAAATCATATTTAATTTATAGTAATTAATATTTTTATAAACTATTGTTTGGAAGGAAAACTTTTGCAGTTTGTAGAACATAAAATTTATTTAGAAACTACATGAACTTTCTTTTTCAGCAGATAATTTATTTAAAGAAAACTTCAGTTACTATAAAATAAAGCTCTCAATAAGTAGTTTATTAAGGTGTTATTTCATTATTATAAACTAAATATGACCTATTTTATGAGAATATATTAAATAAGTTATGTTTTTGATTAAAAATATGACTTATTTTAAATGAAAATAGTAATTATTCTCTGTGGGACTCTTTTCTAAACATAAATTTATAATTTTACTCAACTCGAAGTGTATCTTACAACATTTGAGCAATTTAAATTTTAAATAAACAATACACTTTATTTTTGGGTCCTCTTCAGATGTAAATGATCATGGCTCTCCACAGATTACTTTTTCCTTTATTACCTGTGAAATGCCATAGGAAAGATAGTGGAGTGGTTTTTCCCCTTGCTTTCTCTACTGTTTGGCATTCTAAGTTTTACTTCTCTCAAACTGGTTGCCACCCAAAGAGACTACCCTTTATATATATATATATATATATATATATATATATATATATATATATATATATATTTTTGAATAAATTAGACATTATGTCTGCTAATTTTCAACAAAATCCATTTATACTCATGAATAACCTTTCGTGTATTGATGTTGAAAGATGAGAGAAATGTGCTATAGCTGTAATGTGCACCTGATCATGACATTATAACCTAGAGAGAAAAAATTCCATAATGGATAATCTTTTCATGTTCAAATGATTGCTCAGCACATTGTCAAACTGTTTTGTATTTAAAAGCATAATGAAAAAATTACGGTAATAGATAACAACGCACAACTTTGTATAAATACTTATATTAATGAACAACATATAGTTTTGTATTACTTGCACCCCTGAAGATGATCTTGGAAGAAAATGGAAAGTACCTGGAAATGAAAATAAAAGAAATTTAAACAGCTATAGCACATTTCTCTCATCCTTCAACATCAATACATGGAAGGTTATTTGTGAGTATGAACGGATTTTGTTAAAAATTAGCAGACATAATGTCTGTAATTTATTCAATCAGACATGTCTAAAAGAGAATTTGCTGCCTAAATACTCAAATATATATATATATATATATATATATATATATATATATATATATATATATTATGAAATGGACTAAGTCTGATAATTATTTTAATATGTTTTCTGTTTATACATAATTTTTATACATAAAAATATTTAAGTAAATGCTCTGTTTATAATAAATAGTATTAACAACATTTACTGGCCTGAATGTGTGAGAAATTTCATAGAAAGTATGTGTCCTCTGACAGGAATCGAACCTGTATCCTACCTGGAACCATCATATAATCCGACATGCTTTACCTACAGAGGAAATGTCTAGTTAGCAAGGTCAAATTACTGTTTCTAAACAACAAATTTCTTTAAATATTTCTACCTATAAAAATAACGTATCATTAGAAAATACACTGAAGTAATTGTTGAACTTCGTCCATTTCATAATATATGATGTCATTTGTTTACACTAAGATACACTTTAAGCAGATATTGTTCGAGAAAAATCATGGGAAATTTGTTGTTTAAAAACAGTAATTTTACCTTGCTAACCAGACACTTCCTCTGTAACTAAATGGTATAGCATGTCAGGCTATATGACAGTTCTGTGTAGGATACAGGTTTGATTCCTGTTGGAGGACACATATTTTCTATAAAATTTCTTGGACACTCAGGCCAGTAAATGTAATTTATTTTATTACAAACAGAGCATTTGCTTAAATATTTGTATCTATAAAAATAACATATAAACAGAATATATATATATATATATATATATATATATATATATATATATATATATATATATATATATATATTTAGTGATGTGTAGGTTACATTTATTGATGTGAAAAGTGGGGTTGGTGAACCAACTTCAAATTTTGGTCTAGTCTGCTAGGTTCACTTTCGCACTAATGCCCTTGCAAAAGGCATGAAGCAATCTCTTCTCCCTCCCATCTATGGGTTAAAGAGCAGGGTAAAGTGGGCTTTCAAGCCTTGGATAATAACCAGTGCAGGAGAAGGAATATTCTAAATTCAAAACAGTGGAGAAAGCAGCAGGAAATCACTTTTTCCTAAAAAAACATGACAATTTAGATAATAAAGAAAAGGAATCTGTGGAGTCCTATGATCAATGTCTTGGAGGTACTTGGCGCTAAAAAAGAAATTTAAAAAAAATGGAAAATGCAAATTTTACCAAGTGTTAAGCAGAAATAGTTTTAATTTGCCCACAACTAAAAGTTTGTAGCCAGTATATCAACTCAACACCAAAGATTGTCAAATCTGGTGGCCTTATACCTTGTGCTCTACCAACCACTGAGCAACAAACTAAAGGTTTAATGGCATGAGAGTCACAATTTGTTCAATGCCGTATCTTTAAGAGATTTAACAAGATCAATATTTGCATTTAGACAGATTTTTCTTCTCTGTGGTTTGAACCTATAATAGAGTCTCACCAACCCAGCACTAGGAAAGGATTTCAAACTAAACAATGATTAATCAAATGCTCAACTACAAAATATTAACCACAATTGTGTGTATTTAAATTAATGTTGACATCTTTTTGTGTGTGTGATATAGAATCTTCATCTTGAATAAATATGACACTTATTTTTTCTCTCTTAAAGAAAGTAATAGACAGATATTTACAATTTAATCAGTTTACAGTAAACAAAATTCCTAGCTATATTTTCCTGACAAGGAGAATTGGCAAGGTTTTTTTTTGGCTTCATTTATAACCAGCAGAGCACAAATATAAACTAAACAGTCATTTTGTTGAACATAAGTTAAAACATTTATGATAGAATGAGAATAAAATTCTTCTGGATACATAATACTACATATTTATCTACAAATGTCTACAGTCTACACATCAGGAAAGGTCTATAGGCAGCAAAATAGCAGAAGTTTATTTCTTTCTGAAGACATATTTCAAATTAGGTTTTATGATGGAATTAAAAAAAAAAAAAAATGTGGTGGCTGCAAGAGCGGGAGTCAAAATGTTAGATGCTGGTTGTATGTTAAGTACTTTTTATGTCTTTTCATCTGTCTTTCAGAAAGAGGATTTGCCAAATTTGATTGAACCTTGGGATATGACTGGATGGACACAGCAAAGACAATATTTGAAAAATGGACAATAATAAAAAAGAAAACAGCTAAACAAATGATAAGCAGAGAGTGAGTGAGTTAATATTGACAACTGGTGAGGAAGAAAGTATACCCCCCAATATTTTTTTTTTTTGAAGGGGGGTCAGGTAAGAATTAATCATGTGGTTATTCTTGCATCATCAGAAAATGATTAGATATGTTTGCAAAATGAAGTGAATCCAAAGTATATTTTATACAAACTACTGCTTTTCAAAAAACCTTTTTTTTCTCTCTATTTCTTGTTTATAGAAAACATCTTTCAGATTTATTAACATCTGAAATAACCAATTTTTTCTATACTTAAATCTTAAACAATATTTTTTTTCAATCAAAAAACATGACAAATAATGACTCAATAGGCATGAATTGGGAGATTAAAAATGGTACAGCCAAACATCTAAAATCAGCAAATTAATGGAGGTTATGATTCTTTGGGACACAGTGAGTTCATACAACTTTCTGGGCACTGTAAGCTCCTCAGGAAAAAATAGTACTGAAATGAGTAAGACCAATCAGCCTATCTATGAGGTACCAAGCAGCACCAACCTACAAACTCACTGGCCCGCTCAAATTTTGCTTGGTATCCCAATAGTCCAATTCATCAGCAGTGACTTTATTTTAAACCAGTTATATGTTAACTCTTTAGCAAAGATTGAAATCCAGTTCTTGCAGTAATCTCATAAATATTTAGAAACATTTGCTCACGACATTAGAATATGAATAAACCTAAAACCTAATCAGTTAAAAAAAACAAAATTTTAAATATTTCTCAAAGATTAGCCAAAAACCTAGAAAAACTGTAGATAAGTAATAAATTACTTTATAATAAATATTCAATATATTTTCAAATTTCAAATCAGGCTTGTAGATGCTCCTTGTAAGAGAAAATACTTACTGATTATAAAAAAAAACAAAAAAAAAAAACAAGTTTCATAAATGGTAGAAAGCACTTAAAGTTACAAAACAACCAAAAGTTTTTTTCAAGTTCAGACAGTTCAGAGATTCTTAACCCAATATTTATGAAACAATCTATTGTAAAGTAGTATATCATAGTGGCCAATACTCAAGTAATCACATAAACTGAATATGGAAAATGTCCCATTAGTCTTGTCTAGGGGAGTCTATTTATAGTGTGTACTCATCTATTTTAATTGGGCAATCACTACACAGGTATATCAAAAAATTTCTCAATCCATTAAGATGAGCTTTTTGTATTCAGGGCTGTAATCCATTCTACACAATAATTTCCAGTTTGCAACTCAAGTAATCTATAAACTTTGGTGACTACTTTTAAATTACAGGTCTTGTAAGCAAAAACTTCTGTATCATAAAAATGGCCAAAGATTAAAATGATCAAGTTTTCCTTTGCATAAAAAAGGATTGATCAGTTACTTTTTTTTTTTTTTACAGCTTGTCAACCTCTTGCAGGTTATCTGAAGCCAGAAAATATTCTTAGATTATAAAAAAAAAATTTTTTTGTGGGGGTAATAATGATTTACTAATACAAGTCCTACTAATTAACCCATAGCTGTGAGGAGAAAAAGTGGTTTCATACTTATCACCAAGGGTATTTGCATATGTGAATAGAAAAAAATATGACTGGAATTGGAACTCAGCTCTCTGATTTCCAATTCTGAGCCATTATCCATTACACCACCTTCACATCCAAGCTTACAGCACCTTGTATTCCCAAGCAGTCACCCTTCTAAGTACTAACCAGGCTTGACATTGCTTAACCGGTGATTGTACGAGAATCGGTGATTCAATGTGATATGGCCATAAAAGAAAAAGAAAATAACATTTCCTCAGAGATATTTACAAAGCTTTGTTTGGTTTTGCACAAGGCAGAAAATGGATATGACATGGGTACCCACTGTTGCTTTTTCCAGGTACTGAGGAAAGTTTGAAGAGGGTTTATTGGCAACTGTGTTGACATTCTTCAAATGCTGCACTTTGCAGTGCAAGCAAGTATGAGCCACTAAATGATTCAGACATCAGATACATCTTATCCACAATGTTCACACCATATATCATCAGGTTTAAAAAGTGCTTAATCTGTGACCCAATTTAAATTGTCACCATTCGTAGTAACCCAGTAGTCCCTTGCTTCAATTAAGTTCCAACAATGAAATTTTGTTGTCTCAATCAGACCTAATCCAAATTGGCCAGGAGGTAAAAATGACCTGTTGGCCGACTCCTCAGTGGACACACATGTTTTCTGCCAATTTTCCAATCGGGAAGGCCCACTAGCTTTGAAAATCAGCATTTAAGATTGTGTTTTTAACAAGGATGGAAACACAGCTTGGTGGAAGTGTTAGCAAATACGTAACTATCTCAGTGATCAAAAACATTTCCTTTTATATTTCTTGGTCATACATCTTTCCCCTAAAATTGTACTTCATATATAATATATATATATATATATATATATATATGTGTGTGTGTGTGTGTGTGTGTGTGTGTGTGTGTGTCTAAAATTTAAGATATAACTACAGATATATCTGTAAAAGGACAATATGAATAATAAAGACAAAAGGAAAACTTAGCTGATGCATTTTATCGGCTAAGATAAGTGTATCTTTTGTCCTTATTTTATATATATATATATATTTAAAGACATTTTTATGTTTAACATTCTTTTTATAGATACAAGTATTTAAGTAAATGCTCTGTTTATAATAAACAGTATTAAATAACATTTACCGGCCTGAATGTCCAAGAAATTTTCATAGAAAATATTCGTCCTCCGACAGGATTCGAACCTGTATTCTATATGGAACCGTCATATAGCCTGACGTGCCTTAACCGATTCGGCTACTGAGGTTCGTTCAGTTGGCAAGGTCAAATTTACTGCTTATAAACTTCAATCTTCCATGAATCTCTCGCGTACATTCATAACGGCTCATGGCGTATCAAATGTAAACAAATGACGTCACACATTATGAACTGGACAAAGTCCGACAATTATTTAAAGACATTTTTATGTTTAACATTCTTTTTATAGATACAAGTATTTAAGTAAATGCTCTGTTTGTAATAAACAGTATTAAATAACATTTACCGGCCTGAATGTCATGTCAGTTTCATAATATATATTTATATATATATATTCTGTTTATATGTTATTTTTATAGATACAAATACTTAAGTAAATGCTCTGCTTGTAATAAACATTATTATTTACATGTACTGGTTTGAATGTCAAAAAATTTCATAGAAAATAGGTGTCCTCTGACAGGAATCAAACCTGTATCCCACACAGAATCGATGATATATGATGTCATTTGTTTACATTAAGATATGCTTTAGCAGATATGAGCATTTGACAGAAATCGTGGGAAATTTGTAGTTTAAAAACAGTAATTTGACATTGCTAACCAGACACTTCCACTGTAGCTAAATGGTATAGCATATCAGACTATATGACAGTTCCGCATAGGATACAGGTTTGACTCCTGTTGGTGGACATATATTTTCTATGAAATTTCTTGGACATTCAGGCTAGTAAATGATGTTAATACAGTTTATTCTAAACAAAGCATTTACTGAAATATTTTTATGTATAAAAATAATGTATGAACAGAAAATCTATTAAAATAATTGTCGGACTTTAGATATATTAGTTTCCTGGGAGAGTTAAGAAAGAAAAAAAGAGAAAAAGAAAACAATAAATCTTTCTATACAAAATATGGAGTTTTCATTCATTTTTCTTGGGAAGAGAATTATATAAATTTTACTCAGTCTCCTTAAAGAATCCAAGATTCCAAATTTAAGAAAAAGGCTAAGAATCCCTGATCTGATTTTGGAAGCAAAAATACCTTACACTTTTAAAAGCCAACAATAATTGGATCCAAAACAGAAGTAAAAAAAAAGAAGAATACATTCAAATGGAGGCCATTTTGAACTTGTAATGCAATATTTGTCTCATTTCTTGAGAAACATTGACAATAAACAAATTTTTAAGACTATCTTATATAGAATAAAAAATCATTTCTTGCAAATAAATGATTTTTCTTACAAGCATCCTGCATAGAAGAAAAGTCAGAAAAATAAGAGGAAACAATCAAATGAAATCACTAAACACACACAAAAAAAAAATGAGTTGGTTTACAATTAAATTATACAGGTATAAATTTGGAAGCTGAATCCTTCCTTACAGAGAAGAAAGAATATAAAATGATTAATGACAAATAAAACAATTTTTTCTTCTAAGTATAACGGCACTCATTCATCTGAACTGTGAAATGTCAGCTTTTAAACTTTAAATTAGTTTCTTTACTCCTACAATTTTTTGCCAAAGAAAAGGAAATGCTGGCAGCATCAAGGAAATTCAGATTGGATATAAGACTTACTAAAACTAACAAAAAATAAATATAAAAATTATTGCATTTCTTAACATACATCGTAATGACATTTCCACTTTCTCTTTGCTTCAAGATAGGCTGATTAAAAAATCATAAAATTTTTTAAAACCCAACTGATTTAGTTTGAATCGGACTTCATTTCTTCCATACTGTTGTCTTATTCACTCTTTAATCAAAATATTATTGGTTAAATTTTTCAAAACGGAAATCATGCATTAGTTTTGTCGAAAAGAAAGTTTATGCACAAGATTAAACTAAGGGACGTAACTCTTAATTAAATTCAGTTACAAAAAATATTTTTTGTGGTGCTTGCTAAAAATAACCTAATGTAACATAAATTTTATAATTTCTGAGAGTCAATGATTTACTAATTATGATGGCATTTTTTAAATGTTATCTCTTTTTGCATCACCCTTATATATATATATATATATATATATATATATATATATATGGGAAAAATGTATGAAAAAGTGTAAAAAGTTTTCTTGTGATGTATTTTGGCCTTTAGGTCTTCAGACTAAAATTTAATCCGATAAAGTTCTAAAGGACGAAATGCACCACAAGAAAATCTTTCGTTTTTGGTGTGTGTGTGTGTGTGTGTGTGTGTGTATATATCCTCTGTGGGACTTTATCAAGGCACTTGCCTAGATAAAGCCCCACAG